>OX346252.1:7646294-8886640 GCA_947049275.1 Epinotia bilunana
GAAGCCGCGTGGGGCAGCTAGTAGATTATCAACTTAAATATTTATTTATTATTAAAAACAGGAAAGGTTTACACCAATTACACTTGTTAAGTAAAGTCTTACCATAATATATATTACAGGAATAATAATAATGATTATTTATTATTATTATTATTTATACTTGGCCTCGCAGACACTAGCTTCTAATTTGCTTCGTACTAAACCAGTACAGGTGAGTTTTATGACACTGGAATTGTGGAAGTCCCCAACGTTAAGAAAGGCCTTATCTTGTATACAATTCTAAACTATTCTAATAGACATATTTAAAATCGGTTACGCGAACAAACCAATTGCATATTCGAATAGTCCACAACTACATACTGTACCTATACGTTTTTCACCTTTAAGTACCGCATATAGCAGGGTGGAATCCGTATGCGGTATTTTGTACTTTACCGAAAGTTTACCTAACCACTCACACGTCCGGCTCCAAAACCAATATCCGGTCTTACGCGCATGGATACTTTAGTATCCAAAAAATAAATAGCGTCTTACGCCCATGGATACTTTATTTTCCAATAGTGCGACGTTGGAACCGTTTGGAAAAAATGCCATCTAGCGAAATTACTCGACTTTCTTTTGATAAAGTGTTAACAGAGTCGTAGCTAAGGAAATATTTCACCTAAAAACGTCGAGATGGCGGTTAATGGCAAAGTCATACGAGTAGAAAAAAATTGTTTTATCTGTGCTCGGGCGCTCTCGTGTTTTAGTGACTGATTTTCATGGGCGCTTCTCAGTTATGTCGTAAGTATTGTGATTATAATTACATAAATTGTAGATTGTTATATATCAAAATAATGTATAAGATTGCTGCTATTTGCCTGAGTGTATATTTTACAGTGTGATAAAGGTAAACATGTTGTAATCGTGTAATCAATTGGAGTTCATCTAGTTTGCGCAGAGGCTAGGTTATGTTTATTGTGATTTTAGAAATAATCAACGTTTCCTTCAAGAAATATACGTTAATTAATGATGAATAATCTATAATTAACATATTTATTCAATGTTTTAATAGAAATATCACCAATCGAGAGTGTATTTCAATAATATTCAGTGTGTTTCTTGTGTATTTTGCAGTGGACAGATTACTAGCCAACGGACGTTTTCAAAAACATCTAAAATAAGGGTCTGTACAAACGATATATGTATTGCGTGCATATTTTATGTTTTGATTGTAATTCATATCAACAGCACATTTGCACGGCGCCACGGGTAATAGTTAAGTGTAAGCAGGCGACTATTCCTAACATTTATTTAGGATAAGTTACGTACAATAATTACATTCATTACATCAAATCCATATTAATATTATAAATGCGAAAGTGTGTCTGTCTATCTGTCTGTCTCTCTGTTACCTTTTGATATGGAGATAGTTTGAATCCCGGGGAAGGACATAGGATAGGTTTTATCCCTGAAATCATCCCCTGAGAGGGTGAAATGGGGGATGAAAGTTTGTATCGAGCTACGATATAAACGAGTTCCACGCGGGCGGAGTCGCGGGCAGAAGTTAGTATTGAAATAAAACAAAGTGATTTAAATTTACATATCAAAACTATTGTTTAAAAGTACCATGAAAATCGTAACAATATGTTTTTAGGCAATTATAAAAATTGTTTGTAGACGCCCTTAGGGGCGGCCATCTTGCTTAAAATTGAGCTCAGGCAGCTAGTTCGGGCTTGCGGCATTTTGTGTCAGGAGTGCGTGCTTTGTTTGGAACTATTTAAATACTAAACATTTGTTATAGAGTGAGTTATAGGTACCAATAGAAAGCAGATATAGTGTATTTTTAGTGAAATATAGAATAATAAGCATTATGTTCAATAATCGGTGTTAAAAAAAAATAACAAAAAAATATTACATCGACTTTACTTTGTTATTTCAAGTTTGACATTGATTTTCGGGGTCCTAAACTGAACATTTTAGATTTAATTAAATACCATTGTAATCTGTATACTTTCGTCTACACGGAAGTATTTTTATCTTAGCTGCAGTGTATGTGGTTGAGCAGCAATCATCATATTTATCAAGAAAAAGGCGCGCGAGCGCGGCGCGGCGCGCTGCTGCTCTGGGCTGGACGTGTCAGGGCATATTGGGTTAACGGGCCGGACGTGTGAGCGTTTTTTTTTGTTGGATACTATAGTTTCCGTGGACGTCTGAGTGGAATGATGTTGCCCACATCTCCTTACTTGTCAGTACCTATACGGTGAGTATTGCATTGGGCAATAGTATTTTTATAGTGCATTCGTACCGGCCGCTTCTGAATTAGCTAATTAAAATGCAGGCGCGCAGTAAAATATCTGTACTGACTATTGATACTTACAGCTAACAGCTTACCGCACCGAGCCCGCACCGACGGTATGGAAGTGGCCATAGTCCGTGCCTTCGCACGTGCACGCCGAGCCGAAATTCACGAACACGTAAAAACTCTGCCAATATTTGCGCCCGTTTTCTCTGTTGTTTTTGTATAGAATTCCAGTACCGCAAGATAATCAAGCAATAATAAAGCACATAGGTATACATTATACAGTTTACCATTTAAACTAAATAATAACACTGAAAATTCCACGAAAAATCTATATTATAAACAAAAGACGCGCGCTGACAGCGGCGGCTACACCAGCCGGCCTGCCAGCGCGCGTGGACCGCTTAAAAGTACAAATTGACCCGCCTTCATTGCGCTTACATATTGATACATTGCTCTGAGCACGGCTGTTTTTATAGACACTGCTAGCACAGCCGGCCACCGCCGCCAGTCCATCAAAACATTAAATCTACTGATGCTTTAATTCCATCAGCATCTTGTAAAATGCGCTTTGGCGCACTCCGACTCCGGCTGGGTCGGTGAGAATCGTACATTATGGTATTTTTTTAGATCAATGGTTAAATTAAGGTCTTATGTGTATGTAGAGCATACTATAAGTAACAGAGCTTATTTAAGTTTTGTGAATGGTTCGGTAGTGTGGTAACCTTGTGAATGCACTCGAGAGCACCCCTTTGTCACGCCGGGGCCTCGAGTGATTCGCTAGACGGCGTCAACCTAACCACTTGATTCTAATTTTAAAATTTCTCTACTAGTCTTTAGAGTCAAAACCTCAGTCGGGCCTATAGGTTATCCCCATTGTTTATAAAACTAAACAAACACTTGTTAACTAAAATATCTTTCACACACAACAATTCAAAGTGACTAAAATACATAGGTATGAATTGTATCGGCACTTTAGCTAAAATAAATGTATAAATAAGGTCATCTACTTAATTAATACATAATACTAGCTGTCCGAGTTGCTCCATCCACGTATTATTGAGTACCCAGGTAAAGCCGTGGGATATAATATATCTATGTGCATCCCCAAGGTCCATCATACACATTGGTGAAATATTTTTTTAAATTAAATTCTAAACTTAAGTATTCGCGTAATTATTTTTTTTAATTAAAAAATAATTACGCGATTACGCCCTGTATTGGCTGAAAACGGCGATGAAGATATTTTAAAAAATGCTGCTACGCGCTACGGCGTAGCACACGTAGCAGGTACGGGTTACCCTCGCAATCCCGACTAACGTATGTCCTAAAGTCACCTGACATAACAGTTTTGTCCTATTGGGCTTTGTCATAACGTTCAAAAAGCATAATATAGGATAAGACCGGTAACCATCTATTGGGGCGTTTTTCACTCTGAATTTATGCGTACAAATTTTCAAGCAAGTTTTAATCCCTTTAGAAGATGAATTTTCAAAAACGCTGAAATAATTTTTCTTGTAAGTATTTTAATATTTTACGCAGTTTCAAGTCCCTAGCTCGAAAAATAAATCACTCTCCATACATACTAGCCACCCATTTTAACACCTCCAAGGGATTGAATTTTCAATAACACTGTAGCCATTTTTCTTGTTGTTTATTACAAAACCTTTTTACGAAGTTCCACGTCTCTATGTTAAATAATAGTAGTAGTTTTTGCTAAAATTGGGAACACTTGTTGCCACTAACTATATACTGGTGTTCATCGTCGCCACATGACAACAAAGATGGCGCTGTTACCCACATGTACGCGACGTTTTCCAATCGGTAATTCTCATATTTCTCTGCGGTCACCTAAACTCCATCAAACTTTTTTATACGTTTCATAATTATGGTCTGATGGAGTATCTACTTTGCCTAGAATATGCGTGGAAATTTGTGATGTTCTGCGTTGCTCTATTGAATTTTTTAATATCCGTTGCATAAATACAATTGTAGGTAGAGAGACATAATATCAAAAGTTGGAAGGAAATTTCCTTCCAATTTTGTTATTGTCTCTCTGACAACTTCAACGAATTTTCCATTTATAATATCAGTGTGATCAGTGTGATCAGTGTGAAGTGTGACATTATTGCATTAGAACGCCAATAAAGCGTCTTGAGTGACATTTGCTTATAAGCAATTTTCATTCAAGTATTTGTTTTAAGTACTTTTTCAAACCTTTTTTAAATGTAAGCTTATTTGGCTCGTGTCAAATGTCTTCGGGTAAGGTAGAGTAGTAGGCAGTAGGATAAACATACTCTTAGGAATTATCGCTGTTTTTATAAATGTTAGCGAGGTTCATAAAGGATACATTGCTTAAGATAAAGCCGCCGTATTTCGCAAAGAAGTGTGTAATATTTAGCGGGAAAATTCCTGAGGCTGACTCTATCTCTACATTTCACCGCGCCGCACCGGCAAGGAGGGTACCTATGTTGAATAACACGGGTATTATGAATTGGAGCAAACATAAAGTATTTTGCATAAAGGGTGTGCTTTTAAGTACATAGGTAATCATTACTACAGTGCCATGAGGAAAGTGTTCTATTGTAATATGTTGTCAAAAAGAGATTTGAGTTCTGGAATAGCAGATTGAGGTTATATATTTGTCTACAACTACTTTTTATAGCTGAACATAGCGGCTGAACATTTTTCTGCAGTGTCTTTTCGGTATCAGAAGTCAAGATTATGTATAAAGGCCGCTAAGTAATAGACGAATTATTCTGCGTCTTTACGTTTTGACTCTCACTTTATGATATGGAGTATAAGATGAATATTAATAAGCTTAGCAAACCTTTGTTATCTATAGTGTGTTTTGTCACTTTTTCACAAACATAACATAAATGTTAAAGTGACAGAGATACATGCATTTTAATGAGATTTTAATTAAATGGGTCTAATGAACGTACACCATGATAAGGCCATAGGTTTTCATTAGAGCCACGTCTAGTTCATCGTTTGTTTTGTTTAATCATCGAGCTAAACGCGCTTGCCTCGGAACTCGTGAAACTCTTAAGTATTCCGCCTTCTCACCACGTGACTTGAAAGTATTATGAACTTTTAATAATTCATTAAGTTTGGATTAGCAGCTGCCTGACGGGCTGTTATTTAAATTAAAAATTATAAAAGATGATGGATGTCTCGGGGAGCTGTGAGCAATCACAACGACATCGACGTTCTCAGTCCACGTCTCCCTAACCTTTCATGTGCAGTAAAAGGTTAGTAAAAGGTTACACACCTTGCAATTTGTCACAACAACCGACAGAAACGCAGTTATATTTGAAAAGAGACAGTAACTATTCAGTAGAGTGAAGGTAGTTTAATTCATTTTTATTGATATAAATCTAAGTTAGGAAAATATATAAATGTTTGTAAATCAGTCGGTTAGTGACTGATTTTCAAATATTCAAAAACTCGATTACAAAATGAAGGCCACAAATCTAGTTTCTTCGGTTTTGCTTTGAACCGTTTTGCTATCCGTGTCCGTAGTCAACAAAAAACCAAACCATACGATTTACACATCCGTGCGTTGCTCATAATTAACAACTTAGAAAGTAGAAAAATCCCTTTATTTTCATTACAACCGGCTGATATGATTTTGATGAAACGTAGCTAAGAACCATCTCGATCACGTCAGCTTTCGGACGAAAAAACCGCATTAAATTCCGTTCATTATTTTAGGAGCTACACACATACACAGGCACGTCAAATTTATAACACCCCTCTTTTGGGATCAGGGGTTAAAAATACGACATACCAACGCTTGTTTCCCCCGGGTGCCGGTCAATGTACGGCCCGATAATCCGCGTCCATCAATCTTTCTCTCTCTCTTTTTGCATTAGTTAAAAAGAAACAGAGATATAGTGGACAATGATTATTGGGCTGTACATTAACCGGCACCTTCCCCCGGACTTCCGCGTGTGATACCCGCTGCTAAATAAATGACCAGCAACGTCAATATTTGATAACCAGGTGAGCGCGTCCTGGATTAAAACTTATGGAAGCGGCAAAGGTATTTTCTCAAACATGCAATGAAATATTGACGTTATGTTCTCCACAGTGATCGGAATTAGGTGAGCCAAAATACCTATTCTTCGCAAGAGGACATAATATAAAGTGGTTGCAACCGGGTAGGAAAACAGAATTTTCTCTTAAATACCGGGTATTCGTTATTTTTCCGGGTACCAGTCGTAATGTTCAACATATTTATTTATTTATTTATTTATTGAAAAAACAGGTTACATAACATTACAGTGTACGCACCAATGCGTCATGAACCGAACAATGTTTATTTAGACGGCGAAACGGCGTGGCCCCGTTGCGTCGACATCTCGGGTGTTGGATTTGGTAGGTTGCCCCGAAACCGACGAAACACGACACCTTTCGGCCAGAAATCAGCACACGCGATGGTCTCCTGGAGCGGCCGCGGCACGCGCACTACAAAAGAGCTGAAGTGCACGTAGTGCCGGGACCGCAGCTGGTGCACCCTCAGCGAGTAGCCGGTTTTCTGGCGAACATACTGCGTCACTTCTTTAGCGGTGGCAGTGTGATGCAGGCGCGACACGTACAGCGCCTTGCTCGGTGTGGAGACCCGCAGACCACAACAAACCGGGTCTGCAGTACCACACTGACTCTTACGTGTCTTACGCTTTCTTGACACCGTTGTGAAACCCTCCTTGTCCACATTGGTGCGAGGGGTTTCCTCTTTAGGAGGATCCCGAACTTCACGCGCTTTCGAGGGCGCAGCTTTCCGGCAGGCTGGAACAGTAGGCTCACCAGCAGAAACGACGTCAGCAAAACGACGACGTGGTTTCGATGAAGCGTTGACGGGAGGCCCCGCGAGGAGGGGGCAGGGGGGCCGCGGATCAGCATGTACAGTGATATCGCTATGCGCATTGTCAGCTACACGCGAATTGACCGAGTCGGCATTTGAAGCCCGGTTACTATTCTTGAAATTTGACGCCGTCGGTGACCGCGTTTCTAGGGCACCGTCGCGCAAACGGATGATTTCTTTGCGCAATACGTCAATAACGGCCTGCGATTTGTCAAATTTCTTTAGAATTTCTGCCATGCCTGCTTTAAGAGCCACAATTTCCTTAAGCAGGCAGCTCACGTCGACATGGTCTGGCGTATTGGACGGCAATCTGGAGACCTCCGTCGCCACGAACTCAGGCATGTCGTGTTCGTTCTCCCTTAGGACCTCAATGATGTCCCCGAGGGTCTTCCTTCCGGCTTCATCTTCTCTGCGATGAGGTACAAATGTGCCGACAATCCCGAGAGACTGGTACAGCACCTTCTTCGCAGCGCAGATTTCGTCGACAGTAAAACGCGACGAACAGATCTGAACAGCAGTCACCGCATCCATCTGACCTTCCAGCAGCAGCTTCTGTTGCAGAAAGGCGAGGATCCCGTTGACAATGGGCTCACTTTTATTAGGGTCACCCATTGTTTAACTAGTGGCAGCGGTCGAGCCGCGCTAATTCACAATTAAATAATTAATTAAATCATCGATGCGTCTACTTCGCTGCGCGCATCGGACACGACTATATATTCATATATGTTTTTACTTATAGAACGGGATGTTTAATGTTAATCTAAAAGTTATAACCATTTCATACTTTTTCCTTCCCTTTTTACTACAAACTAACATAAACAATCCCGTACTATAAGTAAAAATATGTATGTTTAACATTACGACTACTTATAGTACCCGGACAAATATCGATTACCCGGTATTAAAGAAAAAAATATTTTTCTACCCGGTTGTATCCACTCTACATTATGTCCTGTTGCGAATAATAGGTATTTTGGCTCACCTAATTCCGATCACTGGTCACTTCTTCATAATGGGCTTCGAAGTGTCACGTTTCGGGCGCAGCGAGACGAGAGACCCGTAATAGCATTTCATACAAAATTGGAGGCCTAGGTCTGCAAGATGGTCTTTTTTAATTACCATTCCATAATTTGTGGCACAGGATCACGGCATTCAGCCATGAAAATTAAAGTGTGATTTCTTGGAGTTTTTATTTATTTATTTCATAGCATTTTTGAGAAAAGCACTATACATACCTCGGCGTCAAGAGGGGTTGCCCGCCTCATAACTATCCGACCTCGCTACGCTCGGCCGTCTATATGTACTCGGCCGGCAACCCCTTACTTCCCGGCCTCTGAAGTAAAGAAAGCAGGGTTTGAACACCTAGCTAATTGTGTTACAGGGAGGTAATGCAGCTAAGTTGTTGTTCTTTAGCGGTAAAAGGTTAATGACAATAAGGTAAATGTCCCACTGGTCATTACTTTAATGCCTAATAGTTGACACCTGTGGTTCACCTTTTTTGACAAAAGATTGAAAGTGACAAGTACTTGGCCAGTGTCCGGGACTGGGACGTTTAGCTTACCTACGTAGTTACTAAGCACCGATGGGGAATTATTAAACATTTCCATCCTTCTTTAACTTTAAATAAATCATAAACGGCTGGAGACTCTTTAAACCATTCAAGGTTCATGGCTCACATAACAATCATGCCTGTACCAGGCCAATCCCACTGTCAATTTAGCGCGAAACGAAGTTATGGTTAAAGAACTTTATTTTATTTTCTCAAAAGATTTCACTTAATGAGATTAAGGCATGCATTAAAATTAAATTATGTTTATTTCGCCCGTGAGCAACACCAATTAACATTAGGTAATAACATTATACATTTACATAAGTTATTAATGTTTATGAAGACTGAAAATAAAATAGGCACATAAAATGTGACATGGGGGTAGAAATAATTACAAAAACATAGACGCGCACTGCCCCACTATTCTCTAACTTGTTTTAAGCTCACCTCAACGCTCACCCACAACGATATCTTGACACCGCGATGCGTAGTAACCAAGCGTAGGTAGAGATCTAGTTTCGTGACGGGTGAACGGCGGGGTGAGCCGCATTAACGCTTAGCGAATAACAGCCCTGATTAGCTACACACGCTACACAACTACGCATACAATGAGGCACACCGGCTAGCTAGCTAACTCGCCAGGGCCGCACTCCGGTTCGAGTCAAAGGAATGGCGTTCATGATATGTTTTAAGCTTATTTTTGAAACTTTTCGTGAAGTTTGTCTATGGTAACCTCCTGTGGAGGTCTAGCGAGGACTCCGTATCGCACACAATGACGTTTCCTGTATATACGTTCCGTTTTACGTCGTAACAACATAATTTCATTGATCGCACACCGTTATACGAATTTAAATTTTACAATATCTTGCTAACATGACAAAAGAAGTAATCCCATTGCAAGTGTTTTGTAAAAACTTAACCTGTTTTCAATATTTTTTTAGTTAATCTTCACTTCCCGGCTATTGTATTATTTTATTATCATATCATGTAATTATTTCCAAAATTTGATGATCATTTCGATAACATGCGTTATAGATTATTTATTAACATAATAACTTAAGATATATAAAATACAAAAGTACATTAAAACTAGATTTAAAATTAAAACTAAAACTAACTTAAAAACGACCTAACAAAAACTAAATAATTCCTAAATTTGGACCCTTTGGCAGGGTACCCATCACGCAGGCAGCATTCCCGCGCTGAATTGCGATTGCAAGTCTCTGCGCGAGAAAGCTGCCCGCGCGAGGGTCGCCTGTTGCCTCCTTCAGGCGTTTGCTGAGCGCCCCGTGAAGCCCACGCGCGCCTTTACCCCACGAGCCAAGAGTCTCGACACCAAACGGAACGAACTCGTACAGGGTGCCGAGACAACTGTTTTTCACCGCCTTTGCTCGTTCCCGCGTATCTGCCGCCGCGCCAGCACGTCTGCTAATAATCTATAACGCATGATAATTAAAATATATATTATTTTTCGATAACAGGAAAATTTTTAGGAACTAAAATAGTTATAATTTTCGATGTTCAATTAATGTGGTACGTTAACAACCCTAAATCACTCTATGATTGTCTATAGGAATAAAATGTCAGTTAACGTCATCACTTAGGCAGTGGACCTTCTGTACCTTTAGGTACTATTAATTATTACATTAATTATGTACAGACACACGCGCGATTCCCGCTACGAATTGGAAATATGCTGTTACGTACTACGACGTAGCACACGTAGCGTTGCTTTGGCTCAAATGGGTTGGAAAGTGCTACATCGATGCAGATTCAATTCATTTGTGAGAGAATATTTTGGTATTTTTAACCAACTTCAAAAAAAAGGAGGAGCTTCTCAATTCGGTTGTATTTTTTTATTTCTTTTAATTATTATTTTTAATGTTAGTTACTTCAGAACTCAGTCATTGATGAGCCGATTAGTAATTGTTGTTTTGTTTGTAAGTAGGTACTTCCAGGTGGGTCCCATTTTTTTCTAAAATTCAATTGGATGATGGGATCAATGAGGAATTGAGGGAACTCTTCAATTATATTAGGCACGGGTGTAGTGATTTTGGTATTTTCTATTTTAACTCGTGTATTTCCACCCGGAAATCATAAATTTGGTGGAGTAGCATTGATGATGAAGACCACAGATGACTTATGGAATTCCTCAATTATGTACTTAAAAGTACAAATGTACGTCACAGATTCTGATAAGATTCCGTTGAAATAGCAACTAATGAAGTGCCAAAGGTGATCCTTGTCGAATCGACGGAAGTCCTCAAATATTATCGGGCCACATACAGCGATTGGGTTTTTTTCCCTAATAATCAACGCATTTGCTCTCGGAAATCAGTTCATGTGGTAAATTGGAAAATAAATGTGGAAATGTTCTCGTAGCTTGGCGGAGTACTAAATTGAAGTCGGTTAAAACTTTGTTTTTAAAGTAAATTATTAGAAATAAATTCGTATAATATCGATTTTTAGAGATTGAAACACTATAAGCCTAATCCACGTAAGCCTTCGTTCCAATATTTTATAGCCCTCGTTTAAAAATGTATTATATAGGATAATCCAAAGCCTGTCGCATTTACCGACATGTCTGCATGAGTACGCTCGCAAGGGAATAACAGAATTTATTTTGCAACTTTTATGAATACCTGTAATACTCGTATATTGGATAGGTACCTATCTTCTATTACAGCCTCAAGTAAAGTTAATGCGTCACATTGAAATACTATTATGTGTATTTCTGAATTTATTAGTCTACTAAACTTAAGATTTTACTCAAATGGTATTTTTTAATGTTTTTGTTTAGTATTTGATACTGTTATTTTGTACTTATTATGCATTTAATACCTATACAGTAAATACAAGTATCAAGGTGGTTTTCCACCGGCGAGGCGAGGCGGGGCGTGGATGGGCGGGAATTGAAATTCGTATGGGACTTACTACCTTAAGTCCCATAATAATTTCAATTCACGCCCATCCACGCCCCGCCTCGCCTCGCCGGTGGAAAACCACCTTTAGCGTACGTAAGCGCACTAATTTTCGTGCATGATCACTGGACTTTGAACACGAAGGGGTAAATAGATTTGTTTGGAAATAGGCGTCGAGTGGGCTCTTGACAATTAAAACTTCTCATGACAATAGACAATAACCGGTATCAGCGGCTTAAAGTACCATCCCAAGCACGGGAGTGTCCCGTTAGTCATCACTGAATGATGCTAACGCACTTATATAAGTTTAGTAACACTAGATAATTGAGAGTTGAAACTTCAACTCTTCGGCTGCTGCCGCTTTCTCGCATGTATCAACATATTGAAATATACCGACAGTAGCTTACTAAAACCGGAGTTGCAGAGTGAATTTATTCATAATGTTGACCCTCGAGTGGTTACACAGGATAGTTGCACTAGATACACAGATTCTCAGACTAAGTCGGGTTCTTCCTCTTGGCAAAGATTTAAGCCGAGAGTCAAGGTGAAGGCCAAGTTTCCAATGTATTATTCATATAGGATTACTAGCTTAGCGATAAGCTTTGCTTTGCACAGATTGTTTCCATTCATAATAAATTATGTAGGTGGCTACTAAAACCGAGTATGTAATAACAATTAACCAATGTCATGTTACTAGTGGCTCTGTGAGCTGATAAAGTTAGGCATCTGTCTTCTTTCATTTTTCATTTTAATTATGTAATTTAACTGCACGGCTATCACACGACGGAGCGCGTGCTCTCTCGATTTTTCTCGCACTATTCGTCTCTCTCGTATTAGAACACCTATAACAAGAGGTATGAGAAAAATCGAGAGTACGTCGCGGCCGACCCATGATAGACATGCTGGATAGACAAACAAATCTATATAATGGTTGAGAAATTCCACCTGCGGGTCGACGTAACGTTCCTCACGCGCATCAGGCGTTACCCTGGTGTACTTTTTCTGTGGGTTAACGTCACAGCGCCATCTTCCGTATTATAAGAATACAAAATAACGACTGGTCAGCCTGGTGGGTAGTTACGCTGGGTTCGAATCCCGGTAAAGGCAATTGTTAGTGTGATGAGCATGAGTATTCGTTTCTCAGTCTTGGATGTTTTTATGTCATCATCAACCTCCTACCGTTATTCCCGGATATGTGCTCTATAGGAACCCAGGGTCCGCTTTGACACTTTGTTTTCTATGTATATACTAGCTTCTGCCCGCGATTCCGTCCGTGTGGAATTCGTTTATATTGTAGCTCCATACCAACTCTCATCTCCCATTACACCCCCTCAAGGGATGGGGATCTCTATACCGAATTTCATCTAAATCGGTTCATACAAACTTTGCACCCCTATTTAACCCGCTTATTTTCCAAAACCATATAAACTACCTATTGCAGCAGCATTCTAGATTCAACGGTTTGGGCTGGGTGTTGATTTAAGTGAGTCAGTCAGTCACTCAGGACTTTGACGTTTTAGTAGTAGATTTATGAGTGATTTCTGTTGCCCGCGACTTCGTCCACGTAGAACATGAGAAAAAATATTGCTATTAAAATATTTTAGGCGTAACGGAAGGTGAAATTCCTTCGAGCTTACTGCGGACTCTTAAGAGATGATTTTCGAGATAAAAAGTATCCTAAATCCTTCCAAGGGTCTCAAATTATCTCTATGCCAATGTTCATGTAATTCCGTTCTGGGTTTAAACTAAATTGAAATCTCCGTTTTTAAAAATATACATATTTTAAGTATTATCACACATTTCTAACTACTTACATTGTTTGTTTTTCATAATGTATTAAAGGATTTTATTAATGTCTACTAAGCTAAATTACCTACTGTTTTTTTGCCTAAATCCGTTTAGTAATTTAATGACGTTAGTCCGGGCTGCCTGTATAGTTTTGAAAGTAAAATTATCATTTGCCAAAAGACGTAGAACTTTGCATCTCCATCCCCAGTCCCCATTTAACGGTGTTAGAGAATAAATTAGTTTTGATTAGCGTAAATTAACTTCTTAAATTAACAAAATGAACCACAATTTTAATCTAACTACATTCTTTTCGGTTTGTGAGCATCGCAGTTCTAACCTAACCTACTTTTCTGGTAGCTGTTCGGTTCTGTAAGGATCGTAGTTCGAACTTAACCTAACCTACTTTTCTGCGAGCAGTAGGATTATGTATTCTGCCATTTAGTATTACCAAATAGTAAATATAAGTAATAGTATTTACCCATAACAAGAGCCTTGTTGAGCGTACTATGAGACTGGTTTTATTTGTAAAAGATTGTTCCCTAATCTAATTTATTCATTTTATTTTAAAATCCGTGCTCTCTTTGGCTTGCCTCGTTACGCTATTAATAATTCTGTCACGTACAATTTTCACAGATGATCTGATATTGAGTTAGATAAGAAAAATCCGGAGAAGATTCTTCGCCTGTTTTGTATGCTTGAATGGGAATAATTTATTTACTTTAGGAATTTCATGGACGAGATTTGTATTGGATTTGCAAGTTCACAATAGTTTTTTACATGGAAAGGTTGAGAGACATCGTAGGTACATTTTGTAGCATTTTCGGTGAGTTAGACAAGACCAATCGAAATTGATAATGAAGTTTAACATTAATATTATTCACTCTAATTAAGCATTACGATTGAAATTGTTTACACCAATTCCGTTAACAACACTACGCTGCCGAAAACAACAAGACTTAGGATGTCTGAATATCAACTACAAGGTCGCCCGCGATTTCGTCCGCGTGGATGTCAGTTACATTACATCGTATCTACATACAAACCTCCCCCCATTTCACCACCTTAGGGGATGATTTTCAGCATGAAGATATTCTATGTTCTTTTCTGAGACGCAAACTATCGCCATACCAAATTCCGTCTCCATTAGTTTAGCGGTTTATGCGTGAAAATGTAACAGACAGACAGACAGTATTACTTCTCACAGGTCTTCGAATCGAATTAAAACATCGTTTTCGATGAAGAAAATTTAAGAAAACTGTATTAAATATTTTGTTGTATATAATACCCATAACACAAGTCTCATTCAGCTTTCTAATAGGGCGATATGGCTAGTTTTATTCGCGTAAAACTGTCCTCTACAATTATTTTTTAAGATAAAAGATAATGAATCAATTTCTAGATACTCCCCGTATATAACGTTAAATGCGTTCTTAGTTCCTCCCATACAAAGTTGTGCAAACTTGTAAACACATATTACGGTAAAACAACAATTGTAAGGGCAAAGTACGAGTAAACGAAACTCGCGAAACCAGCGCCGCGGGAGCGCAACTGTTCCAAATTAGTTACTAACTTGTTGCACCTAAATTGAAGTTTCAAGGTGGCTTGCTTGTCAATATTGTAGCTGAGGAATAGAAGGTCAATGTTAGACATCCATTTTGAGTTGTTGACTTGTGCAGTTCATAGGATGCAAGTATATAAACAATAATACGTGTATTACCGCAGCCATTATGTATAGAGAAGGTTCTACTGGTATGTGGCCAATGCGTGATATGACAGCGAAAGTATTTATGTTTATGCCATAGTTAGTATAGCCTATAGTGCAAAATACACCCAGCATTTACTCAATGCAATGCTTGCCAATATAATGATGCTTTCGCCCGCGAGATTGTCCGCGTGGATGTCGTTTACATCGTATCTCCATACAAACCTCCCCCCATTTCACCACACATTTCTCCGAGATACACCCAGCATTATTTGTTTGTACGCAATTGACGAAGCAGGTTGCGGATATTTTTATTTTATGTACCTAATCATTCTTGTTTCGCAAATAAAATAATAAGTAATATTTCAAAGAAGTTTAAGTCCTAATATAGATATTTAAGTCCTGTCGTACTAACAAATTATGATCAATATGATGTCCGAAATAAATTTATTTTACGCCGGGCCTGTTCCCCTTGCCGCTTCGGCTGAACTCGGCTTTCGCACATCTCGGACCTTCTGTAAGTAAGTAGGTATTATTATTTATTCGGTGTTTATATAATGTGGGAGAAAATCAGGCATGAGAGAGTCATGCCCGATGCCGATGAAAGGGTTTAATCCATTCCTACGCTGCAATAAAATCGATGATATTTACCATTGTACCGAGTTGAGCGGGTTTAATCCCTCGGATGCAGTAAACATCACGTCTACAGAGAAATATGCTTACCGACTTCGGCCATTTACCATTCAGCAATATATAGCTGGACTAGCTTCCGCCCGCGACTTCGTCCGCGTGGAACCGGGATAAAAACTATCCTATATTATAATCTAGGCTATAAACTATCTTCGTGCAAAATTTCATTCAAATCGGTTCAGCCGTTTAAGCATGATTGAGTAACAAACATCCAAACATCTAAACTTTCGCATTTATAATATTAGTAGGATCGGAATCGCTAAGACATTTACAAGCGGAACGCATTCAACATGTGTGTATTGCCAACTTCAACAATTAAGGAAGTTAGAGGGTAACCTGTTCAAATCTAAGTTGAATCTGGCTGCTGGATAAATGTTTTTATAGTATAAGATTATTTTTGGAGACAAAAGATTGTTTAATTATAGCCCTAAAATTGAATAAACTGTCCTCCTCCTAGCGTTATTCCCGGTTGTGCCCCTAAAGGAGCCCGGAGTCCGCTTTGACACCTAATCCCAAGATTTGGCATAGGCACTAGTTTTACGAAAGCGACTGCCATCTGACCTTCTAACGCGGAGGGAAAACTAGACCTTATTGGGATTAGAACGGTTTCCTCACGATGTTTTCCTTCACCGAAAAGCTTCATCGAAATTTAATTTTAGAGTAAATTGAATATTTGCACTCCTACACCGGCTTAATACATGACACTATTCGTAATATTATGACATCCACTTGTACTGTATTTTATGCAAATAAATATTTGATTGAATGATTGAAACTTATTAAGTGGTATTGGGCAGGACACATTGCACGTAGAACCGATGGCCGTTGTGGGGCGGAAAGGTTCTCGAGTGGCGACCAGGTAGGTACCGGAACACGCAGCGAGGGTAGATCCCCCACGAGGTAGACTCAGTACTTAGTATAAAGGTCACGGGAGTCCGCTGGATGCGGGTGGCGACCGGTCATTGTGGCACTCTTTCGGGGAGGCCTACGTCCAGCCAGTGGACGATGATGATGATGAGGCGTCGCGTGCGCGCGGCGGACCAAGTGTCAGGCGACTATGGAACCTCACGCCGGTACAGTCTGCAGCAAAAGTTGCGACGCGGGTCAACTCCTCAAAATGACCACCTACACGCTAATGTGAATTGACTATAAAATAAAACGTGTATAAATCAACACTACAGCAGAGTTCAGTGATACGCTAGATGTTTCGTGGTCTGTTTATTTTTAGCAAGTGACAATACAAAGGAACGTAAACAAACGGTTTCTAAGTATATTTAAATCGTGACATGCATGTCGTAATAACGATTACTTATGGCCAGTAGACACATATGCGACCTCCAATACGCCCTCTTAATCTATTACGTACATGTGTGAACACTTTTGTACTTGTCTGTACTCAGTACATAAAATAAAATAAATCTTAACACTTTTGTGTCTGATTGTACAAACTTGTACACATATGTTCAACACAAAACCTTAGCAATTCTGTGTTAGATTGTACAAACCTGTACACATATCGATTTAACAAGAAATGGAATATCCAGCTAAATTAAATATGCATAACGAAAACATAATAATACAATTATTCTATAACTCTCCTACACAAAGCACTTTAAAAAAAAACATAACATCATATCAAACATCTAACACTAAACCGCCCTCTTAAAAGAATAATTTGATAGGGATAAATCTTTCAAAAAATCTTTTAATTTCGGGCCATTAACACTCTTTGTTAAGATGTCCGCTATCATTTTATCGGTTGGCATGTACTTTATTTCAACTTTATTTGCCAGTACACACTCACGAATAAAATGATATTTTATATCAATGTGCTTTGTTCTATTATGCATCATCTTATTCGCAGCTATTTTATGTGCAGACTGATTGTCATTAAAAATTATGACAGGTTTACTTTCTACAGTAGTCAAACTATTAAGTAAGCTTCGTAAGTAAAGTGCTTCCTTTGAAGCCTGACTCAGTCCTACGTATTCAGATTCTGTAGAGCTCAAGCTAACCGTTGCTTGCTTCTTGCTCTCCCAGGAAACAATATTTAGGCCCAATTTGAAAATTAAACCCGTGAATGATTTTCTATCAAGCGCGCTACCCCAATCTGCGTCCACATAGCCGCGTAAGTCTAAAACACCTGATTTCCGAAAAGTGAGACACAGATTTGACGTACCTTTCAAATACCTTAGCACCCGTTTCGCGCACTTAAAGTGTATTTCACCGTAGCAGTTATTAAACTGGGAAAGTACACTTACCGCGTGAGATATATCAGGTCGCGTGTTACAGGCTAAATAATTTAGACAACCTACCAAACTTTGATACGGCAGCTGACAGTGAGAACTTGTCGACCTCTCCAATTTCATTCCCACTTCCATCGGGGTAGTAACCGGCTTAGCGTCTGTCATGTTAAAGTCATTTAAAATGTCCAGAATAAACTGCTCCTGATCGAGATGACACCTTTCTCTCGTCTCAGTCTCATGCCTAAAACATGCCTAGCCGCGCCTAAATCCTTCACCTTAAACTTGTCAAGCAAGCTCGATTTTAATTTTTGCTTTTCAATTGCACAGTTTCCGAATACAAAAATGACATCAACGTAAATTACTACTATTAACTTCTTATCATCTTTAAGCTGTTTTGATTGTATAAAGCCTAAATTCAACATTTCTTTATCTAATTCTTTGAACCAAGCATTTGAAGCTTGTTTCAAACCATAAAGAGATCGCTGCAGCTTGCATACCTTGGTTTCTTGACCTTTGGCGACTGCTCCTTTCGGTTGAAGCATGTAAATTTCCTCTTTTATTTTCCCGTACAAAAACGCAGTCGTGACATCCCATTGGTCATTAAACCAATCGTATTCAGCAGCCAACGAGAACAACAATCGTAAAGTAGAGCTTCTAACTACTGGAGAATAAGTTTCAGTATAGTCTACACCACATACCTGTGTAAACCCTTTCGCTACAAGTCTAGCCTTATACTTCGTTACCTTGCCGTCGCTGTCTTTCTTGATTTTGAATACCCATTTGCACTGGATAGGTTTCTTATCAGCTGGAAGGTCGACTAAGGTCCAAGTCTGGTTCTCCTTTAATGACATAAGCTCTTCGTTTATCGCTTTTTGCCATAAGTCACTATCGGGTCGTGCCAAAGCTTCTCCAATAGTCACAGGATCGCCGTCATAGTTACCTTCCGTAGCACTCATAACGTTACATCCGTATCGGTCAACTTGTCTGCGTTCTCTCCGAGGATACCTCCTTTCTTGCAGGTCCGGTATAATCACATCTTCTGTGAACACCTCATTCGGTACCGGCTGTTGTATATCCGGTTCAGGACTGCTTACGATGTCGTCAACAGCATCGCGGAACACTTCATGACTCTCCAATGCTTCAGATCGTGGTTCGCTGGACTGTCTGTGTTAAGTTTGATGATAGCCTCTTTTTCACAGTCTGTGTTAAGGTTGATGATAACCTCTGACCGCTTCTCGTTTTTTTATTGTGTAGAAAATCATTTTCTAAAAATATCACATCTCTTGCAGTGATAACTTCATGCGGCTTCGGATACTATAAATCAATGGAGGCCAATGTTCTGAATTTGGTAGAAGTTAGCTTAATATTCAGCAGTAACGTTTTAAAGGCAAGCCTGTTCTTTGCTTCGTCCAGATATCAAAGGGAAACATTGAATGAAGGTTTGACTTATTTCAATCATTAAGTGCTGTTGAAACATAACAATTTTTATTTTGCGTTTAGTCTTGGTTTGACTAGAAATCTAATTATGACGATTTTGTAAATCTTATCTCGAATAGTTAACCCTTGTTTTACCGACATACGTTTCATCCAAAGAATGTTTCGCCGAATTTTTATTTGATCGGAAGCCTTTTTTTACAGAAACAGTACACTTTTAGGATTTCTATAAAATACACCTAACGTAACCTAATGGGTTCTACACAGTTACCTTTTACTTACCTATACCCAAAAAGTTAACAGTTTCTGAGAAAAAAAACTTCCATGAAACAATGCGTAGGCGACACAACACGTGCTACGTGCTGTCAATTATTGGTTTTGTTAAATAAATAAAGGACCTATGTACCTATGTATGTATTAGGTACTACTAATTATTCTGTGCTAACGATGCTCCAAACTGAAACTGCAAAACTCCACACGAGCTGCCAGTATAATTAAATAACGTCCATTAACTCTTGTGTGTTCCCATCAATGACATAATACGGTACACATTATTCGAATGATCTATACCTACCTCTTTAAGTGACAAATTGGTCTACGGTTTTTCAAAATAAGTTTTACTTATTTTGATCATTAAGTGCTTTTCAAACATAACCATACTAATGCTTTTGCATTACAAAATGGTTTTCCTTGAAATCGCATGACAATGAACGCTCAATTTTCCCTCCTAAACGAATCATTTATACAATAGGGTATAGAGGTAGTTTCCGAATCGCACCCAACTCAAACCGAGTTTCAGAACAGCAAATGAGAAAACCATAGAATGCGCGCGGGCTCCTTATAAATTTCTACCCAAACACGTACCTAAATCCCGGTATGCGCATGTTCGAACTGAACGGCTGCCAGGCATTGTTTTGAGACCCCGCCCCCGACACCGCATAATGGGTGCCATTGTCCATACTGTGGGGCCATTTTGCGATGCTACTTAGACGTGTAAGGTTTTTCATTCGCTGTTTCAGAATAGGTAATTTTAACCTCTAACCTAATCATGAGAATACTCTTAATCCAGTATTAATTCTGATAGTCTAGTTATTTTTACAAGCTCATAATGCTTACATGGAATAACCTTCAATACAACTATTACTTGGAATTAAAGTGTAAAGTCCAACTAGAAGGGAAACCTAATCCGAGTGAGCAGAGTTTATCCTACGAACATTTGCCGACGAAGCGAGAAGTTCTATCGCAATATTTATTTACCTTTATTTTTGACGTTTTAGCGTTTAACTGCTTTATTAGTGAACATCCACGAAGGTCTAATTTTACGACCGTGGAATTTTACGACCGTGGATCGCGCGAAGTTTAAAATATAGTGTTTTTCAATATCCCATAAAAACAAAACTCAGTGTTTCATTGGTTATTATTAAATGTAAAATAGGTCGATTTCGAATAACGTGGTCTTAATTAATCTTACTGAACTGAATGCAGACGAATGGCCCTTTACCCACGTTAAAAAAACCGCTCAAAAAGCGGTCACGCGAGTCACGAGGCGAATAGCAAACGCCTGTTTACATTTACGTAGGTACTCGCTATTCGATTCGGCGTCTCGCGCGAATATGTAAATGCGGCTTTATGGGGGTCCCTGCTCCCTTCCAAACATTTCCTTGTTATGCGTAGCGTAACACTTTCGCGACCAAGAATCGCTACGCGCTACGCTCGTAGCCGATCCTGTGGTTTTCCTCGTATGTAACGAACAAACGCTACACGGGTTCCTGGTAGCGCAAGTGGTAAGGATGCTACCAGTTGCAAGCTAATTATTTGCGTACACCTTTGTATAGTTCGTATGCTCGGTTACTACCGTCAAATTATGAAAGTAAATCACATGATGTGCGTTTTTTTATAATTACATTTTTTTTCAGACTATGACAAGTAAGAAGTAAATATTTGCATACGTTTCTGTTATCCATCATAAATTGCGGAAGTTCAAACGGTAAACGCATTGACGGTTGGATCCCTGAATACGTGAGTATACTAGTTTTAATAAAAGCCGACTCGATTATCTCGTTCAGGCGCCTTTGTCGGTAAGTATGTGAGAATAGAGTTGTCACTTTGACTGTAGTAACAATAACTCTTGATCCAGGAGATGCCTAGGAAAACGAGGTAAGCCCATTGTTTAGGTACAGGGGACCGGAGAATGTGTCACGTATTGTAATTTGATTTCAGTGTGTATTCCGCTCGCTGATGTCGATGTTTTGTTTAACCCATTCAGGGCCCATGACGACACATATGCGTCAGACAGCCCTAGTCGCTTTCTGCTACATACGAGGAAAGCCACGGGATCGGCTACGAGCGTAGCGCGTAGCGATTCTGGGCAATGAATGTGTTAACACTTTCACTACCAGGAATCCGCCTAGCGGGTACCTACGCCGTAGTCGCCTTCCGGTACATACGAGGAAAACCACGGGATCGGCTTGATGGTGAATATAGAAATAACCTATGGGTACATTTTTTTAGTTATTTTCTGAATTGTTCCTATGGATTCGATAGTCAACTAGTATTTTTATTTCCTCCAAATAATATCACTCTACGCAAAGAAATAATGGTTTAAACTACGATATAATATGACGTCATAAGAGCAGAAAACCAGAAACATAGAAACGTCAAATGTGCATACTGTATATCCTCTAGCATAGTCCTACTATACTGACGTCACTCACGAAAAACAATGGCGGTCGGCGTTTTAGGCCTCTTGATATACAGATAATAAAAACTACGACTGTAATTTAGAAATTTTCAACGCTATCCATTTATTGTATTGGAACAGTAAAAAGTATACTGAGGATTCTTTGTTTCCAGCGTAATACCTATGTGTAAGGAGATATGCTGTCGAAGGTACGATTCGTGGCCACCGTAATAATCTAATAATCGTCGGCGGTAGAGTCTAACATCTTCTCTGAAATATTAATGAAGAAAACGTGTTTCCGTACAAAACATAGCTGCCCATCTAGCAACTCGTCCCCGAGTGATAAGAAATAATTTGCTATCACTGGTTTGCACTACAGATTCATCAATGACGCAATTTTTTATATTTCCCTTTGTTATAAAGAAAAATCCTGGATAAATCTCGTATTCGAACGCTACTATGTCAGAAAACTAGTTTAGTCGAAGATTATGTTTTATAATTTATTTCGATTATTTATCAATAATCGAGCTCAAAGTAAGGTAAGATTAATTAAGACCACGTTATTCGGAATCGACCTATTTTACATTTAATAATAACCAATGAAACACTGAGTTTTGTTTTTATGGGATATTGAAAAACACGATATTTTAAACTTCGCGCGATCATATTAAACCAAGATAATTTACTTTAAAAACAAAGTTTTAACCGACTTCAATTTAGTACTCCGCCAAGCCACGAGAACATTTTTTTTCCAATTTACCTCATGAACTGATTTCCGAGAGCAAATGCGTTGATTATTATAGAAAAAAACCCAATCGCTGTATGTGACCCGATAATATTTGAGGACTTCCGTCAATTCCACAAGGATCACCATTGGCACTTCATTAGTTGCTATTCCAACGGAATCTTATCAGAATCTGTGATATACTTTTGTACTTTTAAGTACATAATTGAGGAATTCCATAAGTCATCTGTGATGATTTCCGGATGTAAATACACGAGTTATGATAGAAAATACCAAAATCACTACACGCGTGCCTAATATAATTGAGGAGTTTCCTCAATTCCTCATGGATCCCATCATCCAATTGAATTTTCAAAAAAATGGGACCCACCTGATAACATATACTTACAAACAAAAAAAAAATGTATGAATCAGCTCATCAATGACGGAGTTCTGAGGTAACAAACATTGAAAAAAAAAAAAAGAAATACAACCGAATTGAGAACCTCCTCCTTTTTTTTGAAGTCGGTAAAAAAAAGGATATGTCTGATTATATTTCTAGTCGTACATAAAGTAGGCGCAAACAAACAAACAAGCGTACGGCCCGTCTGATGTTAAGCGGACACTGTAGCCTATCATCATCATCATCATCAGCCGAAAGACGTCCACTGCTGGACATAGGCCTCCCCCAAAGAGTGCCAAAGTGACCGGTCCTGTAGCTTATAGACGCATGCAACTGCAAGGAGTAAACATAGGCGTTGCCGACCCTTGATATGTTTGAGGGTGTTGACAGCTGAAGGAACAAATTCCCTCGCTCTCAACACAATGCATCCTCGGGAGCTCTGGCGACCTTGCTCACCTCCAGGAACACAACACTACTCAGAGCAAGTAGTAGTGTTATTATGGCTGTGGTCTCCTGCAAGGCGGCGGTACTTCCCCAGTTGGGCTGCTCCTTTGAGCGGGATGACATTGGCAGGTGCCCGCGCGGTAAGGTTTTTTGGGATAACTTTAAGCAGCAATTACTTAAAACTTTAGTACTTATTGATATCGTAAAAATTGTAAAATATCATTAAACAAAAAAAAACGTATTTATAACAAAGAGACGTCTAATCGACGTGTGGCACGTTCGACGTTCTATTGTTTATGCGTAATTGTTGTACGAGTACAACCCTACTTGAAGATACTTAGTTAGAAGTTAGTTAGTATTACTGGGCATTTTCCGCAAATCGACATCTAATGTGCCTATTTTTCGTGAAATCGGTGGAGTAGCGCTACTCTAGCCACCCCAGCTCCTCTAGAAAGTTGGTGAGTGCCTTGGTGTTACTGACTGCATCTCGTAGTGTGTCCGGAGACCCTAGGTGATTCTTCCTGTGTGTACCTGCTTGCAGTCCAGTAGAATGTGTTCAGTTGGTTCTTCTGCCTCCATTGCACGCTCTGCACATACCTAAATTGTATAGGTGGCTGTCCAACTATCTTACGTGGTTTATATTAAAATTAACCAACACATGTCGGTGATGGTTAGTTTAAAGAACCTACTCTTCGTCATATAATCTAGAACAAACTATACTTCGACTCGTAAAGGTAGACTTAGTGCATTGCCGTCCAAAGATACGATTCACAATTTATCTCACACCACTCGTTGCTTTTATAATTTGACCTCACGATCTGTGGTCGTCTACTACGTATAATCGGAGGCCAGAATTGAACTGGTTTCCCTGTTGCCGACTACTAAATAGGTAAGCGTTGTGAATACCAAGAGAACAATTCGTGTTTGGCGCTTTGCATCGCAAAGCGATTTCAAAGTTTTTAGCCAAGCCTCAGACTCGAAAGGAAAATAGCAATACCACTGCCAAACGATTTCGTGTGATTGTAATAAGATTGACAGAGAGAGAAGCATTATATATTATTTGCTGTCTTAATGATAAGTTTCCCTGTTTAGCCACAATCGGTTTGGTACGTGGATGTGGCAAACAATTACTCGGCCAAATTAAGAGGGTTATTTAAGGTAAACCGTCAACCATTTATTTCATTAAGAAATTTGCAGCGCGCTAGCATCATTCCCTCCCTTACGATCGCACATCATAGCGACTCCATATAATTCTTCCGATAACCTCTCGAGGCTCACCACATGAAAAAAAACCGGACAAGTGCGAGTCGGACTCGCCCACCGAGGGTTCCGTACTTAATTACAAATGTATGGTTTCGGATTTTTCCCTTGTACTTGTAGTATAAGATGACATTACTTGCCAAATTTCATATGTAGTTCTAGGACAACGGAAAGTACAAAACTTAAGAAAAGGACCTGTTGTATGTAGTAGTGGCGTATTCGAATAGACAATACATGTTTAAAATTAGAACACAAACAAAACAAATGTCTATTCGCACACATTACTCACACATACAACTTGTGACTTGACTTACTTAAGTTTTTCACCCTTTAATAACTTTGATTCCCTTGAGCACGGAATAACAAACCATGGTTTGTTATTCCGTGCCCTTGACGGCCGTATCTTTTTTTTTCGCTAAGATAGTAGTTAGATTATTTCACAGCAACAAGGGACCGTAGACTTGAGGATGGTTTTAATTTCAATTCGATACATCCAGGCCCCCATTTCTCCAAATCGACAATTTTCGCCTGACAATGACAATTCGCTTTACATGGCTGCGTCGACAGATTAAGCTGGACAGCTTATTGACCCAGCAATGTTCGTGGGATTGTCATTGTCAGGTGACAAGGTGGTGAAATAGGGCCCAGGCGTACCTGAGATATGAGTCTTGCCAGATAGACAGGTTAGTAAATAGACTAGAAATTGTTACATTTTGTAACCGAAGAAACAAAACAAATGCACTGCTCATAACCGTATAAAGGTCTTACCACACTATAACAACTCAACAGCCACTCGATTCAAAGCAAAATATTGAAATTTAAGCCTTATGTCGTATTTCCTACAGCACAATTTCCCATTGTTGTTAAGGCACGACACGTGTACGACGCGTAGACCACACGTCGTACACTACTTGAATATCATTTTTTGAAATTAAACCTAAATAATATGACATAGGGCTTAAATTTCAATATTTGCCATAGAATCGAGTCGCCGTTGAGTTGTTATAATGTGCGAAGACCCTAAGAGAGGGCCGCGAAATGCGTTAAAATTAAATTTGTATGCGAAACGACTGCCTCAGATTGGTCCCCAGGGCAGGTGCTACACGGTTGCAGCTGAACCCGAAAACTTTTATGAGTCATAAAAAATTTACGTTTCTTATTAGGTACATGAGCTGGGGTAAACCGCAAATGAAGAGGTCTGCTGTAAAAACAGACACTAACTTGTGTTTAGCTTACACATTCAGTAGGTACACTATATATATAACAAGCTATTTGCCTGCTCCTGTACAAGCACTAATATTATTTAAAGTCCCTGAGCGACCGAGCTCCGCTCGGGTGAAAACTGAGACCTAGCTACAATGCAAATATGTTGCGCCTGTTGCGAGTTGGCATTGCATATATATATATATAGAGACAAATATTGGACGTTTAATAGTATAGGAGCCCCTGGACGACCGAGCTCCGCTCGGATGAAAATAGAGCGAAAATGGAGAAAACAAATTTTCCCAGACGTGAGACCTAGCTAGATTGATTTCTCGCCCCAGTAAACTCCTATATTCCAAACTGCATCGAAATCGTTAGCCATTTCCGAGAACGTGATTGCAAATATATATATAGGCTGATTTCTTATTATTAGTAGTTATAGTTTAGGATAGGATATATAAGGTTATTGATCACACTGTATCACACTGTTTGTGTGAGCCACAGTAGCCCAGCGGTGAGGCGCGCTACTTTCAATATGGAAATTGTGGGTTGGAAGCCCGGCTCCCACTGGGTTCTTTCAAAAAACTTACGTACGAAATATCATTTGATATTTGGGTCATACTCAAATTTAGGTTCGCGTCTTTCCTGTGGACACTATAAAAGTTAAGGGCTACGAAGCCTAATTTTGGTTTGGACTCTTAATCCGCATAAACAGCATCTCCTCTTATGTCTGACTATTCGATAAAAACCTTATTTATATGCACGTGAGCTCTTAACAGGAGAGACGAATTTTGCTTATACAGTGTGTTCGGGTGGACCCAGTGTATAAACGAAATTCGTCTCTCCTGTGGTCAATAATTAAGAGCTCACGTGCATATAAATAAGGTTTTTATCGAATAGTCAGACATAAGAGGAGACGCTGTTTATGCGGATTAAGAGTCCAAACCAAAATTAGGCTTCGAAGCCCTTAACTTTTATAATGTCCACAGGAAAGACGCGAACCTAAATTTGAGTATGACCCATTTAACAGTGGCTTTTCGGTGAAGGAAAACGGCGTGAGGAAAGCGGTCTAATCCCAATAAGGTCTAGATTTCCCTGGGTTGGAAGGTCAGATGGCAGTCACTTTCGTAAAACTAATGCCTATGCCAAATCTTGGGATTCGACGCCAAAGCGGCCCCCGGGCTCCTTTAGGGCACTACTGTTAATGAAAAGTGTTTCGTCGGCATCTGTCATTCCCCTAAATTTTATTATTTTCTATTGGCGTTAGCGCTTGTCGATTGTAACCTTGTCTACGGCCACTGGGAATAAAACGCTAGGAGGATTATAAGCTTCTTTAAAATTAGTTACTTTAGTACTATCATCATCATCATTGGCCTTTATATCTATGAAAAGATGATTTAAACAGCGTCCATATTAGAGGAGCGGCACTTACGTACGTGGCTTGTAAGGCCGACACAGGAGCGACAGCCACGACCGCATAATTCGCAAGTAAATGTGCTGCCCGCGCGCGCTCAGTGCAAATAGGTAGTAAGTCCACGCCCTGCCTCGCCTCGCCGGTGGAAAACCACCTTAATAGACAGCAACGTGCCGCGCCCCATCGTGTTCGACGCGGCCCCCCGGCAGCATCCTGTAATGTGACGTCACACACTGTTTGCGTTTTCTCTCTCTAACAGCAATATTAAAACGGTTGTAGCTTCGTTATTCTTTGAGATATCTGAATGGGATTTTCGTCACTAGGCATATTTTTTTGCCTTTACTCATTTCAAGTAATAATAATTTTCGAGTCTACACCCCTATTGAGTAAAAACAAATCGAGTTCAATTTATCCCTTACATCAAAGTAACACTGTTTTGCTTTTAGTCGACGTTGACGTTTACGTTTTACACGCAGGAACCCGCATGCCGGGCGCTCTTCGCGTAGGCGATTTCCGCTACTTAGCGGGAAAACCACGGGATAGGCTATAACGAGCGTAGCGCTCAGCGATTCTTGGCAGTGAATGTGTTGGAATAAAGTGCAAAACGTGTGTGCATGTCTTCGAGGTCGACTGTACTATCAGGTCCAATTTATTTAAAGCATAACCCTAGATATGATTGAATTGCGATAGCCGAGCTGGGCAAAGGGAAAAAGGCATGGAGCAGGCATGTTTGTCAGCCCCCATCCTATTTCAATCATTGGTATCTTTATTAATTTTGCCCCTTATAGCCGCGGAATAAGGTTCAAAGATTCTCAAAGATGTATGTCCTATTTGTGATAGATCGTACCTACTACGCAATCAACAGGCAAGCTACCAACGCCGAGATAAATAAAATTTACGAGTCTGTCTACAGGGTATATCTGTATATTTCCGTTAACTCAGGCAAATAGTCGTGTACACTCACAGGTTCGACGTGGCGTACTGAGTTTAGTTTTTCAATTTCAAGATACTTTATTCGTTTTCATACAAATTAATTAATCACCATTACTAAATGTTAATGTAAAATGACCTTAAAATTTAAATTAACCAAAAGACAAGGAACGCTACACGGGCCCATATCGGTGGGCGGTCACGGAAAATCTAGTATGGCATGACCTATTGGCCGGCCGCCGTGCTTCCGACACGTGTCCACACGGGACGAATCACCCGTCGGCCGATATCGGCCCGTCTAGCGTCTCCTATAGACTACGATTTGGTGCAGTGGTGGATGCGAAGAGTTACTTTACCTTCTGGCTCCAACACCAGACCAACTTAATAATACCAAATCACAGCATTGACGTGTTATGTTATACGTAACCGCGTTATTTCGAATCGATACGACTAATGGAAGTGGCTTAAAATCGACTTGCGAGTCTTGCGACCAGCGTACCTTAGCTACGGGTCATTAATAGGTATAACGTTCAACTCAATTCATTTATTTGCAACTAAGTATGTAACATTGTACAACTATATGTCATACCTACAGTCAATTTGAAAATTCTACTCGGTTAACCTGCCTCGTGGGAAGCCTGTCCTGTCGAGCTGGTCTAATTTGATAAACAGGATAATACAAACATCTGAACGTTCTTCTTAGAAGTAATCGAAATGCAAACATACTCGTGGACCGGTTCTACAGTAGCTATTTCCAGATCCGGTTTCGATCATTTCGCTCATTATTATGCCGCTCCGTGCCTGTGTAAGCTCAAGTCGATCCGAGCGATACAAATAACACCGCGCAAATTAGGATTCGGGAAATGGCCGTTTTTGAATTACCCGATGTAACTTTGTGTTTTCCGGGATGAAAAGTGAGCCGTATCCGGCTGTTGTGGGGATATATCATTTTCTCAAAAAAAATCGGGAAGATTGTAGGATTACACTGAAATCAGTTTCTTATTTTCGTGTAGTATGCCTTCTACCTTCCACAAATACTTAATTCGTAGCCCTTGTGAATGTATCAGCCCTACAAGCGAAAGAATGGTTAGGGTACTTACATTTCAACACTTTAATTTCAAGCATTGTTTGTTTTTTTTTTTTTATAATAATAAAGATATTTATTGCCACAAACTAAACATAATACAAAATAATTTAAATACACCGCATATAAACTTAAGAACTACTGCATGAAAAACTAAAAAGTACACTTTAGATATATTTAAAATTAAACTTAAACTTTAAATTTAATGTGATATATTATGTTTAACATATATAGGTAAAATTACATAAGATATAAGCATTGTTTAGCATTCAAACTGTCCAGAAATATGAGTAAATTACTGCGGATTAACGTGCCTAAAACAACAAAGTTTAACTTAACCTAATAAAGTTGGTTAGGTTAGACTGTTACGTTTTACACGCGTTCCTTTTTGCCCGACTACGGCAGAACCGAAAGGAAGGGTTATGTTTTTAGCAGTCTTTGTTTGTACGTGTGTTCCACCGTAGCGTTTAAGATACTGAATCGATTATGATAAAGGAGGTGTCAATCGATCATCATTCCTCCGGGTGACAATAGATAGGGTAGGTACGTTTTATATGTTTTTTTTCTGTTCGTTTTCCGTAGACGCGTTAGTTTGTTTGAACTATATAAAAAAAATGTCGCCGGGTTTTCGATTTAGACTACCTAGCATAAACGGCATACAAGTCAACCTACGTAAAATGAGCTCTGGCGGCCATACATTTTATATGGCACCCGGAGGTCTTTTTAAATGTGTCGAGGTATACACACTTCCAGGCCACCGCTGTTTCAATCGGCTGGCGCATTTGGTTCAGTTCGGGTTGCACAGGGCGGTTCCACAACACTTCGGGAACTCAAATCCCGCGAGCCATCCGGTTGCCTCTTGGACACTGCTCTGAATATAATTGTATCAGGCATTCTGCCGAAATGTGTTGCGTTTCCTAAATGTATGGTCCCGTTGCCCGACACTAACCCAATATTTGGTACCTTCACTTCAATCTTAACCCAACGCAATAGAGGTGACAGAGTGTCAATTGCTTGGATTAGAATGTCAAACATTGGGACCTTTCACTTGTAAATCCAGTAGAATTCTCGAAGAAAAACTTTTAATCGTGCATAACATTAGTAATTGCAAAAAGTGATATAAAATTTGTTAATAGGTAGATATCGGCCTGAATACTATAAATGATGTAAATTACTCCATTCAGCGGATTTTACAACTCTGCAGAAATGTTGCCCATTTGCTGAACTATTTGCCTGTTCATTAAACGCGATTCCTTAATTTTAGTTTTAGGTTAGGTACTCATTACAGGACCCACTGAAAATCAGCGTCGGGGCCCCCTCTGCCTCGACTCATGCTGAGTGGGTTCCTTTTTTGAGACAACTAAATAATATTTTTAGATATAAGAATTCTGTACACTGTTAACTTTTGTTGTTTCAAAATAAATCTCATTCATTCATTCATTCATTCATTATTTGGTTTGGGTGCGTTTTGATGACATACAGAGGTGTATGTGAGGGTAGAACTATTATATAATCTGTGGTGAGGGCCAGAAGCTGGCTGGGCCGGTCGGGATTAAATTCAACGGAGGCAGACTAAATACTCACTAAAGGCTTACACGAGTCCTGATTGAGATTTTGAGCGAATAAAAAGCAATGGAAAAAAATCAGTCAATCTGCTAAACGGTCTGCGGTCAGATTTAATAGTTTTCTTAGTGAACCTCTGTTTAGTAAGTATATTAATAGAAATTCGTAAAAAAAACCCGTATGCAAAGAGACAAAGTACCCACAAAACCAGTTTTCGTTCAATTATCTTCCTATTCTGCCACCAAACCTCTAAAGGGTAAACAAAATGTTATATGTATTTATAAACTATCAATGAAAACCGACAATTTACCGACAAAATATGTGGCGTTTTTTTTAGTAATATCACACGTGTTACTGCAGACTGTACAAAGTACGGCATCGGCACCAGCTTTCAAATCGGCCACAACTAAGCAGGCAGAGATATATGACAAGATCCTATTTCTAGATATTTTCCCCCGCTTTGTGCCCACATTCACTGCCCGCAACCCGATTAGCGGGCGGCGCCGTAGGCGCTTTCCGCTACTTAGCAGGAAAACTGCGAAATCGGCTACGAGCGTAGCGCTTCTTGACAGTGAATGTGTTAATGTTAGTGACTGGTCGATGTCCAGTCTCATGTCAACTTCACATGACGAACTATATAAATAAACGGGTTAAATCGAGATACATTACCTGTACAGCCAAGCCTCCTTCAGCTACGACTTTGATTAGATCTAACCCCATCCGAGTGTGCCTGGTTTATCTCCTACCAACGTGTGTGCTGTGACGAAAATAAAACCAACTCTAGTCTGCATGACTATGACAGGGCGGTCCGCGAGCTGTGTCGCGACGAGATAGACTATCCGTCGCCTCTTTGTACAATTACAACGCTTAGAAAAGTAGAGTACCTATAGTCTATGCCGCCGCGACAGGCCGGGCCGTCCTGTGATATCCGTGCTGAGGGCATCCTGTCAACGGGAAAGTGCCCAGCTCGCAGCCCTCCCTCGCATCTAGTAGCCTACCTACTCAGTCTAAGCTGGCATCGGTCCAAAACCTACTACTAAAACGTCTGCTAGACGGTCGCCAACACGCCCCTCCGACCGAGCGGCCTTGGTCCGGACCGACCGTTTACATATGAAACTTTTGCTGCAAACAAATGTCTACACGGCCGGACCAAGGTCGCTCGGTCGGAGGGGCTTGTTTGCGACCGTCTAACAGACGTTTTAATACCACACCGGCTGGGCAAGTATCGGCCAGGCCTATAGGTACAAATGAAAATCTGTATGATATTGACAAGAACTCACGTACCTTACTTATAAGAACTGAATGGTGTATATAATAAGTGTTCCGGACGTTTGTATTTTATTTTGGGTAGTTCCATTTCATAACTTTGACGATATACAGGAAAACCCACCTCACCCGGTAGTCCCTCGTAATTGGGGTGAGATGGGTTTTCATACAAAGGTGATTTTGGAAGATTGTTGGATCGGTTTTTTTTATTATGAGTATTACTATAGCTCCATTTTAAATTGGAATACATTATTTTTGTAGCAGTAGCCTTAAAAAACCATCTCACCTCCCTTTCATACCTTCTCTCCCCATTCATAACCCAACTCTCCCCGCGAACCCTACTCACCCCATTTTACGGTAATGAATTACTTATTGTATTCAATACACAGCTGTAAAATTACAGAAAAAACAGATTGATAGGTATATGTAGTTACAAATCAGCCTTTCCTATTCCTCTAAATAAAAATCTAGTTATCCTTTTTTAAACAATAGGTAGACCGCTTAACTCGACCCTCGCCTGCGCGGCTCGCGGGAGCGGAGGTAGGATGCTGGTGACGTGCGAGCGCCGGGCTTCGCCTCCCGCGCGTTGCCCACGGCCCGTTATCGTCCTACCTCCGCTACCACGGGCCGCGCAGGCGAGGACTGATTTAAGTGGTCGGCCTATAGTTTCCCTATTTCAAAATGCAATGCAAGTTTTCTAAACAAATATTAATTGGCAATTGTTTTCAGTGTTTCAAAACAGAAGGAGACCTAGGTGAGTCTAGTTTGCCAGCGCTAAAAATACCCCCATGAAGGAGGAGTGTTATTAAGACCCTACAGCGGATAACACACAGCGTCGTGTCCCCCAGAGTACCATTAAATTCATACAAATCTTGCTACGGGCCAATCTTTGCAATTTGTTGCGCAACTTATAGGGAGACAGACGGAGCGCAGCGCCGTGTGTAAACCGCTTGACAATGATCCTTCCAATTGCATTCGTCAATTAGTTACTTATCATGTATCAATATCAAGAGGAAGAATTATTATTGGAATCAGCACTCGCTGGTTGGTCTTAATTTCTAAAAAGCTATCGCGAAGTGTCTAGGTACCTATAGCATTGAATATTTAGCTGTTTTTCACTATTTAGCTCCTTATACTTAAGCACAGCTTGCATGGCCATATACTTACTTAGGAGGACATTTTTTATACAAACGTTCTCGTCGGTTTCCTCTCAGGTATTTTACCCTAAGTTAATGTATTTTTTTAATAAGTTTTTCAACACAATTGCTCGTAACGTACCTCTTATTGTGTCGCTTTTAGGCTCATAATCTTGCATATTAAACACGCGTGTTTTATAACATTACGACACTTGTGTGTTATGGTTATACCCCGATTAAGTCACGTTGGCACCTTGCAGCAAGATGTATGCATGCACACGGTGCATTCTTAAATTAACCGGGTTGTACAGAATGTACTAGCTTTTATTTATTTCTCGGCAAATGGATTCTTACTCGACTAAACAAATTAAATCCTATTTGTTAATTAATTGACTATTTCTTTTTGGATATGATATAGAAACGTTTAATTTAGTAAAACTATTCACTTTTGATAACATTTTACATGAATTAATAAAGTTAACATTTTAAAACGAAAATATTTATTTTATTTTGTATTGGCTGTTTAGAGATTTCACCTAATGCGCGCGCACTGCGCAAACTTGACGAAAAAAACTGTTGCGCGCCATTTTAGGTTATTTCACAGATATTTGTAAACATTGTTAATGCGCGTTTGGTTATTAATATAATTTACTTTAAAAACAAAGTTTTAACCGACTTCAATTTAGTACTCCGCCAAGCCACGAGAACATTTCCAAATTTCTTTTCCAATGTACCACATGAACTGATTTCCGAGAGCAAATGGGTTGATTATTAGAGAAAAAACCCAATCGCTGTATGTGGGCCGATAATATTTGAGGACTTCCGTCGATTCCACAAGGATCACCTTTGGCACTTCATTAGTTGCTATTTCAACGGAATCTTATCAGAATCTGTGATATACTTTGTACTTTTATGTACATAATTGAGGAATTCCATAAGTAATCTGTGGTCTTCATCATCAATTCCACTCCACCAAATTTATGATTTCCGGGTGTAAATACACGAGTTATAATAAAAAATACCAAAATTACTACACGCGTGCCTAATATAATTGAGGAGTTCCCTCAATTCCTCATGGATCCCATCATCCAATTGATTTTTTGAAAAAAATGGGACCCACCTGGAAGCATATACTTACAAATAAATAAATAAATTTACGAATCGGCTCATCAATGACGGAGTTCTGAGGTAACAAACATTGAAAAAAAAAATGCAACCGAATTGAGAACCTCCTCCTTTTTTTGAAGTCGGTTAAAAAATGTTGACTCGTGGTGACTAGAAAAGTGATAAAAAGAATGGACGCCACTGGAAATTCTTGGCGATGTATATGTCGCAGGGAAATGGCCAAAACAGAGATTTGAACAAAACTCTAAGGGATATGATCAAATCACGCAGGATGTTAAAATGGCGAAACCATTTTATCATTTGCCTAGAAAAAAACAGTCATTTGATCAAATCTCTGAATCTGCTTTGTGAAATGACGAAATCGGCCAAAGAAGGCAACTCGTTTTTTCATTTCACTAGATTTGTTTAGTGATTTGATAAAACCCCTGACACGCGTTAGTGAGTTGACGAAACTAACTCGCAGAGTCAACTCGTTTTATCATTTCACTAGACACGTTTAGTGAAATGATGAAAATCTCAACTCTAGTACAGATTAAGTCGCTCGTGCGGTCCCTCCTGCACCTTACCGCTCCCCGGTTTCGCCCTTGCGTGTTAGGCACCAGCCGGCTTAGACGCAATTTATGAATGTTTGTTACATAAGTTTCTTAAAATATCACGCCGTTAACCCGAGAATGTCAAAGAACATTTTATTTTACTATTTCACTAGATCATGTCAGAGATTTCAACAAATCTCTAAGAGATATGAACAAATCACGCAGGATATGAAAATGGCCATTCCATTTTATAATTTGCCTACAAAAAATCAGTTATTAGATCAAATCCCTAAATCTATTAAGTGAAATGACGAAATCAGCCAAAAAAGGCATACTCGGTATTTTTCATTTCACCAGAATTGTTCAGTGATTTGATAAAATCCCTGAAAAATCATGTGAGAGATTTGATCAAACTTAATTGTAGAGTAACACTGAACCAGTTCAGAGATTTGATCAAATTACCTACACCATGTTACAGTAGAGACATTATCATTTCACTAAACGTGTCTAGTGAAATGATAAGACGAGTTAACTCTGCGAGTTTGTTTCGTCAACCCACTAACGCGTTTCAGGGTTTTATCAAATCACTAAACAAATCTAGTGAAATGTAAAAACGAGTTGCCTTTTTTGGCCGATTTCGTCATTTAACTAAACAGATTCAGAGATTTGATCAAATGACTGATTTTTTCTAGGCAAATGATAAAATGGATTCGCCATTTTAACATCCTGCGTGATTTGATCATATCCCTTAGAGTTTTGTTCAAATCTCTGTTTTGGCCATTTCCCTGCGACATATACAACATGTGAGTAAAAACCTGTTGCCATATATAAGTAAAGATAATTTACTTTAAAAACAAAGTTTTAACCGACTTCAATTTAATACTCCGCCAAGCCACGAGAACATTTCTTTTCCAATTTACCTCATGAACTGATTTCCGAGAGCAAATGCATTGATTATTAGAGAAAAAAACCCAATCGCTGTATGTGACCCGATAATATTTGAGGACTTCCGTCGATTCCACAAGGATCACCCTTGGCACTTCATTAGTTGCTATTTCAACGGAATATTATCAGAATCTGTGATATACTTTTGTACTTTTAAGTACATAATTGAGGAATTCCATAAGTCATCTGTGGTCTTCATCATCAATTCCACTCCACCAATTTATGATTTCCGGATGTAAATACACGAGTTATAATAGAAAATACCAAAATCACTACACGCGTGCCTAATATAATTGAGTAGTTCCCTCAATTCCTCATGGATCACATCATCCAATTGAATTTAAAAAAAAATGGGACCCACCTGGCAGCATATACTTACAAACAAAAAAAAAATTTTATTTATCGGCTCATCAATGACGGAGTTCTGAGGTAACAAACATTAAAAAATAATAATAATAATACAACCGAATTGAGAACCTCCTCCTTTTGTTTGAAGTCGGTTAAAAATAACTTGGCACGCCTATAAAATATTCATCTTATGAAAAGGATTTTTTCCTCGCAAAATGTGTTGAAAAACGTCGTATGAAACGCGTGAGCTTTGATAATTCCGCCTCTGATGTAATTATCAACATACCTCACTTGTATCACAATGTACTATAATAAAATCAATATCGATATCTAGATGTTTGGATTTCTTTGATGTGTAAGTGCTAGGTGCTGCAAATACCTACTTGATGCTTGAAACGGCACTTTTAATTAGGCCATAAACGCCATTATCTTAATCCGTCATCAATAAGAGCAATAATCAACAGTCCGACACTGAATATCTTCTTCCTATGCAGTTTCCAAAATGTTATGAGTCTGGCCAGGGAAAGATGAGCCTTTTTTATATGGGAACTTTTTATATGGCAGCAGCGGGCGTAAAACGGGTGCCATTTTATCACTTATCGTTGTGGATAAGGCATCCGTCACTCTCGCACTCGCATACTTGTCAGAGCGTGATGGGCGTCTTTACCACAACGATAAGTGATAAAATAGCAACCGTGCTACGCCCGCTGTAGTACCATTGTCAAATGTGTCAAACGTTTTAAATTAGTATGATGTCTCTGATACTTGATATATTATGGTAACTTAGAAAGTAACTGTTCCATACGTAAATAAATGAATAGGACTAAGAAGGACTAGGAAGCATAAACTTTTTAAAAGAATTAAAGGGTGGCTTACTGCTAATATTGTTCACATTGAACAATATTAGCGTAGCATTGATCGTAAAATGTTTCATTATTATGTCTCGTCAAAATTGAAATTTTGAAGATTGGTTTTGATTATAAAGAGAAATGAAGAAAGAGAGTTTCATATCATATAACTTCACTTCCTTCTGCTTGGTCAGTTGCATTGTGTGAATTGAAGAAAATTAATAATTGTTCAAATACCTATCATTATTATTTTATCGCGTTATATACAGTATTGCAGCTGTTTTAAGGGTTCCGTAGTCAACAATGAATCCTTATAGTTTCGCCACATCCGTCTGGACGCCAAAAAAACGGTAGAATAAAATATTGAAAAAACTTTTCTTTTAGGGTAAGTACCTCCCCTACACGTAAAGGGCGGATGTAATGTTATTTTTGTTTTTATTTTATGTCAAATTACAGCTTTCTAGTAGTAAGGGTCACTGAGTTAAGCCGCAGACGGATGGACGGACACACGGACAGACGGGCATGGCGAAACTCTAAAGGGTTTCTTGTTGCCTACGGAACCTTATCTTCAGCAGCAGCAGTTCACCTACATATACATACGTATGTATATGAGACGACGACTGAAGGTACCTAAATATGTAGTATGTGTAAGTAGGTACATGACAGCTTTTATACAAAGCCATCTGTAAAACATCTGCAAAATCCATAAATGAAGCCGAAGCGTTTCAGGGCCACAATATCGGTATCACAAAGCAAAGTGTCCCTCTGATTGTTCTATTTATAGGACAATAGTGTTATAAATAGTAGGTACGTGGCGGGCATCGGAATTCCTATGACAGTGACACAGACGCAGCGTTGGTAGCCATTTTGCAACACAATAGTCACATTTCAATTTAAATCCAATCCCATGTAGAAATCAGCCCACCCACTCACTTGCACGTCCAACAACATACAATTTATAATAATTTACTATAAAAACAAAGTTTTAACCGACTTCAATCTAGTACTACGCTAAGCCACGAGGACATTTTCACATTTTTTTGCAATTTACCACATGAACCGATCGACGGAAGTCCTCAAATATTCTCCGGTCACATACAGCGATTGGGTTTTTTTCTTTAATAATCAACGCATTTGCTCTTGGATATCAGTTCATGTGGTAAATTGGAAAAGAAATGTGGAAATGTTCTCGTGGCTTGGCGGAGTACTAAATTGAGGGCCGGTTAAAACTTTGTTTTTAAAGTAAATTATAAGTTAATTATATGAGTTGATTTAAATAACCGTATATTTTTTATCCACAACCTACTCTTTATTTTTTACAGTGGGTCAAAGCTTAACGTGTCCATACCAACCGGTAGGTACCTTATGCGAACTGAAGCCTCTTGTACCTATCAACGCCCTTGGTGTAGGAATGTGGGTAAGTACCTACATTTTTAATTTGACATATCCCATTGAACCATTTTGTCCTTTCTGTAGGAATCTGGGACCCGGGAGGATAAACGGTTTATACATACACCAACCAGCTGGGAAATGTTTAACCAAGCTGCTGTTTATCCCGTTATTCCCAGTGCAACCAGCGTAGCTAGTATTAGATTACCCTTAACGAACGCCTACCCGACTATACGGTCGTATAACTAGGTAGGATACCACAGTTAGTAGGCCGTGTTCACTGTTCCACGCCAGTGGACCTTCAGCACCCGCCGAGGTACGTATCGGCACTATCCCCGGGAACATTTTCTAAGGTGTTGGTAATTAGTGTCTCGAACGCGGAATTGAGTCGTGCTTGTGTTTTGTTTTTATTCAGCGTACGGACCCCACGGTAACGGACTGCAGTCGTCGCACTTTGCACTTGTAGTTAGTTGTACACAGTGAAATCTATACCGCGTTGTGAAAGCTACGGAGCTTCGCGTTAAAAATATTAGACCTACACAGTCAAATATACAGGAAGTAATAGTAGATTGTATGACAAGGGTCTAAAGTAAGCCATATCACCACGAGATGGATATTTTCCCGAACGAAGTGAGGGGAAATATTTTGAGGGGTAATATGGCTTTTAGACCAGAGTAATACACTCTACTTTTCACTTCAACTGCGAGAAAATAGTAAAAACAAAGATTATCCATCCACAATCAACAATTATACCAAGGCAAAAAGATTGTTCAATTTTATGCCATTCTTTTTAATAAACTGCTTTGACACAGATACAAAATATTCACACCAAGAATAAACGCCTCTGGCCGAGCGCGGCTGATAGCATACGCGGGGCATACGATAAGGCGAGATAGACAGCAGTCTATCCCGCTCTATCTTCATAGCTTATGTCATGTATGCAGTCAACCATGCTTGAACGTTTGGACGTGGCTATAGTCGGTCAGAGGCGTTTATTTTTTTACGTCACACCTGGCCATAATGCGAGTTTTACTGCACGCTGCGCGTACGTTAAAACTCGCATTGTGGCCAGATGAAGACGTAAAATTGTGTACTTACCACGGGCGATAATTCGTAAAGCCCCAGATCGCATTTTTATGGCCCTCACCTTCGGTTCGGGCCACTAACACCAGCGATCTGGGCCATTCACGAATTCACCGCCCTAGGTACGTAATGTACTATTAATTATTGTGAATTAGTGAGTAAAAAACACCTAATGTTTGAAATTAATTCTGTTTCCTGATTGGCCGATTTGAATGTCCAGCTGAGCTGTATTCTGGTTAGTTGATAGCAAATATTAATGTTTTTTTTTGACTTGTGATTGGTGGATGTAATACGTTGAACTGTTTTGAATGGTCAAATTAATGTTTTATAAATCATAGATATGTATACATATTTTCCCTAGGGGCTAAATGTACTACTTTAGCCCCGCTTGCTAAGCCTAATATGACGCACTTTTTGAGCATGAGAAGTAAAAATTATTGATTATCCTGTCGGATCACGCCACCTTGTGATAAGCCAGGCCTGTCATTCTGTGCCTGATAGACATTCAGATGTAGATACTCTTTGACTGCATAATGATTGCTAGAATGATCCATACAAAAATACAGCAAATTCAATCAATAAAGGCTCGGATGATTCCTGGCGTGCATCCATACGCTACCGTGCCCGTTTTGCATCCAGACGGCCGAATGCCTGTTTGCCACAATCGTCGTATTAAAAATTATGGTTTGTACTATCTCTTTCCTATATTCCTATAGAATGTAAATCATCAGATGGGCTAGCACAAGTTGCTGCCTAGTCGCATCGCGCGCGTCAGCGACTTCTGTGCCTGTCTCACTCGTACAGTGCGGATTAGAAAGAGAAAACCATTTCTTGGCTCGCGTCGCGTCGCGGTATCAGTTGTGCAGCTTACAAGCAAACTGAGTTGAGAAACCTAATGTAAGCATACATTATTGATACATTGAATCGTCATACCAAGAAAAAAAAATGCATTTTTTTCTTGGTCTGAGATGAAATCATGACATTGTATTAAAAAAAACGATGTTGTCCAATTAAGTATATATACATTTTATTAACACTGATAGTAAAAAAGTGATTATTTTTAAATTCATTAAAGCCAATAATTGTGAACTGGCATTTGTTACAAATTTATTTTTAAAATAGGTAACTATACAAAGAGACACTAGACAAAATAAAAACAATAAATTATAGAACCCGATTGGTTCAGTCAGTCCTACTATCATTTACAAGTCTTCATTTTTATAATTCTTCATTTACAATCAGTCGGGTTAACTAAATATTATTTAACCCAAATGCATTAAAACATTCTATGATGCCGTGTTGCAACATTGATAGCTATTCAAAATGTATGCACCTATGTATGTATATTCTATAGCTGGAGACAATCCGGAAAGCATTTAAAAAACAAGCGAACATCAGGGTCCAGTCAGCAGCACAAAATTAATCTCTATCTTTGAACCCTATTCCTTTGGTATAAAGTTTAAAATATGTCTGCCAGATGTGTTATTTTTGTCTTAATATATTGATTCAATAATTTCTTCAGTACTTATTAAAATGTAGCAATTTTTTTGTATTTAGTGTCTTGTTGAATGTTTGCGATATTTCATTAAAATATTAATAAATTACAGCTTAAGATTACATTCTACTATACAAGTCAAAATATTAAGCATATTATGAATTTATGATTGATGTTGATGGAATTAAGCAGAAGATGCTATAATGTGTGTATCTCAACACCTTTTACTATTATGAGCATGTGCTTTGGAACCCTCCGGTGTACTTGATGTAGACTGAACAGCACTAGCACTATCCAAAGGTGTCCTGACAGGAGTCAGTTTTTCTTTAGGTAGATGTTTCACAACACAGTCTGTGCAATAATCCGTGCCAGCATTGTCTGTCCACCGAGCCCCGAGGAACCCTTTTGCTTGGCAGCCAACACACATGGTATTCATTTGATACACAGGTGCCGTTTCATCAAGAGCTCTTTGTTGTTTAGCTCCCCTTAACAATTCCACTATGTTTTTGTTACCAACCTTGGTCTCCGCAGCTGTCGTGGCTGTGGTTGATGTGTAAGGACTGTCTGAGGCATCATAGATATCATCCATCTTAACAGGTACATGCAGTTGAGGGAAGAAATTTGATTTCTTGTACAATATTGACTTACATTTCTCTCGCCCTATACCTTTGGGAGTGCGGCCTGGAATGGGCAAGCCTGCTTTGGCCAGTTTTGCGAAATACTTTTGCACTCTACTCATTACTTGGATTGGGGTGCGAGTGCCTAATGCTTTGGCGATCTTTTTGTATCGCCTGGCTTCAATGGGTTCTTCGGGATAAATTTCTAAGAGTTCTTCTAACCGTTTCTGTTCCTCACAGGACCACAGCTGGTTGAATGTCTCAGGTTTGCTATTGGTGAACTTTCGTCCACGCACTTTCATTCCTGCTTCTGAGATATTTGGTTTAATGTCCTGAATAAATTCATCATTATCTTGCGTGTTGTCTACTCCATACTGGCTCCAATCAATTTGCGGTATCTCTCTAATGTGATGTCGGGGCGGGAACTGGATCGTGCCAGATTGTAGCTCTTGAACAAACTGCAGCGGTTCCTGAAGTGCTTTGTTTCGCGCTTCAGTCAAGTTCTCTATGTCTTTCAAGGCGGCAACCCTCTGAGATTCGAGCACAACAATATACTTCAACAAATCACAGTAGTCCTTGTTTCCACGCAACGCGAGGTGGTCCGATTCGAAAGCGAATTCACCATCTGACTCTGGATTTTCTATGCCATCCATAGCTCTGTAAATAGACATGCAACAACTTTAAACGCTGAAGAAATGAATACGAAATCTATTATGACGTTGCCAAGTAGTCCAAAACGATTGAGTGTTAAAATTAAAAAGAAACTGAACAGTGTGAAACATAAAAAGTGCAAACCTGAGTTCAGGAGCAGTTCCCTTGAAGGGTGGACCAATAGGTGAGTAGCGTTTTCGGCACAGTCTTATGGAAGCCCTTAGTTTTGCACGATAATATTATAATAGACCCCTAGGTTATTCAATTTCAGCGCATTTTGCCTTAATTCGCACGCCTACTAGTTTATTTCTATTCCATTTCCGCGAAGGAGAATTGTCAAAGTGTCAAACGTCAAACTGACAAAACGAATATAGTATAACATTCCGAGTTCCGAACAATCACCCATATTTCGGTTTTGAAATGCTTACAATAATAGTAGGCGTTAAAATCTCATTTTCGAATAAATCACTTAATAAGTGTTTGTATTTAATTGTGAATAATTTAACTGTGCATTGTAATTTTACAATAACATTACCACGCAGCGAATCAATAAGCAGCGTAGAAAGTTTTCGAACGTGACCCAGTTGCTGTTTTGCGCCATCTATCAGCTGTCTGTGAAACTTGTTCGCTAGGTCGTCAGCTCGCTTTTGCAGTTGAAAATACATCGTGAAGGCGTTGTGATGTGTGAATGCGGTTACAGATGGCGGTAAAATAATTTAAATGACATCGTGTTATGTTTATGGAAATTAAATTATTGATAAATCAAGTAGGTATTATTTTATTGAACTAAATAGCATATAGCACAGGCATAATTTACTTTAATGTCAAAGTTTTAACAGACTCCCATTTAGTATGTGGCCAGCCACATGAACATTTCCACATATTTCCTTTCCACCGCACCAAGTGCATTATTTTCCGAGAGCAATTTTATTAGGTATATGTGTCGATTATTACAGAAAAAAGCAAACCGCTGCATGTGGGCCGATAATATTCGGGGAGTTCCGTCGATTCATCAAGAATCTCAGAATCACCTTCAGCACTTACATTTTGGTAAAAACTTTACCTTTACAGTTAGGTACTATATAAAAATAATTAATAAGAAAAATTTGCTTTGTTTCAGTGCGTCTATATGTATGGAGTATGTATTCAATGAAACACCTGAATTTCTACAATGAATCAGGGATAATCTACAGTTAGAAAGTGTTACTAGTATCAACATTTGCTTGCATTTTAAGCACTTAGTCGAGTTTTTTCTACATTTTTCTACATTGCTGTATCGTTGTTGCACACACGCGGTTTCATTGTAAACAAATATCAGTTCAAAATTGCACAAACAAGTGCATCAGTTTGATTTACAGCTCCATATATGCTTTGGGATATACAAAAGGCAATGAGATAATAAATAATACGAAATATAACTGTAAGTCAAAAATTCACCAAATATTAATAAGAACAGAGAGAATTGTGAAAAGGGATTTTTGTGTTTTTTCTCCCATGTGTTGCGTCCACAGACAGCGTGTACCTACGATGGTTTCCTCAGAACATCCTAATGAGCTATGCTTACAGGACTATCTAGCAACATCGAGTTATGGAGATATTGAGGTGTTTCAGTTTCACTGTGCTTCAATGTTTCAATGTTGGACAGGTGACCCTACTAATATAGATGTAGGTATACGAGAAAGGTGAAATAGGGTCATTTCGCCGGTTTGCGGCCACTCAGATGACTTGGTGAACTGAAAGGATATTTTCTCGTTATTTTAGGAGATTCCTGTTAAATAAGTACGTAGGTACCTACAGCTCACGGATTGTCTTGACTGAGTCTTTTGTAATATTATTATCTTGAATTATAACCTTGTCGTGGTGGTCGCTAACCGAAGCTGGTCGCGAAGTTTAGGTCAGAAGTTACTTACATTGAACTTATTTATATAAAGTTCTCAAAAGTTAGTTCACAGTAAGTAATACGTAAAAGCGGTATACTTAGATTGTTTATAAGTATGGCTGAAAATCAGCATAGCTACTGATTGCTGAGAGAGTAGTAAGCACTTAACCAAAAGTATTTTGATGTTTTTTTATTTACTGTTTACGTGGTCTTAGAAATGTGATTGTTTGCATAGTCGTTTTTGATTAAATTTATTTCATGGTGTTAGAATTCGTATTCCATTTTGAAGTTAGCGTTCGTGAATTATCAAAAACGTGGTTGGATACAAAAGTAACATAGGTAAGTATACCACTGCGGAGACAAGAGTAACATATTTATAAATATATGTACCTAGTTTTGTAGGTAATTAATAATGGTTGATTCAATGATTCAGGTATTCAGGTAAAATTCCGATCAAAAATTGATCTCAACTAATAATTAATACCTAAGTACTGACGAAGAGTCTTTAGTTTTGTTTTTTTTCTTTCCAGTAAGTAGATTAGCTTTGTCAGATTGGGTGAGTACCTACATGGTTTTTTAATAAATAATTATATTAAAAAATGATATTAATTTAATCATTACAGTTGATTTTACTGAATTTGGCCCGCACTGCGTTACTTGTGACCTCATACCGTGGTCGAAAGTAACAATCATGCCATTTTTTTTAAGTATAAGTAAAGAAGTATGTGTAAGTCACACGGAACACACAATAATAAAATAAATTAAGACATAAATTCGAAGAGCATGAATGAAATTTTCATATGGTAGGTATGATTCATTACCCGAAAATCCTGGACACCTAACCAGAAACCAGGGTAAAAGTGCAGTGTTTTACGTTTTTGTCCCCGTTCTCCCCTAAGCTGGAGTAAGTAAATAGGTACTATTAGCAAAAGTATAAAAAAACTTTCAGACCTTGCGGCAAGACAAGTAAATGTACACAAAAGTTATGTAAAACTCAAGCGTTAACTAGTATTTTAGCTTTACATTCCAGTATGTTAATTTAAAACAAGAGCAAAATTGGAAAAAAATATCTTCAAAAAACCAACAACGCACAGCGACTTTTCGCTAAAAGATTAAAATCGAAATTATTATTTTCCAGAAACCAGCATCAACTTTTAGTATGTTGTTAAACATGTTACTTATGTGCACCGCAATACTGTATAGAGACAGTCTCTAAAGTGTCTAAGGTCGACAGTAATGACATAGCCTCCATTGCGCAGAGGCTTTTATTAAAGTGGGCGTTTTACATGAACCATTTAATATAAATAAACGTGTGTTATATCATGTAAAACCTAAATAAATATGCTATAATTTTACAATCCGTTGATTCCATGTATCCGTAAATTAAAGAGGTATTTGCAAAATAGTAGAGAAATAAGTGAAAAGCCTGCTATCATTAGATTTTCTGGAAAAATTAGACAACACAGTACAAACAAAAAACAAAAATTGGGTGAAAATTGTACAAGTTAGTGGCACAAAACAGACAGCACTAGTGTAAATTGCCCCGCGCCACCCCCGCTGCCGCTTTTTGAAAGGTCTAAATTAAACCCAAACTATGTTATTTTTAACGCAAATGTGATATTATATGAAAGCTAATAAAATAAGCTATAACTCGATCTAACATAATTCAATATACTGATAAGTTTCAGAGCAATTTCATCGAGGCAACCCAGCGTCGATGTCGAATGGGTAAAGTAAACTTCCAGAACTAAAACCGAAAACAAAAAATATTAATTAAGTTTAGACTTTGTCAAGCGAGAGTGGGTAAAGTAACTATTAAGTATACCTAAGTATTTAGTTGAACACCTAGATTACTATTGAATCGGAGCTATTGAGATATTGAACAAGTCAGTGATCGGCGTTCCGCTCAAGTTCGTAGGTAGTTGAGAAGTTTGTTGGGAAGCATTCATGCGTGATAACCGAGATACCTAAGTGCTCCGTTTGAGCTGTTTGAGTGTTACTCAAACGTGATAGTGAGTGAAGTTTAGCTCAGGAATTTGCAGATTCGCCCGCCCGGGGTCATGCTACTATCCATGCAGTTCCAAATTAATGCAACTCTGTCTTCAGCATCTCAATACAAGCTTCAGTACAAGTTTTTCTGCGTTTCTTTAAGGACATCCATCACACACCCAGCACTTCGGCACAAATACATGCTATATTTGGAATGAGACAGGAGCACAAACCTTTACTTCTTCTATAACCAAAGAGTAAAGTAAGTAAAGAGTAAAGTTAGTAGGTATACAGGGTGTACCAAAAAATGGGGTGTGAACCGCTCAAGGGCATGGTCGACTGGGGCATCCATACAAATAAAAAAACAATTTTTTTCTTTTAGTTTTTTCTTACCAGAAAACGATATATGTTATGCCCTTGATCGGTTCACACCCCATTTTTGGTACACTCTGTATAGGTAAAGAGTGCCCTCTTGAAGCGTTTAATGGAAGCCTGTTTGAAACTTATTATGTATGTGTGCGTGTAGAACCAGCACCTACACATACATACCTACAAAGCATACTTTACTACAAGTTGGGCAAAATTTTCTATTGTCGATTATTTTTCGTCAGAATTGGATAAAACTTTGTAGGTTTCGATTTTGTACAATGTTCGCACAATTTCCTATAGTGTCCTACAATTTTTTTCCGTTGATTGACAAAACGTATAGGATATTCTTAATTCAATGGGATTTTTAGAATCGAAACCTCTTCAAATCCACCGAATTTTATCAAATTCTGACGTATTTTTTTAATCGACAACGGTAGAAAATTCGGCCCAGGTAAGCTTTAGCGGTAAGCAAGTCGATTTTAATTCTTGGAACCTAAAATTCTTTTGAGGTAGGAGTAGAAAAGGCATTGGAAATTGACAGTGTTAGTGAAATCTTAACAAGACCAAATTAAATATTGGATAAAATCTCATGTCAAGCAGATGATTCAGATTAAAATATTTCACGATAAAAATTACAATTATTTGCATAACTGTCAAAATTACAATATTTGCAAAAATGACAAAATTACAATACTTGCATGAATAACAAAATGATAATAACCTAACCTAACCAAATAACACACATTAGCAAGTGCCTACCTACGTAAAAAGCCGCTTAATAATAATAATGTCAAATATCATTAGTAATTTTACATACCTACTCTTTGACTGATATTCATGAATTTTATTTACCGTTAATATTAATTTTGTAGCAGTAACGCTGCTAACGAAATTATAAATTTAAATTGAAGGAAAAATTTAAAAAATCCCCTAGTTCAGTTGTTTAGTAGCGACGGGCCATGAATGCCTGTCTGTGGTCGCCGATTCGATTCCGGCTCGTTATAATATTGTTTTCAACACAATTGCTCGTAACGTACCTGTTATTGTGTCGCTTTTATATATTATTAAACACGCGTGTATTATAACATTACGACACTTGTGTGTTTATGGTTATATCCCGATTAAGTCAGGTTGGCACTTTGCAGCAAGATGTATGCGTGCACACGGTGCATTCTTAAATTAACCGGGTTGTACAGATTGTACAGCTTTTTATTTAATTCTCGGCAAATGGATTCTTCCTCGACTAATCAAATTAAATCCTTTTTGTTAATGAATTGACTATTTCTTTTTGGATATGATATAGAAACGTTTATTTAGTAAAACTATTCACTTTTGATAACATCTTAGCATGAATTAATAATGATAACATTTTAAAACGAAAATATTTATTTAATTTTGTATTGGCTGTTTGGAGATTTCATTTCATGCGCGCGCACTGCGCAAACTTCACGAAAAAGAACTGTTGCGCGTCATTTGAGGTTATTTCACAGATATTTGTAAACATTGTTAATGAGTGTTTGGTTATTAACAAAAATGATGATGATGTCGGGGTGACTAGAAAAGTGATAAAAAGAATGGACGCCACTGGAAATTCTTGGCGATCTATACAACATGTGAGTAAAAACCTGTTGCCATAAATAAGTAAAGAAAATAACTTGGCAGGCCTATCAAATTTTCATCTTATGAAAAGGATTTTTTCCTCGCAAAATGTGTTGAAAAACGTCGTATGAAACGCGTGAGCTTTGATAATTACATCCTCGGCTCTCTTATCACGCTCACCTGCGGCTCGCGTGATAATTCCGCCTCTGATGTAATTATCAACATACCTCACTTGTACCACAATGTACTATTAAATTACAACTCTTTGTAACGTCAAATGCAAAATACCTACTGGTAATGAAACAAATACCCGACATGTTTTAATTTGTCGACGTTATACGAGTACTTACTCAAAGTCAAAGTTATATATTTATTCATCGAATTAGGCATATTAAGTACGCATCAATGTCGATAAACTACCACCAGTTCGAAAAGAAAACCTCTGTCTCGACTAGATCCGGCGTAAAAAACACGGCGAACTATATATTTTTTAAACAGTATACAATATACGCATTATTTCAGAAGGTACCTAATCAGAATCACAGTATTATAAAATTACTATTAATTGCTAAGTCATCGGCATTTGCTAGACTCGCTGAAAAATTACGTTCCTTTTTGAGATTTTCGTACGGAGGCGCTTGACTTTTGTACGTAGGTGTACTAAGCTGGTGCAAGCCTATTTCGTTGTTAGCCCATCTGTAAAAAGAAATATTATGGTAATCTTTAGTAACACCCTCGTGGGTTAGTTTTAAAATAACGTCATTGACCAATTAAAACGGTAATAAAATAAATAACTTAGTAATATAGGAAGGATGTATCTCCTTTTATATAGGTATTTTTTATTTTATTTTCAGACAATGAATTTTATGTGTGTTTTATAAATTCTCACATTTGATACGGATGGCGCGGGATAGTATTTTCTATGAATCTAAGAGTAATTAAATTTGACCAGCAAATAATAATAACTATACCGAACGAAATGGCAAAACAAAACTTTCAATAAGAGTGACAGAGAGATATTTCATTTGCAATTTCTGTGATAGTTTCATATTCATTAGCCACACAGTCGCTTTGATACGAGGTTGTGGCAAAATAACTCATATTTAAATGATTAAGTACCTACTTTAGACGGGTCTGATGCGATATTTGTTTATGTTATGACTCATCTGCACGGCTATCACGAGCGGCGCGCGACCTCTTTCGATTTTTCTCGCACTATTCGTCTCTCTCATTAGAAAATTTAGAAAGATACGTATAGTGTGAGAAAAATCGAGAAAACTCGCGCGCCGTTTTGTGATAGCCGCTGATGCGTGCTGGGAACATTTAAACCCCCGTGTCGAAACGTCAGAAATAAAGATTAAAATATGTGTACAAACCGCTAAAGTTTAGAGTTTTATAAAACAATAACTCGTCTAACATCGAGTAGGCTGTATAATAACTGTATACGGCAAACTGTCAGCGACTTTAAAACAAGATTTCCATTTAGCTGCATAGGACTTTCTGTCTGTACAAATCACTAATTATAAATATGTGTGTCGCCTTTTGACGGCTACAGGTTTAGATGAAAGGCATGTCGAGGAGTAAAAAGTCTGGTATGCAAAATATTTTATTTTATTCCACCGCGTATTTGGAGGGACGAGGGACGAGTCAGACGAGACGACACAGGCCGAATCCCACGCGCGGGCATAGTGCATGGGTACATAAATAATGAATTATTACGTTTTATGTTTGTCCTTTTAGATCTGCTTATCACGGTGTAATTGTGTTCCTTGATGACACTGTAACGAACTTGAGCAGCCGTGTCTTGAATTACTCCTGGAAAATTATACACCCTGTCCATAGGTTCAATAAAAGGACAACGCTGATTTTGACCTAAAGCGCATAAAAAACGATGTAGATGATGGTCGTCCATCATATGGGGCAGTGATTTCTCTGCTTGGTAGAGATCGCTGTGGTCATAGACGCGAGCCGCAATTTATTAACTACACGTAAGTATGCCTAACCATCTACGTCATCGTATTTCAGTGGTTTTTTTTTGCAAAATAAGGTATTTATTCATTGTCTTGTACTTGTAACAAATATAGCGTCCATTACGCACAAAACAACACAGTATCAAAAGAAGACCAAGAATGCAGGGACTGAAGTTACTTCTCAACAGCAAGGCGGAGGAGCTAGCACTTGGCTCGACTTGGTGCACTTCCTAGAAGATTTCACATTTAGTTTTAGTGAACCATAACACGAAAAGGAAAAACCCACGAAAAATCATATTGGACAAACTGCTACTTAATTCTTATTTCTTTTAATTTTGGCGTCTACCGTCAACATTATAGCGGTTGATTAGGCAAATGTGGCATAGTGAAAAATAAAATTGATATAACAAATAACTGAATTAATAATGTATAAAACAATTTATGACTCATCATTTTACATGGATTTTATGGCGACATCCTGTGTCATTATTTAAGTAACCAAATAATCTACTTTGCGCAATAGCAGGTTTTAAGGAGCATTTAAAGATGGTAGCTCAAGTCACTGTCTCCTCCCTCTGCTTCTAACTATAGCAAGTTGATGCGACTAATTGCATTGTTTGTGGTGTGCTGTACTTGTACGTCTCTGATGCTTGGCCGATATTCACAGTATTTGATAACTTTGTTATAAAAGTATTCGTAAACTATTTAATTACAACTTTTGACGCACCTCGGATAGAGTAGGGTTCGACAAAACCAATTTACAATTTGCGCCAACTTTAAGCGCCAACTCCAAGTGATTTATTTAACTTTGTGAGTTAAAATAAGCTACAACATGTTATTTTGCAAAACGCGTTAATCTGTATGTCAGTTCGGTTCGGTGAAGGAAAGCATCGTGAGGAAAACGGTCTAATCCCAATAAGGTCTTGTTTTTATTCCGGGTTCACTGGGTTCAACGCTACTGAGAAAATTAGAGCAAGAAACTCAGCTAGGTCCAACTCGAATCTACGAATGACTGACTCTACCCGGTGTGTACCAGGATGAATACTTAGTCCCTATTTATTTAGTTAGTTTCTAGCACTTTCAGAGAAATGGAAAAAAATGGCGATAATAAAGAACACTTTCGTAAATTACCTCGAACTTGGCGCCCCTGGGGCATTCACAATGCTTACCAACGGTTCTTCTCAGGTGGACCAGGATTTGAGGACCTCCAATTATGCATAGATGTTACGAGGCACAAGGTGAAGTTATAGTAGGGTCGAACGATGACCATTCTAAACAAACTAACAGGCGGTACCATCACGAAAACAGAAACGGAAAGCAAAGTTCGTAATGGTTCGCATAGCTCCATCTGTACACGCTTCAAGTCTGATAGAGACCGTCTGACATAGGTACCTACACGATCTTCCATTGTTGAAATGTATTGAACTTTACTGAAGTGTAAAACGCTAATAAACGAGGCTATCCACCATCTGTACCCCACGTGTCCTCATCTTTTTTGGCTATCTGGTCAGGTCTGGACCGCAAAATCTAATTATCACTGGCTGCATGGCAGAGAAGAGGAGCAAAGGACGGCTGCCTATGCGTTGGGCGGACACGGAAACATCTGTGGCTAGAGCCACACTTCAGACAGGCATGCATCAAGCCCAGCGCCGAGCAGCTTAGAGAGTGATGGTGAAGAGCGCCCACAGCCGTCACGTCCCTCAGCCTAAGCCATGAGGATATGACAAGGATCGAAGGAAAACGCAAATAATTAACCGAAATTACCTTTTCATTGACAGTAATTAAGGGAGTAAAGATTGACTCAGGCGGTTTAAGGGTGAAGACCGCCAGCAGAGTAATTATGTACAATTGTTTAAATTGTACATAATTACTCTGCTGGCGGTCTACCTGACTAAATGTAGGTATTAAGGTAATTAGAATCGATTTGATATATCGCACCAGCGTTAGGCTAGGATAGTGTTCTATGTAACAACTAAAATGCGCTCGTTGCTAATATACCGCATTCCCGCAATACCAGATTTTGCAAAATACCACATTCTTGATTTATCATTACCAATATACCAAATTTTCAGTATAGGACATTAGTTAAAACTATTTAGTTCCATGAGTACCTTAAGATTTTATAACCTGGTGTAACGGGAATGTGGTAAGCGCAAAGTGTGATATATTGATTATCCGATATTTTGCAAAATCTGGTATTCCGGGAATGCGGTATATTAGCAACGAGCGCTAAAATCAAGAGATTTACAAAAAAAAACAACTTCGAAAATTGTTGTTAAGCCAACTCTTAAAGTTGTTAAGCCAAATTTGAATCGTTATAAAACTTATAAACCCTAAACGGTTATTTTAACTAATAATGATTTTAATAAGTACCATTCAACAATACCCCATATGACACAGCTCGTGTCTTGAATTTTTTCATTTTATATAATATGGCGTCTAGTGGACTCAATTTTTTTTTGTCTTGTCTTCAGTGACAGTTGCAAGATTAAAACGAATCGATTGACGTATGATTTATTAAAATCGATACACAAGATTTATCCTCTAGAGATGCCACAAAGGAACAAACAAACATAGCGCCACCAGAGTTGAGGTCACGCCCACAACAACAAGTCATATCAGCGGGATTTTAAAATTAAGTAGGTACTGTTCTTTATTCGTGTATATTCGATAGCAAGTTCAACAGTGAATTGCTACATAGACCAAAAAGTTTCTTTAAACTATTTTTGTTGAATAATATTTGCATAAATATATAGAATTCAAACAAAACATATATATTACAATATTTTGATATAGGTACTTCATTGAAATATATATAGATACCGATTCAAGTAGTTTTATTTATATTAAAGGGGTTGTACGAATAAATAACAATCAGATATGCGTGATGAATGTTATATTTATAGCAAAAACCAAAGAGAATAATAAATTGCCTCATTTTTATTTATGTAGCAGTAAAGTTGTATTTACCTAAAATTTCAATAATCTGTTAGTTCGTTATCAAACCTCTTCAAAGATGACTGAAGCGACTGGCACTCGTTACATCGTTGTGAAGTGGTATTAAAGGTCCTTTTAGTCTTAGCTCGAACAAACAATGTTTAGCCACTCGTTCCCAGAGTCATTTCCTCACGGAACGTACTTGTTTCGCTATTAACTATCTTTTTCTTCGCCGTATGGAAGATAGAGTCATCAATTCTTGACCTAGACTGCGTCCAGTTTAGGTGAAGGCGCAAAACATTACTTCCTAAGTGTAAATGATATTGATATAGGGCGAGCCTATCTCTGGTACGCCAAAGCTTCTAGGGTCAGTTTCGTTTGCTACCCACGTACGGGGGAAAAGGTATCCAGGTATATAAGTTAGCTACGTAGCTGGTCCTATCTCCAGCCTAGTGCTGAGATCGCCTGAGTCTTGGGAGGGTTGACCATGTGCATATGTTATGCAATATGTGATTGAATTAAATCAGATCTCGCTACCTCTGTAGCTATGATTATGAGTGGCCACTCAATTGTCAACCCTCGTGCACTTCAAATCGGTGGATACCAGTCCCACTGCAGGCCATATAAACACTCGTTCTCTTTGGCAATTAATCAGTTCCCTAATTTATAATAAAGATTAAATAACGTCCAGTTATTTAATGCATTCTATCTAAATATCGATACCAAGTTAGATCAGGTTAATTAGAGTAAAATTAACCTGTTGTGAATACTATAGAATGGACAAGTCTGTGACCTTAGATTGTACCCCCCAGACAGGTGGAGTCTTCTCTTCGGCCACGTCAAAACTGCTGAAAGAACAACGAGGCTTTCACTAAATCCGACCCTAGTCACCTATTAAGTAGCTAGATATACTAGGTTTTGATAAAATGATTAATACTTCAAAAGTTAGACTGTCTGTTCGAGCACAATAGTAAAGAGATTTACTATTGTTATGTTATGATACTTATGACCTTATCTACGTTGCTCCTAATTATGTAATTTAGTACTTAAAGGTATCCTACTGGGAGTCTGCAGGTAATGGATTAAAAAACCAGTTGAAAGTAGAAATAAAGAAAAGGAATTTATTGAGTGTGATTTTAATCGAAACTCTTGACTAATATACCCAATAAAACTAGTTGTAGTCTTATTTGGTGATTGCTTTGATTAACCTAGGCCAAACCTAAAGAGGAAAAATCTAGCAATCTCAACGAAAAAACCTCTTGCCTTTATTAATCCTAAATCAAGTAACAAATATTATACGCTAAAGTTAATTATGCCACAGTTTAGCTAACTATGAGTAACAACAAGTAACTACCCAATATTCTACGTCCTATATTCTCTAACTTGACAAATACACGAGTTCACGTTTGGACACTAAACAATATACCTAGATCAAATACACTTGCATATCATAAACAATATTGGCTGAAATGACCTTAGCTGGGTTAGGCATTACGTTCAAATATTCGCTAGCGTGCTTAGTGTTTATACTGTCGGCTTTGGTCAATCCAGACAACAATCTGTGTGCAAGCAATGACACACGAGTGGGAATCGAACCCAACTTGTACGGAACACTATTTAAAATCGTTCCACAATGAATCGGTGGATAATTACACAATTATACAATAAAGGTAGATAAATGGACAGATGGGACTGATTTATCTACAAGTAGGTACTATGCGTACAGAGCGCAAGCAAGCAACTCTTTGTAATAAGGGTATTACAATGGTAATTAAAAGGAAGAGTATATATATAAGTGATTTCGCCCGCTAATTCATCTGTTCATTGATCTCTCAAGATTTATACTTAGCCCTTTAAATACTGTATAGAAGCACTACACTGACTCTATTACTTAAAACACTTAGATGTCTCATATGGTCAGACTCAGGAAAGACCGGCCATCTAGTAATTTGAAAGTATCGTCTTCTTCCGTGGTTCCAGAACAAGTGTCGTCCTCGCGACATTTCCCCGTTAACGTGGATCTTTCCTCCCCTCAATTAACGATACAACTTTATTTATACAATCGCTTATTCTTATTTTCAACTTAATTCTAATACAATAAGGTCTTTCTGCCGATATCCGCCTCTCGTTGCATCCCCGCTTGTCTACGATCTGCGCGTACGCTCCTCGTCTTGCTTCTCGTTCTCTCCTCCAGGCAGGATCACACTCCGTCTCTCTCGTGCCGCTTTCTCCCCGCTCACGGAATATGCGCCGTCGTCTGTCCAGCACGTGTTTGCACTTTGCTGTAAGTTGAAACAATGGTTTGCGTAATATCTGTATAATAGGATATGCTACAACGAACATTATGCCAATGGTGGCAAAGTCGTCATTTGATTGTACCGTGTGCAAACCTTGCCATTGAATCTATTGTCCATGTTCTTTGAACTGCCATAGTTAAGCGTTATGAGTGCCCAATATTTATTTAAGTCCCATTTCTTTTAAGTTTATGACTTCCTAGGGTTAATGGTAAGATGCTGTCTTTATGGTGCCATCACGCTGAGGCGAGTATTATTGTTTTCTTAAATAAATATTCGTAGAATTTCACGGTATATTTAACCGATCTGGGTTCCCACTACAGTTGTCATACCAATTTTATTGACAACCACATTTTTCACGAGATAAAAAACATACAGATGCTTATTTGAATAACTACGGTAACGCTTTTTCTAGTGAAACAATAGGTCGTGGGCAAACTTTAATAAAGTCGGGCAGTTATATTCAACTTATTCTGTCATTTTAGATATAATTTAAGAAATGACGATCACCATTTACCAATTACTTACGCAAAGATACGATGTGACGGCTGATCTCATTCACCTCAACTCTGGTTGCACTACCTATACACACATAGACTGGTAAACACATTACCCTCCTTGGCGTCGCACGGTCGTGTAAAAAAAGGTGACCCGGCACGCGCCAGCCATTTAGTTTAGCTTATTATGACGTTGCCGAACTTATTGTAAAACTTTCATTGTAATTGGAATATTCTACCTTGAACTTTACTGTTGCTTTTTGAATGGACTTCTTTAGAGCAATTCGGCCAACCCTCGAATTTCGGATATAAACACAGTTTAACTGATTATCAGTGTGTCGCACTCATACCTTATTAACCACTACGCGCAAGTGCCTGTATTGATAACGTGAAATGGGTAACACATCTAAGTATTAAATAACAATAGGTGGGCGTTAACCCGTTAATCCGTTAAACGTTAACTAACGAAGTTAACATTTAGAGTAACGGACTGTGATTGATTAACTTTTAAGTTAACTTTAGGTACTCGTTAATCGAGTTCTATACGGATAGCGCCGCGCCGCCAAAAACACGTGCTAAGAAAAAAACAAAGAAGTGTCGAGTGTCGTGAGGTAAACGAAACTGTGTTGTCGGGTCGCGTTTGTAACTGATAAAACTGCGAAGCAATTTGTTTGATATTTACCATTCATCCGTAACTAACGCCAGTGAAGTACTTGAAGTAGTAATCGTTTTTAGGGTTTTGATTAATGTGATTTATATACCAAGTCCTTTTTACATGCTTTATAATTACTTGCCGAGTTAAGTAGTCAGTGTGGGTTAAATCGGGTAAAATTTACACCAAATTCCTGAAGTCCAATAGAGTGGACATTTTGTACAATTATGTAATGAAGACAATGTTAAATCTTCAAAATTTGTAACGCTTTAACGATTAATTTAATGTAATGGATTAGCGGTTAACAAAGTTAACTAACTATTTGATGAACGATGCCCAGCTCTGTATATAACCCAAACTAATCCGTTAAGGCGAGATATGTCTAGGTTACTTTGCGGTTTTTACGATTCGATTTACTATGAAACCATGTAGCAATTTTGTTTGTACTTAGTTCGCTGGATAGAATACCCAATCGCACATTAGTACCATATAACATTCTGGGCATATATCGCACTAGCTTCTGCCCGCGACTCTGTCCGCGTGAAAGTCGTTTATATCGTAGCTCCATACGAACTTTCACCCTCATAGGGGATGTTTCCGGGATAAGAACTATCATAATTATGTCCTTTCTCGAGACTCAAGCTACGAGTATCTATATACAAAATTTCATCTAAATCGGTCCGGCGGTTTAAGCGTGCAGAGGTAACAGACAGACAGACACACAGACAGCATAACAACTTTTTCTATAAAAAGACGTCTGATAATCGACTCAGTTGAAATGATTAAGGACGGGTTGCACCAACTTACGAATCTTAACGATTACAGTACTAAGGTCATTCCAAAGAAACTTGTCAAACTTTCCATACATCAGATCTTAACGAACACCACTTACGATAACGGACGGTTTGCTGCAACCCGCCCTAAGCCGGATTCATGATTGTAGTGACGTGAGGAGTCGGTCGGGAAGCAACAGCTCCGCTACTCTGTAACTGGTTTTGACCAAACCTCACCGTTCACCCACAAATATATCTTCACGCTGTGATTCGTAGTATCTAAGCGCAATCTGAGGTCTAGTTTTATGATAAGTGAGGTGACACCGCAGAACGCTCTAATTCATCTGGTGCGCTCTGACGGGACGGCTCCTGTTGCGTCAGAGTTACGTCGGACAAGTGTGAATCCGGCTTTAGTTAAATATTTTCACTCCATTACAATGTTTCGTCTCAAACCACTCTCGGGCTGCCATCTCGTTGTGTTCCGCAAGTTTTGTAAGCAAGGAGCGCGGCTGGCGCCAAGCCAAACTGTATGCAACTGATGCACTTAGGTCCGGGTTGATATCAACCGCATGCCTGCAAGACTCGAATTTGTAGAAATATAATAATGTGTTAAAGTCAACGAAATACAAACTTATTTAATTACTTTTACCTGCACGCGTGGCTTCTCCTGTGTATTGTAAAGAAAGCAGGCCCACCCACGGGTTAAAACAAAGCCTGCGTCAATCAAAAAAGATCATTTTATACACAGGTAAAACCATTTTTGTAATCAGATGAGTAATTCCGGAGATTACCCATTACATACAAACTTACAGAAGCCACAGTTTCTCCGACTTTTCCTCTTTATAATACCACTAGCTGTCCGGACGGCTTCGCCCGCGTATTTCAAAGAATGCAGGCAAACCCGCGGGATAAAATACAGCCTTTAAGCATGCAAAAAGTTCATTCTACAATAAGTGGTTCCTGAGATTACCCATGTCATACTAAATTATAAACTTACAAAGCTACAATCTCACATACTTATCCTCTTTAAAAATCAGTCAAGAGAGCGTACTTGGGCCGACCGTTTGAGATAGGAAGCTGAAATAATGCCTAATATTATTACTCTGAGCGCGAAGCCCTGCGCCTAGGGCTTCTTCGTAAAAAAAGCTCTTGCCACAATGTAGGTACTAGTTATTTCTATTTTTCCAGGTTCCATGGAACGCATTAAACATAACTAACAAGGCGGTCGGAGCTCACCCTTACCCCGCTCGGTATAACCAAGTCCGCTCACAACGACCAACAACTCGCCTCGGAACCAGTATAGTCTGACTTCCAACAGCGCATAGTTCTCATTAATCATGAGGCCAAGATATACTAGTGATGAGTTACTAGAGACGGGCTGAGAATCGCCTAGCTGGTATGATAATGAAACTTCGAGCCTTTCGTGATGCAACACTTGACCTCATTTCTTTCCTCAAACCCAAAGCTTTGTGGGCAGCTAATAAGGTACGGGCGGCCCTCAAAGACTTCAGCGGGGACCCTATCATTGCTCATATTGTAATGGGTCATATATTATAGTAGACGGAGGTTTCTATTGAACCCTTCTGGAATGCGATTGAGGGTATAAACCAACGAGATTTTCCTTTTGTATTTCAAACACAGTGGTGAGGTAGGGCACAGCGAAATGTCATCCCACTCGAATTTGGAGCAGCCCAACTGGGGAAACACCTCCGCCTTGCTGAAAACCACAGCCATAATAACACTACTACTTGCTCTGTAGTAGTGTTGTGTTCCTGAAGGTGAGCAAGGTCGCCAGAGCTCCCGAGGATGCGTTGTGTTGAGAGCGAGGGAATTTGTTCCTTCAGCTGTCAACACGGCGAATCCTCAAACATATCAAGGGTCGGCAACGCCCATGTTACTCCTTTGGAGTTGCATGCGTCTATAGGCTGCGGTGTCCGCTTACCATCAGGCGGGCCGTACGCTTGTTTGCCACCGTCGTTGTATAAAATAAAATAAAAACACGGTCCATAAATTTAAACATTAAAACACTAATAAAACGAGTTTAATTAAATTAATTAAAGTTTTGAAATTAAAGTGTGTTAATTTAGTGTCTGTATAAAATAAAAGTTTCTTCTGTCGCTCGTCTGTAAGGGCCCTAACATGCATGTACAGTCAAATTCAAAAATATGTACGTGACGATACCTACGAATATGAGCAAGAAAATTTGTTCCTGAGTCTTGGATGTTTTCTATGTATTTAATTAAATATTTTTAAGTGTTTATACATCGTCGTCCATAGGGCTTATTCGATCTGTGTAAGATTGTCCATTAATATCTATTTATTAATATTTATGCATCGATTTAATTCTCTCATAAATATAGGTGTAACGTAAGAGCGATGGAACCTATTTATTTATGAGTAAGATGTATGCACCCATATTTTTACACTTGATTGTACACGTGTACGGATACACTTCACAACACAACTGTTACAATATCTAGGGCAATGTTTTTATAAGTGGCCGTGCGCCCGCTGTGTTTTTATGTGATCACAACAATTTAATTAAATGCTAGTGACAAGACTGCGGGAGACACTTGCCGCGCCATGGCGGACGTAATTTTACAATTACGGCTCACTGGGGACTCTAAGATACTGTAACTATTTTTTCTCAAACATGCAATGAAATATTGACGTTGTGTTCTTCATAATGGGCTTCGAAGTGTCACGTTTCGGGCGCAGCGAGACGAGAGACCCGTAATGGCGTTTCATACAAAATTGGAGGCCTAGGCCGGCACGATGGTCTTTTTTATTTCCATTCCACTATTTGTGGCACAGGATCAGGAAATTAAAGTTTGATTTCTTGGAGTTTTTTAAAATTTATTTCATTGCATGTTTGAGAAAAGCACTATACATACCTCGGCGTGAAAATGGGTTGCCGGCCTCATAACTATCCGACCTCGCTACGCTCGGCCGTCTATATGTACTCGGCCGGCAACCCCTTACTTCCCGGCCTTTTTGTTGGTGGTGGAGCGTAAGATCAAGCCCGCCCCCCTTGCCACTCCGGACAAACTTGGCGACGATGCGCCACATGATAGTTGTGTATTTACATTGACGCAGAAGTGGCGAGTGCGTGTGATAAATACAAAAGCGATTCCAGCGATTTCCAAGTCATACGATTCTAGATTAGACACTAGGATACTACTTATTATATCTGTGAACACTGAATTCTTTTGGCGCTTTTGTATCTTACATGGAATAAAAGCATTGTATCAAAAGTATTTCACAATTCTAAAACACATTCTTAAGCTGACTTTAAAACAGTAGGAGGTTCTCTTTATTTTTTATGTATGTTCCCCGATTGTTGAAAGTTTTTAAAGTTAATTGTTTTATTAAGGGTAGGAAGGTTTAGTAAGGTAGGCAAATAAGTATAATAGTACTTAAAAATATTGCGTTGCTTGGGATACTCATCCGTCGCCCGTGTCATAGTTCAATCCCATTGTCATAGCTCACTCTTACGATACCCGCGGGAACTAAAAGGGTGGCTCTATTCTAACCCGACACCACTCGGAGATTGTTTAAGTAGTTATGTAGACAAAACACAAATCACTAAATCTTAAAAACAGCGTATGTGTGGTAATGTGTGTGTTGGGTTGTGGTATGGCTATTCTTCACTTACTTGCCGGAGGAACTCGCAGCGGTGTAGCAATGTAAACAACCCAGTCCAATGTGCCTTAATGTTTATTTTCAAGCACTTACACTTAGCACACGTACCAATAACGTCAAGCATAAAAGCAGAAGGAGAAAAGGACAAGCAGTAGCACTATAAGAAACCCGAGCGAACAGGAATTAAGCGGTAGCGTATGCGGCTCAGCGACATGCGTTTTGCGTCTAGGTGGTTGAGAGACTGCCGGGCGCGGCCGCGGGCGAGTGCGCCCGCGCCGTGTGCGCCGGCTAACGGTAAACTGCTGACGTAGTCTGTCGCTGCGCCGCCGCAGATATCTACTAATAAATTTTGTCTGCTTGTCCCGTTGTACATATAAAATATATTAACATTGACATTTAAAATCACTTGACTAATTATAATAAGTTACATTGTTTTGTATAAATAAAATTAAAAGATAAAATTCATGCATTCCTAATTAACAATTAAAATTACTTTACGTAATTAATAACTGGCCTAATTAGATATTAAATTGATATTAAATTCATTGACATAAGACATAATTTGATTTGACATGTATATAGTAATCAATTGATTTAACTGTGTATAAATAATTAATTACATTTTATATAAATTGCACTCCACATAAACACTATTAAAATGTATATTGGGCAACATTATGCCCACATATGTTTATTTTTCTTCATTAAAGCTGAATCTCGATGCATTTCCACTTCACAATACCGTTAGAAAAGTAAGTGGAGAATTAAATCGGTTTGAAATTAGAACAACTTCACCACTCGGGAAGCATCTGCTCTCGCGAGGTAGTAATTAAATCGGTTTGAAATTAGAACAACTTCACCACTCGGGAAGCATCTGCTCTCGCGAGGTAGTAATTAAATCGGTTTGAAATTAGAACAACTTCACCACTCGGGAAGCATCGGCTCTCGCGAGGTAGTTCCAAGAGTCTATACATTTTGCAACACCTCATACCGGGAATTTCAACTGGAATTGCATGACTCAATTTCATAACCTAGAATCGCAATCCAATACCATATTAATAATAAAAATCTCACAATTACCAGCAATACGAATGATGTTAGTGCTAATGAATACTTGGTAAATACCACTTTCACCGAACATGTGCATTAATGCGTGCAATATTCTGTTTTACAAACAGTCATGACGTACCTCAAACGTTAGGTGGGCGGCAAAGCAGAAATTGTGCGATCTGTTATTTCCGAACATTCAGTTACAGGTTGGGTTGCATATTTACATTTTATACTTTATCTACACACATATCATTAGTGCTCTAAAATGCGTTCAGACACCGTAGGAAATGACCAGCATTATTACAACCGACTTTACTATGAGAACTTTCTTGTCTGTGGTAGTAGGTAAAATCTGTACTTTAATGTTATAACAGTACAGATTTTTGTAACGTTATGATTTTAAATTTGGAACAGCTGTCAAATCTCAAGTGGGTTCTATTCTAGTATCCATAGTTATTAAAACAGTTATCGATACGAAACGTCAATTCAGTATGTTTTTTTAATATTTACGCACGACATATTATTTGATCTCGAGTGACATGAGTAGGTATAGGGACTTCATTCGTTTGTCTATGATTAAAAAAACCATTCGTCTTGACGGAGGATTGAATTTCATCACTTTTTTGTTGGTTTTTTGCTGTTACGAAAGTAGAATTGTGAACCCAGCTTAGAGTACTATGATATGTGTGTAGATAAAGTAGTGTATGCAACTGTACATAGTGGACTGATGCACTGGTAAAGGTCGCGGGATTCCGCTGGATGCTGGTGGCACAGGACCGGTCACGTTGGCACTCTTTGGGGGAGGCCTATGTCCAGCAGTGGACGTCTTTCGGCTGATATACTGGGGCGGCTGATTTACCAAAAATTCTGAGGAATAAGATCGAGGCTGTTAAATTAATATGCGTTTTTGTTCTCAAAGATCTAATATTGAATTAAAGTCTGTAAAGATAAGTCTTATAACACCCTGTAGCTTCCAAAGTATTGATCGTAGAGTAAAAATACCTAATAACGATAATTTTTGTAGGAAATTTTATGTAGAAACTTTTGTCAGAAGTAATTAAACATTAAACATTCGCTATTCGTACAGATATTCGAGATATGTACGAAAATCTGAAAAAGGTACCTTCCAACCCCCCCCCCCCCCCCTACACCCTCAGCACAGCCCCTACCCTCGAGGACTTTTAGTATGTTTATCTGGACACCACAAGGTATAATTGTACCAATTTATAAAACAACACGAATTATTTCCCCTGATTGCCCATATTCGGCTTAATTTTCTTAGATTATATCTTGACGTTTGTTTATTTACGGTGCACATATTAGACGCGGTAATTATTTAAATTGAATGGTAGGCACGCAAAGAAAGGGGTTGCGTGACGAGGTATGTGGCACTGTACTTTTTACTTTGATTTAGCTGACAGCATTCCTTCTACGACTTCTTTCAAAGGCGGTATTCACTATCACAGTATGTTTTACACTCAACCAGTGTTGGCCGTAATGCGTTACATTTGTAATTGCATTACATTTAGGTAATGCAATTAAGAGTAATAATGCATTACCGTGTATACATGTAATTTGAATTAGGTACTTCGTATTCATTTGTAATCGAAATTACATTAATTCATAATCCAAATTACAAATTATTCAATAACTAACTTAATGTATTAAACTTCTTTTAGTAAACGGTCAGCATATAGCAAAAAGGGCCCGATTTAAGTATTTCGAGTATTTTTTGCAATTTTGCTAGTGTTCTGATTAGAACTTTAAATAATACATTAAAATAAGCGGTCCAAAGTTGCAAACGGTAAAGCTTATGAAAAACAATTAATTGATAATTATTATTAATTAATATTATTGTAGATAGATGAGCTTTTGTTTGTGGATATTACTTAAGAATATCTAATCGATTTCAGTACTGATTGTTTACAAATGGACTAGCTTTTTTAAAGAAGTTTTTGAAGAAGAAAAAAAAGAAGTTTCATAACATTATTTACGAGCACTACCTAGTCGAGTAAAGTTTCACCACCATATTTGTTTATCGCAATCGCATTTGCTCGACACAATTTTTGCCTTACCTACTTAAGATAAACATTGTTTAGATTTTGAGATATTGTACAGTGTATTTGAGTTATATTGGGTAATAAAATCTGTTACAAAGAGTCTATCATCAATTCTTGTAACAAACATTCGGTATATATTTAAACGGTAATTTTGAATATAATTCAAAGTATTATTCAAATCGCATACTATTATCTGCGTATTTAATGTCTAGTTGCCACCCTATTTTACCCTAATGCTGGTCTCCGTTAGGTTCGCCGACGAGGAAAAACTGCGACCTCACAGCGCGCGAGCCAAGCAACCGGTGAATATGCCAGTTTCTACAGAATTGTTAACTATCACCGTAATTGCTGTCAGTGTTACTGGTAAAGTTAGCGAAATCATATTTATACTAAGGCCGTCGTCACCCTGCGCATTAGTTATAATAGATTTCATTATATTTAACACCAATGGGTCACTAATAGGACTGAATTTAAAAACATTTGTGTCAAATTGATGGAATTCATAGTATGTCAGAAGGGATATGCTAATTTCATGATTACTAGGAAGATTTAAAAAGTGCTCATTTCTTTTGTCAGGGTTACTTAACAGTAGGCATTTAAGAATCAGTTTTCTTAAGATTGACAACATTCTGTTTGATGTTCTTCCACACTTTAAATATGAGAATTCTTTATATAATTTATATTGCGATTGAAATACGCGGTTTTTTCACGAAACATTGTATTGTAGTATTTTTTATGTACATATAGTTTAGTTAGCCGACTTCTAGAGTACGCTTCATCACGTCACTTCATCATTAGTTATCCAAGGATAGGAACCTTCTCTTCCATACACGGTGGAAACGATAAGTGACCTCACTAACCTATTATTGCTACCGTTTGATAGAGCTCGCGAAGCACTTTCAGGATCCGTGACCAGTTTTTCAATATCTTGTACAGTTCAGAAATAATCGAGTGTGATCACTTATCGTTTCCACCCTGTTTTAATTACAGACATAGATATACCTAATGTCACTGTATATGCAAAGTCTCGTTACAATCCAACACGTAGTTTTAAAATAAGAGCGTAACTACGTTTGTATGGGAAGGTGAAATTCGGCCGAGCTTACTGCGGACTCTTAAACTGTGTTTTTAAAGTAAATAATGAGGCGTAAATAATACGTCACTTCACGACGACTACTTGTTTTTAAGGAATCTGAGGAAGTCTGACACCAGCATTTCACATTCCAATTTGATATCGCCGCGCAGATTATGTGAGCAAAGTATTAAACTGTCAAAGTTTTTATGATATCGATGTAAGATTGAATGAAATAAGATAAAAAGGGTCAGAAAGTTTTAAAGTTTATAAACAAACGTTTTAACTCTTAGGTGTCGTAAAATAATGACATGACGTGTAATAAATACGTTGCGTGCTCAATTGTTTTGTAAGAAAAAACAATGAAGCAGTTAAGAACGAACTTTACGTAAATGTGTTGTTCAGGGCTCGTCACTAATCGTCATCAAAATATTGCCCCATGTGAAATGTACACCCTGTATACTGCGCACCTAGATTTTAATCACGGCACGATACGCAGAAGTGGGTAGCCAATAAAATATTGAACAATACTGTGCGATTATAATACTGACAGTGTGCCGACAAGTCAGGAAAACCTCAGTAAGTTTTCGGTAAAGTACAAAATACAGCAACTGATTCCGTGCGAGAAACACTCTATTGGTACCACCTGCAAGTCAATTGCCCTAACACTCGTTAGAAAAGTTACGTAATTACTCCACTGGACTCTTTTGAATGTTGATCAAAGTGAAAGATAGAACAATTATTCGCCATTAGCCGGATTCGAACCCGTGCCCTCTATAACCCGTCCATTACAAGAGCAATAAGAAACCAACTGAGCTACCATGGGCTCCACTGCTGGCGACGAATCTTTCAATCTGAAGGGATTCTCTTCTAATTACACCTTACGGACTCTTTCAATTTCATTTAATAAACAGATACCATGTCAATTATCATTAAGTCACGCTAATCACCATGATTGTTTCGCATAGGCACGCGGAGGTGATTATGCCGCTAAATAATTTTAACACGTTCACTGCCAACTATTTCGTAGCGCTCCGCTCGTAACCGATAACATAGAAACCGTTAAGAGATATAGCGCCTAAGCACGAGCAGAGCGCGTTCCTGTCACTGAAAGTGTTAATGCACGCATCTCTATTTGCCGAATGTGTCACCTGTTCATACACAAGACATGTGGTAAGTTGGTAACCATTTTAAGTCTCTTAGGTACTTACGTCAGTTTCCTGCCTAGAACGATACGCTAACGCGACAACGTTCTACTTCTGTCGCACTCTGGTTTCCTTTTTAACTATCACGACCTAATTCTAAATGGCGCTAAGTCGCAAAGAAAACACGCCCGTCACTGCGCTACGAGGATCGCTACGAACGTTGCTACGACGTAGCGCGCTACGACGCTGTCGCAGTATATTTTATTGCCAAATTTTAATAGGATACAAGTCTTTAACTTCACAAAACTTAACAAACCTCTTTTAAGTAAAATGTGTTATGCCGCTTTCTTCCACACAAACACGCGCGAGGTGACACGCTGTAGTTCTTAGAGTGTAGATATCTACAGAGAAGCCATACGCGTGGCACCATGAGGGACAGAAAGGCTCCTATGCAGCTAAATTAAGAGTCCGCAGTAAGCTCGGCCGAATTTCACCTTCCCATACAAACGTAGTTACGCTCTCATTTTAAAACTACGTGTTGGATTATGACGTAACTTTGCATATACAATGACATGAGGTATATCTATGTCTGTAATTAGTTTATATGGTTCCAGTTTATAAAACAAACAAAATACAGCAAAAACAAGTTTTGTGTGAAAAACTTCGCTGTATTTTTTTACTATAGTATCTGAAGCTACATAAACTAATTGCAGACATAGATATATCTCATGCCATTGTATATGCAAAGTTTCGTTACAATCCAACACGTAGTTTTAAAATGAGAGCGTAGCTACGTTTGTATGGAGAATCGAGCTTACTGCGGACTCTTAAGAACTGGTCTTAAAATGACTGAAGACTTACCATAAGCCACCTAATTAATTTGGGCGGGTAATGGTTCATTTGTCGCAACCTCATACTAACTCGATAACGAATGATGTATCCCTTTCTGTCACACTTATCGAGATTTGTATTCTACCATCTCACTCTATCGTGGTATTATTACCATAGCTCCTCTGTAGAAATCTATACTCTAAGGCATAGCAGCTTCACAGACATTACAACTGCGTTACTACTTCTTACAACGCGGCCTTGATGTGTAAAATTGAACAATTTATAGAGATGTCAAATCGTCAAGGGTTGCCTCAACTGCATATCACCACAGAATAAATAAGAGTACGTACGCACAGAAGGTCCTCTGCCTAACAAAACCGATGTTTGATAGCTAGAAGATTCAAATCATGGCAACCCGCGCGCACGCGCTCACTGCATAGGACGTGGCTTTTAACTCTTAGCGCAATCGGGCGTATCGCCACCTCGGGGGAGCGAGAGACAAGGTTAGCCGAAACAGCAAGAACACAGGCCTGGTCTGCTATTCGGAACGCGCCAATTGCGCCTCAACTCACCCGTGACGCCTAACGAAACAAGACTTCTACCTGCGCAATCGCGGCGTCAACATATATTTGTGGGTGAACGGTGAGGCGAGCTTAAAACCAGTTACAGATAGCGGGCCTGTTTTCACGTAGCGCATCCACAGGTCTAATTTAGAAAAGTCATACACAACTACTGTGACCTAGTTTAAACGGCGCTCTTTTCACTCGTGATGAAGCCGTAGGTACGTATCGTTTTGCCAAGTTAATGAAAACATTTATTCACAAAAACAAGTTAAAAGCACCCAAAGCTAAATAAAAATGGGGCGTGGGTGTCGGATAAACAAGGAAAAATTGTAAAATAAAATTTTATTTGTATTTCGTTTAAATTAAGGCTACCTATGTATAAGTGTATAAGAGCGGCTGTAGCTGAGCGGTAAGGAACGCAACTTTCAATCAGACGGTCGCAGGGTCGAACCCCGGTTCGTACCTCTAGGTTGTACAAACATGCTTAGGTATAGACGCTTTTCAGGGAAAGGGAATAATCGTGATGTAACCTGTCTAATACCGACAATGTCTAGTTTTCCCTCTGCCTTGGAAGGCCGTCATTTTCGTTAAACTAGTGCTACCCTAAATGTTGGGATTAGGTGCGACAGCAGACCCCGGGCTCCTCTGGGGTACAACCGGGAAGAGCGGTAGGAGGATGAACTGTTACACATTCGTCCGCCGGCATTACCATTCGCTTGCGTTTTTATTTATTTATTTGAACATTTTCGTGACATTACAGTATAACAAATGCGTCAGGAAACTAAAAAAAACAAATAAAATACTATTTAATAGTATTATTTGTTTTTTTTAGTTTCCTGACGCATTTGTTAAACCTAAAGGCGACGAAACGGCATGGCCCCGTTGCATCATCATCTCCGGTGTAGGATTCGGCAGATTGCCCCGGAACCGTCGAAACACGACACCCTTCGGCCAGAAGTCAGCACATGCGATGGTCTCCTGCAGCGGTCGCGGCACGCGCACCACAAACGAGCTGAAGTGTACATAGTGGCGCGAACGCAGCTGGAACACCCTCAGCGAGAAGCCGGTCTTCTGACAAACGTACTCCACCACATCATCAGCCGCGCGTGTAATGCAGGCGCGATACATATACCGCCTTGCTCGGTGTGGCAACCCGCAGACCGGAACCAACCGATTCTGCAGTACCACACTGACTCTTGCGCGGCTTGCCCTTCCTCGACACCGTTGTAAATCCAACTGTGCGCGGGGGCTTCTCCTTTGGAGGAACCCGAACTTCACGCGCTCTTGAGGGCGCGTCTCTCCGGTCGGCTGCGACAGGCCGACCAGCTACGGCATTAGCATAGCGATAAAGTGATTTAGAGGATGGGGTGGGGGGAGGCCCGGCGCGGAGGGGGCACGCGAGTCGTGTAACGGCATGCGCAGTGTCAGCAACATGCAAACTGACCGAGTCGACACTCTTGAAATTTGACCCCGCTGGTGACCGAGTTTCCGGGGCACTATTACGCAATCCGATAATTTCTTTGCGTAACTCGGCATTAGTAGCATGCGAAACGTCAAACTTTTCTAAAATTTAGCCATGCCTGCCTTAAGAGCCACGATTTCCTTCAGCAGGCCACTCACGTCAACATGCTTTGGAATGCGGGACGGCAATCCGGAGACCTCCATCGCCACGAACTCAGGCAAATCGCTCTCACGTTCCCTCAGAACATCAACGATGTCCTTAAGGGATTTTTCCCCGGCTTCGTTTCGTTTCGCTCCGGTGAGGTATGAATGTGCCGGCGATCCTAAGGGACTGGAACAGCACCTTCTTCGCTGCGCAGATGTCGGCGGCACTGAAGCTCGCCAAACAGACCCGCTCCGCGTCCAACTCATCTTCCCGCAGTACCCGCAGCAGAAAGGTGAGCTATTAGAAACTATTAGCAGCGGCCGAGCGGCGCTATGTCCGCAATTAATTAATTAATTAATTAGTCATCAAAGCGTCTACGTCGCTGCGCGCATTGGACACGACTCCTTCCACGATTTGTTTGAACCATTGCTTTTCCGTTAATCAAAATAGTTTTCCTAGCTTCAGTACTTTCGCCTCGGCGTTGATGAGTCAGTCAGGACAAACAATTATAAATAAATTATATGAAACTTAACAAGCCGGGAACCAGCTGCGGCATCGTGTATTAGGCTACTTGGTTCCCGGCAAGCAGTAAAATTCAGCTATGTATAGAATGCATTTAATCATGCTCTAAGATTTAATCAGACTTATGGTAGATTTCATAATATCACTAACATGACAGAAGATTAGCGGTTTTACAAGCTGACTAAGGCCGAGTTGCGACTCGGTTATTTTCCGTGTTTGTAATATTGAAATACAAAGGCAAATGTATTTTTTAACAACTGGATAAATGAACGAAAGAAACGAATTATTTCGGTTAAAGGAAATAAGGTAAATATTTCAATTTTTGATGAGTAGGTACCTCCATTACCACAAACTGCATGTCACCTATCCTAGTTTTGTTTGTTTTGTTCTATTGTTTACGTAAATAGGTTCTCAAAACTGCTCTTACCACTTCCTTAAAATGTACAACACGAAGGCTTATGAAGGCATGAAGTCGGTCTTGATTTGGATTCCAAATCTCATATCCGGAAAATAATTATATTTTCTCCGTGTTTTCACAGAGCAAAGCTCGATATTCCACATACTAGTTTACTATTCATTAAGAATAATAGGAAACCAGGCACGAGACATTTACCTTCGATGAATGATTTGATGGCTACTTGGATAGAAGAAGTAGGTAAATCGTAGATCGTAGAAGTGCCCATCAGACTTCATTCGCCAAAAAAAAAGAAAAAAAAAGACCTATAATATCAATAGCTAATTAAAGCTATTGGAACTAGAGCAAGCTTCCCGCAGCTTCGACTGCGGAATCCCATTTCACAGAGAAATGCTCTAAGTGAACGCGAGTTTTATTTCTAACGAGAAAATACTTTGAATATAATAAACTGTGTACAATAAGTCTATGAACACGCTAAGTGCTTAATTTATTGAGAAATATACGGTCTTTATTTCAATTTACTCACGAAATGTGTCGCCTCTTTTAAGATATACATAACACAGTGTCTGTCAGCTTTTTATTACGTACTAGCTTCCACCCGCGTCTTCGTCTGCGCGAACCCGGGATGATGACCATCTTATAGTTTAATTCACGCTATGAACTATCTTCGTGCAAAATCGTCGAGCCGTTTAAGCGTGATTGAGTAAGAAACTTCCAAACCTCTAACACATCAGCATCATCATCTAAACTTTCTGTTTCTGTTTTCATTATTATAAATTAAAAAAAAAATTATTAAAAGTAAATTTTGCAGTTTGTGTAGGTGCTTTAGGTTTATCAATTTTGGTTTCAATAATTCGAACTATACTATTGTTACTAACATAGCGTGAAGGAGCTATTGTCTATTGTCACTAACATAATATGGATCGCTGGTCTCAATTGAAACATTTTATTTATTTATTTAAACATACTAAAGTCCAAACATTCGCCTTTATAATATTAGTAGGATTTGAGAAAATAAACCCAAAGTTACAATTCAGTTAGTAGATACAGTGCATGTAAGGGCATTTTATATAAATTAAGATACAGTTACATTTGAAACGTATGTTCAAACGGCAAGACTCGAAATAGCCTAGCCTACACAAACATGACATGACCGTGTCACTGTTAGCGAAAAGTAGAAAAGTCTTAACGTAACCGGACGCCAAGCCCGTAGTTGTCGTTTGTCTGGCGGGAGAAAAGCGGCGTGCGTACGCACCAGGGCGGATTTTGGCAGGATTCCCCCATAACCCGGTCATCGACCCGGCTGCAGGGGCGTTGTCAACAACTGCAACGAGTTGTGACCTAAGACAATAACACTACGTTAGAGGCCGGGGAGGTTTAGCATTAACTTAACAATAGGTCATAAAATGTTAATTATTTTTACAATACGTACGTGACCGTTTAAGAATTCGTTTTAAATGTATAATTGGCGCAAGTGTATCTCATAGGAGCGGTAAAAACCGCCTTCTCTTGTTCTGTCTGGAGATTGTACAATAGTGTAGCAATTTTGACTACAAATAACGGGCGTTAAACTGTATACGTGAGATGGAATGTTTATCTGGCGAAGTATAATGTCTGCAATCTGATGCATTGTCTTTTTATTGCCCTTTGTCACATATGGATTCTTAAACTATATTATGTACAGCCCTGTTAGACCTTAAGCTAGATCAAATTATGTAGTTTGGTACAGTCGCGGAATGAAAAGATTCGTCACCTTTTTAACCGACTTCAAAAAAAAGGAGGAGGTTCTCAATTCGGTTGTTTTTTTATCATTTTTTTTTCAATGTTTGTTACCTCAGAACTCCGTCATTTATGAGCCAATTCGTAATTTTTTTTTGTTTGTAAGTATATGCTTGCAGGTGGGTCCCATTTTTTTCAAAAATTCAGTTGGATGATGGGATCCATGAGGAATTGAGGGAACTCCTTAATTATATTAGGCACGCTTGTAGTGATTTTGGTATTTTCTATTATAACTCGTATATTTACACCCGGAAATCATAAATTTGGTGGAGTGGAATTGATGATGAAGACCACAAATGACTTATGGAATTCCTTAATTATGTACTTAAAAGTACAAAAGTATATCACAGATTCTGATAAGATTCCGTTGAAATAGCAACTATTAGAAGTGCCAAAGGTGCCTTGTGGAATCGACGGAAGTCCTGAAATATTATCAGCCCAGCGATTCAGTTTTTTTTTGAGAAAAAAACTGAATCGCTGGGTTGATCCGTTTGATTATTAGAATAATCAACGCATTTGCTCTCGGAAATCAGTTCATGTGGTAAATTGGAAAAGAAATGTGGAAATGTTTTCGTGACTTGGCGGAGTACTAAATTGAAGTCGGTTAAAACTTTGTTTTTAAAGTAATTTATCATTAATCAAGTAAGGTAGAAAAGTGGGTAACATTTTCATTGCTCGACTATTAATTATTTGACATTACCACCCAATTAAATGGCTAGTGAATAGGTATTTATAGTCCCGCTCATTTGAATACCCGTCTTAACTCAAGGTGAATCCTTTATGTAGATAAGGTTAAGCTGCGACAGGCAGGCTAGCTAGTAGTTATATTGATTTTACAACACGTATGAATTAATTGCTATGAGAGTTCTTTTTGTTTGTAAAGGAAAGTGATACTTAAAGGCACCAGGCCAGGGCTAGCTAGCTGCTGCCCTGCTGCTGTTAAAAAAGTATGTAAAATAATCGAATTTACTTAAATAAAGAACGTAACATGGTCGCGTTTAATAGGACATAAAAGCTCACAGTTACATACTTGCTAGTAAGTAACAAATGCTTTATGTCCGGCAGAAAAGCAATTATGCGAGCTAGTCAGGTTTGTTTATATAACTAGCACTTAATATCCTACTAATATTATAAATGCGAAAGTTTAGATGTTTGGATGTTTGGATGTTTGGATGTTTGTTACTCAATCACGCTTAAACGGCTGAACCGATTTGAATGAAATTTTGCACGAAGATAGTTTATAGCCTGGATTAAAATATAGGATAGTTTTTATCCCGAGTCCACGCAGACGAAGTCGCGGGCGGAAGCTAGTATGTATATAAAATTACAAGTCAAATTCTACCATTTTTTATGTAGGTAGTTCCTGTGTCCACTATTCCGAAGTTGTAGTATTTGACCTTACCTTAGTAAACCTCTTTATTTATCAGCAAAGAGTACACGGTCACTTTTAGTCGCGACCTATTTCATTTAATCGCATTTGCTGCCGTAATGTTACGTTACAGCCTAGTGGAACACCTGACCTGTCCCCGGAGGCAACATCAGCTAGATGGGTCTTACTTTGAAGCATGTATGCTAAGTTTTATGTATTTATGTCACTGTAAAAAATAAACAAACCAAATAACCTAGTAAATGAGTAAGCAAATAACTATTTACAATGGAAGAGTAAGGTTTTACACTTCCACAGTGACCAGTTAAAAGTTTTCTGTAAGCTATCAAAAACTTGTTTCTCTTAATCTGATATCCATAACAATGGAACTTCCCTATACAAATTCTGCACCGGCCTGGTCTACTAGTATAGAACCGACGATATTAAGGGACGAGCGTAGCGGCTTGCGGCAGTTTACTTCGGGCCACGGACCGAACCAGTCGCTGCGCAACTCACATTCAGCGCTCGAAAAACCAGTGAACTGAAGTGCTAAGTTGTTAACAAACAATACAAAAACAATTGACATATGTGTTTGTGGCGTACACTGGGAGCAAGCGACACATGACGTTAGTAAACACGTAACTTTGCGACGTGAGTGATTTGCCGCATTTAACTGTTTAATCCTGCCTGAAATCGCTAAGGTGACTTGTGTACAAACATCGCAACTTTTGACAAGTTTACTTGTGACGGTCGAAGCGAAGTTGTAAATTGATATATAGAGTGTTGTTCAGCGCAATGTCTTGCGCCTGTGGGAAAGACTAATCTTCCCGGTCTTCAGTAATGTTGGAATGCTTTGTTTGGAATCTATAATGGGGCGGTGGAGGGAGCGCGGGGAGCGGCGGGAGATGGAGGAGAGACGGCGCGCGCGCAGCCGGAGTCTGTGCTCTTCGGCCGAGGGCGGCCTGTTTCAGCTGCTGCATCGCCGAGCCAGCAGCGCTATGTAAGACGCTTCCCAATTTTCCAGGTGCCCTCCAGAATCTTTACTGTTTTCTTTGCCTCGGCGACCAGCTGGACTAGCTGTTCAACTGAGCCAGCAGCGCTAAGTATGTAAGACCCTTCCTAATGTTCCGGGGCCCCTCCAGAATCTCTACTGTTCTCTCTGCCTCGGCGACAAGCTGGGCTACCTGTTCCAGCTGCTGCATCGCCGAGCCAGCAGCGCTATGTAAGACCCTTCCCAATGTTCCAGGACCCCTACAGAATGTCTACTGTTCTCATATTCACGGCTATTTCCGGCTGGTAGCTATTCCGGGTAGGATCGCACAAATGAATCAGCAATGTCAAGTAAGACCCTTTCCATTGTCTACAAATCCCCTTCAGAGATTCTACTGTTCTTAGAATTTTAGTTGACTAGATTTTAGTCAGGTCTAAGTCTTAATTCTTCTATTTTCACTGCCTTAACAATATTCGACTGGCGTGGTTTCTTTTTCTATATTTAATTTTTTAAGATTATATTTTGTTAGCTACTTCACGTAATATTTTCCAGGCTTTTGGAAATTTAAAGTGGAAATGGAGAAATGTACGAAACTGTTGCCTCGCGGCACGTCGTACCTACCGTCCAAATAAACATCTTACTTGCAGTCCAATGGCATTGAGGTCAGGCTGAGTAGACTGTTTTTACTCTTACTTTCGGGAAAATTTATCTATTACCGATAAAATTACTTACATGCAAGATTGAGTCTGACTAGGCGAATTTCTAACCCTCCTCTTAATTAAACTGATTTGGACCTTATTTTTGTAAGATACACTCTTAGTGACCTAGCTGTCCCTGTGTGACTGAACCGTCATCAGAACCTTAGATTTTCTTCTATTAATATGTGAAAATAATATCGGAATAATTTTAAATACACATTCATGCCAAGAATCGCTATGCGATCTAGCTGATCCCGTGGTTTTTCTGCTAAGTAGCGGAAAGCGCTTACAGGGTAGGCGCTCTTTAGGTTAGTTTCTGGCAGTGCATTTGTTAAAGGAGTTGGTATAAGTTAACCTATTCGTCGCTATTCACGAAAAAGTATGCATCAAAGGGTTACGGGTGATTTAATTTTCCTATTTTTAGGAACCTTTACTTTCAAAAATAGTATTAACGTTCATATAAAAATAATTATAAAATTGGTAATATAACACGCTATGGTAGCCTAGGGGTTCAGGCATGCCGCTGTCTAACGGTGATCATGGGTTCGAATCCCTGCTCTTACTTTTGACTCTTATGAGTTATTCGAAATATAGCTTCACAGAAATTTACCGTTAGCTTTTCTGTGAACGAAAAACAACGTGAAGAAACCTGCATACGTCTGCGGCGAAATTGAAAAGTGTATGTGAAGTCCCTAACCTGCATTGGGCCAGCGTGGCGACTACAGCCCGTGAGAGGAGGCCTGTGTCCAGCAGTGGGACGTGTATAGGCTAATTTATTATTGTGTATTATAGTTAATAGGAAAATCAAAAGCATGCCTTGACGTAGCTACTTAATTGGAAACATTATTAAAGAACATATTATTACCAATATTTGGTATCGTATATGTAAAAAAATTAAGTCTGAATTCAGCAAAACCTTTAAATCAGAGCAATTGAAGCAATATATCGGGCCTCGCGAAATCAGCTGGTCAATTGAGTAACGTTTCTTACGTAACTTAAGAGTCCGCAGTAAGCTCGGCCGAATTTCACCTTCCTGCTGGATTGTAACGAAACTTTGCATATACAATGACATGAGGTATATCTATGTCTGTAATATTAACTTTAGCATTTATAATATTAGTTAGTTTTTTTTTTTAATTTGTTGATATTTAATTTTAGTTAGAGAACGAATATAAAAATATTATATATAAATCTCTAAAAAGGGCCCCCGTGGCATCGTACCAAAGATGCTGGCAGCATTACCTTGCTGAATAGCAATACTAATCCGCTGTGCGAGGAAGCTGCCAGCTCTTTGGTCACCTGTAGTGTCGACAAGCCTTTAAGCTCGTTGTGTAATTTTCGAGCACTTGGACCCCAAGGCCCAAGGGTCTCGACACCGAATGCCATAAAATGATATTGAGAGCCGAGACCCCTGTCTGTAATTAGTTTATATGGTTCCAGTTTATAAAACAAACAAAATACAGCAAAAACAGGTTTTTTATGAAAAACTTAAATTCGCTGTATTTTTTTATTATGGTATCTGAAGCTACATAAACTAATTACAGACAGATATACCTTATTTCATTGATTATGCAAAGTTTCGTTACAAACCAACAAGTAGTTTTAAAATGAGAGCGTAACTACGTTTGTATGGAGAATCGAGCTTACTGCGGACTCTTAAGTAGATCTCTATGTAATTTTTAATGGGAAAATGACAGTTTAGTTGTCCTATACTCGTTCCAGATAACTAACTTTGGAATGCCTGAGGGTGAAACTGACACACGCTACTCATCATGGGCCTAGCCACCAGTGTTCTATAGTCTACGTCAGAGATATGTATACATTTACCGCCGTATTCCTATGATTTGAATGTGTTTCACGCACTTTGTTCTTAGCAGTTTATCTTGGTAAACGAAACGCATGATGGTTTAATATCCATTTAGCAACACTACGTTATACATTTTAACATGAGGCAACTAGCATATTGGCAACAATTTTATTACTACTTGTGACACTTCAGTTGTATGATTTTAACCGACTTCAAAAGAGGAGGTGCGTATACTCAGAAACGCCTGAACCGATTTTAAAAATTGTTTTTTTTTGTTAGAAAGGGTTCCAATGTAGTTCCATGGTCATCAGGTCAGGATGTGATGATGGAATCCTAGAGTAAACGAGGGAACTCTTCAAATGTTATACGCACACTTGAAACGATTTTGGTACTGATTTGAAATCGGTTAGGGTCATTACGCTGGTTACGCGACCACCTTCGGTTAGCGACCACCTGAAAGAGAAGGTTTTTTCTATTGAAGATAACATCAATTCTACAGACCCTATTGAGACAATTAGTTGTACATGCATTTTTTTGTTGTTTTAGAATAGAAGTCTACTAAAAAATTGAGAAAATATCCTTTCAGTTCACCAACTCAGCTAAGTGGTCGCCAACCGGCACATAAAATTAGGTGGTCGCTAACCGGCGAAATTACCCTAAACCTTTGTTTTTAAAGTAAATTTTTAATACTGTATGCATCTAAGGATTACAATGTACGCCAATAATTTCACAGTTGACCGCACGTACACGTCTCGGTGTTCAAAGTCGATGGTCAATAAGGGGTTTGTTTCGATTCTCTTGGCGTTTTAGTAATTGATTCATGAATGCAAATGAACGCCAAAAATCGGCGAGTTGATGAAAAAGCTTTCGTAAGAAATCCATTCCATAAAAAACATTCCATGTAAAAAAGAGGCCAAGTCTCGAAACTCATCCACCGCAAAAAGTTGTGAGATATTTCGTAGTACCAAGTCTCAGGCATTCTTATTATTCTTTATTATATCTTTATGGTCCCATTTACTGCAAATATAACTTTGTAATCAAATAAAGATACTTCACACCTTCGATTTTTGACATCAAATGAAGCGGCCCACCAAGTTGAATATTTTTTGTAGAGGCGGTATAGATATATCTCTAATAGTTTGGTTGGGCTCTTGTGTTTTCTAATCAGGGTCACCAGGTACTCCAGATCGTCGTTTATCCTAGTTTTTATAGTTTTCCCTTTATGTGGCCATTAAACCCTAACTCTGTACCAAATTTCAGTTCTCTGAGTTTATGGGAAGTACTAGTTCTATTTTGATGATCATGAGTGAGTTGAGTAAGTGTCATAAATGCGAAACTTTGCTTTCGCTTAACTTCGGAACTAACTGACCTACAGACTTGAAATATTGGATGACGAAAATTTCTGCGTTCTGGTCTTATCCAGAGGTTCTCAAATAGGGGCCTGAAAATGCGGCGAAATGGTTCCAGTAAAGGATGGTGCGGCAGTGTTTGCTTCGCGCTCGACTTAGCGGGGGCACTGCTGTGCCCCCAGATATTAATTAAAATGTTTCAACCGAGTACTTTGATAAAATTACTCGATGCAAATTAAAATTTATCACCGCAGTGAATTATATTGATAGCATATCATATATGATTACATCAATGGCAGCGTTCTCGCACACACTTGCCAAATTTACAAAGATATTTATAGTTTTTGGTAGGTTATTTTTGTTAATTTTTAATTTGAAATCTGGTTTTAAAATACAAAAATACAAATACAAATTAAATAAAATACAAATTAAATGGCTGTGGCAGTCAAACAGGAAAGTATACATCTCTTTCACACTTAACACTTTCGCTGCCAGGAACCCGCCTAGCGGGCGCCTACGCCGTAGTCGCTTTCCGCTACATACGAGGAAAACCACGGGATTGGCTACGAGCGTAGCGCGTAGCGATTCTTGGCGGTGAATGTGTTAAGCTACGCTTGTAGCATAATACCGTAGACCGTAGCTGAATCCATTCACCGCCGCCACGCTACGATCATAGGCATAGCGCAACGCCGTAGTCCATATCATCTTAACACATTCACTATGCCACGCTCCTAGCCGATACCGTGGTTTTCCCGCTAGCGGACAGTGAGTACGGTGTAGGCGCCCGCTAGGCGGGATCCTGGCAGTTAGTGATAAATTGTCAAGCATCATCATTCTCCTAGCATATTTCCCGGTTGTGGTCCGCTTTGACACTTAATCCCAAGATTAGGCATAAGCACTAGTTTTACAAAAGCGACTGCCATCTGACCTTCCAACCCAGAAGGAAAATTAGACCTTATTGGGGATAACACCCGTTTCCTCACGATGCTTTCCTACACCAAAAAGCTAACGGTAAATATTACGTAAGTTCCGAAAAACTTATTGATACCAGCCGGTTTTCGAACCCACGACCGCCGCCTGACAGCCGCATGCCTGAACCACTAGGCTTTCACAGCTTGTACTCGTAGTAGTACCGTAGCCTAGCGGGCACCTACACCGTAGTCGCTTTCTGCTACATACGAGGATAACTACGGGGTCGGCTACGAGCGCGCGTAGCCATCCTTGGAAGTGCATGTGCTAGTATACGCGTTCACATTTTTCTTTGTCCTTTGTTCTTCGTATCAATAGTAAATGCTTTTGACCTTAGTATGTCTATTAACACTTTCGCTGCCAAGAATCGCTACGCTCTTATCCCGTAGTTTTCCGCGTAGGCACCCGCTAGGCGGGTTCCTGGCAGCGAGAGTGTTAACTATCTAGTTCAATCGCTACCCAACTTTTAACATCGCCGCATCTTTAATTTAAATTTTCACGATTTTCAAACATAAATTTTACTAAACGGAACTTTATCGCGTATTTTAATTCGTTTTTACGTTACGGAGAGTTAAGTAAAAATAATGCTATGAAAACTTCTAGGCAACGCCGTATGTTTGTGTTTGTGACTTCCGATGCGAGCACTTGTTTATACAAGACTACTAGTTGCCCACGCTGCTTCGCCTGCCTATTGCAATTTGCAAAGAACGCAGGGAAACCTGCGGAATAAATTATAGCACAGGTGAAAGAATTTTTAAAATCGGATAAGCTGTTCCGTTCCAATCTACATTCTGAGAAAACGCAACAGATATTTATTGAAATCGACGTGACATTAGAAGAAGAAATTAGAAATACTCGCATAACGCGAAAAATACGACGCATTTACATTAAGCTTGAAAATATATAAGTTACAAGCCTAATAAATGATCCGTTACACGAGTATAGAGCTCACCACAATAACAACATAATAACTGACTTTTTGTTGTGAAAGCTACTGCCATTTTTCAGAACAAAATTTTATGTATTTTATTTTTAGGTTTTGCTTATTATTTACCATAAACAATTTCCAGTTATTTTCGCGGTACTGAAAGAGCTATTCCGGTTACTCATAATTGGAACGCACGTTTCATCTTTCAATAGCTTCATTTACGCCGCATCTCAACATAAAAGTTTTGAATTAAACATTGCACGAGGACGCGCCCCAGTCCATTTAATACGCATTTAAAACAATCAAAAGCAAAAACAGGTTTATATGGAACTTAGATTCAAGTTGTTTTCATTGCTCTTCTCTATAACATACCGGTGTAAATAAGCAAACGATCTGCCAGATTGTAGGCGGACATCGCAGCCTATACACGAACTACTTAATGCACAGTTGAAACATACAGTTAATAAAGCTAGAAAAACATCGTTTGTTTATTAAGACGAAAAACAATATATATCACACAATTTGGTCACTTATAAGTGATGTCTCACTCACCCATAAGTAGATTTTTTCCAAAATATGGAGAAGAAAAACGTGCTTGTTTACGCTTAAGAGGATTCCTTGATTCGAGTCGACCACGCCCACTAGACAGAGACACGCTTATGCCTTCCGTGCACGAGGAAAAGAGACGCAACACTCTTCGGGAATGCTTTTTTGGTCAAATTTCGATAAATACCTAATTAAGCGAAGTTTTATTTATATCTCATTAAGTAAGATTTTAGACGAGATAAAATGCTATTGTATTAACTTGATGATAATTGTACTTATTGTTTGAGTAGGCTGAGTAAAAAAGGAAAAGAAAGACCCAACTTTGGATTTTTTCTATCGAGGAAATTTTGGGCAATCATGTATCGATTAACTCAGATAAACAATCATATAGTCAAGAATCATCATCATCATCATCATCATATCAGCCGAAAGACGTCCACTGCTGGACATAGGCCTCCCCCAAAGAGTGCCACAATGACCGGTCAAGAATCATATACCTGAAAATCAGACCTTATTGTTTCTTAATCTAGTCAGAACGGCGATTCAAAGTACACGATAATTTCCAATGCACCGCCTTAAATCCATACTTACTCGTATTTTATCAATGCGAAAGTGTGTATGTCTGTCTGATACCTCTTCACGCTAAACCGCTAAACCGAATGTGCTAAAATTTGGTATAAAGATATTTTTTATTCCGAAAATCATCCCCTAAGGATCATTTCACCTTCCTGCCACCTGGAGCTACGATATAAATGAGTTCCTCGCGGGCGAAGTTGCGAGCAGAAGCTGGTTATAAATATTGAAATGTCGGCTCACTTTTCTCCAAGAAAACTCGCGATTCCCGCGAAGACGTAGTGCCGCTTGAAGGCTTTGAAAACATTGAATCTTATTTACAGGGACTTATCTGCTACATTTCCCCGTTTGTGAACATGTAACGTTAATATCTAGTTTTAGTTTAGTAAAGAGTGGAAAGCGTCTTCGTGGAATTGTGGATCCACAGAGTACGCAACAAGGGACAACATAATATATTCAGTTGACTACTTTAAAGGTTAGCTTTATGCGCTCGTAGCGTCACTTTAACGATGTCATGAGTTGAGGAGGAAATTGAACTGTCAATTTTAGAGCACTAAAGTGTTCGGGCGGCCTAGATACTCAGTACTAGACTGACTGACATACTTATCAAACACTAGCTTCTGCCCGCGACTCCGTCCGCGTGGAACTCGTTTATATCGTAGCTCCATACAAACTTTCACCCCCACTTCATCCCCTTGGGGGATGATTTCCGGGATAAAAACTATCCTATGTCCTTCCCCAGGACTCAAACTGTCTCTAAATTAATAATTATTGTGTAAGATTAATATTATTTTACCTATTGTAAATTACCGTTTGACATGTAAAAGTGCCCTTGTGGCCTATTTGCAGAATAAATAATTAATTCTGATTTTTGACTTTTTGATTCTATACCAAATTAATAAAACAGACAGACAGACACACTCGCATTTATAATATTAAATAGTATGGATTTCAACGTGGCATCGTCGGATGCAGTTGAAACCGTGTTCAAATTTTCTAATATAAACGGCCTTCAGACCTTGCTAAATACAGTGCATCAACTGCACTCACACTCACTGATTAGAGTGAGATGGTTTATCTCCCCTTCCCCAGTTGCACTGCATTAGCCAGGTCTAAAGGCCGCTTAAGGTTTCGGATTTAGGGGGCGGAGTCGATATGCGGTATTTTGTGCTTTACAGAAAGCTTACTGATGTCGCTCATTATATTTTGAGCTATAGTATATAATATTGCCAGTATACAACTCGGTAGGCATGCAGTACCGCATCCGTAACGCCCAATTCCCGCGCCAATAATGAAGCACTAATTTCTACGTAGGCGCGGAGTAAAGAATCATACTAACTTCACTGACAGTTGGCACTGACAGCTAGCAGCTGACCGCTTCCCCATAACGCACTCACGCCGCATCAACAACCGCGGAAGTGGCCCAAGGGGAAACAGATAACTGAATCGAAGAAAACGGATAACTGATGATCTGATCGTATTTTAATCCTCCTTAAATATAAATAAAATGTGTATTTTATGCTTCAAACCGATCTTTCGACAGTTGCTTCCAGTTTTTCATTTAAATAAATACTCAGTACAGACAGTTAATACTTAAGTCAATGCTGTAGACAACCACTCCACTTTCGATGCCTTAGTTCATATTATTGCAAATAAAACTTTATTCAGTTTCAGTAAAGCTTCAATTTGCATAAACGCTGATATACAGCGGCTCGCGGTGTTTACCTATTCTTTGGGAAACAGTTCTGTGAATAAAGCAGGCGATAAGCAACTTTTGGGAGTTTTCACAGAGCTCAAAATCAAACGACAAAAAACAAGGCTAGTTCTAGTAAATATTTGCTGCCACTCACTTTAGTGTTTTTTATTATGGAAGGGGTACGCGGTATTTTCCGACTCGGCGTCAGAATATGTCTAGCAGGCAAGTGTCACCCAGGCCTGCTTCATTGCAATTAGTTATTTATATTTCACAGGGAGTCTGCTGAATGCGGGTGGCGCAGGATCGGTAACTGTGGCAATCTTTGTCCAGCAGTGGACGACTTTTCTTTTTTTTTTGTATTTCATAATACATTGCTGCGCGCGCGACTCCACCCGCTTTTTACAGATAACCCATGCAGAGCCGCGGGCTATAGTTTTGCCTGTATCTATTCTAAAAGGATAAGTAGTTTCGGAATCGGCAAGCGCTGCGCATTCAAAATAAGAATTTGTTGACGGGAGTGGTTCTGAGTGGGTTAGGAGTGAATTTAGTCATTTATATTCAAAGAGCCGTGCCACGGCTTTATTTAATACAGCATTATTTCTAAAACGTTTTGAAAAAAATAAAATAAGCGATGTTAAAAAATACTAAGACTGCGGAGGTAACTGGAAATATTTTTTCCACCAGTTACTGATATTTTCCCTGCGTTAAAAAAGTGGTGGTAACAAGTGGGCATAAACAGAAAGATCCAATCCTTTTTTGTCTGAAATACTTAACTTAATCGTTCTACGCATTGAGATGCATATAGATACATTACTAACTATTCTCAAGTAAAGGATAACTTTTTTTATTGACTCTTTGTGTCATGATGTGCACAATAAAGTCGTATTTATATGCACATACGTATGTAATTAAGGGTCTGATTATCCGTTCCACGTAGGCGGTCCGAAAGGCTCACCGTCCTATTTGGCTCCAAACTGCAAATATATGCAAACTAGTCCCGTCCTTGCGGTGGAATAAAGATGCGCTCACTCGGCCTGCCTGTTTATTATAGTTACGACTTGACCCGACTCCCAATGATCGCAAGATCCTATCTACAGAAAAGTAAAAAAAAACTTGATGATTTTCATGGCATACAGATTTTTAATCAAGGATTATTAGATGAGTAAATAATATCAAGCCCACAATCCACATATACGTACGTCCGTACTATTATAAATGCGAAAGTATGTTGTAAAGAAAGCATGTAGTAACGTAACAACTCTTTACGTAATTTAACGCTAACGCTAACTACAATAAGACAGTTTTGTTGAGTCTGACGCACAATCTCATAGCACGAGATGTTTTGAAGACAAATAATCATGTAAGTACCTACTCTGTATGAAATTACGGTTGCAATTTCCAAGACAGAGCGCATGATTCCGCAACATACCTACTACAAAGGCATTAAAATAGCAACTGTGATTTCATTACATCAGGGTTCGTTATCAATCATCTGCCCTCGTCAATTGTCGCGCCGTCCTCGTCAGTTCACCGGTAAAGCAGTGTGTGACTAGATACATTCATTTCTACGTGTTACGTTTATTTTTATCACTAGTTCATATCTCTATGGCCACTGGAGACCAAACATCCCTCAACTTTTAACTAGACAATCGAATAGAACTAGATAATCAAAATAGCTCAACGATACACTATATTGTCCCGTCCCGTCACAGTTGGTTATAAAACAAACATATTACGCTCTCAAACTTATATTTAGGTTATCCGGTTTACCCTTGAATAGCCGACAAATAATCGAGTATCTCTTTATCAGCAACGGGTTCAAGTTTTTCATTTCATCGACAATTCATTTCGTCGGACAATCGATTCGAGTTAATTAACCGATTTTAAAAAAGGAGAAGGTTCTACGTTCCACGTTCCTCAGCAGGTATTTTTTGTATAGGCATTTTTCACGGATTTCTTTCTGAATTGTCAGCCGATTTCCAACTTTTTTTTTATTTAAATAGTCTTTAGGTAGTCCTATTGTCACCAAGTCAGGATCTGCTTATAAGATCCCAGGGAAATTGAAAAAAAAACAATTTTTAAAGGCACGCGTATAGATTTCGTTTTTTTAAATTATAACTCGTGTATTTATCCTCGGAAATCGTAATTTTGTAGAAGTGGAACTGATGAACTAGGGAACTCTTGAAGCATGTAGGTAAAGTACGTCATAGGTTCTGACAGAGATTTTGAAGTAGCAACTAATGAAGTGTCATTTCTGGTATCCTTGTGGAATCGATAGAACTCTTCAAATATTATCAGCCCACGTTTAGGGACTTAGGTTTTTTCTGTAATAATCAACACATTTGGTCTCGGTGGTTTACGCAACGCTTTTCTTAGGTGCATATGGTAAATTGGAAAGGAAATGTGGAAATTGGCGAAGTACTGAATTGAAGTTGGTTCGTGGCCGTCTTGTGATAGCCGTGATGGTTTAACAGGGTCACGTATGCTAATGCCTCTAGAAAAGCAAATATTTATAAATAAATATAAATCTATCTATTTATTCAAAAATAACAAAAACCACACATACAACATATTAAAACACAAAATAACAAGAATCACACAAACAAAAAATAAAAACGCATTGTATAAATTGGGTTTTTTTCGTTCCATCAGTTCTTTGGTAGGTAGTTGTCGTTGCTTGTTTGAGTCGTTGGGTTTTCCTAAAAACTTAAATTGGTTCAAATTAATAAAATAATACACTGCTGAGTTCTACGCAGACGAAGTCGCGGGTAGAAGCTATTCATTTAATAAATGAGTCATTTAGTTAGAATGTGGATTACGATATTACGGAAGCATTTTTCGCAATATGAGGTAAACGCCCGAGTGCTCGACGCTGTACCTACTTATGCTGCACTCCAATAAGGGTTAAATTCGAATGAAGAAAAATCCTCTTAGTTCGAATTTAACCCATACTGCGTGACAGAGTGGAAGAGCGGGGCATCCTAACACAGGTTTACCTACCTAAAAGGAAGTCCTAATCACTGCAGGCACTGTACATGTTAATCAAGGAAAAATAAACAATTTTCATTTTCATTTTCATTTTCATTTCATTTTCAGAGTGCCCATGCCAGCACTAGTGCAGTCATCACGCCGACAAAAAAGTACTTTTTTTTTAAGGTCCTGCACCTCAAGTCGGCTTGTAATTATGTTCTCGTTAAGCCCATGGTGTGGGGTATCCTTGGATAGCTTTGTTCAAAGATATTATGGGTTTTTTAGAAATCGTGGCATTAGTACATATTATGAATTTAAAAGGAAAAACTATTGCGGCTAAGTAGACATTACTAGTTACAGAGTAATAGCCGACTAACTTAAAATGTACTTGAAAAGGCCAACTTTCGTACAAATTCGGCCGACGCAACCGCACCATTTACTTGGCGCGTGCGTGTCGATGTAACGAATACAGACAGGCAATTACGAAACCCTAACTGTGCGTGGCCCGACACGCACTTACGTAACACGTAAGTAACACGTACACGTAAGTAGGTATACCTACATATGAGTATCCAGCAAATGGCTGAGACGGGAACCATTGCCCTTTTGTTTGTTTTTTTGTATTCCTTATGTTTTTTTATTAAGTTATGTTTAAGTCTTCTATTATTATTATTAGTTTTTATACTTTTTATTTAAAACTCAAATGTGGCAATAAACTTTTTTTATATTTATTTTATTTTTACTTGGCGCGTGCGTGTCGATGTAACGAATACAGACAGGCAACTACGAAACCCTAACTGTGCGTGGCCCGACACGCACTTGACCGGTTTTTGAAGTGAACACTTCTTTATCGGCGCTGTGCACTTTTTGTGATGGGGAAAAATGATTATACTCGCCACAGGTCACATGACCGTAAGATGTCACGTGACCATGAGGGGTCACGTGACCGTGAGATTCGAGAGATTGAAAATTCGTAAGACGGAAAAACTGTTACAATGTCATTGAGTGTTCACTTCTGTCGGCACTCTTGGAGTGCAACCCGGCTTTTTTCATATCAGTTTAAATCACTTCGCGTAAAATTACTTCAATATGTAGGTAATATTTCGTCTACAAAATTGTTCGAGTTGTAAAAATAAACGCAATTGAATATTCAGAAGTGAAGCTACTATCTAATCTTCTTTCTTGTTTATTAAGTATACCTAAACCGTTTATACCTACATTAATTGTCGTTTGCATTGTATTTTTAGGTTTACCCTTGATTAACCGACAAACTTCTCATGGAATATCAATCTTCTCAGTCAGTCTCATAGGATAGCCAACAGCGATATTTTTTTTGCAGTATTAATAAAATTAAGTTCGGTTCTGGCGCTTCGCCCGCCGCTACCGCTCGGCTCGCGCGCTTCATCGCCGCAATTTTAACTAACACTCCTCGCTACACAGGACTCCACCAGTATTAGTTAGCGTGAAGATACAGTTCGTTTTTGTGCGAATGTTATTTGACCTTGTATATACAAGTACCTTTCAAATAAAATTAAAATGAAAAGTAAATGAGTAGGTAATCTTAAAATGGGTAGGATATACAATTATTTTCCAGGTGTTTTATATCATAATTAACAGATATTTTGTAAATTATTTGAAAGGAAATGCATATAAGTGTGTTAGTATATTATATACAAAATGTCTTATAACAATACGTCGAATAAAAACAGCGATATTTGGTAGTTCTATCCCGTGAAACACAAATTGAAATGAAGTGTCGATGAAACAAAATACTTAACGCCAAACGAAAATACGAAAACTAAGAATTTGATTAATCATTGTCAATGAATCATCTTTCGATGAACAGTATGTCGGCAAACCCAACCCAGGGACTCTCAGGTTATCCACGTTCAGTAGGTATATAATATTTTAAAGAGAAAGTAGCGGAACGCCCGTGTCCGGTTAGAAGCTAGTTTTCTTCCTGTGGGTGTCGTAAGCGTCGTGCTATGGAAGCAGGGTTGTGGTGTGTTGTGAGCGATGGGCTAGCAACCCCTACATATCACATTTTATCGATCTTTCATACCCTCATATATGAGACGTAGGTTTCCTGTGATCTGCGTGCCTATCCCTTTTGGGAATGAAGGCGTGAATCTATGTATTAAGTAGAGAAACGTGATCTATACCTTGAATTTAGAGTGACCCCAGTGCCCGTTCTTTCAAGGTCCTCCACCTTACAAAACCCCGCAGATGTGACACACCAGGAATTATAAACACCTATAGGCTACCTGGTTTCATTCCTTTGCAATATAAAGTAAACGCAGCTATTAACGACCCATCGAAAATCGAATACCGACCTATTATAGTTATTCGTTATTTTTACGTTTCCAGAACTATTCTAGCTATAAGTAGGAAAAGCTGTACACGTGCTTGTTCCTTGAGAATCGTATACTTTAACGTTAGTGTGTGTAGCAGTGGGCAAAAGAGATAAAACACGTCAGTTTCTGCGGGGGAAGCGCGGACGCAAGTCTCGCCATACTGGCTCTTGTTCCTCCAAGTAAGTACGTGACTTTTCTGCTTAAGACATTCATACGAATTTGTGAACACTATACTTAATCGCATATTATTAATTATATCGGAAGGACGGTGATAGCTTCGCCAGTTTTTGTTGTGGCAGCTATCAACGACCCCTGAGTCGGTAATGGCCGCAAAGTAATGTTTAGTTTTTCTCTCTTTTATGTTATTATATTGTATCATAACACATTTTTTTTTACCAGTTTGAAGCTAAATAATTAGGCTTTGTAAGTCCAGTTATCTTATTTTAGCGTTGTCAATTTAACCAGTATTATGATAATTTAGGTATATCGATATTTTATAGTAACTTTCGTAAATGATTGTTTCTCGTTTAAAGCCGTATTATTTTGTTCATATTTTTTGTCATATTAATCACTCGATTTTGTAGTCAGAAGGTCAAATTAATAAAAATTGCCTACTTTTTATGAGTCGGTTATTAATTTTATGTTTTTCGTTACCTATTTTATTAACGACCCAAACCCGAGCAAAGGAGTCGGTAATAGCAACCATAAGAAACTATTACCGACCCATATGAGTCGGAAATAGCAACCATAAGAAGCTATTACCGATCGTACAGTCACGATCGGTAATAGCTTCTTATGGTTGCTATTACCGACTTCTATGGGTCGGTAATGATTTATTATGGCTGCTATTATCGACGCAATTTATTATCTTTATATTATTTAACGATAGGTAATAGCTGCATAAAAATCGTTAATAGAAACAAGGCCATTATTTTGGGGCGGTAATAGCAACAAACGACTTCGTCACTTCTTATTTGTTTTTAATAAGATAATTCTTTAATTGTAGGTATTTGACTCAGTAAATATAATATTTATACTTAACACTAGCATATAAAATTAATAAACAAAATGTGATGGCAACCAGTATACTTAAAAAGTAAGGTCGATTTTAAAATTGTCTTAAAGGGGTCGTTAATACCTGCGTTTACCTTAACGCCTAATTTCTTAAAACCGGCACAAACAATTATTCCTAAAAACAATCACGGTTAATTCGAACTTAAATTCTGAACGTTCCACTTTCACTTTTGAACAGTAAGTAACAATTAACAATTTGATTGTAACCCTCCATTTTTACTGTCAGCTAGGTTTTTAGCACTTTGTATTAAATAAATCGCCCCAGCCTTCAATTAACGACTTGTGATGGACGCTCGAGGTCAACTCGTGTAAACACCATGCCGGTCACTCGTACGCTAACACATTGTAAATCAACACGCATGTCACGCTTTTCTGACTCGTCACAAACGAGAGGGACAAGGTCCCTTGCTCCGCCGTGTCTCATGCACACGCCCCCAAACAAACCATTCCATCTAATCGAATTGTATGCTGAACGCTCGTCCACGTTGTAATTACTGTTGTTTCATTTTAAACGTGTTTTCGGATCAAGTTGCTGGCTTAGCCTTAGTTAATCTTTTGTTTTTTTTTATTCCATAGAAACGTTAAACTTGGTTACTTTTACGAAGTAAGCCGAACAAATAGTCTATAATTTACTTTAAAAACAAAGTTTTAACCGACTTCAATTTAGTACTAGTACTAGTAGTTTAGTAGTAGTAGTAGAGAGTACAGAATGCTTGTATTCGTTTCTGCTATGATATCCCAAAAAGAGCGCATATAACACCATACCTGAATAGCAGAAGCACCCTAAATATGACTAATAGAAGACACCTGCATTTGTCCTTCACTATTTATTGAGTTTGAGAAACCAGCTTACCTTTATCAAAAACTAAAGTGGGCAAAGGATGCAAATAGGCAAATGAGAAGTCATAGACAATACACCTAAATAGTCCCGAAACATAGTACTAAGTTCTTTAAGGGAGGATTCAAGTATGCAGCAACGAAGATATGGAATGATCTTCCACCACCATTACGAAATTCTATGCATTTGCTGAAGTTTAAAAAACTGGTGAAAGATCATTTACTCAAATTGCAAAAAGGAATCATCCCGTAATACTACTTGGTATTGAGTATCTCTTTATTTGTTGTTTATTTAACCAGGCAATAATTTATATGTACTTTATTACGCACACGCAAGCACGCACGCACACAAACACACGCACACACACGCGCGCACACACACACACACACACACACACACACACACACACACACACACACACAGACACGCGCGCGCACGCACTCACGCACACATACACACGCAGACACAGCCGCGCCGGTCGAAATATTGTAGCGACCGACCTGTAGGAATAGGAAAAGGACTCGTCTAATCAGCGCTGGGTAAAGGAAAACTATTGCGGCTAAGTAGACATTACCAGTTACAGAGTAATAGTCGACTAACTTAAAATGTACTTGAAAAGGCCAACTTTCGTACAAATTCGGCCGACGCAACCGCACCATTTACTTGGCGCGTGCGTGTCGATGTAACGAATACAGACAGGCAATTACGAAACCCTAACTGTGCGTGACCCGACACGCACTTACGTAACACGTAAGTAACACGTACACGTAAGTAGGTATACCTACATATGAGTATCCAGCAAATGGCTGAGACGGGAACCATTGCCCTTTTGTTTGTTTTTTGTATTCCTTATGTTTTTTTATTAAGTTATGTTTAAGTCTTCTATTATTATTATTAGTTTTTATACTTTTTATTTAAAACTCAAATGTGGCAATAAACTTTTTTTAATATTTATTTTTATTTTTATTTATATTTTAGTACTCCGCCAAACAGGAGAAAATTTCCACATTTCTTTTTGAATTTACCACATGATTTCCTAGAGCAAATGCTTTGATTATTAGAGAAAAAAACCCAATCGCTGTATGTGGCCCGATAATATTTGAGGACTTCCCTCGATTCGACAAGGATCATCCTTGGCACTTCATTAGCTGCTATTTCAACGGAATCTTAATCAGCATCTGTGACGTATTTTTGTACTTTTGAGTACATCATCGAGGAATTTCATAAGTCATCTGTGGTCTTCATCATCAATTCCGCTCCACCAAACTTATGATTTCCGGGTGTTAATACACGAGTTATAATAGAAAATACCAAAAACACTACACGCGTGCCTAATATAATTGAGGAGTTCCCTCAATTCCTCATGGATCCCATCATCCAACTGAATTTTTGAAAAAAATGGGACCCACCTGGTAGCATATTCTTACAAACAAAAAAAATATGAATCGGCTCATCAATGACCGAGTTCTGAGGTAACAAACGTTGAAAAAGAAAAATACAACCGAATTGAGAACCTCCTCCTTTTTTTGAAGTCGGTTAAAAATAGATCGTCAAGCCCACCCGTATCCGAATAAAATTAAATCTAATAATAACAGACAGGGATATGTGGAAGAAAAAGAGGGAGGTCTTTGCCCAGCAGTGGGACACTTAAGTTTCTTAATAATAATAATGAACTGTTTGCGCTGTGGGCCTCGGCCCCACGCATGCCTTCCAAAAGATATGGAAGAAACATACATAATAGTAATAATAACACACCCTAAATCTTTCAAGCCAATTTGTATGCCAAAATATTAAATTGTGCCGAGGATGTATTCAAACAGGCAGTTACGGTTAATTACGATTATTACAGCAGATACGGCTGCGAGGCAAAGTTCTTTACAATGTTTTGCTGGATACAGATGTGACAACTGAGTACCTACACTACATAATTCCGAAGTCATTGGTCCGAAAGCATATTTTTTTCCGAATTTCATAATTTTGACAACCATGTTCCGCTGTCGCCGAGTCCAAATTTTTGTTGAGCGGAAAAGAGCCTCCGTGAAATTTCGGAATATGGATCGTTTCGGACAAACGATTCATCAGATTTTTTCTGTGTTTCCATTAAAAATGCTTGGTATTTCTGGACCCGTATTCAACACAGTATAAGGGAGCGACCACACCGGTGCTTAACGCTGCGTATACACGTTGACGTGTCGTATGCGTCACGTATTCTTCACACATTTTGCTGCGTTTTACGGTGCGTTAGCGTATTTTGAGCAGCGGTGCGGTCGCACCTTAATGATAGGTAATGACAGTGCGTTACATGGCGCGTACACTTTTGGGAAAAAAGGTAATCCATTTGACAGAATGGAACACAATATCCTGGTTTCCGTAATTGTGAGTTTATAAGAGACTGTGAGGATATTTTGGATGGAAATACTGGCCCCGGATTCGTCTTAAAATAATAATTTACATTAAAAACAATGTTTTATCCGACTTTAAATCAGTACCAAAATCACTTCAAGTGTGCCTATAAAGTTGGACGAGGTCCCTCGATTTCTCCTTGCGGGGCTAAGGCTGGCTGGATATTGTAGAAGGACGAAGTACAAAACCAGAAGTAGCAGCAGAAAAAGCTACCTGGTGACGAATGTCGGAAGAGGATATGTTACATTTCATCACTCGTACAACTTCAACTCAGATGTGGAACAAACTTCTAAGTCTGGACGAGCCGAAGTCAGAGACCAGTATTCATATCGTGCAGCAGCGTTTCTTCCAGTACAAATTTGAAAAAGGTGTTGAGATGCCAATGTTTTGTCGAGAATCCAAGAAATGCAAGACCAAATGTATTTACGTTGAGAGGGGGGTGTTGGTAATGTTGGCAATATACAACGTAACTACATTTATTATGTTGGTACCTACTGAAAAAGAAGGTTGTTTAGATATAAAATCTGTTACTTATCTACCTACTCTGTAACAAAAGAAAAAAGCTAACGGTTCATTTCTATACGACTATCATAGGGTTTTTAATACACATTTTGTCTTGGATAATCTTTTCTTTTATTTAAATTACATCTGTTAATAATTGATAGACTGTTTTCCTAACTTTCTGTGCATATTCAATCAATTATGCGTTTTAGTATCAATCGGACGGAGACCACAAGAGCTTGGCATCAATGTTGTGTACTTGAATACTCAGAATAGAATCGCCAATAGTCTGTGGCGAACAGGTCTAATTAATCAATGGAACCTTCACCGCCAGAGGTGCTTAATCTAACTGATGACGCAAATCTTAAAATAGCCGACAACGGTGCAAACAGTACCGTGAGATTGAAACCGTGAAAGACCAAAGTAGTATTCGGCCATGAAGGTCTATTTTTGTTCCGCTTCCGATTTCAATGGCATCCTGATGTTTCCCGCGCTCGCTTACACTCGCGCTGGGCTATCATGCCAGAACGAGCGCGATACATTGACATATGAGTGGATCTGAACGTGGGGACGACGGGAGGAGGACGTATTCCGGATGCATGTACTCCGTGCCTTAAATATTGTTTTTCGAGGTGTATGACTTTAAGTCTCAGAAGGTTAAAGTGGCTATGTGGCTTCCCAGTGTCATGGTCAGATCAAAAGATTGACGATGCGACAGATGTGGCGAGTAGTTATAAATCGATCCTAATACTAATGGTTTTAGCCCACCAACGGGTTCGTAGCGTAACAAGTCCCGCAAACCAATTCTATTTCTCGATAAACGCTTTGTTTACTCAGATATTTACCTCAAACAAATTGCTACAAAGTTCTTCGTTTTATGTTAAACACACCTCCGGTAAAACCTAGTAATACTGAGTAATAAAGGAGCAGTGGCATATAATAAGCTATCTGTTTATACGCGCCAATAAAACAGAAACGAGTAAGCACTCGCTTAATGGATCGCTAGAAAGGTTTGTTCAACTATGTGCTTCATTACTTAAACTTACTTACACCTGTCGTGGAGAAACACAGGTTCTACACTAGCAAATAGGTAGCGCATTTTGAAACTTTTATCAATAATAAATACGTTAACAATTTTTCTGATGAAATGCTCTGTAAAGTTTACAGTGTAAACTGGGTACTTTATTCTTAGACTGAAAATTATAAGGAACTCGGCGAAACGGGCCACTGGCACTCATCTTATAACAACTTGTAAGTCTTGTAACTTCTATTACAAGTGACAGATCAATTCATGAGAAACTGTGTGGCCGCTTCGACTACCCTCTGTCTAACTATATACCTATATCGTAGCTTGGCATTGTGCACCTTTAAATCTATGAATGATAAAAACACACAAGTTAATTAGTCAGGGTTGATAAACTAAGGTCGTTATTACAAAGGCGAAACGCAAACACCGAATGCTTGCAACAAATAAGCCGTATGCTTATCGCGCTAAGGTATAAATTTCACTCACTTCACTCATTATTGCTGTTCGGTATGAAACGAGGTCAAATAGAACATTCATTTCATTAGTCAGATTTATTAATCAAAATTTACACGTGCGTGTTAACTTCGCGTCGCTATGGAGAGAAACAAAAATTCTAGAAATCCAGATATCTAGATTCTCTATTGTTGCGAGCACTGTCACTGGCATTCATTAGTATTTTTTATTCTTTTAGTGGTTGTAGTTGACAGAGGTCGAGCCCCGCGTGCAGGGACCTGTTCCGTGTTCTATATTTCAGGAGAAACTATTAACAATTGATTGATTACTGTTATGTTTTATTCATTTGCAAAATATATACAGTGGGAAGCAAAAGAAACAAGAATGATTGTAGGTACATATTGCATGATTGTGATATACCTATGATAGTAATTTACTATTAAATCCTGTGGGCGCTGTAATATTTAGTATCTTTGAAAAGCCCAAAATGTGCTTGCTACAAGCGTCAAGCTCGTCAAGATAAGACTGCTGCTGTCTAGAATAACGTGCTGCCTCTCTATCTCTGCTTCCGCAGTAAATTTTACAAGGGAAATAAATCCGTGCCATACTAGAATATTACGCAAGTCTGAGGGATATAAATGTATGATGTGTTAGAGCTAACTCGAATCAAACCTTGTGACCACCGAGTAAGATCGGTTTCAGAACGAGTAAGTTTAAGTAAGCGAATAGTTGGATCAAAATATCGTAACGTAGCACAGACCTACACTTTGCGTCTCGTAATTTTAGTTTTATTGTGATGGTTCCATGCCCGATGACAACGAATGTGTCACGCAGAAGTGAACGTTACCGAAGTACAGTGTGTTAAAACCCCCTATTTTGTCTCACTTAGTTTTTTTTAAATGAAAGTTTGCATGATTACAAACACCAGACTAAAACTCCGACGTCGATGCGGCTTGTAGATTTTCTATAAAAAAACCTCAAAGTTTGCTCATGCCCGGGTCATGAATTTCACAAAATAAATAATTATTGAAAAACTAAATTACTTATTTAAGTTTTTATATACCTATTTAACAGGCGTATAATGCCTTACCTTTCCACAAGTTTTATATAGTTCCTGTAATTAGATCAGATAAGAAGAAATAAAATTAATTCTTTTTTTTATTTTTTTATTCTTGAATAAAGCCGTATCAGCACGAAATTCCAGTAGTAAACGGTAGCTTATAAAAGCTTTTACCAACAGTATTAAAATTACATGCTAATTTCGTGTTATTCAGAAGATATAAACAATTTAAATTCATCTTCAGGGTTGTCACCTCTTTTATCCGGATGCCAGTAGTGGTGTGTAACCGGATCTCGGTGACAATAGGACCACCTAAGGAGTAAACTTCATTGTTTAAAAAAATAATTTTGAAAATCGGTACACATAATACAGATAAATCGGTGAGCATACATTAAAAAAAACCATACAGTGGAATATAGAGCCTCCTCCTTTTTTGATATCGGTAAAAAAATAGTTTGTGTAACAACTGTTAATATGGAGATACTATATATTCGTAATATTTCATCGGTATTCCAAATATCAAAAATAACAGGGAGACCCGCTTTCTCCGAAATTATTAACCAGTTGCCTACAGGAACTTTTCCTGAAGCTTGCGGCCAAGTGCGAAGCAATGGACATCGACATCGACGGCAAAAATGAATAGGGCAAAGACCCCAGTTGATGACCAACGGCGTAAAGCATAAGGTTAAGGTAGATGGGCAGGAAATGCAATATGTTGACTTGTATACCTCGGGCCAGACAGCATCCTTCAATTACAGGCGTCTGAAAATCGATGAACGCATCGAAAGCGCCTGGGCGAGCTTCGGTCCATGAAGGCGCTAATGAAGGGTGACCTTCCTTTGACACTGATGCGCAAGCTCTTCGATATGTGTTGTATCTTGTCTATCCTAACCTATGGTGCCCAAACTTGGTCACTAACAGAAACCTAAAAGTCCCGGCTCAAGATTTGCCAGCGAGCAATGAAACGCAGCATACTCGGAGTTCGTAGGTTCGATCGGATTCGGAGCTGCGTACCAAAACCGGTATCGTAGATGTGGGTGCTAAGACCGCGAGGCTAAAGTGGGACTAGGCTGGACATGACTGGATGCACTCGGAACGATGGGCTAGATTAGCCACCGACAAGCCACCACAAGATGCTTCCAGGGTAGAGGTAGACTGAAAAGGAGATGGCGGGAGGACTTTGATAGGTTTTGTACAAATTAGTAAATACTAGCATAGCACCGAGACGAGTGGCGGAAAAAAGGAGAGGCCTTTGCGCAACAGTGGGACACAATATAGGTTAATAAAATAAAATGAAATACAGACTATTTAATATTTGTACAAATAAACGAACAGTGCACAGCACCGAGATGAGTGGCGGAAAATTAGGTAAAAAAAAATGCTTTTAGAAAAAAATGAATCGCTGACACTAGTGATCGATCGTAATTTAAAATTTTAAATAGAGTCCTAGATTCCGTGGAAAAGCGAATTAGCGAATTTTCGGCCCCGGCCTAGTTTCCTTTTAAAAGGGTTTTAAACTGTTGAAACTGACATCTACTCCATCAATTTGGGGTGCAAGACAAAAACGTGGTACGGTTACGCAACATTTCAAATAGGTGGAATCGTCTTTTCCACAGCTAGATGCTCAGAGACATGCTTTTGCGCACGAAATACGACTTCGTCAGCTCTGTGCACGAGTAAAGCTGATTTTCCACCGGAAGGGCGAGACGAGACGAGGCAAGGCGAGGCGAGAATTGAAATTTGTATGGCCCACCCACCGAAGATGCGCGAGGAGAGAATTGAAAATGGTGGAAAATCAGCTTAAAAGAGCGCCGCGAATCTCGTAAGCATACGGAATGTTGGATGCATCAATTGCAAATTCTGCCTCTGTCTGATTAGGCTGCATTCATTTTATACATTTTCATACTACGAATTGAATGGGGCACAATACGAATATTATTACAACGATTCGTTATCGTTAGATGTAGATGCTTTCATGACGTTACTGAAGAAAAACGCAAACAAATTCATTTATTTCATCATCATTTTATTTTCTGTGTCACTGTGGGGTGACCAACCTCGTAGTAGGACATTTGTATTTTTCCTTCAATATTTAAACATGTATAAATGACATGTGTTGCAACTTATGACTTTGTAAGCGGTTGAGTTGCTTTCTGTGTGGTTAAAGGCGACTAATCAATGTAAGTTAGAGTTTAATAATGAATGGAAATTGCTGCAATCCGCGCAGTTTTGCAACTGGCTTCTAATCTGAGCGTTTACTGACTATAATTTTGATGATATAAGTACTATTATAATTTACTTTAAAAACAAAGTTTTAACCGACTTCAATTTAGTACTCCGCCAAGCCACGAGAACATTTCCACATTTCTTTTCCCATTTACCACATGAACTGATTTCCGAGAGCAAATGCATTGATTATTAGAGAAAAAACCCCAATCGCTGTATGTGACCCGATAATATTTGAGGACTTCCGTCGATTCCACAAGGATCACCCTTGGCACTTCATTAGTTGCTATTTCAACGGAATCTTATCAGAATCTGTGATATAGGTACTTTTGTACTTTTAAGTACATAAATGAGGAATTCCATAAGTCATCTGTGGTCTTCATCATCAATTCCACTCCACCAATTTATGATTTCCGGATGTAAATACACGAGTTATAATAGAAAAAACAAAATCACTACACGCGTGCTTAATATAATTGAGGAGTTCCCTCAATTCCTCATGGATCCCATCATCCAATTGAATTTCCAAAAAAATGGTACCCACCTGGAAGCCTATACTTACGAACAAAAAAAAGATTTTACGAATCGGCTCATCAATGACGGAGTTCTGAGGTAACAAACATTAAAAAAAAAATATATATATATACAACCGAATTGAGAACCTCCTCCTTTTTTTTGAAGTTGGTTAAAAAAAAACGTGACCGATAAAACTAAGTATACACGCTAGAGGTTCATTATCCTCATCAGCCTATGAATCACTTTAGGACGTACAAGATCGTATCGGAGGGCGCTGATCAGAGGGCTTGAGGTGAACATTCTGAAATACTTACTTTTCCACAGTGGTTGAATTTCGTTATTGAAAGACTCCTTCTTTATCCGGCTATGTGAGCAGTACAAATCATAAACCTGGAAAAAAATATTCAAAATCTCAATAGACAAAAGCTTCCATATGACTTGTAGAGCACAACAGTTAAGCCGCGTTCACATTTGTGTGTCGTGTTGTATTGTGACGCATCAGAACGACATCAGACAAATGTGAAAGCAACCATATTAAGAGACCGCAGTAAACTTGATTCTCTATACAAACGTAGTTACGCTCTCATTTTAAAACTGCGTTTGGGATTGTAACGAAACTTTGCATGTACAATGACATAAGGTATATCTATGTCTGTAATTAGTTTATGTAGCTTCAGATACCATAGTTAAAAAAATACAGCGAATTTATGTTTTTCATACAAAACTTGTTTTTGCTGTATTTCGATTGTTTTATAAACTGGAACCATATAAACTAATTACAGACATAGATATACCTCATGTCATTGTATATGCAAAGTTTTGTCAGAATCCAACACGTCTTTTTAAAATGAGAGCGTAAATACGTTTGTATGGGAAGGTGAAATTCGGCCGAGCTTACTGCGGACTTTTAAATGTATGAAACTGATTAGCGTTCACAACACGACACACAAATGTGAACGCGGCATTAACCAACAAAACTGTAACAGAGATTTTTTTCTCTCGATCTTTCTCGCTCGTTCAATCAAGTTCGATACATTATATCGGCGGCGCTTATGGAAGCGAGCGCAACGTGAGTTCATATGAAATCGGAATGCAAAATGTGAGCTAGTCATCCACACCCAGTGCTCCGAAGGATTTTTTTGAAAGCTACGGTACGCAGCAGTTCTTTTTTTAACGCGGTAAGATTCGTAACCGCGATATTTTTTTCCCTTATTGCGGCATACTAAACAGCCTATTTGCATTACAAATACCACGTCAGAGTTTCATGTAGCATTTACATTTTAAGTCTGTGGAAATTAATTTCAGTAGGTACCTATTGGAGACTGGAGTGAATAATGATAAGAGGGCGAATAATATTAACGTATTTTTGGGAACAGTACTAGTTTTTCTGCGTCCGATTCTCAGAGCGTATACAATACTTGTCTGCTTTTAAAACATGTCACAACACGAGTTATTGCCGCCTTTGCTTTTGAAAATCGATATCACCTACATAAACCAACAGCCCAATAATAATATTTTAAGCTATTTATAACTGTGAAATGAACTATAAGTTCTGTCAATAGGCATATTCAATGTAGTACTGGCTGCTACTAACTATATGACGCTGACTGTCATATAGTTAGTTGTAGCCAGAGTAGCCAAATATTTCGTAACACACCCTTATTCCTACAGTAATAAAGACGTGTACTTACCGAAATATTTGCCTACCTGGCTGCTACTAACTATATGACGCTGACTATACCTTTACGATGCCATTCGAACCTGATTTTGGAGAGGAAGAAATGTTTGTATGGGAGCAACTACAATGAAGGACCATAAAAATACCTAAACATTTGATACGATGACGGAGCTCGCTGCAAGCAAACGCTTCACGCTTTAAGGTGCAACCACACCGCTGCTCAAAATACGCTAACGTACCGTAAAACGCAGCAAAATGTATGAAGAATACGTGACGCATACGACACGTCAACGCGTATACGCAGCGTTAAGCACCGGTGTGGTCGCTCCCTTATTGACATAGAAGTTTGACGCCACAGTTTGATATTTTGTACTAATCGTTGTATAGAAAATCAAGTAAATTGTTGTTTCGGTAGCGAATAAAATGTAATGCGTTTAGGTCCATACGTGTATTACAACTTCGTTTGTATAATAGCGTAAGAACTCTTTTGGTAGATTTAAATTCACTCTTACACATTTAAAAAATGCATATTTTTCCTAAACTTTCGAGGTCCATATCTTTTTATGATTTTTATTTTATTTTATAATTTATGCTTCATTAGAATAATTTGATGGTTTATTAGTAATTAATAATACTCCTAATTGTAACATGAGGCAACTACCCTATTGCCAGAGCTCCAGTTTCCGCATATCAGTCCATCTAATTACATGCATGGTGTATTTGAATGTATAATCCGTTCCGTAACACGTTCCACCAATAGGCCAGTATTAGGAACTGGGTCGAACGTTCATTTCGGCGGCTGCTTGGCGTCAATTTGACGCCCAGTGGTTTTCCTCTACTTAAGTATGACATCGCGTCAGTAGAGTGCAATTATAGTAAACTTTGTACATAGTACACGTCAGTTAATCAAACTTTAAATTATCCAGTGTTACCAATTTTTTTATTGTTTTATATGCAGTTTTTATAAATTATTGATAATTAAGGTTCTGTTACAATTTCTTAATCCCACAGAATCTTATTTCTCTTTGATGACGATCAATGGTTAATCTTCTTTGTTGATGGCTGCGAGTTGGAACCCCAGCGATGAGGTTTTTTGTTTTAATTTTATCCGTTCATTCGTTGTTTTTTTTTAAACGATCAGTCGATTTTTCGTAGTACCTATTAAAGCCAAGAAAAACTCGGTCCCAGGTAAAAACAAAGCTTAAGCATTAAGAACAATATCGACGGTTGTGGATTTGAATGCTTTCATGCAGTCAGCGTTTTTAATTTATGCCGATTTTAGTCCAATGACCCCAATCTGGGCCAAACTTAATTACAATATGAACTAATGAAATGTTCTGTTTGCGAAATTACGGAAATATTGTATGACTTTATACTTACGTACATTTACAGTTAGATTTGTGTTCCTTTCATTTTTTTTCTTTTCTTTTTCTTTTCAAATTTTAGAATCAAATAAAACCCATTTAATACTGTTTTATATTATTTTTATTAGTCTCAATAAAATCAAAGACTTAATATAAGCGGCATCTATCGAGCTGAAATTGGAATAAAATTAAGCTCGCTAGACGGCGCAAATCGAAAACTAAGATCAACAACCTCTATCAAACTGAAATTGTATCAAAATTATGCTCGCTAGATGTCATTATATTATTCAAGCATTATCAATGTTTCTTTTTCATTGAATTTATGACTCATAATGAATATATACTATTGGTAATATCCGTTATAAAAATGATCTGAAATTGCGTTAGTTTTACACGTTTTAGTTTAACACGTTTAAAGGCACCCACCCGGCGTGTTTCACCGCTGCGTAAGTCCGACTCGATCTTGGCCAGTTTAATCCCTTATTTAATAACTAGCTTCCGCTCGTCACTTCGTCTGCATGGACCCGGAATTAAAACTATCCTATATTTTAATCCAGGCTATAAACTATCTTCGTGCAAAATTTCATCCAAATCGGTTGAGCCGTTTAACCGTAATTGAGTAACAAACATCCAAACATCTAAACATCCAAACTTTCGCTTTTATAATATTAGTAGGATTATCCTTACCTTATATTTTCTTAATTTCATATATATCGTAAATAACATAAATAAATTTCACCACAATTCTATCACCGTAGCGAAAATTGTGAAGAAACCTCATTTATTAAACTTAAAATGCCTGTTAGTCTGTCAAGCGAGTCGTGTATCTGGAAATTTTGCAAATCCTACTACTCGTAATATTATGAATGCTAAAGTTTGGACCTCAATCACGCAAAAACCCCAAAACAGATTAAAATGAATTTTGGTATACTTTTGTGTATAACCTGGATTAACATACGAGTATATAATATTTTTTATTCCGGGAATCATCTTCTAAGGGGGCGAGATAGGGGGCGAAAGTTTGTAAGGAGCTACGATATAAAAGAGTTCCACGCGGACGAAGTCGCGGGCAGAAGCTAGTCAACTTATCAGGCTTTGCTTGATATTCCGATCTATCAGGTCCAACCGTCAAGCCATGAGCGATAAATAAATGAGGTCAGCCAAGCTTGCACGTCGAGAATTAATAGTTGTTATCAATCTGAGGCTAACGACGCTTAGTTAAGGCACGCAGTGGTATCACTTCAGTATGATAGGTATCTAAATTCCTGAGGCCTGTTTTTCGTTAGTCGTTTCGATCACAATCACATTTCAAGGCGTAAAAGAGTTAAGTAAGTGATTAAAACATTCGTACGACCATGTGTCCTGTTACCGCTGTCAGCTCAATTGGCTCTCAATACGTCGTCGTAGATGCTTGCGTACCCTCTGGGCCTTATTTTCTATCCTGTTTGAGCCTTCTGCTCCAGGTTATCTTAAACGTAAATTTGTTTTCGAAACTTTGCGCCCAGGATGTGAACTACGTTCTTCCCGCTTATTTAAACTTACAATGGACCCGATTCTACAGTGGCCTCTTAACTTCCTAATTTTATTCAGGTGTCGCTAAAACACTTTGCTATTTTATGAGCAGCTGTCATACAGTGGAATGGGTTTACTTTGATCCGAGGGGCGACTTTGATCAAATAGGTTCTTCTCCGAAATCATTGTGTTTACTCATGGGTGAATTGGGCAGTGAATATATTTGTATTCTATCTTGCTGTTTACTCGATTAAATCTACTTAATTTCAAATAGTTCTGCTTTTATACTATATTCTAAATGATCAAAGTAGCCCCATTTTTTCCCAAAGTAACCCCATTCCACGGTAATCAAATGACAGCGCTAATTTGAATCTGACGTTTCTTATTTTAGGCGATCTATACAACTTACTTAGTTCCCTAAATGCTATTCTGAATATATCGTTTTTAATCTGCCGCCTAAATTTGTTAGACAATTTAGTTTTAGGCTAGTTAAGCCATGTGCACGTAGAATCGGGTCCAATACCTTCTCACCGTATCTTATGTCAAATTCTTTCGCCGTTCAGGTAATCCGCCTCTAGAATGCGCTCCCCTCTCCCTTTAACACATGCATTGCCAAGGATCGCTACGCGCTACGCGCGTAGGCGCCCGCTAGGCGGATTCCTGGCAGTGAAAGTGTTAAGACAAGTCCCAAGCAAATTAGTTTTCAAGCAAATGCTTCGTAGGCTTCTGCTTGAAGAAGAATTTGCATAGCATCCAAAACGTCCAATATACAATACCAACTACTGTTTCGCTTTCCCGGTGGTCCCTCTTACCCCACCTGACTACATTCAAGTATCATTATCATTGTATATAAGTAATAATATGCAGTCATCGGAATTCTCGTAGCATTTTTGAGCTGTCATAGGGACTTCTCGTTTATCGACTTCCGATTATACATATATATATCGATAAATACAGAATACAATATGTAAAATAATTATGATTACAAGTAGAAGTAAACAACATGCAGTCTTATCGCGAATGAGCGATCTCTTCGAGATAACCTTTGGATACTAACTTTTAAAAACACCCAAACCTTCCTCTTTCGCTGACTATCGTCCTATTTCCATCCTTCCTTTCTTATCAAAAGTCCTGGAACGCCTTGTTCATCAACAGCTGACATCTTTCTTGAACAGGAACAATCTGATGAATCCCTTTCAGTCCGGCATCCGATCAGGTCATAGTACGGCTACCGCTCTCGTGAAAATTACTGATGATATCCGAGCAGGCATGGACAACAGGAATGTCACTGTTTTATCGCTACTTGACTTTAGTCATGCTTTTAACACTCTTGATCTTGATATTATGCTTAGTTTATTACGTTCTCTTAACATATCTCCTGTGGTGATTGATTGGTTTCATAGTTATTTATATGGTCGTCGGCAGCGCATAAAGGTAGACTCTTCCTATTCGTCGTGGTGCAACACGCTGGCTGGCGTCCCGCAAGGTGGCGTGTTGTCTCCTCTTCTTTTTTCTATTTTCATTAATTCCATTACTAGCAACATCGTTTCATCATATCACCTTTATGCCGACGATCTTCAAATTTACTCTCAAGGACCTATTACTGATTTACCTCATGTTATCCACTCCATGAATAAGGACTTGGAGAGTATTTCTACCTGGAGTGAACGTTTTGGGCTTAAGGTAAATCCTGCTAAAACCCAGGTCATAATCGTAGGCAGTCCGAAGCTCATTCCTAGGGTTGATTTTATTAACTTACCAGCCGTAATGTTCAATGGTGTTCAAATTCCATATTCGCACCAGGTAAGGAACCTTGGTATCATAATGGATCGCACATTATCTTGGGTACCCCAAGTGAGCGAGGTCAGCAGGAGGCTGTTTGCTTCGATCGGTTCTCTTCGTCGACTTCGTAACTTTTTGCCACTCGCCACTAAAATTGCGCTAGCTCAATCTCTCCTTCTTCCCATTCTAGATTATGCTAATGTGTGCTATCTGGACCTTACTGAGGACCAACTTAACAAACTTGAGCGCCTTCAAAATCTGTCTCTTAGGTTCATATTTGGTTTGCGCAAGTATGACCACGTTTCCTCCTTTCGTTTTCAGCTCAAGTGGCTTCCGATTCGTCTCCGTCGTGATTCTCACATTCTTGCGTTACTCTACAGCATACTTTTGTTACCTCTACTCCTCAATATCTCAAAGAGCGTTTCAATCGTCTCACTTCCATCAGATCTTCCCAAAAACATCTTCTCGCCCCACCAACTTCATCTACCAAATTTTATAATAGCTCATTTACCTTTCGGGCTGTTCGGTTGTGGAATGCTTTGCCGTTGCATATAAGGTGTGCAAAATCTCTTCCTATTTTCAAAAATCTCTTGAAACAATATTACCTGTCTCTCCCTTAAGTTGCCTTCTATGTATTGTATGTATGTATATTGTATGTATATATCTATGTATGATTGTATATATGTCTGCGTATTATTTTTAATTTATTAGGTATGTATTTTAATGTGTCCTGTTTAGTAATATTTAAAAGTTTCCTGTTTACTAATATTTGAAAGAATGATGTGTTAGTATGCTCTTCTTGATGAGTTCCTGCACTACCTGTTTAAAATTCTAATTTAAATGTTTCCTGCTATACAAAGGTTGTCTGGAAGAGATCGCTTTAAAGCGATAAGACCGCCTGTTGTTACCATTATTTATTAAGCAATTTTTTTTTAAAGATGTCTCCTGTTGTGGTGCAATAAAGAGTATTTATTATTATTAATTAAAAATATTATTATAAATAATAATATTTTATTATTTCTTATGAATAATTTGTGGATTTCTTATGGCTATTAAACATTTTTTGAAAGAAAATGCAACGAGAATTGCTATTGAGCCTTATGATATCATGTTATGTAGTCGTAGGTACTGGCCATTAATCTGATGACCTTTGATTAATAGTTTTATTAAAATTGATAACTTAGTTTTTCATTGCTTTCATTGCAAATCTTTATTTAACATTTTCAGCCACTTAAAAGTTATCTAAAAGAGATCGCTCTAGCGATAAGACCGCCTGTTGTTTACCTCTACTTTTAATCTCCTTTGATATGTTGTGTTCTATAAGTATGGACAATATATGTATATCGGAAGTCGATAAATGAGAAGTCCCTATGACAGCTCAAAGATGCTACGAGAATTCCGATGTCTGATAATATGTAATTATATATAGGACTAGCTGTACCTGCAACTTCGTTTGCATGGTAATGTGGTGGTGTGGAGTTAACGCATTTCTTCTCTTGGACATAGGACACATGCAGTTCTAATTTAACCTATCAAGAAAAACGTTGAATAAACCTATTTTGAATGAATGAATGAATGATTTATTTGAAAACACAACCGCAACATTACATACAAACTGCTTAAAACGGAAAAAATTAAAAAATAAAAACAAGTACAATGTTGAGGGTGGTCTCAAAAAGGAGTCCACTCAGCGTGTGTCGGAGCATGGGGACCCACGACGCTGATTTTCAGTGAATCCACTTTACACAAATAACAAACATAGCACAACACAAACACAAATAACACATCACTAATAAAGGCAGATCTTAATATAAGGTGCAGTGTAGATATATAGCTTGATCTTAATAAACGGGATATAAATTAATAATAGTAAAAAATAAAAATAAAAATGAATAACTAAGAAGTATGAAGTATCTTCGACATATATAAAATGATGTATGAATATAATATATAAAAGTAGGTATATATTTCATCGGCTAGACAGAAGACATTTGTTCCTTTAGCAGGTTGGAGTTTTAGCTAAAACGCCGTTCAAATTCGTTTGTCTTTATCTGTCACTCTGTTATTGAAATAGCAAGAAAGGGACAAAACTCGTTTTATTTAACAGAGGTATTTTAAGTTTTATGAATAAGGGGGTAAAAGTTTAGTACATGTTTGTGGCAATAGATACAAACAGGTAGGACACAGGTTGCAGCATTAAATGTTTATTGATCTTCTTCTCTACATATTTTAACACTGTTTTATATTAAATAAATAAAAAACGTGATGATCGAAATGATCTTGAGTCACTCCGACTCTCAGGTAAAGATGTATTTAGGAATTAATAATAGATAATCCTTTCAAGTACCCATTGACCGGTACGTGTTTACGCGGAACAAAGAATCTCTTTTTAATTAGACAACAGAAGGCCAATTTGTAATTTCCAATCTATACCTAACCACTAGGTAAGTTCTACAACCATAACGCGAGTCAGAGTCCCTTTCTTTTCTATTAAAGTAATTATTAAAAATGTTAAATTAATATGATAATCATAATCATATTTAATTCATAATAATTCGGTGTTACATGTTTTTAGAATCGGCTTAGTAAGCTCTTTCATTAGATACCACACACGATAGGATTCAGAACAAAAAATATTTTTTTCCCATACTAAAAAAAGATGACGTTTTTTTCGTGCTACGGGTCAAACTGATTCGTATGGCCTAAAGATCAATCGCTCCGATTTTCATGCTTTTAACACAATTTGCAGCATTTTACTGAATTTCGGGGTGTACCGCTTAGGACTAATCTATTTAAGGTGCCATAGGTTCAGCAAAGTTAAGCGAACAGAGTTTCTGAAACAAGATAATGCGTCTGTTTATAATAATATGGTTTAAAAAAATACGAATTAGTACCTAATCCTGAAACTTTTTTGCAGCGAGATCAGACGAAACATGATTAACACTTTCGCTGACAGTGAACTCTTACCCTAACACCATGATACGGCAGTAAAACTTTCCATACTAAACGACAGCCCGTCAAACGAAGTACTTACAGATTTAGTGTTATTATTTTGAATAAATGCGTCACTACGTCTACAGCCGAAAACGTCCTGCGACGTAGTGACTAATTACACAAAAAAATACCTGCCTCAGAGCAACACTACGTGTTGACGTAGTGTTGCTCTGAGGCAGGTATATTTAAACATGTAAAAATATGTTCATATAGGCACTACGTCGAGAAAACTCCACGTCTGTTGAGACGTGGAGTTTTCTCGACGTAGTGCCTATATGAACATATTTTTACATGTTTAAATGTGACACTACGTCGAGGGACGGTCCCGTCTGTCGACGTACTGGCAGGCTTGACATATGTTTACTGGCCTAAATGTGACACTACGTCGAGGGACGTTCCCGTCTGTCGACGTAGTAACAGGCTTGGCATATGTTTACTGGCCTAAATATGGCACTACGTCGAGGGACGTTCCCGTCTGTCGACGTAGTGTAATGCTGGTCATGTATTTGCATGCCTAAATGTGACACTACGTCGAATAACCTGCCCGTCAAGTGACGTAGTGTCAAGCTGAGCATACGTTTGTATGCCTAAATGTGACACTACGTCGAAGAACCTCATGTCTTCCTACTCTAAAGGGAAAATAATAAAAAAAGATATTCATAAGACAATCATATGTTCTGAAAAACAAAACAAAAACTAATCTATTTCTTTAAAGTGTTATAAACGACATAATTGCCTTGAAACAAATACGCAAATTAGGTAAATTTAATATCAAACAAGAGAATCTTGATCTTGCTGCTCAATAAGTTGGTGATAATCTTGGAAACATTCATGACATAGCAGAGGAAAACCCGGGCAACCAATGCACCGGTAGCTGGTTTCTACTCTTCTTGTTCTTGGAACCTTAACCTTAAAAAAAACGACTAAATTGACTCAGCTTGTTGGTGTAAAAACTACCTACGAACTTAGTTATACTTAATCATAATTCTTACAAACTACTAAGTAATACTTGCATACCTACCCAAGCTATCTTCAATTTTAATCATCTAACTAAAAGAATAAAAACATTTTATGTATTAATTGCTTGCTAACATAATTAACATAATTATAATTTAAAATGTGGGTCTTTTTAACTTAGTAAATACCAATATCAGTAAATCGTATTTATGCATCTAATGCTGCAAGCTAAATTAAAAGATATAAGCAAGCAAAATAACTATTATGTAAATTTTACTTACGCTTTTGCGACAAATCTCCGTAGTTGTTTTCAAAATGACACTGATTGCACTTATTGTTTAAAAAACGAAGCGTGCGCTCACGCCGTTCGACGTAGTACTCAAGTGCGAGCGGTTCACGTGTGTGTGTAAGGGACAGGTATAGGGCTATTGAAATGCTCTTCATACGGCAGTAGGAAATATAAGATTCCTTACAATATGACAGTGAACACTACTCTTCTTAGTGTTTACTTAACAAATTATGCACAAAAGCTAAGAATATTAAAATTACTTCTAAAAATCGGCAATATCATGTTTGAAAGAACTCAGTGATTACTTTTTATTTATTTAAACAGCCAAGAAATTAAAATTAAAAAACATGATATCCGCGCTTCCGAGCACGCACTTCAATCTCGCTCACGCCTATGCTCAGTGAGAGTGAGAGAAGACCATGAACCTACGGCGCCTTAAGTAACTACGTTTCTTTATTAATTTTTTTTTTAAGGTTTTGTTCATTTCAAACATTAAAACATAGTTTGAGAACCCATGTCATGCTCCGTCCACTTTAAAATCGAAATAAATTGACTAACGAGTCGACACATTGTCGACACAATGTTGAAACAGTAGAAATAGATTTTAAATTTGAGTGACACCCGGTTAGATATTACATAATCTTGAATTTCTGTAGTTTTAACAACTATTAAGTCGTAATTCTAACGACACTAAACATTTAAACAATTATATGGTCTATCAATACCCTTTTATTGTTATTTTAGTAGAAAACAATCAATTCTAACCTCATATTTAAATACAATAATTTATTTAATCTTTACAACATCACAGGTGCGTGGCTAAAATGGATTTATTTTTCAATAGTACACGAAGAAATTCCGTTCGCACGTCCTTGCCACTTACTTTTCTTGCGGAAACTCACGATTACACAAACAAATTTCACTATTGACAAGTAATTTACATTTATTTACTATCATGTTTTAAAATCAAAAATAACATATCTGAGACGTCACGCTATGACAACAAAATGAACGAGATCAAGTGAATGACTGAATGTAATTCTCATCCAACGTCGACGCAAATACGAAACTTTGTGTGCACGTTGTGTTGTAACAGTGTTACTCAAATGCAACCGTTTTTAAGTTACGATTCTTCCCCACTTTTGGTCGCCGCGACGGAACTGCGACCGAACAATAACTAAATATGTTACGTGTGTCGACACAAAGTGTTAAGAAAGAAGTTACCGAAATGTTACTTAAAATGGTTGTATGGGTTCATCTCTCTCTTATGAAACAATTTAGAAAGAGACGTATAGTGCGAGAAAAATCGAGAGAGCTCGCGCGCCGTCTTGTGATAGCCGTGCAGTATCATAACAAATACTCAGCGTGTAATCTTGCAGAAACTCAAATAGACTTTATGGCTGAACGCGAAAACAGCGCTATGCCATGCCATTAAAAAAAGAGGTAGAGTCCGACTTTTGACGTTTGACGTTATGTTGTTGTTTGTTGATACATTTATTGAAATTACGCCTCAATACGAATTTAGCGCATATAAGTTTCCGTATCAGAATCGATTATTTTTTATGCTTTATGATTTAATATGCGTTTTGTGAAGGTCTATCACAACACCGGATCGAAATTATTACTGTAGGATAGTTAAGGCAAGCCCGCCATTTTGACGTCACTGACAGTTGACAGATATGGCAACTACGATTTGAAGCAGAAGAAATGAATAATTTAATGAGGTCAAATATTTCCGAAAATTAATTAAACGTCGCAGTCGGATAAAAGCTATCCTAAACGGAAGCTAGAGTAATAATGTACTTATAAAAAAAGTGACATGTTTTTCCGTTCATGGGAAGCTGAGATCATTCGGGACACACCAATGGTTAGTTTGATACTGGCTGATTCTTTTTTTAATTTAGAGATTTATTATAAGTGAGAGATTATGTTTTTACGTACGTACCGCTCTAAACGTTGATCATTTACTCTGCACCAATTTTAAGTGTGTCTGTTTGGCCTTATGGTAGAGAGTGCCATTTGGCATTAAGTCCGCCATTTATACATTATTTTGGATTTGTGCAATAAAGTTTAAATAATACCTTATCAGTTTTGCATTGCCTTTCAACGACCGAGTCGAGACCCATGTTGCAGGTAGTAAACGCATAAAAATAAATGTCAGTAGAACGATACATTGGTTACGCGTTGGTCTTCTTTTAATAAAAAACGTGACTTAAATCAACAAATTACATAGAATTAAAATATTAGAAATTGTATAAAATCAGACTGTAACTTTTTTATTGCTAACAAAAGATTTTAAAACTAGGTCAGTAAATATATATATATATATAACAGTCAGTTTTCACGTAAAAATTGTATATTATACTAACATAATCATTGATTTCGAATGTTAAATAAATAAAATATTATTTTTTATTACTTTTGGTCTCTATAAAATTAAAATAACAAACCATATTTTTTTCAACGTTATCTAATGTTAATCCATTTCGCTTGACATCTAAGATCCAGTTATAAGCCGAAAATGACCTTTCTACTTCAACCGACGTTAGCGGGGCGAATTTGTATATAGAAATTTCATCGGATGCTGATTCGTGTGATATTTGTTCTGCGTATGCTCTGACAAGATCTAAATCCGGATTTCGAGCCATGACTGTTTCTAGTTTAGTCTCTATGCGCAAACTATTACTCCAATTTACAACTGTCCGGACTTCATCAAAGATTTCTAGGGCATCGATGATTGACGTATGTCGTTCCTGTAGTTTAACTAGGGCGACCCCGATTATGCTAAAATGTTCATTAATATAATCCAAATCGCTCTTTATATTGGGCTTCCTTAATATTCCTTTCGTTTTTTTTATTGATATTGCTTCCGAAGCTCTTAAACTTGTTACAACTGTATTTATTTTAAAAATCTTATTTTTTTCGAGTTTTTCCTGTATGTCTATTTCCTTCGACGTGTTTCTTCACCGTACTTTTTCGGAAACCAATGTAGACTTCACACTTTGTGCAATAAATGGAGTTCCTAGTCGATTCATACAGCAATTCGACATAGGGTTCTATCCAACTCTGTACAGTTTCATCTTTAGGCATGCGGCGAGCTCTCCGCGACATGGCAACTGATGCTTGACAGTATGTTTTAAAAACCTTAATCACAGTAATAAACCAATATTACAATCAAAAGTCCGTTACTAAAGCCACAGTAGTCAAGTATAAAGAAACCATCAATCAAAATCACATACACAACTTGCGAACTTAACGAACCGAAGTACTAAAGTAAATGTGTTTACTACTTACCCTTGACCATATTGTCATTTAATCTAATGTTGTCCATTTCTCATCTGTTTTAACCAATAACAACAAAACACGAGACAAAACAATGAGGAGAAATACTAACCCTTTATCTAAGCCGACTGAATCACTTCTTCAAACGCTTATCTTATCTACTAATTATTAGCACCGTAGAATGACATTGTAAATACAAACCGCACTGCAGCTGCTTTTTGCACTCAGTATATTATTAGGTGCAAAAATACCACGCGTCTTAATGACAAACAACATCCCGACATAACTGTTAAAATAGAAATACGTACGTACATATGTACGGTATTTTAAAAATGTTTTACTTAAATTATTATATGTAATTATAAGAACATTTTTGTATAACTTAATAATTTATTGAATAATATTTTTTCTTTAAATCATAACCAACACTGTTTTTTTTAGTCCTTTATTTTATATACGAATTACCAACACCGAAATAGCGTTTACTTTTCGAACAGTTTTGTTCCTATCGCGGGCCAAGCGGCGTATCCATATTACCATTTCAACTTGATATCCCGCGGAGTACTTTTCACTTCGACATCGAGAAAATAGTAAAAACAAAGAATATCCATCCACAATCGATAATAAATACCACGGCGAAAAGATTGTTCAAGTTGGCGATATATTTTTAAAAGCTTTTATTTAATTTGTTCGGGTGAAATCTTTGAACTCAATTTTGAAGTAGATATCTTCAACTGATTGAGCTGGAATGTTGTATACACGTTTAGTTTGGATGACAATACACGATAAGGTACGTGACGTCATTCTGTAAGTTCATATAAAAGCTTTAAAAGTTTTTTTTTGCTTTTAATTTTAATAAACTGCTTTAACACAGATTCAAAATATTGACACCACGAATAAACGCCTCTCACCGTCTAATAGCCGCGTCCAAACGGCCGAGCGCGGCGGGCAGCATACGGTGTTGAGCGAGATAGACAGCGTCTATCCCGCTCAATCTCATAGCTTATGCCATGTATGCAGCCACGCACGCACGCTTGAACGCTTGGACGCGGCTATTGGCGGCTGAAGGTGTTTATTTTTTTAATAATTGTGAATGTGTTTCCTGATTAGTTGATTTTAATATATAGCTGTATTGTGATTAGGTCATAGTAAATACAAATCGTTTTTTAAATAGTTGTGATTGGTGTATTTAATACGTTGAAGTGCTTTTTGGTCAAATTAAAAAGTTTTAAAATCATAAGTACACATATGTTTACATATTTTCCCTAGGGGCTAAATGTGCTACTTTAGCCCCGCTATCTAATCCTAAAATGACACACTTTTCGAGCATGAGAAGTGAATAATAATAATAATACACAATTAAGTAGATTTTTAAATAGGTTCTATATAATATATATAAAAGAAGAAGTCCTGACTGATCATCAACGCACAGCCGAAGCCTACCTGGACTAGAAACTTGAAATTTACACCAGAACTTCCTTTTACAAAGCAAGCAAGGGATAAGAAGATTTTGTGAAAATTCTACTTATACTCCTTAAGGGACTAAAAGGAGATGCGATCTTTTAAATAGTGGCTCAAAGTTTATATGGAGAGCAAGATAGTTTAAGAGTGACAGGTAATGTAAGTGAATACAGAGGTAGTATAAGTTTTTTAGTTATAAGTTAATTATTTGAGTTTGCCAAATTGCATGGAAGTACTCCATTCCAAAAGCAACTCTACTGTCCATGGTAGATGATTCCAATTACAATGACACTTTTATAAAAGGTCGGTCACTTTAAATAATTTCAACCCGACGATATTCACAATGACTCTTCTAAATACTATTACAGTCTCCACTATCCACAATATGAAATCATGCATTATTCTAACTGAAAGCAGACCAGGTAGGTAAGGTCAGATGTGCCTGGCTGGCGTATATAAATGAAACGGTGCATGCAAGAAACGCGACACATACAGTCCCTATTCGTCCCGGTACCGCCGCATACCGGGTAGAGTCAGTCCGATCCAAGTCGGGCCTAGCTGAGTTTCTTGCTGGACTCTTCTCAGCTAGGCTAGGTTTTAGCGAACCAGCGATAAAACTCCCAGTATTTCGACACCACTCACACCCCAGATTCGGTTGATACCGTTCAACCAATCTTACTGGAGCGCAAACTCGTAGAGTATTCCAGTGCACAAACTTTCCCGCGTGGTCGTGCCGGAGGCTCCCCCTGGATTTTCCCCAGGCTACCCTCCAACCACGCAATTCGACCGCTATATTGGGTTCGTCCTATTATAGCAAGTCAGGTTCAAAAAAAAAAAAAAGCAAGAAACGCGTTTTTTCTCCCTAGGTGGCCCATAAGACTCCCAGTGTGGTTATCCCTTGACATATTCGTAGTTGACCGCGCTGCAGGCGTGAAAAAAACGCATTACCTATGTAAGGGTTACCCACATTAAGACAACAGTAATCGGTCGGTACTTCCTGACATAGGCATTCTCATGAAGAGAAGAAAATGATATTTTTTTACAACCTGAGTACTTAGGTAATTGTCACTAAACTGACACTGAATTAATTTTGATTTAACAAGTCACTTTAATTGGGTACACGAATTTTTAATAAAAAACCGGCCAAGTACGAGTAGGACTCGCGCACGAGGGGTTCCGTACCATTATCTATACAAACGGTAAAAAAATCATGTTTGTTGTATGGGAGTTAAATATATTATTTTATTATTATTATTTTATTCTTGTTATAGCGGCAACAAAAATACATCATCTGTTAAAATTTCAACTGTCTAACTATCACGGTTCATGAGAGCCTACAGCCTGGTGACGGACGGACGGACAGCGGAGCCATAGTAATATTAGGGTCCCATTTTTACCCTTTGGGTAAGGAACCATAAAAATGCCCACATATAGGTATAAGGCCAGGCCGCCTCTACCTTTCAAGAACATGAAGAATCTTTTTTGTGTTTCCATCTGATGACCTTATAGTTACCGAATCAGAACCCATAGGCTCGCCACTTACCCCACTACGATACCAGTACCTACTAATTACTTCCCTATTAATACTAAGATTCCTGCTCATTTTCGTATTTTAAATTTCATTACCTTATTAGCTTCTTAAGCCTTATTCTGACGGTATTTTATAATTGCATTTTCCACTACGAGTGAATAAAAGTTTGATTGCTAATTTTAAGGGTTGAAAAGACTAAAATAAGAACATGTTTTTAAACAGCTCTAATGAAACTCTTAGACACCGACCAATCGGCTACGTAGTCTCTATGCATTCGATCCATACGCTACGCTGAAGAGTTCGTAAATAATATCGGAATTCAATTTATTGGCCACTCTGGTTTTATGGCCTAAGTCAGCGATTGGGAAAGATTCATAAGGCTTGCAAGATTTTTTCTTCCCTCCTTTTCTTCAGACGGTAATTCGATAATGTGAAGATAATCCAACAGAAACCGTAGTTAGGAAGGTACCTAATAATAATAATCGAATATGTAATGAAAAATTATTTGTTTGTGGTTTTTACTGTCGTCAACAACATATTGCAACCCAACATAGGAACATAGGAGTGAGTTAAGCGGTCCACCTATAACTACATATAAGTGCTGTAAACACCCTAACAGCTATGTTTTTGGACAGGGAACGCGTGCTGCGGCGGGAGGCGCGCGCTGGCAGGCGAGTATTGAAACGAATACGCCGTCAACACTACTACGCAACACCTTACGTTTCTGTTTGGAAGAATTACAACCGTCGCGTCGAAAGCCCCGCGTGTCGTAATCGCAGCCTAATGGAGGTTTCCTTAAGACCACTTTATTAGAAATCGACGTATATAACATTCAATAATGAACAATGAAATACTGCTAAATAAACTAAAAACTAACAAATCATATTTTAAACCTATTACAATTATTATAGTGATATATTATATTATGTAAGTTCAAATATATTTATTTTCCAAGCGTCGTCGCGTCGGGGGACCGCTTCAGTCGCCCGACGGTCCCCCACTCGGTGTCAGCTCTTTAATAGTTGATGAGGGGATCTGACTACCTTGCATATGTCCGATCGATTCGAAATTTGGTACCGTGTTACTCCAATGAAATTAAAAGTATATGGTTAGGTAACCATGACCTGATCAACCGTTTAAAGATCATCACTTTAAAAAGGACAAATAAAAGTAAAATTAAATAAAATTAAAAACCCCCCGACACAAAAAATTAACTAAAAACTAACAAATAATATTTTAAACCTATTATAATTATTATAGTCACATATATTATGTAACTTCAAATATATTTATTTTCCAAGCGTCGTCGCGTCGGGGGACCGCTTCAGTCGTCAATTTTTACCTTGCAGATGGCCATGCGTCCGTCCAGCCCGAAGGGGCTGGACGGACGTCTGTAGCGATATTTTCATTTTGACAACTGTATTTTTCACAAATTTAATACCAGCGACCAGATAATAATATGATTTTCGGCCAAAAATATAGGATGTGATATACTTTTTAGCCAAGATATATAATGTATAGAGCGTGGCTGATAGTGTTCGAGTCACGCCGCGTGGAGTAGGAAGCTTGGCGTTACTTATGATCTGATATCTTTTTAAGGCTGAAAGCTATATGAGCTAGGGAGTCTTGTCAATCACTTTACATGTAATGTTTTTGGTGGGTAGATTTATCCAAGATTTATCGCAATTTATCGTGACATCTGACATATTATAATATATAGGTTTGACATTTATGTTATGTTGTATTAGGCCTCTCACAGACTGGACCGGTCTGCGGTGGCGGTCAATAGTAGACAACTAATTACAAGTTTACTATTGCCCGCCGCGCGGTTAGGACGCCCCAGTGTCATGCGGCCTTTATTGATTTTGCAAAGCTGATATTCTAAATAAATAAAGTGACGTGCAAAGAGCACCGTATCATGCACCTACAAAATGTGAGTATTTTACAATTTATGATGTTGTACCTAATTGTGATCCTGCCATAATGTTTCCGCCCTCGAACGAATTGAATCCTAATCATCAGAAAGACATAGTCACAAAATCAACCCATTCCCTACCAAGAATCGCTACGCGCTACGCTAGTAGCCGATCCCGTGGTTTTTCTCGTATTCAGCGGAAAGCGACTACGGTGTAGGCGCCCGCTAGGCTGGTTCCTGGCAGTGAAAGTGTTAATAAGATCAACTCGGAATCGTCTACAATTGAACGTTTTCCACTTGAACTGGATGAAATCATTATGGTAAATTGTGAATATTAGTATAGGAACTGCTAGTACGTGCTTTTGACGACAGTATTTTTTATTGAATAAACTGGCTATGGTCTTAAACTTCTAATATCAATATATAAGTAATCATATTACTTATATCAAATAAACATTGTTCGAAATAGCATGTAGCTATTAGAAAGCAGTATATCCTTATTTTTATTTATTGGGCATGATAATATTCAAAAGCGTTCAATGAAGACAATGTATGAGACCCTAAACGCTACGCGCAGAAAAAAGCGCTTTATTTAAAAACGCTCAATGAAAGTGTCTCCTTTAGAGTCCGCGGTAAGCTCGATTCTCCATACAAACGTAGTTACGCTCTCATTTTAAAACTACTTGTTGTATTGTTACGAAACTTTGCATGTACAATGACGTAAAGTATATCCAGGTCTGTAATTAGTTTATGTAGCTTCAGATACCATTGTAAAAGAGATACAAAACTTGTTTTTGCTGTATTTCTTTGTTTTATAAACTGGAACCATATAAACTAATTACAGACATAGATATACTTTATGTCGTTATATATGCAAAGTTTTGTCACAATCCAACACGTAGTTTTAAAATGAGAACGGAACTCCGTTTGTATGGGAAGGTGAAATTCGGCCGAGCTTACTGCGGACTCTTAATTAAACACGCTACTGAAATTTCATAATATTGCCTCTGGCCTCGCTCTGGCCCACAGTGTTTTTAAGAATAATGTTTGTAAAGCTTTCTTCTCTGTGGTCTATGACAAGCGTGCAAGGAGCAAAACTGAATTTTGCTCCCTTGGGCAAAAAAAAGGAAGGGGGATCAAAATCTCCCTATAAACGGGCTAGAGAAAGCTTGTTTTCGAATAGGAGTGAAAATTACTTTTTCACCGCAGACAGTATGAAATGTCGCATAGGTAGCAATCACCTCTTCTATCCTCGCCGCTGACATTTTTTGTGAGCAGTCTCGAAGCGTTTACATCATAACGTCAATCCATAATCAAATTGAGCACCAAACTTGCGTCTTACGTCACCGTCCAACTTGGAAATTTCATCAACCCCCCCATCGGGGTCTCCTATGACCTACAAATGACCTAAATAGGTATCGGCCCGAAACAAGGCAACAAAGTTTGTCATGCTTGACTTGTTATGACTTTGCAACTTGCACGACTTATGACAACAACGCTCTTTCTCAGACGACGTTAAAATAGGTAAATACATGGGCTGCATAAGTAGAAGCACAAGAACACTCGGGATCACATCAGTACGGCTACCATGAGTTTGACATTGTCATTTTTCGTTAACGAGCATCGAGTTTTCTATCTGTGCATCTCTATTGCACTTTGACAGTACGAGCGGGATGCACAGATAGAAAACTCGATACTCATTAGCGTAAGCCGTCATTGTCAAACTCATGGTAAGCGTACAGCTTTCGAATAAAATAAACCGCATTCAAATCGGTCCATCCGTTTGGGAGCTACGATACCACAGACAGATACACAGATACACAGACATGTTAAACTTATAACACCCCTCTCTTTGCGTCGGGGTTTAAAAAAACTATATGACACCCCGTGCACCTAAGTATCATAACCTAGAAAATTGAGTATTCATTTTTTTTGTTTCGTTGCATTGTTCAGTCAGAATATTATTATTATGGAGTTCCGTACCTCAAAAGGCAAAAACGGAACCCTTTTAGGATCACTTTGTTGTCCGTCTGTTTGTCTGTCAAGACCCTTTATCTCGGGAACGTGTGGTGGTATCGAGTTGAAATTAAAATACGCAGGTCTACAGTCCCTAGATGCTGCACATAAATCAAGCTTCTAAGTTGTAAAAAAGATGCGGCCATTTACGCCGCTAAAAACGTATATTTCGACACTCTTAAGGGAATCAAAATTTATAGAGTAGGTAGGTACTTTCCGTTGACCTAGCACTATGAAATTTGGCAAGTAATCACCTTATACTCGTACTGCAAGTACAGGGAAAAATCTAAAAACTATACATTTTTAATTAAGTACCTACGGAACCCTCCGTGGGCGAGTCCGACTCGCACTTAACCGGGATTTTTTTAATAAATTAAATATACCATTCCATTCATTTATAGGTAGGTATATATTGAATTACTTTATTTGGCTAAAGTGAATGAATGAAAAACCAATGAATTTGGTTCCTAGAAAATGTAATGCCCAGGCAATAAAACATTGAATGCCAACCTTGAGTCATCAAACTTTTGCGTCACTCCTAATAAATATATCGTTATCTAGTAAAACTTACACAAACCTTATCGTACTAACTTAAGATTTTCCTGTAATTATTGTTTGTTAATTTTATTTAAGATGACATTGTTACATTGGCTCATACATATACTTCAGTATAACACCCCACACTAATCCATTAATGAGGAAATGGAACCCAAACATAAACACTGCAATGTCACTATCATTGGCAGCGGGTCGCGTGCCACACGATACCGTCACATCACTTCCGCAAAATTGCATCTCAACCACACAGTGGACAGCGAACTCAACCTTGTTTAAAGGCAATACGGTTCCAATTACACGGTTAATTATGAGCAACGTAGGATACACTCTCGGTTACAGTTTGTTGAAAGCCATTCAGAATTTCAATTACTTCCGAGTAGGTTACTGCACCACCTGCACGTGTAGTAGGCAGTCACACTCGTCATGTTTTTAAATAAAAAATTCTTACGACGGCAGCAAACAAGGATAAAGCCTTGTTCGGACTAGGCTAGTATTTTAGTGCGAGTCCATACAAAAGCTAATCGTACTTGCAGCAAATTAAGTCTATAAAACTACTTCCAGGGGGAAAGTTTGTAGGATTCTTGAATAAGATCTTAGTGTAATGTTTTAAAATGAAATAAGCAAAACAGACATGGTATTATAAATTCATGTTTTATAAAACCGTAGTTTTTTTACTCGAGTAATATGGCAAAAAAAAAATAGCTATAAACTTGAATAACGGTCAAACGGGGGAATTATAGACTGGTGCAGAAAGTGAGACAAAACGTCGTAGGAAAATTGATTCCATAGACTTGCAAAACTGTTAGAGATACACCTGTCAGTTTGCTGTCAACTCACCCGCAGCATCATCACGTTCGTACAGGCACCGTAAATTTTTATTGTTTCTATCACAATTTCTCATAAAAAATACTTTCTAAGTGCTTGAAAACTAGTGATTTATTTGTGGCATAAAACAGTGTGTCACGACTTTTGTATCCTATTTTTAACCCCCGACGCAAAGAGCGGGGTGTTATAAGTTTAACGTGTCTGTCTGTGTATCTGTGGTATCAGTTTTATTTATTTATTTCTAAGTCAAAAGGTACCTAACAGAGTAGGTACAGATTAAGAATGATTATGCTGCAAGTATCTAATACCTAGGTTAAGCACAAAAAATATGTTTTAAAGCTATTTATTTTTATATTGTTGAGTTTGAGTAAATAATTAACTCAAAAATTGGCAATTTTTGGACATGTTTATTTAATTTTACCTTGAGAGGTTTTCGCTCATATTTTACCAAAATAAGTATGTAACTTAATGACTGATATGTAGTAGAAACCTTTAAAGCACTGAAAGTGTGTTTAAATGTTGAGATCTTTCTTTTTTCATTTTTCATTTAAAGAAAAAATGTATAATTCAATGTAAATCTTATGTGTGAAATATCAAGTACAAATATCCTACTAATATTATAAATGCGAAAGTTTAGACGTTTGGATGTTTGGATGTTTGAATGTTTGTTACTCAATCACGCTTAAACGGCTGAACCGATTTGAATGAAATTTTGCATGAAGATAGTTTATAGCCTGTATTAAAATATAGGATAGTTTTTATCACGGGTCCACGCAGACGAAGTCGCGGGCGGAAGCTAGTATAATATAAAACTTAACACTAACACTTAAATCTACTTTAACTACTAGTATATGCACTATCCGAGGTCGCTGCCCCTGGGAAGGTGCCCATGAGGTTGGCCACATTTCCTCGTTGAATTGCAATTCCAATCCGTTAGCCGAGGAAGTAGCCAGCTCTATGGTCAGCCGTAGTTTCGCCAATTTTTTTTTATTTCTTTATAAAGACCTTGGGCATCCAAACTCCACGGTCCAAGGCCGCAAATATGTAGCAGTTTGTCGGGCCCGCATATTTGCGGCGCTTCGCTGCTTCTGTCCGCCCGCTCTCAAAGAAGTTGCGGCTAAATCTCTTTCTTAAATTTAAATTTATATTTTCTTGTGGTAATGATTATTTTTTTTAGGCACGTTTAAGACAGTTTTTTGCCGATATAAGTAGTTCGATTAATAACTGTGATGCTAAAGATACCTAAGAAATAAATAAATACAGATCACAGCAACTAAACATTTTTTTAATTCAATTTTTAAGATGTTTTAACATTTTTGTGGCGATTGTTTTTGTCATGTCAATTTGTTCCAATAAACGTGTGAACGCGCTTACTTAACTTGCTTAGTAGCTTTATTTAAATCGTCTAAACAGTCCCATGATGATATATTAGCCGTGTTACTACGATAAAGTTCACCAAAACCCTGGTGTAAGCGTACCCCACTCCATTTCCTAACTTGGGACCAGCGCATAAAACTATTCATTTAAACGTTTATATAATACGTAAAAACCAAAATACGAGTATAACTAGGGACTTGAGTCCACGAACAGCAATCAGATTGTTAATGCTATAATTAATTTGTTTTTTTTTTGCCTGCGAACTTGAAACCCGTCTATAATAGGCATGGTGCCTCATGTTCAAATTGATAACGTAGTGATGCTAAATGCATAGTAAACCATCGAATTATCGTAATAAAGTATAAATTATAAAATATAATTACAATCGTAAAAAGATATGACCCTTGAACGTTTAGAATAAATATGCATTTTTTTGTTGTCCAAGTGTAAATTTAAAGTTACCAATCCTTACGCTTTTATAGAAACAAAATTGTACAACAACTATGTACTTTAACGCAGTATTTCGCTACCTAAACAACAATTTACCTGATTTTCCATACAACGATACATGTACTTTGTACTAACAAATGTCGTTGTGACGTCACCTATCTGTCAATCAGTATGAAGCGTTTTGCGCTGCCGCCAGCGAGGTCAATATTTGTCTCAATTTTTTGAGTATATGTTCTTTAATTGTAGTTGCTCCCATATAAACATTTGTGCCTCTCCAAAAATTGGTTCGTATGACATCATGAAAAAAATTTAGTCACCATGCCTATTCCCCCGTTTGACGGTATCATAAAAATATCAATGCCGGTAACCTATCAAAGTTTCGGAAAACACTTGTGCGATTTTCACTGGTCCGAAAACGGTTAACCGTTTTTTTTTGTTTTTTTATATAGGTACTTTGTTTACTCTATTTTTAAAATGTCGCTGGAACCACCTTTTTATAATTCCGATACTACGTAAAATCTAAATCAAATTTTTCCTAATTTATTATCATTTTACCGTCACGATTAAAAAAACATACCTACGGATATGCTAAAAATACTACAGAAATGCACTTTCAAATTGCGATTCGAAAATAAACTGTTGCTAAGAAAGTGGGTCAGGTTAGATTTAGAACTGTGACCTGACAAAATAAACAATTGATACAAGAGGGGCCAACAAAAGCCGCAAGCGCGAAGCCCCCCACCTTAAAAAATACTAACAACATAAAAGCTTTTTATCTTCGATAGGTTCGTTAGTAACCTCGTGTCCCTTAGTGTTCGTCGTCTTTATGGAAACCTATTTTGCCATTGAACAAGTAAGTATTTAATAGGTAGTGCTTTATAGGTTTCTACAACATATCAGTCATTAAGTTACATACTTATTTTGGTAAAAATTGAGCGAAAACCTCTCAGGAGAAAATTAAATAAACATTTCCAAAAATTGCCAATTTTTGAGTTAATAATTTACTCAAACTCAACAATATGAAAAGAAATAACTTTAAAACATATTTTTTGTGCTTAACCTAGGTATTAGATACTTGCAGCATAATCATTCTTAATCTGTACCTACTCTGTTAGGTACCTTTTGACTTAGAAATAAATAAATAAAACTGATACCACAGATACACAGACAGACACTTTAAACTTATAACACCCCGCTCTTTGCGTCGGGGGTTAAAAATAGGATACAAAAGTCGTGACACACTGTTTTATGCCACAAATAAATCACCAGTGTTCAAGCACTTTGAAAGTATTTTTTATGAGAAATTGTGATAGAAACAATAAAAAATTACGTTGCCTGTACGAACGTGATGATGCTGCGGGCGAGTTGACAGCAAACTGACAGGTGTATCTCTAACAGTTTTGTAAGTATAAGGAATCAATTTTCCTACGACGTTTTGTCTCACTTTCTGCGCCAAACTATAATTCCCCCGTTTGACCGTTATTCAAGTTTATAGCTATTTTGTTTTTGCCATATTACTCGAGTAAAAAAACTACGGTTTTATAAAACATGAATTTATAATACCATGTCAGTTTTGCTTATTTCATTTTAAAACATTACACTAAGATCTTTTATTCAAGAATCCTACAAACTTTCCCCCTGGAAGTAGTTTTATAGACTTAAAAGTAACATTAACTAATTGCCTTTTTTGTTTGATTTATTTTGAATTTTGCACTAGCCCAAGCTGAAGCAGGGCCCAGACTCAGGTTAACCTTAAGAAGATGCCTTGATTCAAGTCGACCACGCCTCTTGACAGAGACACGCTTATGCCTTCCGCGCACGAGAAAAAGAAATGCAACACTTCGGGAATGGCTCTTTTGGACAAATTGCGATAAATACATAACTTAGTGATGTTTTATTTATATTTCATTTCATTAAGATTTAAGATGAGATAAAAAACTATAGTATTAACTTGATTATGTCGTAAAATAATGTATTGTTTGAGTAGACTGAGTAAAAAAAAGGAAAACAAAGACCCAACTTTGGTTTTTTTTTCTATCGAGAAAATTGTAGGCCATCATGTATCGATTATTTATTTATTTATTAAGGAGATAAAACAGAAACAGTCACAGAAATATAGCATATTGGTGTGTTAACAAGTAATTAGGTATAGACGTTTCCTTAAACATATCCCACTGTGAACACAAAAGTTATTAACGCGATTCAATACTCGCTAAACAATACTAATAAACACTTATTATACTATCCACTATGCGGCGGGTAAATTATGCAGTATTAGTCAAGAATATTATATTATTCGAGTTGACTTGATGCACATTTATATAAACTATAAGTACTAAGTGTAAGAACACTAAGGACAGCCATGCATAATTAACGCGCTTTCCAGTACAGATAAATAAACAAACTACGTACAGCTAGAATTTAACGCTTATCACTATACATTTTGTTTACTGTGCAGCTGTGGCTTTAAACTGTGAACGGGAGCAAGAGAATATGTCCACATCATTGAGAACCATATTGTGGCGGTAACACATTCTGTAAATTGGTGCGCGTTTACCGGCATTGGTCTTTGTTTTAGGAAGGCTAAAATAGTTATTTGTTATACAAGGGTGCAAAGTTGTATTTTACCCGCGAGTGTGGAATTGAAACACGAGCAAGCGAAAGGATGCTAAAGTTGAACCACGAGCGAAGCGAGTGGTTCTAAAATAGAATCCTGAGCGTAGCGAGTGTTTCAACACACGAGAAGTAAAATACATTTGCACCCGTGTGTAACACAAAACTTTTCACCTCACTGTAGCGAGGAAAGTGCAACATGCAAAACAACTTTATTTAATGTAAATAATAAAAATAATAACAGTAATAATAACGTTAGGTAATAATCAAGTAGAATTTTGGTCAAGTGCGAGTCGGATTTTAGTTTTCCCATACATTTTGAGACCCCAGCGCCTGATGAAGGCAACAAGCAATTTTAAAAGTTCTTAAAAAATATTTTAACCTGCTTATTTAGTATTTGTTGTTATAGCGTCAACAGAAATACATCATCTGTGTTTTTTTTGTATTATGAGCGTTTTAAGTTTTGTTATCTGTGAAAAGCTACTTAAACACGCTCCAAGATCAAATTACTTTCCCCACTAGTGGATAAACTGCGTTTTTGCCCACTGGTTTTAAAGGATAAAAGTTGGCTTTCCGAGGCAGTGAGGGGAAAAGGTCTTTAGATCGTGTACTTCGCACTGGTGCTCGAAACCGAATGCTCGACAGTAATTGTGGGCATATGACATCACCTGTGCAGATGGTGTTGATTCATTCAGATAAACAATCATAATAGTCAAGAATCATATATTTGAAAATCGAACTTTATTGTTTCTTAATTTAGTCAGAGCGGCGTTTCAACGCACGCGATGTTTTCGCAATTCACCCCCTTAAGTTTGAAAAGGTAAACAACGAGCTCTAGCTCCGTCGGTGCACCTCGATTAGCCCCGAAGAGTAAATATCGAGGGCGTTAGAGATGTTATTATCATTTGGGTAATAATTTTATACTCACAGTATTTCAGTGGAGGTCGTAAAACGCAGCCGCTGCTAGTGTTCGAGATTTTATGATGGCCGTTAGCCCTCCAAAATAGCCTCATTCACCCCGATGATTAACTCACTGTTATCATTTGTTTACTTTTCTAAACTAAGTAGGTATTACAGGAGTTACAGGTTAATAATGGATTTATAATGCTGGGCTCTAGAATTTGCTTTCTATTATACATTACCTATAATTAGTTCATTACTATAGAGGCCGGGAAACGAAGGGTGGCAGGCCAAGTAGATATAGACAACCCCGTTTCTCGCCGAGATTTGTATAGTGCTTTTCTCAAACTTGCAATGAAATAAAAATAAAAAGTAGCTATTCAATTTGTTTTATTCGTAGGTTAACACAACTAAATAATACGTTTCTGAACTGCAGCGCCTGCACCGTCGGCGTCGCCGCCGCGCCGGCAGCTTGATGTGCATTACCTATTAAAAATCTAATTTAAATGTTTCCTGCTATACAAAGGTTTTCTGGAAGAGATCGCTTTAAAGCGATAAGACCGCCTGTTGTTACCATTATTTATTAATCAATTTTTTTTGTAAGATTTTAGTCCTGTCGTGGTGCAATAAAGAGTATTTATTATTATTATTATTACCACCATTTGATTTAAGTCGCGGTTGATTTGGCTATGTGCTAATGCTATGACATAAACGTCAAAGATGTATGAAACGTTCCTGGTTGGGTTCTGCTTGCAGGCTTGTTTACACGTGGTAGGATTGATAAAATTGCCGTCATTTAAATGAACCTGAATATTAATTACATACAGTAAGCTTTGAACGGCCCCGCGGTTTAAAGCTTTAAATTGAAAAAACCGGCGATACGGAAGATCCGGTGTAAACGTACATTTACCTCAATCCTTTATATTCTGCACAATTTGCTGTTTAATGATTGCTGTAAAAGTTTTGAAATTATATTCTACAGTGGAGTAAAGAAGAAGTGTACAGCTAATGAAGAACTGAGACCGGGTATGGTTGTCTCACGGGTTGGTTGTCAAGTGAAGTTGTTAAGTGAATCGATCGGTGTTAAAAGATCGTAAGAGCTTAGTTCCTTCCGTACTTCACCAATCGATTCACTTAATCCTTCATTTTGTATCCTTTTATGGCCGCTGTGACAACCAACCCGTGAGACAACCATACCCGGTCTCCCCTATTTCATCGCGGATGTCTTTCCGTAAATTTTACCAAGTATTCCTTCATAAGAATCAAGCCCTCTACAGCTGACTGACTGACTAATTAAACTACAAAACAATGGCGCGTTACAAGCGCGTTTTTAATTGAAATAAACAGTTCAATTTAAAAAAAAAAAGCCAACTCGACGAAATCGTAATTTTGAAGGAATTCAATTATATTAAATTAACTATACTGTTTGTGTACAGTCACCTACTCGTCCGAGGATTGTAATAACTCCGAACAGGGTTTACCTTGCGTGGTTTCGGTTGCTATATCCACCTTCCTTCTCAACTCAATCATCGGAGGAGTTCGGTAGTGTCATAGTATTGCATTGTCACCAAACTTAAATTGTATGCCAAATTTCAATCAGAGGCCCTCAAGTGGGAAAAAATGGTTTCCAAATTTTAAAGGAAAACTTACATATCTACTCGTACATGACGAACCTGAACAGTGCCAGTTACATAAAACTTACTTACATATCTACATGTGAACCTGAACAGTGCCAGTTACATAAAACTTACTTACATATCTATGTGTGAACCTGAACAGTGCCAGTTACATAAAACTTACTTTCATATCTATGTGTGAACCTGAACAGTGCCAGTTACATAAAACTTACTTACATATCTACGTGTGAACCTGAACAGTGCCAGTTACATAAAACTTACTTACATATCTACGTGTGAACCTGAACAGTGCCAGTTACATAAAAGCTGGTAAAGTGAGTGGAATTTTATCTTACCCTAGACGTACAATGCCTGACTTAAGCAAATGAAAACTTTAGGCTGTATAATTTATATTGCCCTTAGCCTTGTGCGAGCAGATCTTGATGAAGAGGTCTTTGATTCCCCAGCTACTTAGGAACAGCCATTTGTCAGACCGGCTGCCTAATCTAAAAGAGCTGATGTATTACTGAATACTAAACTAGATTCGCCGTTATTTTCCATACTTATCAGTAGAAGAGTTGTTCTCGGTTTTCGAAAGTTTAATCATTGTCTATAAATTATAACTTCAAGTTACCTTCATCAAAAACTTCGTATCAAAACAAACTAATTTACAAGAACATTTAAATGTGGAGAGTAAGATAGGCATTTAAATACTTCTTTTACTGGCTTGGAAAAAGCTAAATGATCATAAAAATAAAACCCATTTTATATATCTCATGCCTATTCCATCACTTACACTGGGCTATGTCCTCGTCGATTTTACTACTTCTTTATTACAAACTAGCTGCCCGCGCGGCTTCACCGGCTTTCAAAGATCGCAGGCCAGGCCTGCGGGATAAAATATAGCTTTTTACCATCCAAAAATTCCATTCAAAACGCAGGTGATAGAATTATTGAAATCGGATAAGCGGTTCCGTAGATTACCCAAAACGTACACTTTCATTTTGCAAAGCTACTATCTCACAGACTTTGACACTTTATAATATTAGTTTACGAGTATATACCCACTGCCCGCCGCATGGTTCCGGCAACCCAAGTACAGCACAGAACCATAGTAGAAAGAGTATCTATGCGTCGCCGCACGCACACTCAAACACAATCTCGACCCGTTTCTCAGTGCGCCAGTTGAGATTTTGTTTGAGTGTGCGTGCGGCGACGCATCTAGATACTATGGCACATACATACAAGCCGCGCGCCGTACGTTTGTATGAAGATTATCGCTTTATTAGAGGTATACGAATTAATGCAATAATAAGATCACAAACACTATTTGAATCTAACTTTTTTTAAAGTATGATACTCTTGCCCCGACTGACCTTACTTACCAGCTTCTGCCCGCGACTCCGTCTGCGTGGAACTCGGTCATACCGTAGCCCCATACAAACTTTCACCCCGCATTTCCACCCCCTTAGGTAGTGATTTCCGGAATAAAAACTATCCTATGTCTTTCCCCGGGACTCAAACCGTTTCTATATCAAATTTTCTCTAAGTCGGTTCAGCGGTTTAAGCGTGAAGAGGTAACATGCATACAGGCAGACACCATTTCGCATTTATACAATACTAGCTTCTGCCCGTGACTTCCTCCGCGTGAATCTCGTTTATATCGTAGGTCCTTACAAACTTTCACCCCCATTTCGCCCCCTTCCACGATGATACCCGGAATAAAAGTATTATATATGTTAATCCAGGTTATACACAATGAGTACATGTATGTACCTACCAAAATTCATTTTAATCCATTTAGCCGTTTTTGCGTGATTGAGGTCCGAACTTTCGCATTTATAATATTAGTATGATTTGCAAAATTTTCAGGGACCATACTCGCTTTTCAGACTCTAGCAGGCATTTTAAATTTAATGAATAAGATTTATTGACGATCTTTGCTACGGTGGTAGAATTATTGTGCTTAAGTTTACCAACAGTCAAATATTCATTGATAAAATATTAATTAAAGGATAATCCTACTAATATGTATTATGAATGCGAAAGTTTGGATGGTTGGATGTTTCGATGTTTAAACGTTTAGATGTTTCAATGTTCGCTGTCAATGACGCTTAAACAGATGAACTGATTTGCATGAAATTTTGCACAAAGATAGTTTATAGCCTGGATTAAAATATAGGATAACTTTATATCGGCTCCACGCAAACGAAGTCGCGAGCGGAAGCTAGTTGCTAAATACGGGATAAAACTGGCCAAGATCAAGTCGGACTTACGCAGCGGTGAAACGCGCCGGGTGGACTGTGGGGTTCGACGGACCCCGCAGAAAGATTTTCGTATTTATTTATATTGGGGCCACGGAGACACAATTGTAACCCAGACTTTTTAAATAGGAGTTCGAAGTTTGTTTCTCGTTAAGATTATATTATAATAGTAGAATAGTCAAACTGTGCAAACGGTTTTGCGGGACCCTGTACTGGTGTACTGGTTTATGTATGATTCTTTCTTAATAAATAAATGAAAAATATATATGTAATATTCATGATTACAGTATAGTATACATATTATGAGTCACAAATTCAATGAAAAATAAAAATTATTAATGCCTGAATTATATAATGAAAGCACCATCTAGCGAGCATCATTTTAGTTCAATTTCAGTTGGATAGAGGTCGCCGATGTTAGTTGTCGATTTGCGCCATCTCGCGAACTTAATTTTAGATCAATTTCAGCTCGATAGATGCCGATGATTATATTATATTTTTGATATTAATTTGATAATAAAAATAATATACCAAAAAGTATTAAATACTTACTTCATTTGATACTAAAATTATGAAAGAAACACTTATCTAACTTTAAAGTAATGTATAATATAATGTCATACAATATTTCCGTAACTTCGCTAACAGAACATTTTATCAGTCCATTTAGCTTTGTTTTTACTTGGGACTGAGTTTTTCTTGGCTTCAATAATACGAAAAATCGATTTTTATACACAATTAACCAAAAAACTCATCATTTACCAAATAAAATAACGAAATAAACTGATTAAAAGACAACAAAAAACCTTTTCTACGCTGGCGTTCGAACTCGCCGCCATTAACAAAGCAGATCAACCATTTGGTCTATACAGTCAGCTTTTTGCGAGAAAATATGGAGAAAACGAAAAAATAAGAATAAGCTAGCAAATTTCATCAGAACATGATTACAAGTATATATTAATATAGGTATACAAATCATATCATATAGTTAGTAGCAGCCAAATATATCGTAACAGATCCTTACTCTCCCATAGTAATAAAGACGTGTTGCGATAAACCTCAATGACATTTTTTGTGACGGAAAATATCAGTTTAAAAAGTTAACACTCATTTGAAAAGTCACATAAATAATTCCCACAAGACTACAATAAAGAACGGAAAAAAACAAAAAAATATCTTAGTCCAAAGGCTGACTGGAAGGGTTTGCTTTATGGTATTGAATCCGCCTCATGCGTGATGATAAGTTATTCTTTACCGACTTGAAAAAGGAGGAGGTTCTTAATTCGTATACCTTTTATGTATTTTCCCCGATTAGGTACTCACTTCAATTTTTCGTTTGAAAGAGTATCTTTCCCAGGTGTTCCCATGGCCATCAGGCCAGGCTCTGATGATGAGATCCTGGAGAAATCCAGGGAACGTTTAAAATTGAATGGGCACATTTGGGGCAATTTGTGTATTTTTTGAGGAAATGTGGAAATGTTCATGTATGTGGCTTGGCTTGGCAAAACAGGTTTAACCGAATTCCAAAGTCGGTGCGTATTAGTTGATGTTGTTTATCTTATAGGGTGACTCATGGCATATGGCTGATGTAAGAAGATTTCCGAATGACAAAACCTTTCTCCCCTTTTGCCTAAAGACAAGATAAAGGTGTAAAGCAAACTCGTTCATCTTACTTTGACGTATTTTGTTGGCGAGTCTGACTGCTCCTTGAAAATTGCAGGGATAATTAGTCTTAGTCTACTTAACAGGAAGCTTCGCTAACTAGTTCTCCTTTCAATTACAACGGAAAAAGAGCACTGTTTCATTTAAGTTGATTAGACTCCATAACGTGCCCACTAAGATTGATTATTTTCGAAAGTCACTTCCGCAAAGGGCGTTCTAAGCTCAAATGTTGTGCTTGTTCTCAAGCTTTTGTTGCCACAGTTGCCGATTTCTGATAGGCTTTTTAGGGTTCCGGGCCAAAAAGGAACCCTTATGGTCTCTGTCTGTCTGTCGCAACGTAAAATATCTCAGGAACTACTAATGCTAACAATTTGAAATAGTTGTAAACAAAATTAATCCACGTGTATGGAAAATATATATATATATATATATATATATATATATATATATTTTAAATTTGTGTGAAATGTTACGGCTAAGTTAGTGGGGTATACTATGAAAGGGATTAAGTTGCACATTCTAAAACGGTATTTCTTTTTTTTCTACAGTGGTAAAATAAAAATAAAAGTACTATCGAAGTGTGTGTAAGATCTAATAAGTTAATAACATATTGTACTTTTACCAATTTATTATTAATTTATACTCCACAATTTTCGAGCATTATCCTACAATAGTGTGAGTTGATCGCGTTCAATTATATTTTTTTACTTGAGCATAATATTTAAGTACCTATATAACTCCCAAGGACTCATTATAGGTACCTACTGCGTCAAGTTTAAGACAATGTGCGTGCAAGCGCGCGCCCATACAAGAACTTTAATTTCGGGCCGCCGTAAACCTCCATTTCCTCCGCGATATCAAAATCTATGTATATCACTTTTGTAACATACATTAACTAAGAGTTTCGCTATGTCCCTATGTTCTAATTTATTTGATAACAGATTTGGTTAGTGAACTAGATCCGCTTGTAAAACCCTAAATATACGCTAAATTCGCCTACATACATATATAAAACTAGCTGTTGCCCGCGGCTTCATCCGCGTAGAACTTGATTGTTATTAAATTACTGTGGGCGGAACCTCAATTATCGCCGACCTAAACAAAGTTCTACCATCTTAAGGGATGATTTCTGATAAAAGAACTATCCTATATCCTTCCAATGGGTCTCAACTCATCTGTGCGAAAAATTTCATCTAAATCCGTTCACGGATTAAGCGTAAAAGGTTACAGTGCGATGAGTTCATTAGTTTAAATTGCAAAATTTCAATTGAAAACTCCATTTTTACGAATATAATATCTTAAGAATCATCAACAGACGTTTCTGCTTAAATTGTATATTTTTTCATAATGTAGGTACATACCTATTAAAGAAAGCTACATGACTGGAAATTTTTGATTAAATCCGTCCAATAGTTTTACTCACGTTAGTTCGGGCTACCTGTATAGTGTTGAAAGCAAACTTATCTAATGCTAAAAGTCCCCATTTAACGGCGTTAGAGAATTATTTTTTTTGATTAAGCCCCTTTTTCCCCCTTAAGTCATCCCTTTAGGGGGCAAATAGATCTACATATTATAACAGAAACCTGCTGTCCTGCTTTCATGTTTCTAGCCACAGTTTAATATTAAAAATCACACATTACTTAGATATGTGATCTTTCAACCCCTATCTTAACCCCTTCAAGGGATGAATTAGGAAAATATCTCTTATCAATTTTTTTAATTGTACATTAGGAGCTTGTGGCCAAAGTTTTAAACGACTAACTCTAAAAACGACAAGATTCCCATACAAACTTTCAACTCTTTTTTAACCCCCTTAGGGGATGAATGTTTGTAACATCGCTTAATCATTTGCTTTGCTTTTTAGTAAGATACCTTAATACAAAGATTCAAGTCTATAACTTTCCAAATGAACGATTTCCATACAACGGTTCGACCCCTATTTCACCCCCTTAAGGGTTGAATTTCGCAAAATCCTTTCTTAGTACACGTGTACTAACAGTACGTGGACGTCCACGTACTGTAAAGAATATATGTTCCAAATTTCATGCTTATATCGTTAGCGGTTTAGGCTGTGCGCTGTCTGTCAATAGATTAGTAACGAAGAGTTTTATATATATAGATTAAAAATACCGGCCAAGTGCTAGTCGGACTCGCGCACGAAGGGTTCCGTACCATTATCTATAAAAACAGCAAAAAAAAAAACGTTTGTTGTATAGGAGCCCCCCTTAAATATTCATTATGTTTTTAGTATTTGTTGTTATAGCGGCAACAGAAATACATAATTTGAGAAAATTTCAACTGTCTAGCTATCGCGGTTCTTGAGATACTGCCTTGAAACATAAAAGTTTGTTGTATGGGAGCCCCCCTTAATAATTCATTTTATTTTGTTTTTAGTATTTGTTGTTATAGAGGCAACAGAAATACATCATTTTCACAGATTCTGTGAAAATTTCAACTGTCTAGTTATCGCGGTTCTTGAAATACAGCCTGGTGACAGACAGACGGACGGACGGACAGACAGCGAAGTCTTAGTAGTAGTCCCGTTTTTACCCTTTGGGTACGGAACCCTAAGAACTAACGTAAAATAACCTACCTTTAAAATCCCTAAAATCTATATACCGAATGATTTTTTCACTTATATTCAAAATACCGAAACCTTTATCATTATTCATTAGGTATTAAGATTTTAGGGATTTTGAACGTAAGTTATTTTACGTTAGTTTTTTTTTAATTTTAGACATTGCCATACGACCCATCTTAAAGAACCGCTACTATCTACATAGTCTAATCTAAGGCAGGTCGGTGTAAGTACGACGATGAGTGAAGCGAAGAGGAGTGTTAGGTAGAACTCCGAAATTTACTAGGTAATAAAGCAATATTTTGACGCAGCGCTCTAACATAATCACACTCCGACGCTTTTTTTCCATTTTCACTTCGTTTTCGCCGTCGTTCGTTACGTACACACGGATGTTGTATCGCAAGGATAACGCAGCAGCCCCCAGCACTCGCTCCCAAAAAACGAACTACTACTTTATATAGCTTCGTCTCCGTCGAAATTAATGAAATAGAGAAGGACGGCAGTAATGCGGGCTATATGTCGCGGCCCGTCTACATTCGGGGCTGTTTACCAGCCCTCACCCAAATGATACTTATTAAGACACGTCGACTTTTACCTCACTTAAAATGATGTCATCGCCTTCGTTTAATACAATTCCTTTGATATTTACTCCGATTTCTTCGCTGATTACACTCATATTTAATGTTGCTTAACTTTTTTCATGAGTTGGCTTGTAGTTTGGCTAAGAAAAGGCCAGATTGAACTCTTTGTGAAGAAACGAACCTAACCTGATTAACAAGAAGCATTCTCCGAAATTTCATGACATTGCCAATTCGACGTAGGTATGAACATTTCTGGCTTTTGCATTTGATTCCGATTTAGAACGCGTCAAACCTTTGACTTTTGACGGCAGGATATCACTTCGATCGATTCATTTTCTTCATCCACTGAACTACTCCCATAAATATTTATAGTAATGAAATTGCTTTATGACTAGGTATATCAACTTCCGAAAGTAGATCAAAGGTACATCAGGCTTACATATCTTGAAATGTACTCGGTTAATATAAAATCGTTATGACATCGTCACCATCTTCAGCACTTGACGCTACACACAAAAAAAAAAATAGTTTTTAAAACACCCCGCGCTCGTATAATTTCATTAAAGTATAGGTACTGTTACAACATCGATATACTTATGAATAGCCGTGAGTATAATTAAACCAACAATGTGGGGAATAACAGCTAATGACTACGAAGAAAATGTATACTGAAGAACTCTTATAGACAGAAAAGACTTAATTCGAGTGTTTTCCTCCGTAATACGCATTATAAAGTTAAACGACTTTCCGCCGTTACTCGTTTCGGTTTTTACATGTTTCGTTGAAAATGATAACGATATAAAATATGAAGGTTCCAAGTTAATTTTAAATCAACGACGGTACGACGCACAGGTCCTTTGTTTACATATAACTTGCACTTATATATTTAGAAATAAGGCCTAGTTTGGAGCTCGTATAATTATAGTTGTTGGGTGTATTCTTGCATAGGTCATCCGTTTAGTGATGTGTATACTTTACTTTCGTGTGTCACTCACTCATACCCATCACGTACGTTAGCCAATTATAAGTTTCAATCGTATTAGTATTTTTACCCGCTATGATACTTTTGGAAACTAGGGCGCGCGTCAAATACGTAATAGTAGATTGTATGACAAGGGTCTAAAATAAGCCATATTACCACGAGATGGTTACTTTCCCGAACAAAGTGAGGGTAAATAGTTCGAGGGGTAATATGGCTTTTAGACCAGAGTTTTACACTCTACTTATCACTTCGACTGCGAAAAAAAAGTAAAAACAAACGTTATCCATCCACAATCAATAATAATTAACACGGTAAAAAGATTATTCAGGGTAGATGTCAGGTACAAAATAATGACACCACGAACAAACGCCTCTGACCGTCTAATAGCCGCGTCCAAAAGATCGAGCGCGGGGAACAGAATACGGTGCATACGATAAAGCGAGATAGACAGCAGTCTATCCCGCTCAATCTTCATAGCTTATGCCATGCATGCGGTCAACCACGCTTGAACGTTTGCACGCGGCTATAAGTAGACGGTCAGAGGTGTTTATTTTTTTACGTCACACCTGGCCTTAATGTGAGTTTTACCGCACGCTGCGCATTGTAGCCAGGTGAAGTCATAAAATTGTGTACTCACCATGGGCAGTAAGAAAGAGAGCCCTCTATCACATATTTACAAATACCTGCGATTTCGGGCTTTCTTTTTTTTACATCCCTTGTTAATATGATGATATAATTAATGATTGTTAATTAGGGAATAAAAACACCTAATGTTTGAAATGAATTATATTTCCTGCTTGGTCGATTTTAGTATCTAGCTGTATTCTGGTTAGTTGATAGCAAATACAAATGTTTTTTTAAAGAGTTGTAATTAGTGGATGTAATACAGCGAACTGTTTTAATTGGTCAAATTTAAATGTTTTATAAATCATAAATATGTATACATATTTTCCCTAGTGGCTAACTGTACTACTTCAGCCCCGCTTGCTAAGCCTAATATGACGCACCTTACGAGCATGACAAGTGAAAACTACATTTTTGGCATATATATCCTCTACTCCGTGTTCCATGAATAGTAAATGCCTTGCTATTTATCCATGCACCCGCATAACACTGTTGTTGTGCTCTTATATATTCCATAAGCCTACCGAACTGTTGTTTAATTTGCAACTCACAGCTATAGAAAATAAAGTTCAATGTTGACCATTAAACTGTGAATGTTAGGGCTGATCAGCAGTAAGAGAATTCCATGTCCTACTTGCTGAACTGCCTTACGGTTTACGATGAAGGTGTTATTTAAACGCAAAGGTGTGCAAGTGTGTTCTTGGATATACTTTATTAAATCGGTAAGTATCATTATAATGTGAGTCGCAACATGAATTAATCATATACCCCACCATTGTTAAATAATAACTATTAACTAAGCTATAATAATATTATAGATAATACATACATGGGTGGTTCACTAATTCACTAATTACTTATACAAACGATAAAGCTTAACACGGAACTTCATAGTTCTACATGCTTTTAATGGCATAGGCATTAAAAAGGTAAGTGTGAACTAGGAATAGCATGCTTGTGCCAAAAACATACCCTTTTGAGTGAATTATGCGGTCCAGCTGAGCCTATTTTACAATACCATAAGCGATTGGTGGCAGTCATATTTGAGAACGGTCGCGTCATACATCACGGATAAGTGGGCCATCACAAAAACCGCACATAACATCAAACTAGTGGCGAAATTAAAGACTGCGTAAAAGCGTGCCCGTTGTTACACTGTGACGCGACTATCGTCGTCTCGTCTGAAGCCTCGTATCTACGTAAAATGAGGTGCAAGAGTCTACCTCAAGCATGCAGGTAGGCTCCCGACTCGGAGACTTGTTGGTAGGGGTAGTGCGTGTCCGGCGCGGCCAGCTCCGCGGCGTAGTACAGCGTGTCCCCGTCCCGGACCGGCTGTAGGCGGGCCAGGCTCAGCGGCGACGCCCGCCCGTGCAACGCCAACTGTTCTAGCTTCTCCATCACCCCAGCCTGGCACTCGTTTGCGTGCGAACGCATGTGGAAGTTCAAGTGACTGGTCTGCTTGAACCGCCGCCCGCATACCGAACACTCGAACGGCTGTATGTTAGTATGCGTCCTCATATGCTGCCGCAGGTGCACTGACTGAGAAAAGCATTTGTGGCAAATGACGCATTTGAACGGCTTTATTTTCGTGTGGATACGCAAGTGTTGGTCCAGACCAGCCCGTTGGGTGAAGGCTTTCGGGCAAAATGTGCAGGCGAAAGGCCGGATGCCGGTATGCATCCGCATGTGTTGCTGCAAGCCGCCTTGCTGCGTGAAGCGTTTGGCGCAGATGGAACACTGGTGAGGCTTGACCTTCGCGTGCACGGAGCTGTTGTGCTCGTCAAAGTCTAGACTGTCGTGAAACGTTTTATCGCATAGACGGCAAGAGAAGGTCGCGCGCGTGTACTGATGGGCCAACGAAGGTCCTAAGTAAAGGTCGTTGTCCAGGCGCTTTTCGCAGATTTGACACCGCAAAGCGGCTTTACGCCGCTTGGTATGCTCCTCCCGGTAGTGCAGCGAGTATTGGCAGCAGTTGAAGAACACCTGGTGACACTGCATGTCGGGCCGTATCGTCGACGGCAAAGTGCACGTAAAGGGTCCCCTGCGGGAGGGGAATTCATTATGATGAGAACACAGCAACATTAAGGTGGGTTGCACCAACCAAATGTAACAACCAACCGAGCGTGGGGGCACAGAATAGAGTTAATACACCTTTTCAATACTACAGTAGATTTATTACGTCATTTACACAGAGCAAAATCCACTGAGTCCACGCGTACTAATTCCATATATTAAGACTACCATACATACACCTCTTACGATTACAGACAGATTGGTGCTACCCACCCTTAAGAAACATCGCAAAAGGGCGACTTTGCAGCGATGCAGTTGTGATAAGCACACTAAAACCATTTGTCACAACAACCGGCTATTGTTGGAGTGAGACAGCAATACATACCACTCCATATAACTACAGCAAGTTCATATAAAAAATTGTAAGGTGTGTCATGGCCTATATGGTCGCGTTACTGTACCCGCCCTACATTATTTTTAGAAACGTGTTGCTAAAAGTCACCTTGAAAAATATCATAATGTATTGTTCTAAGTAGCCAAATATGTTCGTAAATCACCTACTTTCCAATTATGAAACTCACCTTAAGTCTACAGTCTGCTTAGCCGGTTTCATCCTAGCTCGTTTCACCACCCCCTCAAGCCTACGCCGTTTGACGTCGTCGATCCCAATGACCCCCTCGACCTTGACAATGAGGTACGAAGTATCCTCCGTGAACGTTCTGGTGGTTAAACCGTCCGTTTGCGTAATTATTTCGCTCGGGTCATATGTTTTTTTTAGTGGGATGAACTTGTAATCGTAACTGCCGTGAACGCCCTAGAATAAACATAAATATTCATTGTATTTTTATAGTCCAATCGATAATATTGCTTAGTCATAAAGCCAAAAATGTAAACATCTTTGACATCAACTGTACACACATAGTTCATTTACACGAGCTGCTGCCAGCGTAACTCGGCAACGTTTTTGTATAGGGAATTTAAATAACAGCGAACTAAAAAAATTAAAGTTTCCTACTCCCAGTTTTACTAGATGACAATGTCAAAGCTAGGTCACAGTAGTTGATATTTAACATGTGTTAGCAGCAAAATAAAACTGACTACAATGAGCCCTCTTTGTAATTTGCTAGTCTTAATTTAGGTTAGGTGCCTTACCACCGGGTTAGGGTCTTATTATAATACATGCCAGTGCAATAAAATCGTCCTAATATGAATAACAAACGACTCACCTGGCCGTGGACCTGGTTCATGGCCGACTGGAATTCACCGTCGCTGCCCGAGCCCTGAATGTCGTGTTGCATGTTCTTGTGGTTTTGCAACGCGTTGGCGTTGTAAAACGTCTTATTGCAGAGGCTGCAGACGAACTTCGCACCTGAGTCGTCGTCCCATGCCATAGGATTCTAAAATATGATCCTTTTTAATAAAGTTATCGGCATTTTTAGTCTGTAATCGCCCGCTGCGCGGCGTACGTCGCGATTTGTTCGAGTGTGTTTCGTAGGCGGCGATCTGGACGCCAGCGGGCAGCGTGGCGACGAGCGGCTGCCCAATTGCCCATACATTGAAGTTGCTCGAATGTATGAACTGCCGCTCGTCGCCCCGCAGCCCGCCGGCGTCCAGTCCGCGGTCTTACGGCTAGGTCAAGACTAGGAGCGGCAGCGGCAGCGGTGCGCCAAACGTTGGAGCGAACGGTGAAAGCAGTGTTGCCAGATCGTCCCAAAAAGGACGGTTTTCCGTCCCTTTTAATGCCAACCGTCCTGTTGTCGTCCTTTCCAAGGTGCCGTCCCTTTTGGGAACACTCTTCAATTAAGCTATCTGTCATGTTATTAAGTAGAGATTTGTCATTTTTGGTCATCAACAATATTCCAATTTTGTTTCCGTCCCATTATGTTGAAAACCGTCCTTTTTCAGATTACACACCGTCCGAAATTGGAAGGACGCGCTGGCAACACTGGGTGAAAGCGCGGAAATGTATGCGTAGCGCCGGTCACCGCTCCAAGCCCTTAGAAACGAAGTAAAATATGTAAAATAAAAAAAGATGATTAATTTGAATACCTGCATAGAAAATACGCCATTAGCGTCGGCTGATACTTGCATCGTGAAAGTTATTTGTGCGTCTGTGGCCATTCTGATCATGTAAAATGAGAAAGTATAAACGTTAATTTTATTTCGTTTAGGTACAATGATCACTGAGCTACCTAAATATGAACACGCGTACCGATTATCCATTGCCGATAATTATCTTATGGATATTACATAGATATTATGAAAATCCAATCTTTCGATCCGTGGTCAAAATATCACCGTCACACTGCCGTCACAACTTCTGTCACAGAGTAGGTATAAGTACTGTCCTATTAAATATTTTAATTGAAGTTTCAGTTTTCATATTGAAGCCCAGTTGATTTACGGGTTTTTTTTACAAAAATAGCTGTTTACACATAGGTAAATTTTTTAAGGTAGGAATTGCCTTTCATTTGCCCAATTAAATGAGACTCGGTCTAACGAAGCTCCGTTCTAATGAATGCAACACGCCACGAGCAATCTTGGCTCGCCGTCTCCGAGTTAGTCGTGTTTAGGTATATCTACGTATAATGAGATAGGTACTATCGGCAAAATTGAATCCTGACCCCAAAGAGTAAAGTAAGTATATAGGTAAAGAGTGCCCTCTTGAAGCGTTTAATGGAAACCTTTTTGACAGTGCCATCTTTTAATTGCATCCGAAACTAACTATTCACGTGTGCGTGTAGAACCAGTACCTACACATACTGCAAAGCATATTTTACTACTAGTTGGGCAAACTTTTCTATCGTTGTCGACTAAGAAGACTATCAAAACCATAGCGGTCGGTTAAACAAATGTGGCCAAGTGAAAAATAAAATTAATATAACAAATAACTGAATTAATGAAAATTATATTATTAAATAATGTTATGTTATTTCAATGCAAAATACTATTAACGAATAATATCTAAAACAATTTATGACTCATAGTTTTACATGGATTTTGTAGCGACATCCTGTGATATTATTTAAGTAACCGAAAATCTACTTTGCGCAATAGTAGGTTTATGGATGCACCAGAAGATGGTAGATCTATCGATATCAAACGTCAACGGGTATGTCACTGTCCCCCCCCCCCCTGGTATGTTCGTTAATTGTAACAAGGTTCTATGGTGGGTCATGATTCAGTTGGTTCGATAGTACTATTAGCTAGTGGTCATTCATAGCCTTGTGATGCTTGCATATTGGCATAAAAGCAACGCAACGTCTTCAAAGTACACTATAGACGATGCAATTTGTCACAAAACCGAATGTAAGAAGACAAAAATATGCCTAATGACGAAAATCCTATACAAATGTTTCAAAAAATTACGAAGATAAAACGGTTAATACTTATTGCTTGATAGAGAGCGAAAACGCTTGAGACCCACGTTTGAAAGATGTATCATTTACTACCCATGATGTCACGACGTCATGGGTAGTAAATGACAAACCTTTCATGTGAAGGCTGAATTAAATTAAAAGTAAATGACTATATTATAGTATGTCTGACACTGTTTTGCAGAAAAGGGATAGAGTATCCTCTTAAAACGTTGGACACATATAACTTTGTGTTTATTTATTTTCTTGTGTTATGTACTTTTCTCTCCATGTGACTATATTTTTAATCCTTTTTCAAGGAAATTCAACCTTATATGAACGTCAAATACGCTATGATAGTATGAGTATCCTGATCACGGATTAAAATCACTGTCTATAGATATAGTAATTATCTCTATGAGAAAGGGATACAGTAAGACAAAGTGGGTCTCTTTCGGCTAGCGGCTTCGGCCACGGTTTTACCCATACATTTTTTTAAAATCTAAGCGGTTTTTTTATTGAATGATTGTATTTTCATTATTAGTATGTATTTATATACCAACTTTTATATTTTTCTACACATAGGTAGCGGTAATTTTTTGAACGATTAGGTACTATATAAATAGTGATTTATAATGACTTAATATTATATTGGCTCTATGGAGCCTTTTTTTCACCTCGTGCAGTGCAACTGCAAATCAGAAATAAATACTAAGTTCTCGCCATTTTTACAAATATTTGTAACCAAATTAACCATTGTCATTTGTCAATCGCATGTTTTAATCATTAATGTAGAAAAGAAACAAAGATTTAATGCTGGTGACACTGATATTGTGACACTCAGCGAAGATGTAAAACCTCTCACAGACTGAATGCGTCCTGGCCGCAGCGGTGAATAGTAAACTTGTAATTACATTAGCTGTCTAATTTTCTATTGACCGCCACCGCAGGCCGCGCCAGTGTGTTGCGGGCTTAGCGCCTGAACCTGACCTAGCACCTACCTAAATGCAGTGCCCTATCTATAGGAGGGGAGATAATTCATCTCGCTCGCATCAGTGAGTGTGAGTGTAGTTAGTGCACTGAATTTACGAGTAACTAGGTCTAAAGTCCGCTTTAGTCCTACCTAATGTTTGATCTGCTGCCACAAACATCTACAAACTTTTAACTAATAAGTAGGTTAAATTCGAACTACCTATGTCCTCTTATATCCCAGACAAGAAACAACATTATTTCCACAACGAAGTTGAGGGTATAGCTAGTTATTATTAGTTATGTGACGTTGCCCAATGCTTAATTTAAGTTGAGGAGGCACAACGATCTTAACAAGCGACATGTATTTTCTCTTTCAATTAAACTGTAACCAATACTTAGGGTATAGTTTGAATCCTCTAGAGAGCCCGAATGAAGGTAAAGGTTGTAGACTTAGATGTCGGTGACGATAGCTGAATGGGGGGCCATTAAAGGCAGACTCGCACATAATTTCTCGTCGGGTCGGCAATGTTCTGGGTGTTTCCACTTGAGTTGCAGCTGCTGTGTGTGGCAGACATAATAAATTAGATTAGATTTTTTACTGGGTAACAAAATCATATTTTTAACATAAGTAGCATAACATTCTCTTTAAACTATTTAGGTACTGACATGTATTTGTCATAGCCACAGAGGACTTTTCTTGGTCATAGCTGTCTTGTCAGTTATTATCCTGTAATTCCCTATGTAATGTTTTATGCTGATTAAAGCCTTGTTTTCCTAAGGTTCTGTCGTATCTTATGTATCAATTTAATCAGCATAAATTAAAATGCCTGACAATGAAAAAAAAATCTAAGTCAGCGGTTCCGATGTCGTGCCGACTCACAACATTTCCATGACGCGCTATCTACGGCCTGACCGTTTCAACATCGAACCGAATACAACAGCCGCTGATGTAGTGGTTGCGCTACCCTCGAAAATTTTCTAGAAGAAGATCAAACAATAAGGGAAACGGCGCGGCTGAAGATTCTAATCAACCATCTCTCGCCGATTGTCCACTCGTTTGTTCGCGACTGTTCTACATTCCGTCAAGCAATGTCGCAGCTTGAAAAAGTGTACGTAAAGCCTAAGAATGTGATTCTTTCTCGCCATTTGCTTACGACTCATAAGCAACGATCGGACGAATCGATCTCTGATTATTCCCGTGCCCCGAAGCTTCTGGCTCACGAATGCAAATTCGAGCAGGTTTCCGCTCAAGAACATGAGGATCATAATATAAGAGGTGCGTTCATAGCGGGAATCAGTTCTCAGAAAATAAGAGAACGTCTTAGAAAATTTGTTGCTCACTTTAGAACTTGAAGCAGCCGAACACAACTCGAAGATTATAGCAAGCAATACAGGATCGCTTCTTAACGCACTTCCTGAAATTGGAGCTGAAGTTTCAAGACCGACTCAAGTACCCGACACCATAGCAAGTCTGACTGCGATTTCCGCTGCTTCACCATCAAGTTTCGTCAAAGCAACTGTGCCTGTGACTATAAACGAAGTACGCGCTGACGCCCTGATAGACACAGGTAGCTCAATTAGCTTCATCAATAAAGATTTAGTTCCTATTATGAACTTGAAGCAAAAACCTTGCAAGCAAACTATAACACTAGCCTCCCTCAACTACGTGTCTTTTGTAGAAGGGATGTGCTTCGCAACCATTAAACTAAAATAGCATACTTACAAACACAGACCTCTCTTGATTGTAAATAACCTGTGTGCAGATATCATTGTCTGTCATGATATTCTCAAGGATCACTCAAGCCTCTAAGCTCTAACTTCGTTTCGGAGGAGATAAAGATCCTCTACAGATCTGCCACGTTATGATGTTATACTTGTAAGTATGTTATACTGCCTCTGTTCCACCGTCATCAGTTTTTACAAACTTATCGCCTGACATTAAACCAATAGCTTATATTAGCTTATAATAGCAAAAGGCATTATTCTGACGCAGATAGAGATTGTATTGAAGAAGAAATTACAAAGCTCTTGGAGGACGGGGTAATCGAACCTATCGTATCCCCTTGCGTGCGCAAGGGCTGGTTGCAGGTGGCGGGGCACATCGTAAACGTCTCGTCGTAGACTATTCACAAACCATTAACAAATACACAATGCTAGATGCCTATCCATTACCCAATATAGAAACTATCGTATCCAAAGTTGCAAAAATCAACTACATCAGCCAGATTGATCTCAAAAGCGCATATCACCAAGTTCCAGTCTTAGAGAGAAAAACTTTTCACATCATTTGAAGCTGGCGGCAATTTGTACCAGTTTACTAGAATCCCGTTTGGTGTGACTAACAGGGTAGCAGCTTTTCAAAGGACTCGACTTTATCATCAAAAGAGAAAAACTAGAGGGTACCTACGCGTATTTGGATGATGTTACTGTATGTGGCCAAGACAAAGAAGACCATGATAAGAATCTCCAGTTTATGTCCACCGTAAACAAATACAAACTGACCCTAAACGAAAAGAAATGTACCTTTGGTGTGTACCTTTGGTTGGTATTAATCTTTTGGGGTACACAATAAAGAACAACTCTATTGTACCTACCAAATCAAGAGACTAAAACCACTGCTAGACCTGCTTGTCCCCACTAACGCAAGTGAGCTTCAGCGAACTTTGGGTTTATTCGCCCACTATGCTAAATGGATTACCAAGTTTTCGGAAAAATTACAACCATTAATTGCCATTGCAACTTTTCCCTTGAGTGATGGTGCTAAGACATCTTTCGAGACACTGAAGTCAGATATCGCTAAAGCGTGTCTTGTAGCTATCGATCCCAACGAGACCTTTACAGTCGTGACAGATGCTTCGGACTTTGCAATAGCCGCTACGCTTTCTCAGAAGGGACGTCCTGTCGCCTTTTTTCACGCACTCTATCAGAATCCAAGCGTAAACAGTCATCGGTTGAAAAAGAAGCTAGCACCATCGTGGAATGTTTACGAAAATGAAGGCATTATCTTATTGGTAAACATTTTTTGTTTGTTACAGATCAACAATCGGTCGTATTCATGTTTAATCAAAAACATAATAACAAAATAAAAAATGAAAAAATAGAACGCTGGCGCCTCGAAATGCCCTGCTATAAATATGATATAGTTTACCGACCAGGGAAAGAAAACATTGTCGCCGATGCTCTTTCGAGAGTATGCTCCTACCTTAATCACAATAAGCTTAAGGAACTACACGAATCTCTCTGCCACCCTGGTATCGTTAGAATGGCGCATTGGGTCAGAATGAAGAACTTAGAGTCTGGCCAGCGAGTCGTGTCCAAGACGATTTTTCCGATATCTTATGATGGCAACACTATTATCTGTCAAACACGTGTCAAACGGATTGTCACCTGCTTCTTTTATAACCTCACATCGTTACGCATTTGCTGGATATTTTGAGTTCACTATGTCGAAACCTATAAAAAGTAGTGAAAGATGCATGCTGTTTAAGATGATTAATAAATATAATCAAAAAAGGATTGAATCGGACAACGTGATCAAGGAAAAACGACGACTTTTGGATGAAATCGTCGCAACATCAGGTAGGTCGACTAAAACATTGTGATATTTGTGATACTTTTCGCTCAGTTATCATATTAAATTGGGCCTTTACGGTATTTTTCCTAGTTTAAACTGAAACTGTGACAGCTTTTCTGCATTTTAAATAACATAACGTATATTGTTTTCAGCCGCCTTGGATAATGAAGTGATAAAAAGCACAATTGACAATTTGGTTAAGCAAATCATAGCTTTAGAAAAAAATACAAAAAAACAATCTGAAACAGAATATCTGACTGAGATCTCTGCTATGACAGGTTAGTACAGTTTTTTTTCACCAGCATTCTCTACATAAGTCATATTTAGTTAAGTCATATTTGTGTGTTGTGTGTTTTGTGCTAATAATTTGAAATTTCAGATGTAAGTATTAAAACATTGCAAAGAATAAAAAAAGAAGGTGCTATAAACCAAGGAGAGTGGAACACACCGGGTAAAAAGCGTCCGCGACAGCCAACTGTTGCTAACATTGATAATTTCGATTTATCAGCAATACGCAATAAAATCAATGAATTTTATTGTGTAAAGAAGCAAGTTCCAACTCTGCGAAACTTACTTGCTGATTTAAAAGAATCTATTGGATTTTCTGGTGGTCGTGAAACATTGAGACAAATATTGGTCAAGAATGGATTTGAATATAAAAAGAATAAAAATGAAAGATCAATCTTACTTGAAAAGTTTGATCTAGCTGCATGGCGACATAGGTACCTGAGAACAATTGATGAAAAGCGGAAACAAGGTAAACTAATAGTTTACATTGATGAAACCTATGTTCATCAAAACTATAAAGTAAAAAAGTCATGGCAAGGACCGTCCACAAGCGGAGTAATTGATAAAATATCTCCCGGCAAAAGGCATATTGTTGTTCATGCTGGATCTGAACAGGGTTTTGTTCCCAATGCTTTATTAGTATTCAGTACTAAGTCAAAAATGGCTGATTATCATGATGATATGAATAGTAAAAACTTTATGAAATGGATACACGAAAAAATAATACCCAACTTAACACAACCCAGTGTTATTGTTATGGATAACGCTAGTTATCATGTAACGCAAATAAATAAGCCACCAAATATGAACAATTTAAAGGCTGGTATTCAGAAATGGCTTACTGAAAATGGAATCCACTATGAACCATATTTTACAAAGGCAGAGCTCATGTGCCTTGTCACTGAAAATAAAACAACTCCAATGTATGAAGCTGAAGAATTATTGAAGGAGCATGGCCATGAAGTTTTGAGACTTCCGCCGTATCACTGTGATTTGAACGCAATCGAACTTATATGGAGTTTGGCTAAACGAAAGGTAGCAAGCAAAATTTAGGGATTCCAGGTAAAGAAATGGAGAACCTTATTAAACAATGTTTTAATAGTGTCACAGCCAATGATTGGAAAAAATGCACAGATCACACTATTAATGTAGAAAAGCAATATAAAACTAGGGACAAGATAACGGAAACGGAATTGGAACCCTTTATTATTTCTCTACGTAATGATGATACTGACAGTGATTTCTCTTATGAAGACATTGAATTTCTAGATTCTGATTCTGACTAATAAATACTTAAATCAAAATAATTTTATTTATACTTTGGCTTTGTCAGTAGAAATAGCCAGAAAATTTAAAAATTAAGGGTGTGAATGGTTGACTCCCCATAGAAAATTTGAATTTGCGCCTTCTTCCACTGACAAAGTAGATACCTGTAGGCATTATATAACCAAATTCCATGCGGACGAAGTCGCGGATGTAGATTATGTGGGTATTTTGCATACTTGTACAGTCGACTACAAAGAGATGTATCCACTTTTAGACCTTATTATAAAGCAATAAGGTGAAAATGTGGATACATCTCTTTGTAGTCGACTGTACAATCTAAATTATAATTAAAAAAATTAGAATTAAAAAATATATGAAAACATTTTGTCTCATAAAATTCAAGTATCAAAACCATGTATTCGGCGTTCTTTCAGTGTTGTCACCTGAAAGATTTTTGAATTTGCCGCCGTTTTCTAGGGACACGACTCGCTGGCCAGACTCTACCTTATTCGATAAATGACGTAAAAGCAATGACTGCGTCATGTCTGGTTTATGCGGAAATAAAACCGCGTTTCATGAAGACTCGTGGACACTTAATAAAATCAACTTCACCGTTCGAGAGGTTGAATATCGATTTTAAAGGACCCTTACCGAGCAGTACAGGCAGAAAATATATCCTAACAATAATCGATGAATATAGTCGATTTCCTTTCGCTTTTGCCTGTAAGGATATGACTTCCGCTACGGTAATCAATTGTCTGAAAAAATTATTTTATATGTTTAGCACGCCACTTTATATACACAGCGATAGAGGCACCGTATTTATGTCCGAAGAATTGCGACAATTCTTATCGTCTCTAGGCGTAGCCTGTAGTCGCACGACGCCCTATAACCCGGAAGGTAACGGGCAAATAGAGCGCCTAAATGGCACCTTATGGAAGACCATCCAATTATGTTTGCGTTCTAAAGGCCTACCTACTGAAAATTGGGAGCAAGTTCTGACAGTATCTTTACATGCTATACGATCGCTTCTCTGCACACCAATTAACGCTACGCCACATGAGAGATTATTTTTACATCCGCGTCGATCTTCCAACGGAGAAATTTTGCCAACGTGGCTCGTACCAGGTCCAGTTCTAATCAAGAAAAACGTACGTAATAAAACTGATCCCCATGTTGAAGAAGTGGAACTTTTACAAAGTAATCCTAACTACTCTTGTAAGAACACCAGTGGGACGAGAAACCACTATCTGTAACAGACAACTAGCGCCACTCCCAGCACCTGAAACCGGATCGACTTCCGATGGGGACGAGCTGGAGATGCTAGATGCCGAATCAACATCATCCGTCGACTCACAGGAGTCCGAGCGCGAGGCTGCTGCTGAAGCGCCGCGCCGATCCGGGCGGAGTCACCGCCTGCCGCACGTAGCACCTGCAGCACTACGAACTGTAGGTAGTCACTAGAAGGGGGGGTGAATGACATGTATTTGTCATAGCTGTCTTGCCAGTTATTATCCTGTAATTCCCTATGTAATGTTTTGTGCTGATTAAAGCCTTGTTTTCCTAAGGTTCTGTCGTATCTTATGTATCAGGTACCTCTATAGCTTTCTCTTTGACTTTTGTGTTAGTGAGAAAGGGTCACATTGTTAACAGAGCTTCGTTGTAGACTATTTGACAACAGTGAAAATAAATTGTTTTTTCATTTGCAACAGATAAAAATGACGAAAATACTGGGAAACTATCAATCTTTCATTTAAGTTGTCAATTTTAAGATTTTTAAATTCATAAAAACTAACAATAAATAAGGATGTTGTTTGATTGTGAGGTCACAAGCCTGTAATCCCTACAAATTCCATACTAAAACGGAGCGTTTTTGACGTTTTATTAAAAGAAGCTAGTTTGACTTGTGTCAAATAGCGTATTAAATTATATTCAGCTGAATTGAACATACCTACTTACCGTTTGGGCGGGCCCGGTTGGTTTCTTATTAATAAAATAACGCATTGCACGTTTTTACTACATACACACACAATCATCATATCAGCCGAAAGACGTCCACTGCTGGACATAGGCCTCCCCCAAAGTGATCGGCCCTGCGCCACCCGCAACCAGCGGACTCCCGCGATCTTTACCAGGTGACCCATACACACACAATGAATACCTAAAATCATGCCAAAATAGTAGCCATATTTTTTCTCCCTACTTCCTCAAACCATCCTGTTTAGTCCCAGTTCGCAATTCTAAGGCTTACAGACCAAATTGTCGCTTTACCTCAATAGCAGCCGTACATCTCGATAGCAACAATTATTACGAAACAGTGAACCGTAATAAATAACGGTGTACGTTTCATTAGTGGGTAACTGGGTTGTCGTTCCTTATGCCTAATAAAAGTAATCTTTAACCTATTAAAACAGGATGACGAGGTTCTTAATTCGTGTTTACTTAATTATGCGTTAACGATAATTCTTTCATGACCCCGCCCCCGCTTGTTACCTACAAAGAGCGTAAGCAAAGCCGCGGGATTAAATACAGCCTATGTCTTTCCTGCACAGCTATCACAGTACCTACGGTCCGCGAGCTGTACTCCGTCTCCCGTCTTTCTCGAATTAGAACGCTTAGACAGAGATGGATAGTCTATGTCGCCGCGACACAGTTTGCGGGCCATCCGGTGATAGTCATGCTATGGTCATGCTGAAGGTCCGTTGTCTTGATCAAAGATTTTTTGTTACCGAATCTATATAAGAATTTCTGGATAATCCGGATATTACCCTGTACATACAAACCTCCGCCCTTACAAAGCTGCATTCTGACACACATTTAAAAACATCACAACGACTTTTTAAAGTGTTACAATTAACATGGAAAGAGAAGTACTTAAACATTTTTTTACGTATTTATTTATTTCGCTAAAATAAGCAAGTTTAAAAGCAATGTGGCGTCACTCCTGTCAGCTGTCGAATCTGACGTGTTCTGCATCGCGCTATAGAAGTTTCATAAATCACTTTGCATATATATAAAATCCAAAACAACTCTCATCGGGACTTCGGTCCCTGAGAGATCTCTCTATTGCCGTGACTTCTACATTGGTGACCTCCGACAATGGACATAAGCGCAACTCGTGAGGATCTCCTGACTGACGCCCAACTCTCAGCAAGCCACTCTCTATGTATATTTTGTAGTCTTTGCTCTCTCTCTCTCTCTTCTACTCGCTCGCCACCCTGACTGAGCGCTCGCTCGCCACACTGGCTCTCTGAGCACTGGCAAGCTTGCACTCTTCATACATCGTGGCTGACCCCTCTGTCTCGAAGGGGGGCTGATGTGGCGTCACTCCTGTCAGCTGTCGAATCTGACGTGTTCTGCATCGCGCTATAAAAGTTTCATAAATCAATTTGCATATATTATATAAAATCCAAAAAATAATAATTGGCTTTAAAAAAAATCCACGTGTCATGCAACTAGGAACAAAAAACAGAATGACATCCATTTGCTCAAATTCCATGAACCTAGAATACTCTGAACAGGTAGGTTATGGTAATAAAATAATACAATACCACGTGCGAGCGAGCTTGATAGCGTACAAATCTCTATGTGTGACAGAAAGGGAAATATTATCATTCATTGTCCTTGTCATAGTTCCGCTTTTTTTTATTTACCACAACTGATTTAGTATGAAGTTGTGGCACATAAACCATTACCCGTCCAAATTAAGTAGGTTGTTTATGGCAAGTCGTTACTGTCATCAGCCATTTTAAGACCAGTTCTTAATTTAGCTGCATCTAGGAGCCTCTCCGTCCCTCACTGTGGCATCAAGTGCAGCCTGTCCAGAGTATTCTAGGTTCATGTCAAATTCAGATCAAATCTGACAAGAGACAAGTTTTCTATCTGTGCTTCTACCAGGGGGGGGGGGGGGACAGTGACATACCCGTTGACGTTTGGTAAAGATAGAGCTACCATCTTCAGGTGCATCCATAAACCTACTATTGCGCAAAGTAGATTTTCGGTTACTTAATAGTAAGTTACTTCGGTTACAAAATCCATGTAAAATTATGAGTCATAAATTGTTTTAGATATTATTCGTTCATAGTATTTTGCATTGAATTTACATAACATCATTTATTAATATAATTTTCATTAATTCAGTTATTTGTTATATTGATTTTATTTTTCACTTGGCCACATTTGCCTAACCTACCGCTATGGTTTTGACGGCAGCCGCCTCATAGAATTGTCGGATGTGATTTTTCGTCGGAGTTTTTCTTTTCGTATTGTGCTTTACTAATAATAATTGTGAAATCCTCCAGGAAGTGCGCTATGTCGAACCCAGTGCTCCTTCACCTTGCGGTTGAGAGCTTTATTTTGATACTGTGTTGTTTTGCGCGTAATGGACGCTATATTTGTTATATAAAATGCCCAAATTATGTGCTTTTGGCTGTAAAATCAATGGTAAGTTTATATCATACGTTTTGGGAATAAAGGCGTGAATCTATGTATACGTAATATGTATGTATATTTTGCGAATGATGGAAAAACAGGAAAAACTATTACAATCACCATGGTAGGAATTCTTGTAATTTTGTGATTTATGCAAATATCGTAATTATAATCGTGAAATAAATGAATCTGAATCATCTGCTTGACTTGAGATTTTATCCAATAGTTAATTTGTTCGTGTTAAGATTTCACTTACACTATCACTTTCGAATGCCTTTTCTACTTTGTAGCTAAACATGTCGATTTAATTTTTGCCGACCACAAAAGGATTTTGGTTGCAAGAATTAAAATCGACTTGCTTACAGCTAAAGCTTACATGGGCCGATTTTTCTATCGTGGTCGATTTAAATTTTTCGTCAGATCGATAGGTTTGAAAAGCTATTGATTATAAAAATCCCATATAGTTAAGAATATCCCATACGTTTTGTACTCAATGGATAAAAAATGTAGGAAACTATAGGAAATTATGCGGATATTGTACAGAATCACGAGCTCTTCCAACCTACAAAAGTTTTATCCAATTCTGACGAAAAAAAAACGACTACGATAGAAAAATTTGCACAACTAATAGTAAAGTATGTTTTGCGTGTATGTGTAGGTACTGGTTCCACACGCACACATGCATAGTTAGTTTCGGGAACAGCAAAAGATGGCGCTGTCAAAAAGGTTTCCATTAAACGCTTCAAGAGGGCACTCTTTACCTATATACTTACTTTACTCTTTGGCTTCTACCATGGCGGACACATGCTATCTCTTACACCCGTTCTTTCTCTTTCTGTCATAGTGGCATTTGGATGGTTACCATGGATATTGTAACTTCAGGAGAAAACATGTGTGTCAAACAACGAATGCTTTTGACGAATACATTTAAAAGACGTTAATTATTTTCAAATTATACATTATATGTATAAGATTCTCGTCATCAACCAGTTTAAAGCCAGCATAATAGATACCAAGAACGTTAGGTACCTTCCTACATACAAGTTTGTTTAACCTATAATGTTATAACCAAATATGTAAGTAGATATCCTGAAATGTCGAGCGTAAACATTGTTTTTTTTTTATTTAGAAACAAACATTTTGTAAATAAATTAAAGTAACAAGAAGAATTATGTAAATACATTGGGACTACTGGCGAACGAAAAAGAGACAGTACATACCTACGTCAAAGGCGCGTGCTGAAATGGGCCACAGATAATCGCTTTTGAATTTAAATATAACAACGTATTAAGTGTAGGTACCTACTTATATTATATTACCAAACCTCGATTAGAATGGAATTTAAGGTGACAGTTTTATAACAAATTCGAGGGTCATAAGTAACGTGTATACATTTTAATTCATATTGCCTCACCTACGCGGTCCCTGGGAATATTCTCCGTACATAACGGGAATTGGAACTTCGAGAATATTACATACATATGATACACAATTTCACACGTGGACCGCCGCGCGTGCACGATAGACCATTCGTCTCTTTCCAATATTTAGAACACTTAAAAGGGACAGACAGTTTATCTCCGAGCTGTGTCGCTTGCAGTCTCGCGCTACGCTATTCGTGCAGTGCGCTATACGTGGGAGAGAGAAATCGCACTCCGATGTCTCGCTCCTACATATGGTGACGGCTCGAATACTTGGCCGAGTAGTTCGGGGCTTAGGAGTTTTAAGATAATAATTAACAACTTAGAAAACTTACAAAAAACCCCCCACAATTCATTTCAAATTTCAATTTCTCAAATATTTAGGAAGATACGAATTTCCAACATCAGAATGGACCCCACGGGCCGTGGAAATGATTTGTTTGTGTTTCGCTCCTTTACGGAAAACACCTTGACGGATAGTGACCTTTGTCACGCCCGACCTTTGTATCGCTTGGATCTATTCATAGTGTAACAAATTACCTTTGTGATCTGGCCTAAACTCCATAAATTAAACGCTTTGCGGTTTCCGAAATACAATACACGCGACCAAACGTGAAGTTAAATTTAAGGACGAAATAAGGTTAGCTTAGGTCGGTCCTAGGCGGTCGTAGCACCTTCACTGCCAGGAACCCGCCCAGCGGGCGCCTACGCCGTAGTCGCCTTCGAGCATACGAAAAAAACCACGGGATCGGCCACGAGCGTAGCGATTCTTGGTAGTAAATGTAGTAAGGTGCATTTTCATTAGTCGATAGCGCCCGCATTCGAAGCTAGATTTCCAAAACGCATACTGCGAGGCTCGTCATTTGGACAATAGTTTTCACTGGTCAATATACGACCTGCACGGAATCGGCAAACAAACGGTAGAACTACTACTGTGCTATCCACTGATGATTATTATTAGCCCTTACCTATCCTCTCTGCGAGCATCAGTATGCCGTAAGGTCAAATGTCAATGTCAGATTCTGATGAAATCGTTTATTTTTGCATAAGAACGTTGTACCTACGGGTAAGCTAGCGAGACGTACCTACACACTCGAAGACGGTTGTTAAACAAAAAAATATAAGGATAAAACTTAATTTTCAACACATTTGCTCGTAACGTTCCTCTTATTATGTCGCTTTTAGGCTCATGATCCTGGGTATTGAACACGCGTGTTATATCCCATATCCCGATTACGTCCCGTTGGCACCATGCAGCAAGATGTATGCATGAACACGGTGCAATCTTAAATTAACCGGGTTGTACAGAATGTACAGCTTTTTTAAATTCTCGGCAAGTGGATTTTTACTCGACTAAACAAATTAAATCCTTTTTGTTAATTAATTGACTATTTCTTTTTGGATATGATATAAAAAAGTTTAATTTAGTAAAACTTTTCACTTTTGATAACATTTTACATTAATTAATAAATATTAAAAAATATATATTTAGTATATTTTTTATTGGTTGTTTAGAGATTTCATCTAAGGCCGGGTCCGCTGCGCCGTGTTTTCGATGTTTGTAACATCTAACATGTTCGCAATACCCTATTTGTTTGCCGAAACTAACGCAAGATGTTTAAAAATATCGAAAACACGGCGCAGCGGACCCGGCTTAAGTCTGGCTTAACATTAATGCGCGTGCACTGCGCAATATTCACGAAAAAAAAACTGTTGCGCGTCATTATAGGTTATTTAAGGCGATATGATGCGACGCATTTTTTTTAATTTTTAATGTGTCGTATTTCAAAATAAAACCATTTACAAAATCACATATCCTAGAAGAACCACGAAGCTACTCGCCTTAACAAATATTTGTAAACATTGTTAATGCGTGTTTGGTTATAATCAAAAATCGACTATTACTCGGTAACTATAGTTATGCCTACTTAGCCGTGATAGTTTTCCTTTTCAATTAATTATGTTTACTACTGCTACGATTTTTTACACATTCCCAGTAATACCCATTTAGCCGGTAAGGGGGGGGACACATGACTCGAACAAAAATTAGGGCTTTAAAGCCCAATATCTCGCAAACGAATCACTGAGTTAAGAATAAGGTTCTAATTATTCCACAATATTTTTGAATATGCTATCCAACGATACCCATCACACCATGGGTATAACGAGAAAAAAAAATTACATCCCCACTTAAGGTGTAAACATTGAGTTATATTACTAGAGTAGACATCACCTAGCATAAGTTTGCGCATGTCAACATACTCTCATGAGATCAGTATGTTGGTTTAGTCAGTGGCGCTCGCTTCGAGTGCAATTTTTACTCAAAACTTTTAAAAAATGCCTTCTTTTGCATTGCGCTATTGCACCAACAATAGTAAAAGTACGGGGATCAGTTTTCATCGGCAAATTCACAGATTTTTGAAATAACATTAATTTTTGTGTAATTCATAAAATACGCGCCGATGGCGGCCATAATTTCAAAGATTAAAAAATGTAGAAGCAATTTCCTAAGACTATTTTGCTTTATTAGTAGAACATTAAACTTACTAGATTTACTGATTTAAAGCTAAAAAAATTGCAGCAACCATTTGTTTTATTTATTTATTTAATCGTTGTTATGAATAATTTTAGTAGCAACGTTCAGTTCTCCTTATTTAAATATATCTTAAGTTCTACTTATTTTAATCCTAAGTAAATTCTCTTATATAAATAATTTACGCGATGCGAGTATGGTCTCCGAATATGAACCCATTAGCAATTTAGGACAATATAATTATTATATCAATTTCCAATTTGAAAATTGTCGTAATTTAGTTTGTTTGTCTTGCTACGATTGCTATCAAAATCGATATTTGAGGATCCGCATGGACCTTAAATTAGGACTTTGTCATCAAATCTGACACAAATTTCTGAGACAAATTGCATCAACATAGTTCATCCACGGCAACTATAAAGATATCCAATATAAAAAAATACAAATACCAAATGTCGGTGATTAAATAAATAATTGGTTTTTTAATAAGTGTATTAAATCCCGCTATAGCCATAACTGAATCCGAACTCAGAAAATTGTCGCATCTACTACGTTTACATACTCTTTGATTTTCCAAGATGGCGGCCTGATTGAAAGACGTCAAGAAAAATTTTCTGGGTTGCCAGTCTATACGTAGTAATAGTAAGTCAATGGGTGTAAAGGAGGTACCGTAAAAAAATATTTTCAAGCTTTTATTCTACTGTTTTGTCGGCGTGATTGAGGCGACCGTCCCTTATACATACGGTTTCCTCATGTTATGGCATACCTACAATTTTGAACCGACTTCGAAAAAAAAGAGGAGGTTCTCAATTCGGTTTTTTTTTTTTTTTTTCAAAGTTTGTTACCTCAGAACTCCGTCATTGATGAGCCGATGCATATTTTTTTTTTGTTTGTAAGTATATGCTTCCAGGTGGGTCCCATTTTTTTGAAAATTCAATTGGATGATGGGATCCATGAGGAATTGAGGGAACTCCTCAATTATATTAGGCACGCGTGTAGTGATTTTGGTATTTTCTATTATAACTCGTGTATTTACATACGGAAATCATAAATTGGTGTAGTGGAATTGATGATGAAGACCACAGATGACTTATGGAATTCCTCAATTTTGTACTTAAAAGTACAAAAGTATATCACAGATTCTGATAAGATTCCGTTGAAATAGCAACTAATGAAGTGCCAAGGGTGATCCTTGTGGAATTGACGGAAGTCCTCAAATATTATCGGGTCACATACAGCGATTGGGTTTATTTCTATAATAATCAACGCATTTGCTCTCGGAAATCAGTTCATGAGGTAAATTGGAAAATAAATGTTCTCGTGGCTTGGCGGAGTACTAAATTGAAGTCGGTTAAAACTTTGTTTTTAAAGTAAATTATAGTAATCACACTTGATATTCAACTCGCCCACAACGCCGGTACATCATTATCGCCACTTATACCGTCGTAAAGACAAAGCAGAGTCGCCTTACTCGAAACCGGGTGCTTCGCTTAAATCAGCTGACCTTGACGGAATTCGGAGCGTCTCGAGTTGAGGGTTCAATTGAAGCGAGCGAAGTAAGCGTTGTTCGAAAGGGCTCGAGCGTCCGTGACCGCTACACTTCACAGTCTCGGGAAATTTATTGTTTACGCAGTATCCTAATTAGAGTATTTGACACTAGCTAAACTTTTGTTTTATGCTAGCTAGCATAACAGCAAAGCTCGAATATGGGACGTATATAGGCTGATGACGATGGTTTTAAATAGTCTTTTACAGATGTTATCAACATATTACATGATCATTGATCACACAAAAATAGTACATTACTACAGAGGCCGCCGGGAAAATAGGGATTGCCGCCCAAGTAGATATAGACAGATAGAGACGAGTATTTCACGCCGAATATCTAAAGAAGATCAAACTCTTTTTAATGACTGAATGCCGTGACGTGATCTCACGAATAGATTGAAACAAAAGAAGGTCGCTTTGCAGGCCGTAACGAAGAACTGAGGACACACCCATGATAAGCCGTCAGTGCGGTTTCCAGAGACTGTCTCTCAGTCTTCGGAGGGCAAAGACAAATCGATCGAGATATAAATGTAATGTTTTATATTGCAAAATTACAGTTGGATCTACCTAACGCGCGTTCAAAACGTTATGTGATTACCCCACTGGTTTCTTTCAGTGTTTCGTCACAGAATAAATAGACGGTCATAAGTCATAAGTATTTTATTAGTAAAGCCAATTTACACGTTATAATTGTAGAACATATTCACATTGTGTCGTAAAAAATAAAATATACACATCAATATGACAACACAGATCGTGACATTAATAATAATAATTAATATGCCACCTCTCTTCCCCCCAGCTTTCTGACCGGTGTTGCCCTTAGGCCATTTTTTAATGTCGCTATTAATAGGGGCCCATCTAGCAGTTGGCGAGTCACCGTCTGCCAGAGATAAAAAGTGAGACAGTTTTATTAGGCAGGCGTCCGATGTTTCACCCAATAGCCCAGCCACTAGTCCATCATTTTCACCCAATAACCCGTTTTATTTAGATTCCATCAACCATCAATAGGCCCTATACTCCTCAGCGGGTGCTGTCCCTGTGTGCGTCCCATGACACGGGCAGGGACAGCATCCGCTCGGTGTACTCCTTGCATTTTATTAAATTGTCAAAAGGGCCTCTACGTGTTGGCTCAGTTGGTACTTTGTAGGTACCTAGCTCCACGCACGCCTCCCAAAGGTCCGGGACGTCATTGTCCCGTGAGCGGGAATAATTAATATTAAGTACAAAATATAGATTATATAATATAGATGACTTGTCATCCTTTTTGTGGTTCTTTGTTAACAAATCCCCTGTTTACGAGTAGGTATGCCAAACGAGCCTAAACGTGGCCATCCCTTTCTTTTGCATGCAACGCGCTGCGAAAGATCGTATACGTTCCGTAGCAGCGCTAATTTACCGGCTGTAGCGGCATACGAAACCACGGAGTGAGCAGGCCCTGGTTTCGTGTTACTTAAGGTGATGCCTTGATTCTAGTCAGTTTGCGAAAACCACGACCCCTTGTGAGAGACACGCTTATGCCTTCCGCGCATAAGAAAAAGAGATGCAATACTGTTCGGCAATGGCTTTTTAGGGTTCCGTAGTCAACAAGGAACCCTTATAGTTTCACTATGTCCGTCGGTCTGACCGTCTGTACGTCTGTTCGCCTGTCCGTCTTGGGCGTAGCTCAGTAACCCTTACTACTAGAAGTCTGTAATTTGGAATGGGTATATAAATCAATCACGCCGACAAACAAGATTTTTCTAAATCTTGAAAAAAAAGTTTTTTAGGGAACCTAAAGTGGGGATGTAATATTTTTTCTCGTTAAACCCATGGTGTGGGTTATCGTTGGATAGCTTGTTCAAATATATTATGGGTTTTTTGGAAACCATCATTCAATTAAGTGATTCGTTTGCGAGATATTGGGCTTTAAAGCCCTAATTTTTCGTCTCGTCCCCTCGTGTAGGTAAAATACCATACTACGTATGAACTTGACTGTGTTGTAAATTAATGTATTGTTTAAGTAGGCCGAGTTAAAAAGGGAAATAAAGACAACTATGGTTTTTTTATCGAGGAAATTCTAGATGCAATCATATATCGATTAAAACAGATAAACAATCATATTAGTCAAAAATCATATATCAGAACGGCGTTTCAAAGAACTCGATCTTTTCCCGCCCTTATATCACGTCTTGGCACTACAAGGCACATATATATAGGTCCCCATTCGGTACACCTTCGAAAGGGTTCTTAAGTAGGAAGAGTAAGCCTAACGACCATTACTTTTTTGCGGCCCAAACAAGAAAAGCCGCAATGTGGAATCTCGCCTCCCACTACCATTTTTCAAGCCCAGACCCGTGGGCAGTGGGATCCAAGCGCTCGGCAACTTTTCAATGAGCTTTGCAATAGGCTCGTCTACAGCCCCGCTATTCTGTTACTTGTTTTACCTTTCCTCACCGTCCACCCACAAATATATCTTGACGCTGCGATCCTTAGAAACTAAACGTAGTTAGAGGTCTAGTTTCGTAAGTTGTGACGAGTGAGGTGAGGTGCAAGCGCGTTCCAAATATAACAACCGAGCCCCGCTATTCTGTACCTAACTGTAGTACGCTATTATCTATTCTGTGACCTAACGCGTTTTAAGCTCACCTCGCCGTCCACCCCGCATTAGCGTTTTAGTACTCCTATAGCACGAAATGCTTCGTCTATGGTGCGATGGCACGAGGGCCCTTTTTAACCGCCTTCGAAAAAAAGGAGGAGGTTCTCAATTCGGTTTTTATTTTTTAATGTTTGCTACCTCAGAACTCCGTCATTGTTGAGCCGATTAGTATTTTTTTTTGTTTGTAAGTATATGTATATGCTTCCAGGTTGGTCCCATTTTTTTCTAAAATTTAGTTGGATAATGGGATCCATGAGGAATTGAGGAAACTCCTCAATTATATTAGGCACGCGTGTAGTGGTTTTGGTATTTACTATTATAACTCCTGTATTTACACCCGGAAATCATAAATTTGGTGGAATGGAATTGATGATGAAGACTACAGACGACTTATGGAATTCCTCAATTATTTACTTACTTAAAAGTACAAAAGTACGTCACAGATTCTGATAAGACTCCGTTGAAATAGCTAACTAATGAAGTGCCAAAGGTGATCCTTGTGGAATCGACGGAAGTCCTCAAATATTATCTGCTCACATACAGCGATTGGGTTTTTTTCTCTAATAATCAACGCATTTGCTTCCGGAAATCAGTTCATGTGGTAAATTGGAAAAGAAATGTGAAAATGTACTCGTGGCTTAGCGGAGTACTAAATAGAAGTCGGTTAAAACTTTGTTTTGTAAATCATTAGATATACTTAATGTCATTAGACAAGTACCTATTTGTTATTGCAAATGTATTTATGTACAATCTCTCACTTATAATAGTTATAATCTCTCATCTCTCATCTCTCACTTAAATAAATCTCTAAATTAAAAAAAAATCTGCCAGTATCAAACTGATTGCTGTGTCCCGAATGATCTCAGCTTCCCATGAACGGAAAAACATGTAACTTTTTTATAAGTAGGTACATTACTACTTTAGCTTCCGTTTAGGATAGCTTTTATCCGACTGCGACGATTAATTAATTTTCGGAAACATTTGACCTAATTAAATTATTCATTTTCACACCTTTCATTCAGAAAAGTAAGTTTTGCTCCACGAAGAGAGGGATCAAAACGCTACTTTTCTGTTCAAGCTACTTTTTTAATTTATACATTGGCATGTAGCTTTTACGCAATGGGCCAATTGAAAACAGATCTTAATAAAATAATCGATTGTAATTTCATCGTAATCGATTCAAAACGAACATATTTCAAGTTTTTATTCTATACTAGGGACCGCCCTAGTATAGAATAAAAACTTGAAATGTGTTCGTTTGCCACCGGGCAAACAAGCGTACTATTAAGTTTTCAGTTCTGCTGGCACTCCCGGAGTGCAACCTGGTCTTTTTTCTTATTTATCCTGGTTTTTTTTTCTGGTTTTTTTTCTTATGTAGAAAATCGAAATAGTTGTTTAATTATTTTTATTTTTATTTTTTTTACATTAGCATTAGATATGTTAAAGTTAAATATAAGAATCGGATAGTTTATAATAAACACATTTTCGTTTTATGATGTTTGAACTGTTGAAGCTGATCATAATCAAACATGTGACATTAGGTACAATAGTCCTGTAAACCGGCCTAATCATAATTTATGCCACACCACTTGTTATTGGTCCCCGCGATACAGGCACGCCTAGTGCGGGTACTAACGTTAATCCACTGCTATTTTTAGCCGTAATATGTAATGCATGCTAGAGATAAGTAAGTATTTAAAATATATATTAGCTTAAGACACTGTATCAATGCTTATCGTTAAATAAATAATTTTTCATTTTCATTTTCATTTTTTCATTTATGAATTTTTCGTAATAATTAAAAATTAAGAAAATTTGTTAAAACTTCTTAATTAACTTTAACAGTATCTTTTTTAAATTTCTTCATAGTCGGTGTGAAAAATAGTGTGTCAATCAGTAGCAAATTAATTTTCGTCTCGGGCGTTAACACTTGTATCCCTCACTACGCTCAGGATCCTATGTTAGAATCCCTCGCTACGCTCAGGATTCTATTGTAGGATCCCTCGCTACGTTCAGGATTCAATACACCGCCCTCGCCGTAAATATACTATTTAGCTCCCTTGTGACACAAATAACTATTCTTTTGCTTCAAATAGTAGCCGTCATATCTGTCAACTGTCAGTGACGTCAAAATGGCGGGCTTGCCTTAACTGGGTCAATTTTCAAACGAGCTGTTTTTGCTGTCCCACGGCTATAATTTCAAGTCAGTTTAATATGGAGTATTGATACATATATATTTGTATTCCGTGTATTATATTGTACTTAAAATATATATAACAATACCTTAAATATTAATAGATTCTGAAAAAAAAAATTGTTGATATCGTAAAACGGCGAAATCTACCGCTTTTTCGCGTGTCCCACTTGCGGTTTTGCTCAAACAAAAATTCATAACTATAGATTTCGGCAACGTGTAAATAAACAACTTGTACTGTTATAAAGAAGATTTATTAGCGTATTCATTAAAGTATCTTGCAAAATTAATGCGCGAATAATTAAAACCAGTGAAGTGTTTTAGTAGTTGTCCCACGCGCGACCCATTTATTAGGACTCAAGCTCAAAACCCTTAAAATCTGGTTTTCTATTGTCCCACCCCTACATTTACTTTACGATACGATAGATAGGTTAGTTGGGCTTCAACCACCAACGGGAGAAGAGGGAGCGCCAGTATTTTTGACGGAGGAAACAGGTTTTCTTTATACGAAGTATTTTGGTACGGCTATGACGACATTTGTATGGGCGTTTATTTATTAATATACGATTGAAATAAAAATGTGTCTTTCATAACAAAGGTTAGCAATATGGGGTAAGAGTTTCGTGTTTAACTAATCAGTGAATTCAATTAATAGTGTACGAAGGACAGCCAAAAAACATCCATGTTGACATTTGCATGGCGACATTTGTACGGCTTTTTTGGCCGTACAAATGTCAAACGTGGCATACAAATGTCGATTTAAAACAAAGTGTAAGTAAAGCACGAAATTAATGGAAATTGGAAAGGATTAAACTGGCCTCGATTTAGGCACTGGTTCCGTGACACATTTGTTGTTTGCTACCTTACCTACTTACTACTTTTTAGAGTTCCGTACCCAAAAAATAAAAACTACGGGACCCTATTACTAAGATTCCGCTATCCGTCCGTCTGTTCGTGTGTTTGTCTGTCCGTCCGTCTGTTCGTGTGTTTGTCTGTCTGTCCGTCTGTCACCAGGCTGTATCTCATGAACCGTGATAGTTAGACTGTTGACATTGTCACAGATGATGTATTTCTGTTACCGCTATAACAGCAAATACTAAAAAACAATAAAATAGATATTTAAGGGCTCCCATACAACAAAGGTGATTTTTTGCCGTTTTTGTAGATAATGGTACGAAACCCTTCGTGCGCGAGTCCGACTCGCACTTGGCCGGTTCTTTGCTGTCATTTTGCTACCTTCTCTTAGGCAGAATGAAATAATCTGTTTTCTAAGTGATTTTTAATATTTTGGAATATAACCACAGAATAAGTAATATTACAAATATAACGATCATCATACACCATAAACCGGAGATACTATATCGAAATAGTGAGTTTTTTAGTATGGTACAAATATTTAAAGTTTTTCAACAATTGTATGGCAAAATCGACATTTTGATGGCACTCACCGACATTTGTATGCCGCTATCGACATTTGTATGGCAGAATCGACATTTGTATGGCGCTGACGACATTGGTATGGCACGGTGTTTTTAAAGCATCAATATCTAGCTAACCATTAGAAGCAGAGAGGTGCCTCGTGCACCATATTTTTTCTTTTTAAAAGCCCTACCTCACGTTGTCGGTACGAATTTGATATTCCAAAAAAATAAAAAAACCATACAAATGTCGAAAAACGGCCTCTTCAAAAATTTACCCAACTATCCTACAGTAATAATTTCGATCCGGTGTTGTGATAGACCTTCACAAAACGCATATTAAATCCTAAGGCATAAAAAAAACGATTCTGATATGGAAACTTATATGCGCTAAATTCGTATTGAGGCGTAATTTCAATAAATGTATCAACAAATTTCAACATCATAACGTCAAACGTCAAATTTCTGACTCTTCCTCTTTTTAATGGCATATGCCATAGCGCCGTTTTCGCGTTCAGCCATAGTCTATTTGATTTTCTGCAAGATTACACGCTGAGTATTTGTTATGATAGTGCCCGGCTATCACAAGACGGCGTGCGAGCTCTCGATTTTTCTCGCACTATCCTCTCCCTTCCGTCTCCTTCTAAGTTGTCTAATAAGAGAGAGACGGATAGTTCGAGAAAAATCGAGAGAGCTCGCGCGCCGTCTTGTGATAGCCGTGCTGGTTGTCAGTATTTATATTTATCAGCAATAAACAGTATGTATTAATTAAATCAGTATAGAACGGGCCTATTATAAACATTAATTATCAAGCGCGTCCGTATTAAGGCGGTATTATAACTTCGTACTTCGCGCCTTCAAGTTGACATTCAGCCAATATAGAGACACAGAAATTAGCCAACATACAGGGAAATACTTTTATCATAAAGCCTGCAAAACGCATTCATTAAGTTGGCAATAGCGGGAACATAGACAAGATTTGGCAGAATGTGATAGTGCGATCTGAAATATTGCAATATGATAAAAATAAACGTATATTATTTAAGAAAGGGTCTCGGACTCGCGTTATATGGTTGTAGAACTTACCTAGTGGTTAGGTGTAGTTTGGAAATTATAAATTGGCCTTCTGTTGTCTAATTAAAAAGAGATTCTTTGTTCCACCTAGCGGGCAATGGGTACTCGAAGGGATTATCTATTATTAATTCCCAAATACATCTTTACCTGAGAGTCGGAGTGACTCAAGATCATTTCCACCATCACGATTTTTATTTATTTAATATAAAACAGTGTAAAAAATATGTAGAGAAGAAGATCAATAAACATTTAATGCTGTAGCCTGTGTCCTACCTGTTGTTTGCCACAAACATCTACTAAACTTTTACACCCTTATTCATAAAACTTAAAATACCTCTGTTAAATAAAACGAGTTTTGTCCCTTTCTTACTATTTAAATAACAGAGTGCTGTATAAAGAAACGAATTTGAACGGCATTTTAGCTAAAATAGGTTTGTCAACGTTTTACTTGATAGGCTAAATTAGAACTGGATGTGTCCTATGTCCAAGAGAAGAAATGCGTTAACTCCCACCACATTACCATGCAAAGGAAGTCGCAGGTACAGCTAGTATTTTAATATTTTTATCATAAGGCTACGGTAGCCTAGTGGTTCACCCATACGGATTTTCAGAACTTATATACGGAATATTAAATTTATTACCGTTCGCTTATTGGTGAACGAAAATATCGCGAGGAACCGTTCTAAATCCCAATAAGGTCTAGTTTTCCCTATGCGTTGGAAGGTCAGATGGCAGTCGCTTTCGTAAAAACCAAATCCAAATCCTATGCCAAATCTTGGGCTTAGGTGATGTTACGTATGTGTGCGTGTGGCTGTGCTCACACACCCTAGCTAGATGAATAAACGTCAGTGCGCTATCCAACGGCCGTGGTTTCACTCGCTCCTACCCCGTATTTATCAGTGGCGACTCGCGTGCGCAATCTACCCGCGCCGTGGGAAAAATAATAGAAAAATATGTCTGGGCCTAATTTTGGGATATTAAACAACTTTGATCATGTTAGTCAAAGTTGGAAAACCTACAAAAGCAAGCTTAACCAGTATTTCATTGCAAACGACCTCGACGGCGCGAAGGATGCAGCGGGGAAGAAGAGGAAAGCCATCTTGTTAAGCGCACTCAGCGAAGGCACGTTTAAATTAGCAGCAGATTTAGCGTTGCCGAAACAACTGGAAGATGTGCCATTTGAGGATATATTAAACCTTCTGGATAGACATTTTACTCCAACACGGATCGGATTCGGCGAGCGTCATAACTTTTACTCCGCATCACAGCAGCCAGGCGAGTCTCACACGCAATGGGCGGCGAGGCTCCGCGGTCTGACTGCACACTGTGGATTTGCTAACATAGAGGAGGCGCTGCGTGACCGGTTCGTGATGGGCATGATTCCAGGTCAAGAGAAGGAGAAGCTGTATGCTCAGAATCTACAGGATTTAACGTTGGCTAAAGCAGTCCAGTTGGCAGAAAATATTCGCTGTGCCCGCGCGGGGGCCGCGGCCTCCAACGCAGAACCCAGGAGCAGCGCGGATCAGCTGTATAAGATTACGAAGGGCTCGAAGGAAAATGAAGGTCACTCAAAGGTTCCGTGCGCGGTGTGCGGATACACTAATCATAAAAGTTCGGAGTGTCGGTTTAGTAACCTTGTGTGTAAAAAGTGTAAAGTGAAGGGCCATTTACGTCGAATGTGCACAAAAGTGAAATACGTAAATTTGGGCACCGGGAGCGAGGGCGATGATGACGGTAAGTTGTATAATATTCGTTCAGTTCGTGGGGAGCCTATGGTGGAAACGGTAACCATTCATGGAGTAGATTTTAAATTTGAAATCGATAGCGGAAGTGCTGTTACCGTTATTTCACAAAATACGTACAATATACACTTCAGTGATGTATCTTTACAACCGACGGATAAAAGACTACACAGTTATACCGGGGAGAGTATTAAATGCATAGGAATGATTCCGCTACCCGTGACATTCGCGGGCAAAACACAATCGCTAAATGCATACGTAGTCTGCGATAACGGACCCGCATTGCTGGGAAGGGATTTCACTTCATTGTTTAACTTACAGTTGTCCCCAGTGCTTTATTGCAATGAAATTGTGATAAAAAAACTATACGAGGAATATCCTCATCTGTTCTCGGATAAACTCGGGTGTTATAATAAAACTAAAGTTAAGTTAACATTAAAGGAAAACTCTAAGCCGATTTTTATTAAAGCGCGACCGATTGCGTTCGCGCTGCGAGATAAGATCGATAAAGAATTAGATCGGCTAGTAAATTTAGGGATCCTCGTGCCGGTTGAACACTCCGATTACGCCTCGCCCATCGTACCTGTATTAAAACGAAACGGCACTATTAGGTTGTGTGCAGATTATTCGGTGAGCATTAATAAACAGCTGGTCATTGAGCAATACCCGTTACCTACCGCGAACGAGTTATTTTCCAAATTGTATGGTGGCCAAAAGTTTACAAAACTTGATCTTTCAATGGCGTATAACCAATTTATGCTCAGCGAAGACTCGCAGGACATAACATGTATTAATACTCACCGGGGGTTGTACAAATATACCCGTTTAGTGTTTGGGTTGACCTCAGGTCCTGCGGTGTTCCAGCGTGCCATGGAGGGCCTGCTGGCGGGCATGGACGGCGTGTTGTGTTTGTTAGATGACGTGCTGATCACGGGCGGCGATGAAAAACAACACTTGAACCGGCTCCATGCGGTTCTTAAGCGGTTGGAATCGGCAGGGTTAACTTTACAAAAGGTAAAGTGTGTATTTTTCCAAGACGAGGTTTCGTACCTAGGATATGTTATAAGTAAAGATGGCTTAAAAAAATCGTCCGATAAAGTAGAAGCAATGGTGAACGCACCGGCACCAAAAAATATAAACGAACTGCAGTCTTTCTTAGGACTAGTGAATTATTACAGGAATTTTGTGCCTGGAGCATCTATAGTCCTTCGTCCATTGTACGATTTATTAAAAAAAAATATTAAATGGCACTGGTCAAGTGAACAAGAAAATGCATTTAATACAGTTAAACAAATTTTAGCGTCTGAGCAAGTGCTAGCGCATTTTAACACTAATGCGAAGGTAATTTTAACAGTGGACGCATCTCCAACCGGGTTATCCGCTATTTTATCTCAGATTGAACCGGACGGAAGCGAGAGACCCGTGTCCTTCGCTTCGCGTAGTCTTAACGCTGCCGAAAAACGCTACTCGCAGATACAAAAGGAGGCTACGGCTATTGTGTTCGGGGTACGTAGGTTTCACCAATACCTTTACGGTAGGTCCTCACCTTTCGTGTTACGTACGGACCACAAACCCCTAACAAGCATTTTTCATCCGGAACGTGGCATTCCCGAGGTATCTGCGAATAGGTTGCAGAGGTACGCAATGTTTTTAAGCGGCTATAATTATGTAATTGAATATGTTCGCAGCGCTGATAACAGCGCGGATTATCTATCGCGAGCCTGCCTACCGCCGCGGGGGCGCGGGGAGGAGAGCAACTCTCAGGTAGACCCGCGCGCTGACTGGGACCGGGCTGCATACATATGCTTCGTCGCGGAAGGTGATTTACCTATATCAGTTAAGGAGCTTCGCAATGAAACCAACAAAGATGCCGTTCTCGATAAAGTTATTAAATATACTTTGAATGGCTGGCCACGTACCGTAACCGATGTTAAAATTAAACCGTTTTATTTGTGTCGTACACAATTATCTATAGAAAACGGTTGTTTGATGAGAGGCCATAAAGTAGTTATACCGGAAACATTGCGTGGAAAAGTTTTATCGGAACTACATACCTCACATCTAGGTATTGTTAAAACCAAAGCTGAGGCACGTTCAAGGTTATGGTTTCCCGGCATAGACGAGGCAATAGAGGGAATGATAGGTTCATGTGACGTATGCATCCATCTACGACCGTCACCGGCGCGAGTTCCTATAGCACACTGGAACCTACCCCCCACGGTGTTTTTTAGGATACACATAGATTTCTTAGGTCCGATAAACAGTCGTACATATTTAATAATTGTGGATGCTTACACAAAATGGGTGGAAGTTTATGATATGGGAGCGTCGACGTCGTCTATCTCCGTCATAGATAAGTTATGTCTATGTGACTACTTTTCAAGGTTTGGGTTGCCTGCGATGGTGGTCAGTGATAACGGTACATCGTTTTGTTCGCACGAATTTAACGCATTTTGTGAGAGAAATGGTATACGGCACGTGACGTCACCAGCATATCATCCGGCCAGCAATGGCCAAGCCGAATGCATGGTGAAAGTAATTAAGAAAGGGATTAAAGCTAGCTTGTTAACATGTCATAATGCACGAGACAGCAAAATTAAATTATTGCAATACATGTTTAATTACAGGAACTCCGTACATTCCACCACAGGCAATTCACCAGCTCAACTCGTCTACGGACGCAAACTAAGGTCGCGGTTAGATTTACTTGATCCCGTGCTACCGTCGCCCTCGCCCTCGTCGATCGCCCTAGCTAATGACGTCAAAACGAAACAGTGTTCGCAGAATAAAAGACTGAACCGAAAGAACCAACAAACATTTATACCAGGTGAAAACATTTTGTATAAAAAGTTTTTAAATAAAAACAAGTTCACTTGGTGTAAAGGTGTGGTTGAGAAAAAATTGGGAAAAGTTCTGTACTTAGTAAAAAACAGTTTAACTTCAATGTTTATTAAAACACATAAAAATCACATGCTTAAGTATAAAGGTACCGCAAATAACTGTGACCTTCATGAAACATATGATTGTGACTTACCTACGGACTCCTTACTCATGCCAAGGACGTCATCGCCGCCGCCACCGCCGCCGCCGCCGCCGCCGCCGCCGCCGCCGCCGTCGCCACCGCCACCGCCACCGCCGTCAATGCCGCCGTCACCGACTCCGGAAATTGGGTCACTGTCTTCACAAGCAATTTTGTCACCATTGCAAATGCAATCTGTGGAGTCATCAGATGTTGCCGCCGAGGGAGGGGAAGGAGTTGCGTCAAGCTCAGGTGACGATGATGAATTTCACGAGGCAGCAGAGGAAGGTCAGAGAGACCCAGACTTGCAAGGTGGGACTGGCACTACACCAGCATGGTCCAAAAAGTTATTGCGCAAGCGTACCAATCTTAATTTTAAGAAATATTTTTAATATGTAACAGTTCTATATTCGATGTATATTCAGTTAGTCAGTTACGTAACTAGAGGGAGGAAGTGTTACGTATGTGTGCGTGTGGCTGTGCTCACACACCCTAGCTAGATGAATAAACGTCAGTGCGCTATCCAACGGCCGTGGTTTCACTCGCTCCTACCCCGTATTTATCAGGTGACAAAGCAGACCCCGGGCTCCTTTAGGGCACAACTGGGAATAACGCTGGCAGGATAATTCATATTTTTATCTTCACATAATTCTTGAAAGTTGGATAACAATGCATACAATTCAATTATCTGAAATGAAATACTAACAGACACAAGTAAAGTAGAAAATCGGACATTCTGCATACTAAACTGCGTTCCTTAGAATACGAAATATTAAATCGAGTAGGTACCAAGTCCCATAAATTTAGTATAGGGCTGAGACCTTCCTCATATTAAGCCCCAGGGGACCCACCCCTTGCGATCAACCACGTGAAAACGTGTAGTATGAACAGTAGGTATAGCCCGTTTAAATATTTAGAGCGTCTATTACAGTACATATTTTAATGTGCAGGTATTTAACAATATAAACACATTATTTTGGGGCTTACGTTAGAGCTTACGCTAGAATGATCGTGAAAATGTTCGTAGCGATGTTTGGGTCCATGCTTGGCTTACGTTGTTCAGTTTGACAAATTTAAAAACGGTGAATGTTCTGTTATATGTGAAAATCTATCAGCACCTTGATGGCTCGCCACACACACTATCGATAGAGTTAGCCTGGAATTTTGCCTTTATGTGGCCGCCCTTATAAACGCAAGTTCTCCAATATACGTATATAATGGCAACCTTTCAATAATATCTACGCATGCGTCTTATGTCAGTAACAATAAATACTTTGTATACAGGGCGTCCCAAACTTATGGGACATGAAGGGGAAGTACCTTAAATATCGTAGATAGTGAATTTTGCTCAAAGAAGACTATGTTATTTTTAAAAGTTAGTAATTGTACATTCATAGATTTTTATTTTTTTTTATTTTTATTTTTTTTATTTTTGTTTTAAATTTGCCTTCTGTCTAGCTTACAGAGGACGTATTGAAATACTAAGTTTTATCAAATTATCATTTTATCCACACGTGCACTTATAATAAGGAAAACTTATGCCAGTACCTATTTTATGAAGTGGGTACTTATTTACGAATAATCAATGCTATCTTTGGAATGATAATATTGCTACTTTTCGAACGTCGTCTTCGGCAATAAATAACTTTCTTGAAATTTGACTCAATCATTTTATGGTGTTCCTTTATTTTAAAATACTATGTTACTTAAGCTGAGTTATTATTTTTTAGCAGTTCTTTCGATTGGCATCATAAAAAAGGGTGATTTTTTTTTCACATTTTAGTCGGTTCGATTCCCAGACGAAGCAAGTAATTTTTAGAAAATCTATGAATGCAGAATTACTAACTTTTAAAAATAACATAAAGTCTTCTTTGAGCAAAATTCACTATCTACGATATTTAAGGTACTTCCCCTTCATGTCCCATAAGTTTGGGACGCCCTGTATATATTTTATTATATTATTGTTGCTGGAGTCCGCTGGTTGCGGGTGGCGCAGGACCGGTCACTTTGGCACTCTTTGGGGAAGGCCTATGTCCAGCAGTGGACGTCTTTCGGCTAATATGATGATGATGGTGATGATAGATATTTTTGAAAGGTCGTCTGTATATATATATTACAGAACTCGACTGTACCTAATAGGTACTCGTAAATGAAAGTAGGAAGCTTAATACTGTAACTTCCTAGCTATAGCTACGATCATTATCTTGTTTAATTCATGTCACGTCATGGTTTCTTGTAGAACAACGCTTTATGATGTTTTTTTTTCTTTGTATTCATATTCAGTTTGATCTATTTTAAGTAGCTTAAGAACTATCATTGCAATAAGCTTTTTTGGCAAAACATGTCTGACTGTTGAGTTTGTTTCGCGTTTCTTCTTAACAGTGGTCTTGTAAAACTGCCATTACAGCCTACTTGCAGAATATAATTCATTTAATTCATTTATTGCATAGCTAATATTATGGTCTTGTGTAATTGATACCTGATATAATGTGTCTTTCCCTAGGAGTCCCACTACGCATACTTACATAGTTGTTACGAATCTCGAGGTCGAAATTAGGGCTCGCGGTCGTGTCCGGGTTTCGTATATTCGTGTCGGGTACCCGTGCCCATGTAACACGCCCGCGGGTTTAAGCGACCGCTCCGAACGGATCCGTGTAATTAGCGCACGGGTAGTAACCCGTTCTTGAGGTGTGAGGCTAGGAACTGTCCCGTTGTTCTAAGAATGTACATACAAGTACTAAATGAGTGTTTTTTTGCAATTATAACATCTTTTTTTTGTGAATAAAAATAGCAGATTAATAAATGTAACAATTTATAACAAAGTACGTAAAGTTCGCCTTCTCAAATTCAGATTTAAAAAAATTTAGGTACGAATCCATACTAATGTTTTATATGTGAAAGTGAGTCTGTCTGCCTGTGTCTTTCTGTTACCCCTTCACGCTTAAACCGCTGAACCGATTTAGATAAAAATTTGGTATTGTGATTTGAGTCTGGGGGAGGGACATAGGATGTAAACGAGTTCCACGCGGACGGAGTCGCGGGCAGAAGCTAGTAAGTTTTATCCCATAAAAAAACATTCCATGTAAAAAAGAGGCCAAGTCTCGAAACTCTTCCACCTTAAAAAGTTGTGAGATATTTCGTAGTACCAAGTCTCAGGCATTCTTATTATTCTTTATTTGCTAGCTAAATAAAATTCTGCCACTTGGCAATCACACAACTTTACTGCATTAATGGATTTTTGCACACCTAAAACTATGTGATTGCCAAGTCACAAAATTCTATTTAGCTAGCAAATTAAGAATAATAAGAATGCCTGAGACTTGGTACTACGAAATATCTCACAACTTTTGTACGGTGGAAGTTTCGAAATTTGGCCTCTTTTTTACATGGAATGTTTTTTTATGGGATCTCACTTCTTTTTGTAGGTTATTGTGTTATCAATACATACAAATTATGATTGCAGTCTCATTCTTGCTTTTTAAATTTTTCTCCCATCTACTGCAGATGTAACTTTGTTATCCTATATATTTATATGGGATTACAAAGTTATTTATGCGTATCTAGAAATCTGACTCGTGTGGTGTGTGTTGTGGGCGATGCGCTAGCAACCTGTCACTACGATATCACATTTTGTCGATCTTTTATACCCACATTGATGCTAAAAGTGGCACTGGAACACAAGTTTCATGTGCTCCGCCTACCCCTTTTAGGGATAAAGGCATGAATGTATGTATGTATGTAGAAATCTGGACTGAAATTTGCAAAATATTTTAGTTTTACCTTGATTAAAACACTAATTATGTTCTAAATTAGTGCTTTTGTTGATCGGTCCGTGAGTATGAGTGACAAAATTAAAAAACTTTGACTAGTTATAATTCTTAAACTACTGATTCAAATTGAATAAAATTTGAAATACACCGTGTTTATACAATGCCTGCTTGGTTACTGAAAATTCAGGCTTCTAGTTTTATTCACAATGAAGTTATTGGGGGGTCGAAAGTGGCCTGAACTGCTTCGAAAAAACGTAAGCTCGATTCTTCATACATACGTAGTTACGCTCTCATTTTAAAACTACGTGTTGGATTGTAACGAAACTTTGCATGTGTAATGACATAAGGTATATCCAGGTCTTTAATTAGTTCATGCAGCTTCAGATACCATAGTAAAAAAATACAGCGAATTTAAGTTTTTCATACAAAACTTGTTTTTGCTGTATTTCTTTTGTTTTATACACTGGAACCATATAAACTAATTACAGACATATATATACCTCGGGGTCCTGTCCCTTGACCAAACAACTTTTAGCCAAATGTATCATTTGACAAATGTTTTATTTGACCTTATGCATTTTTCGCCAAACAGTGGTATTTTCGGGTATTCTTTGAATATCATCAAATAAAAGTCATTAGGTTAGGTTAGGTTTGTTTTATATTAATCCTATAAAGCTTTCTATTTAAGAAAAAAATGCATTAGGTCAAATAAAACTTTTGTCAAATGAAACATTTGGCCAAAAGTTGGTTGGTCTAACATGAGTGAACCATTAACCTCATGTCAATGTATATGCAAAGTTTCGCCACAATCCAACACGTAGTTTTAAAATTAGAGCGTAACTACATTTGTATGGGACGGTGAAATTCGGCCGAGCTTACTGCGGACTCTTAAGACCCTAATTCTATGGTATTAACAGTTGTCAAAGACATTTTTGCTACCTGAACAGAAAAAAAGATAAGACACGATAATTTATTCCATGGTTAATATACACTATAAATTGGCCTTAAATCAAACATATGCATTTACATATATGTGCCGCTGTTTTGCTCGACTGGCGGGGGCACCGCCGTGCCCCCAAATTTTTATTTGAGCTTATGTGAAAAATAATGTAGTAGCATTAATCTAGTTTTGGTTTTGAACCAGAATAGTTACGAAGCTGGTGGTCTAAAATTGGCCGGTCCCAATTTTAGACCACCAGCTCTAATAGTAGATATTATAAATAATGATGAGATTAGCATGACCATATTTATAACCTCACAAAGGGAAGGAATCAGTTAATAAAAAGCATGTATCTATTAAGAATTATTCACATTTATATACTTCGTATACTTTGAAGCAGTAGCAAAATAGTCGCAATATCGTTTAGTTCGAGTACCTTTTCTTTAAAATGATAACGGTATACTTTGAAGCTGTAGCAAATTGTCGCAATATCGTTTTGTTCGAGTACCTTTCTTTTAAAATGATTACTGTATCCTTTAGATAGGTAACGTAGGCAGACTAATGTTGCAAGTATCGTTTTGATTCAGTGCCTTTATTCGGTGCTCATACTCAACCTCGTGAGTAAAGGTACGGTTTAAAATGGTATACCTTGCAATACCTTAAGTACCGTTAAAAACCTTAATTTCGATACCAGATCCAGTCCCTTATTTAGAACCATAATGGCATGTACGGTCGAGGAAAATGAAGGTTTGGCAAATGTCAACTCTATTTGAATGACGTTACGGATCAAAAGAGCTAAACATTAAATTTCCTCGACTGTACAATACAATAAGCGCTCAGTTAAAATTAAATAGTTCTCATGTACAACAGTCAGCCAAGAAAGTGGTCTACCACTTTTGGACCTTATTTTGCATGCAATAAAGTCGAAAAGCGGTAGACCACTTTCTTGACTGACTGTACTTACCTACTGTTTTTGTTTAGCTATCATATCCATACGCGGCTATTAATAAAAGTTAAACAGTTTGCATGCCCTTTGTCGGGAAATCATTAAATAAAATACTAGGTTTATACAATATTATGACGCAATAGAGCAAACATAGGCTTCCTGCGATGTTTCCTTTTGCCACATACCTAATATAAAACAACATTAATTTATATAACATAATTATATTCTACTAGCTTCTGCCCGCGACTCCGTCCGCGTGGAGCTCGTTTATATCGTAGCTCGATACAAACTTTCATCCCCCATTTCACCCCCTCAGGGGATGATTTCCGGGATAAAAACTATCCTATGTCCTTCCCCGGGATTCAAACTATCTCCTTGCCAAAGTTCATTTCAATCGGTTCAGCGCTTTAAGCGTGAAGAGGTAACAGACAGACAGACAGACACACTTTCGCATTTATAATATTAGTATGGATTTGCCTCAACTCAAACGGCCACGGGCGGTCCGAACCCGCGGGTACGTGTGTACGGGTACACGGGTACCCGGATACCCGCCCGCGGACCGGGCGGGTTCGGGCGTGTCCGTGTAGAACGGGCGCTTAGCACCGCGGGCTTAAGAACACGGGTATTCGGGCAGGCGGGTTTACACGTGTAGCGGGAGCCCTAGTCGAAATCCACTAGGGACGAGTTAAAATAGGCGAATCCCATTACTTGCTTTAACTGCGTTACGATATGTATGTATGTATGTAAGCACTTTATTGTACACAATAACAGGTTAAAGAATATACATGTCACAAAATAGATCAAAGTACAAAGGCGAACTTATCCCTATAAGGGATCTCTTCCAGCTAACCTTTGAGCAATTGAGAGGAAGGTAGGTAGACCGAGATAGGCAAACTTATACCGTGTACAAAAACACAGAGAAAATGAAAACAAAACCTAATAGGTATTAATTCTAGACAAATAAAAACATGCCAATACATATATAAATATACAGTATAAAATATAATACACACTATATATATCGCAAATATACAATAAATAAATAAATACTATATTCAACCAATTCACAAGTCATTGGAAAGCCACAACTTCTTCAAATTCATCTTAAGTGACGCAACAGACCGCGACTGTCTCAGCGACAAAGGCAACTCATTCCACAACTTAACAGCGTGCGCGGTAAAAGATCTGGAGTATGTTCGCGTCTTTCTAGACGGTACAGCAAGAGTAAGGTTAGCACCCGACCGCAAGCGGTGGCCACTGCCGTCTGCCATATAGTTAAACCGCTCAGAAAGATAAGGAGGGGAAGTAGGGCTGAACAGTGTGTTGAAAAGTAATGACAGGATATGCACGTCCCTGCGCCGGCGAATCGGTAACCATCGAAGCTTAGAGCGGAATTCAGAGATATGATCATACTTGCGTAGACCAAAAATATATCTGATACATACATTTTGCAGGCGCTCCAGCCTATCAAGCAGCTCCTCGTTGAGGTCCAGAAACGCAATATCACCATAGTCCAGAAGAGGAAGCAAAAGAGATTGAGTAAGGGTCAACTTGGTACGAAGTGGAAGGAAATTCTGGAGACGCCTTAGGGAGTGAAAGGATCTAAAGATCCTCTGACTCACCTCAGCTATATGGGGTGACCAAGAAAGCGTCTGATCCATGGTGATACCCAAATTCCTGACAGTAGAGGAAAAAGGAATAGAAATTCCATCAAAAAGGATGTCAGGCACCACCACCTCTGAGAGCTTATTTACATAGTAAGGACTACCAATAACAATCGCTTGCGATTTCTTTGCATTAATTTGTAAACCAAACTTACACGCCCAGCAGCGTATCGACTCAAGGTTTCGATTGACTTCCGAGATTAATGAGGAGATCTCATCCACAGTAGCCGCTGCATAAATCTGTAGGTCATCTGCGTAAAGGTGATATGATGTAGTTAGGGATTCGGTGATACTATTTATGAAAACAGAGAACAATAATGGAGAAAGCACACCTCCCTGGGGAACGCCAGCGGAGAGTTCGCACCACTCAGACATCTTGTCATCGAACATAACGCGCTGGCGCCTGCCAAAGAGGTAGCTGCAAAACCAGGATAAGGGAGTTTCAGAAATGTTAAGAGAGCGGAGAATACCTAGCAGAATATCAAAATCTACCGTATTAAAAGCACTGCTAAAATCAAGAAGAACAAGGGCAGTAAGCTTTTTGGATTCAATATTGAGACGAATGTCATCGGTGACGTTAACTAAAGCGGTGACCGTGCTATGCCCGGGGCGGAATCCGGATTGGAAAGGATTAAACAAAGAATTTCTGTTAAGGTGTGAAAGGAGACGACGATTAACATAATGTTCAATGATCTTTGACAAAACTGGGAGAATAGAAATAGGGCGGTATTGAGTGAAAGATACAGCATTAGGGATTTTGGGGAGAGGAATTACGTTAGCACACTTCCACGAAGCCGGATGTATGAGTTGAGATCATTTAATGTGGCAGACTTTAATGAAACTGACATTCGAATTGGAATTTTACCTTTTTTTATATAATAATCATTGTTTTTTAAATATTAATTTAAGTTTTAAATGAAGACAGAATAGAAAACAACAAAAAACTTAAATAGACTAAAGTAACCTAATGTTAATAAAATAAAATGAATTTAAATAAAATAAACCGGTCAAGTGCGAGTCTAACTCGCGCACCGAGGGTTCCGTACAAACTATCAAATAATTCAAGGTAAAGTAAATGTCCCAATATTTGACAACTTCATTCTAATAATTATTTTCTCGCCTTTATCAAGTAACTTTGACTTAGTTAAGTGTGAAACTGCCAAATATTTTGAAAACAAGTGTATAAGAGAGCCCTTATTAATGTGATGTTATGTAGAAGCTAAATCAATTATTTTATCATTTTTTATATAGTTAAGTAAATCCGTTATTATATAAATAGACCGAAGTAATTTTCGCCTGTTAAATTACATATTTTATCCCAACACAACAGAATTTCAATTACAAACAACGAAGAACTTTTACACCAAGACAATTGAATCACGAAATTTTTGACCTGCTATTGAAATATACTTGTTCCAACCCCATTCATTCTAGAAAAATCTATCGGCCCCATTTGGTACTAACGTGCAAGGGTAATCAGCTTTTTAGTATGTATGTTGGTCTTTTACCGATTAAAAAAATTCAAGGAAAAATACTCATAAAGTTAAATTCCAAAATTACCTAGAAAATATTTTTTGATAATAAAACAAAAAGTACGCTAGATACAGAAAAAGTTATACTTTTCCAGTAATATTTATGTTTATCTTAATTAAAGTCATAATTTCAAAATTTTCGTTAGGATAACTTCGGAGATAAGGGGGGGATTTAAATAATTTATTACACAAAATAACAAGAATCACTCAAACAACATAAAAAAATAAAAAACACAAACAATAACATACTCTTATAACATTTCTAACCTAAGTCTACTCAAACGACTACTGCAACGATTGTAAATCAGTCGCAACGTGTTCGAGTACTACGTGACCCTAAAGACGTTGCATATTTATGTTTTTGAATGTTTTGCCTCAAAATCCGCTTCTGCATTCGCGGATGGGGGCCTTGACATATCCGCATTCGCTTCCGTATCCGCGGATGTCTAAAAAGTCGCGCCGACCGATCTGGACTGTAACGGAAGGACTCAGATACTTTTGAAGGATGATCACTCACTAATGTAACACACCACAAAACATAGTTTTAAAGGACACTGCACACCTTGTATAAGAAGAAAAATCTTTGGGAATTTTTCTGAAAAAATAATATTTTGCGTATTTAAAGCCCGACCAGGAAATAAAAAAACCTGCTCTGGGGGCGCTAAATTAGCAATAATTATGCCAACACTAAAAAAATACTGTATGATGTACCTACCAGTCATGTTGACAACATGGTCGGTGATGTTATTTAGAGGAATAGAGTCTAATCCTTCAGACTTTCTCTCCTAGAAATACTTCGTCATATAGCAAATCACTTTTCTTAAGCCACATTTAATCGTTTTCGGCATTTTAACGCAATACAACACGTACCTACTAACGACACCTCACTTTGACAGCAATGGACAGATGGCATTAATGACGTCTTCAAAGTTACTGTTGCCAGTTGAAGAAATTAGTTCCAATAGTTTTCCGCAATATGGCGTACTTTTTATTTTCCTGGTCGGGCTTTAAGTGTATATAAAAAAAATGTGAAGGGCAAAAACTTTCTATGTACAGTTTTACAGAAAAAATATATTATGCGAAAATTTATCCAGAATTCAGCTCCATAGTAAAAAGATTGGGGCAAGAAAATTCACCGAGCTGTTTTTTCCATACTAGTTGTAAGGTCCTTGCATTAAAAAAATATATATATATATATTGGGGGACAATTCACACAAATCGACCTAGTCCCAAACTAAGCAAAGCTTGTACTATTTATTTCAACATTTAAAAAAAACATTGCTTTGTCTCTGTTATAGTTACACAAATTAATTTTTGTTTCAGCTCTCGAGCCTGTCTAACCTAAAATTGGTATTCTAGGAAACCTGGCCGAAATACTCCCTGATCCTAGAATATAATAGAACCAAGTTCAGAATATGCATGGTTGTCGACTTGGCCGACAAAATAATAGGGATCTAAGCCAATCCGTCCCCCAAAACCATCTGAGTTTTTCACCCCCTCTATACCAAAATCCTAGATTCCGCCACTGCTGAGTCCCACGTATTAAAAGTTCATTTGTTTTGTCTACAGTTCATCAGCCAGCGAGCTGATCACGCGACGGGGCGTGTTCTCGCGCAGACAGTATGGCTCCGTCGAACAAGTCAGCAATGTAAGTAACTAATTTCATAACTTCTAAATTCGTTACTAACTACCTATCTTCTTCGAAAGTTATTAAATATGTCCGTAATTTTGTCAGTGAAAAAAAACGGTTAGTAATTTATTTGCTTACACGGAAGCAATATACGGAAAAGGAAATCAATGCACACGCCAAAAAAAATATTTCTTTGGTTTGTTTCTAGTTAGTAGTTAAGAATACCTACCGTATAAAAAAAATTAAATGCAGTGATTTTTTAGCTGACAGAATTTCTTTTTTTTAAATGCACTTATAAATATTGAAGGATAAAATAAGAGCAACGAACAAGAGCTACGAGCGATCAGCTATAACATAACGACTTTCCATCCATAGCTAATTTAACTTTTATAAATTTGCATAACCGTTAGGTGAGCTAAGTGCCCCGCTCCGCTTTCTTTGTTATAAAACTCTAAAATGTTCAACCAGGAGACTGAAAACAACTTTTCTAAAACATGCACTGAAATAATGACGTTGTTCTTTATGGACCTGCAACGGAATTTCATTAAAAAAATAGACGCCTGAGCCCGCAAAGCGACCTTCTCTTGTCTCACTTTTGGTATGAATACATGAGACGACGTCACGGCGTTCAGCCATCAAAAAACGTTTGGAGTTATTCTTTTATTTCATTGCATGTTTAAGAAAAGCACTGTACAGTCGAGTACAAAGAGATCGATACGGCCAAATTTACAAAAATTATACATGTAGGATCCCACTTCTGATGTAGGATCCTTTTCTGAGGGTACATCGTCCCCATGTTCGTGCATGGTGGTAATCACGAAATAAGACGCGGTAATTGTAGTTCAGGTATGTATTTTCAATAAACAATCATTATTACAGCAAAAACTTCAACGATTATAACGATGTAATTGGATTAAACTATTTAGATTAGAAACGCGGTGTGTTCGTCGCAGAACTAATATAACGTCCGTCACGATTCAACGCTCGATCTAGAATGCCGGGCATGGCCGCCAATGGCGCCCTCCTTCTTTCTTCCCCACCCACTTTTCTGTCGTCAGGTTGGTCAACTGTCACTTTTGACAATCAGGTTAGCCAACTTAACCGTTACTAGTTCTGCGTCGACCGCACCCAAGCAAATCGCTTGACGTTTCCGAAGACTGTCAATAGATGGCGTTGCAAAGGCACAAGATCAACAATAATGACGGCTTACGCTAACGAGTATCGAGTTTTCTATCTGTGCATCCCGCTCGTACTGTCAAAGTGCAATAGAGATGTACAGATAGAAAACTCGATTCTCGTTAACGAAAAATGACAATGTCAAACTCATGGTAGCCGTACAGCACGGCTAGCACGCGACGGCGCGCGAGCTCTCTCGATTTTTCTCGCACTATCCGTCTCTCTCTTATTAGAACACTTAGAAGAAGAGGTATAGTGCGATAAAAATCGAGAGTATGTCGCGGCCGTCATGTGCTAGACGTGCAGGTAAAAATCAATATTTTAATCTTTGTCGGGGAGAAAAGAAACAGTGTTTATTGTACACACAGTACACCCACATTTTACATGCAGTGGGCCTCGTTTAAAACTGACCAAATTAAATAAATAGGGAAAGCACTTGCACCGCTATCACCGGACGTGATAGCCGTGTCGATGTTATTTTACAGTCGCATTCTCTTTTACATTGTGTCTGAGTTGAAACGTGCACAAATTAATAGGGATTAAACTTGATAAAATATTATCGATGTAAACGCGAAACAAATAAATGGCACATAGTTCATTCATCATTTCAGAAACACTTATTTCGTTAGAAATAGTAATCGCGGATTTAGTCGCCCGAATCCTTCGCGAGGACTGTTTTCTGGTAATAACAGTATTAAAAAAAACTGGGAACTTTTTGCTATGTAATAGGTAAAAAAAATATAAGTACTAGTTCATATCTTTGATGTCGACTGCACACATAAAAGATTATTATCATCAATTAGTCACTCAGCGGACGGCAGTATTTTCATAGGATACTAACAGGGCAATGTTTTTCGATCCCAACCCTTCTGAATTTATCATTTTCACCCACCTTTAAATTAAATGAAATTTTACGCAGATGAAGTTGACTGTAAAACATAATTGACGATATAATACTATATAATTACTCATAATCAGGGCTCGGACAAGTCATCGCAGAAACTGATATGGACATGGGACAAGACTATTATAGAGTCGCGACTTAAGATTATTATTCTCTTTACTCAATTTCAATCTTAGGCTAGGTTTTTACAATAATTATATAAAAAGTAAAATATAAAAACTATATACAAAACATAAAATCATTATAAAAACCTAACCTAGGTTACCGCCGGCAGCGAGGCGGGGCCTAAGCTGCCGGTGGTCAGGGCGTCAGAGACAGGAACCTCCTGACTATCCGCGCAGTATCCAGGAGTACCGCCTTCTGTATCTTACCCTTGATCCAGCCATCTAGCGAGAGTCTCTTGAGGTGATGGTCGAGACTCTTCACTATTAAACCGTTCGCCGAAACGACTATCGGGACGATGATCGTCGTATCAACATCCCACATGGCGGTTACCTCGTGAGCAAGGTCTAGGTACTTGCTGGCTTTGTCCTTCTCGGCCTTCACGAGGTTCTCATCATGGGGGATGGTGATGTCGACGAGCACTGCCTGGCGTTTCGATCGATCTGTCGACCAAGCGTGGCGTCATCCAACCGCTTGTGCCGCTGGATGACGCGTACCTGATCCGATAGACGCTGCGCAGACACGGTTATTATTATTATTATTATTGATAAAGAAGATTATCGACAATTTATGAGACAATACAGGGCGAAACTGGAAGTAATTACTCTTCGAAAGGGAAATGCTAATTATGGTAAATAACAAATAAATCATACCTACCTCCATCATTACATACATAGGTAGATTTTTAAGATAAGTTAAATTAATATGCTTTCGTTATTATATACAGTGCCAACTTTCTGTGCCTGTATAAACAATTTTCGGGAAAGATGTTTGCGATTTATGTTAAAACTTATCAACAACTTGATTTTTGACGATTGCTGGGAAGATGTCATAGAAGTGTTTCGGCAGTTTCGAGTAAAAGGTTCGAAAGTATTTTATAACAACTGTTTACTTTTTTATATCTAACACAAATGATTAAATAAAACATCGGTTTGTTCCAGACAATTCAGAAGTTAATGTTTGCGTAAGTGCAATGCAACCATCAGCATTAAAAAAAATGTTAATGGAAATACCTTTACACATGTATGGTGAATTTTGGGTTGCAGTAATAAATGTCATTGAAAAATATAATTAAATAATATTGTACATAATGCGATTCTATTGATCTTGTTCTATTGCCGTCTTGCGATTGTTTTGCGATGACTTGTCCGAGCCCTGGTCATAAAAAATATAATTGCAAACTTTGAATTCTTGGATGATTGTTACCTACTGAGAAACCTTAAAAAGGCAGGACAGTTTTGGGTGACTCTTGGCTCACAGCTAAATAGTTTATATTTTGCATTGAGGTATATAACTATTCCACGAATTATTTCCTTAAGGGAAGTAAGATGAAATAGGAAATGTCAATACATAAGTTCAGTTAGACGAAGTCGCGGGCAATAGCTCCCTAACACATTCACTGCCATGAATCGCTACGCGCTATGCCCGTAGCCGATCCCGTGGTTTTGCTCGTATCTAGCGGAAAGCGACTACGGCGTAGGCGCCGCTATTAGGCGGGTTCCTAGCAGTGAATGTGCTAACCTACAATATGTTGAATTTTGAGACTAGCATACATTAACACAATACGAGCCAATTAAAAAAACTCCTGCCTAACTAGAGCATGATCGCATTTGTGTTGGACTTACAGCATTCGTCGCTTGCTGGCAAGTATGGAACTGCGAGAGGGACGAATGTATTATGTTATGTCCGACACATACTCGTAATAAGCGCGTACAAGCTAGCTAGACAGGTTGCAGATATTTGATTTGTAAACACACAGAAACATACGTCTACGTACTTAGTCACTATTTTGTAGGATTTAATTCTAATTACGTTCACGAGTTTGGCCTGAGATTTAAATAAAATTTTCTTCTTTAACAATATCTTATTTTCTCGTGCCCTTCATTTCATTTTATATACGTATAGGTAACGTAGGACCAATTATAGTTGGTAAATAATAATTGATCAACAATTTTATCCGGTAACAATAAGCTTCTTAGAGTTCCTCAAAGCTTCTAGGAAAATGTAACTTATGAATTCTCTGAACAAGATGGAAAACAAGCCAATTAGTAGCAGCTTCCTAGACTTATTAGTGATAGCTTAGAGAGCTATGTCTTTATTTACTACGAGAAATATGAAATACCGCCCTGTAATTTTATATAATGCTTTTTATATAAACACAGGATGGTCAGTTAACAGTGTTGTCGTTTGTACGCACACAGACATTTAAATTTAGAATACAATGTTATAAAATTCATCCGCAAATCACGACACATTGTCAAACTTACTAGCCACAAATAAGTTAATTTAATTTCGAGTAGCAATGTACGTTACGTCGTGGCCTGATCAGTAATCGTTAGGTCTCTCAGGTAGAGGTCTCGGGTTCGAATCCCAGAGAGACAGTTTTGTTTTATAGACCGAAGTAATTTTCGCTTGTTAAATTACTTATTTTAACCCAACACAACAGAATTCAATTTCAAACTACGAAAAACTTTTACACCAAGACGATTGAATCACGATTGTTTTTTGACCTGCTATGGAAATATACCCGTCCCAACCCCTAGAAAAAGGAGAGAGGAATGGGGTCAGCGCCATCTATCGGTCCCATTTGGTACTAACGTGCAAGGGCAATCAGCTTAGTATGTACCCCTTCTTTCCCACCGTCCACCTCCCGAGACCTCCTCGGTGAACTGTTGAAAATTATTTTTTCCTACCGTTCACCTTTAATTATATAGTGTAATTTATATTGGTGACCGTCCACCTCTGAAATTTAATATTGGCTGTTTTATTATATCTATGCATTTTTTTATGTTTGTAGAAGTTTTTGTATGCGTGAAGAATTTGTCTGACAGGAAATACGCACCGAAAATGTGTTATTTCGCTTTCTCATATTAAAAGTTCGGTTCTGGCGCTTCGCCGGCCGCTGCCGCGGCACGTTCGCTTCGCTCACTCGGCTCGCGCGCTGTAGGGTCGCAGTAGACCTAACACTCCTCCTCGCTTCGCTCGTCGTCGTACCTACACTGGCCTGCACATTTTTCGATCTGAAGAGTTCTGATAGTATGTAGGTACGCTGTATTGATAACAAGGTGTACGGTGGAAATTAAAAAAAAACCATTGTACACCCAGGTGGTCAAAGGTGAACGGTAGGAAAAAATAATTTTAAACGGTTCACCTTGGTGGTCTCGGGAGGTGGACGGTGGGAAAGAAGCTGTATGTACGTGAACCGATCTCGATTTTTATTTTTTATTTGAAAGAGTACTTCATAGTCTTATAGGATTTTAAAACAAAAAAATACTTATTTTGATTTAATTGCAAACTTACGAGGAAATGATTTTTGAAAATAAAACAAAAAATACGCTAGATACAGAAAAAGTTATACTTTTCTAGTAATATGTATGTTTATCTTAATCACAAGTAATGATTTCAAATTTCTCGCTTGGATATTTTCCCCTATCCAAGGGGCGCTTAGCAGATAAACCTTTAATCTTATGCTTAAGGGTTATTTGTTGACGCTCCAGGTATCGATATCCTAACCCAGCACTGTGACAGCAAAATATGCCAATTGGTAATTTTGACATTTTTATTTTATTTAGTTGTTGTTTTAGTTGATTAAGTAATAATGAATTTTAATGTCTAATGTTATTTTTATTGTATTGATGCTGTATGTAGGTAGTGCGTACACAGCTGTCACCTGGTATTTATATTTGTTTTATTTCTCAACAGTATATTAAGTATAGTAGTTTATATATATATTAAATTGTATGACGTGTCCGTGAGTCACCAACGGTGCTGGCCGAAAATCAGCGCTGCAGGTGTCTGAGCCAGAGCCAGTGTCCGGTTCACTACCGCAGAGACACACTTGTTTCATGTTTTATGTGCTCTTTCTTTCTTTCTTTCTAGATTTGTGGAATAGGCGTATGTTTACGGACTATGTAATTGGGCCATTTTCAGCTTTCTTTGAAGTAACGTAGCACTTATAAAATTAAGAATATAAAAAAACAGCGACACAGATGTTGATGATATTGAACTTATTAAAAATAACATTAATCTACAATCAAAAACCTCGGAGGAAACAGTCGATAACGTTTGTACCTATGGAAAAATGACCACCTCTTAATTTGTGTCATTCATTCATTGTTTTAGTAGGAACGCCGCTTTTAAAGTGATCACGCTTCGTACTATACCTATGTATCAATGTAATCAACCCATTTCCATAAAGCGGTTGCAAAAGGCGACTTTTTGCAGCGATACGTCGCACGAAACAAGCCGTCAGTCTAAAATCACCCATATGTCGATACTGTGCCGCATTTGTATGTAGCGCTGCAAAGAGTCAACGCGTGTAACCGCTCGCTTGTAGTCGTATCGATTTGAAACCGTGCAAGTAGATTACAATACAATATATATATAGAGAATAGATTACAATACAATGATTTGTTATAACTCGTTGTTGCAGTTGCCCGGGCCAAGCGACGGGCCGGACGTGGTCATCAGGCGGTATCGCCTCGAAAACGGCAACTCGCTAGGTGAAAAAGACGAGGTAAGCAAAAACAATAATAATAATTATGTTACTTTTAGGATGTATGAACGTGGTCACTTACTATGGGCCTTATAAGACGGCTCAAAGTCACCGAAAGGGCAATGGAGAGGGCTATTGTTGGGAGTTTCTCTGCCTGATCGCCTCAGAAATGAGGGTATCCGCAGCAAAACCAAGGTAACCGATATAACCCTCCGAATCGCTACACTTAAGTGGCAGTGGGCGGGGCACATAGCACGTAGAACCAATGGCCGTTGGGGCGAAAAGGTTCTTGAGTGGCGGCCAACAGGAAGGCGCGGCGTGGGTAAGCCCCCCACACAAGGTGGACTGATGACCTGGTAAAGGTCGCGGGACTCCGCTGGATGCGGGTGGCGCAGGACCGGTCACTTTGGCACTCTTTGGGGAAGGCCTATGTCCAGCAGTGGACGTCTTTCGGCTGATATGATGATGATAGGCTGTATAACAATCTACATGTATACTTATAATGAGTCTCTGAATTAAAAAAGAGTCCCGAGAGAGAGAGAGAGAGTGACTCACGAAGGATCTCAGCTTCCCACGAACGGAAGAACATGAAACATTTTTTGTAGGTAGATTATTATTCTGGCTTCTGCTTAGGATAGTTTTTATCCGACAGCGACAGTGAAAAAAAAGACCGGGTTGCACTCCGGGAGTGCCGGCAGAAGTGAAAACTTGAATAATTTTAATTTCGCTCCAAAAAAACCATCCCCTCTCCAGCTAAGTTTTTCACGTTTTCACGTTTATTCTTTCTGTATGGTCGTCGAACCACCTTAAGTAAAAATGGGTTTTTTTTATTTATTAGTTTGTTGCCTTCTACCAGAGTCCGTTTTTTTTGGCTATGACCAACTTTGAATGGCTCCTTAAAAAAAATTGTCAAGTAGCCAATTGTGTCCATGTTGTCTCCTGGCTTACCGGACAGATTAACAACAAGGAAAAAGTTGATTGACCAAAATATAATAACTAACTATAACATGACGGTTCCCGATCACACAATGGCGATAAATACCACGTGTATCGTTCAATCCATTCATGGAAGTTTTCGCGAATTCACCAACATACTGAAACTTGTCAAATATATCTCCCAGATTTAAATTCAATCTAGCAATCAAAAATACTTCATACGCCAATTTTAGAGCGTGCAAAAGAGACGTTTAACCAAATATTTGTCATCTTGATTTTAAGACACAGTTCGTTGAGTTCAGCGAGAGATATTTTCAAAGCCTTATAGGCTTTGAAAATATCCATTACACGCTGCTTTACTTCTCGATTGGAAGTCATATAATCATATTAACAAGGATATTAAATTGTTGACTTTGTAGTCAGGGAAGTAGGACCAAGTTAAGTATTTTTTTAAAACCCCAACGCAAAAAGAGGGTTATTATAAGTTTGACGTCTGTGTATCTGTGAGTGCACACGGATGTGTTTGTCTGTGGCATTGTAGCTCCTAAACGAATGGACCGATTTTAATGCGGTTTTTATGTAAAGCTGACGTGATCGAGATGATTCTTAGCTACGTTTCAACAAAAACAGTTCAGCCAGTTTTGAGATATTGAACTTTGAAATTAAAATGTCGTAGGCTTTTCAAATTTTCTCAGTTGATTTGAATTTACTAACTGCAGAATAAGAAAGAAATAGCACTCCTGTAAATAACTCTATTCTCACAATGAGCAACAGATAGATTGATGATATATGACAACAATAGGATAGGGAGGGGGATGATAAGACCACGTATTGACAGCTGGCAGCTTTGTTACAAGTAGGTTCTTATAGTTTGTTTACATGGGAGATCTATTCCAGAAACGACATTGAATTTTTATTTGCAGTTTAAAGACTTCGTGCGCGTGAGTCGAGCGTTACAAATAAGAATACAATTCGATGAGCTATAGAACTCGCCTATGGTTTTTTTTTTAGTTTTGATTAACTGAATCGACAAAGGAAATAAGTGTATGGAACTTGCTCCCAAAATTTCACGAGAATCGCTTGAAATTGGTATTTTGGCCCAATCTGAAGCATAGAACTTCCTTCGCTTCGCTCGCTCGTTCTATAAACTTCTAGAATAGACTTACTGGGCTATGAATTATTTTATTAACCTGTATTATTATTTTCAGCTCTTCGGGCCCCACAATACTCCGGTGCTGGAAAACCCGGAGTTCCAGACGCGATGGTACTTCAAGTACTTCCTAGGCAAAAGTGCGTATTTTAATTGTCGCTCATAAAAGTTTAAATGGGTTAATAAAAGCAGTTTCTGGCTCTCTTGTCGACGAACGATTTTTTAAAGAAGAACTCCTATGCAAATCTACTTTAACAGATGTTTTGTTATATTCATATTATATTACTGGCTTATCAAAAAAACACGCCTAAATTTATTTTACTTTTTATTGCATTCTGAATAATGTCCTAATGTAACTTCAATAACCACTCACTTGCTTTCGGCTGCTAAATTGCATTATATTTTTTTATCAATGCAGCCTACTTCGCTTGGTAGCCACAGTTACCAGAAGCCCCTTAATTGTTTCCACGAAATTGCTAAGTGTAGTTACTACCAGCAAGGGAACATCGTTCTTGAATAACAGTGTAACAGCGAAAAAGCTGTTCGTTTTTATGAGCCAGTCAATCCCCTTTTTATCAAAGACCCAAAAACTGAAGCCAGAAATGCAAAAACTGTAGATATTTCTGCCAGGGTCAAGCCGTCCTTACTGGCCCAATTAAACTATCCACCCTGTATTGGAAACGTCAAAGTTCAGTTAGATTATAGTTCGTTGCCTTCGTATCTAAATAACCTAGATATTCATCTGTAGGTAACTTCATAAACTAGTAGGTTCTGAGGGGTAATCACGTAACGTTTTGGACGCGCGTTAGGTAGACCAACTGTCGTTTTTGCATATATATATATATATATTGACATTTAGATCTACCTAACGTACGTACAATACGTTACGCGATTGACCTGCTGAGCTCTGAGCTGATTTTGTGAATATTAATTATACTACGAACTAAATTAATAGTCGTAGTGTGTCGTCGTGCCCGCAGCGCCGACAACCCATGTCAAGCCTCATGACGTCCACTGTCAAAGCAATCTCTTTCATATAGGCAAAGTTTGTATTTGCTCTTTTGTAAGAATGATGTTGGCGTGACATTGTCTCTTTTGGATGTCTTGATTGACGGCGAAAAGGTTAATACTAATAAATCCACGCTTCAAGCGGCATTGCCACGAAATACTTATCCTTACGAAGAACCCTGGAAGAACTTGGAAACATGTCTCCTGTAGTGACATTTAACCGAATTTATTAATAGGTAATAAATTTACACCGGCATATCAAGGGTTACGTCAACCATGCATTTATTAGTATTACGAACTAAATTATCCGACATTAAACACGTACTTATGAAGAACCAAAAGTTGGCTCTCGCTCAATATGATATTTTGAAAATTTTATCTAATTGGTCCGTGGCGGAAGTAATAAACGGTTATAGTAATTTTATGGCATTTTCGGTACAGCATGGTTGTGTTAACGGTGTTGGGAGAAGCAATATCAGTGTAAATCGTTAATGCTAATTAAGGTTAATAAACCGTTTTTGACGCTAATTTTATTAAGCATTAAAACTGTTTTTGTAATCCTTTTCGTTAACAACACTACCCTGCACCGAAAGTGCTTCAAAACGTGTGCTGTCTGCTAATCAAGCATTATTTCAACTACATATCGATACCATACCTCTGCAGACTCAATGCGCGTAAAAGCCTAAACGTCACTTTTCAGGAGAGCAAAAAAACTAAAAATAAAAATATTTTTTGAATATTACTTTTTGGTTTTTAGATGTAGTATGAAGTAAATTTTTGATACTAATTCATCATCATCATCATCATATCAGCCGGAAGATTGCCGTACATAGGCCTCCCCCAAGGAGTGCCAAAGTGACCGATCCTGCGCCACCCGCATCCAGCGGACTCCAGCAACCTTTACCAGGTCATCAGTCCACCTTGTGGGGGCCTACCCACGCCGCGCCTTCTGGTACGTGGTCGCCACTCGAGAACCTTTGCGCCCCAATGGCCATCGGTTCTACGTGCTATGTGCCCCGCCCACTGCCACTTAAGTTTAGCGATTCGGAAGGCTATAGCGGTTACCTTGGTTCTGCTACGGATAGCCTCATTTCTGATGTGATCACGCAGAGAAACTCCCAACATAGCCCTCTCCATAGCCCTATGGATGACTTTTGAGCCTTCTTATGAGGCCCATAGTAAGCGACCACGTTTCAGTGCCATATGTCATCACTGGCAACACACACTGGTCAAAGACTCTCGTCTTGAGACACTGCGGAATATTGGACGAAAAGATGTGCCGTAGCTTCCCGAACGCTGTCCAGCCGAGTCGGATTCGACGATTGACCTCTTTCTCGAAGTTGGACCTACCTAACTGGATAGTCTGTCCTAGGTATACATATCGTCTACAACTTCGAGCGTAAAGTGTCCGATTGTAATGGGAGTTGGTACTTCATGGGCATTTGACATGATCTTCGTCTTATCCATGTTCATTCTTAGACCAACTCGTTCGGAAGCTTTACTGAGGTCATCGAGCATCGTACTTAAGTCCTCCATGGTCTCAGCCAAGACTACTATATCGTCAGCAAACCGAAGGTGAGTGATGTACTCGCCGTTGATGTTGATGCCTAGCCTTCTCCAGTCCAGAGTTTTGAAAAAGGGTACTAATTGGCGGTATTCAATCAAAAAAATGCTTATTGAAAACAAAAGAATGCTGTGCCACTTTACCACTATCTGAATAATGATATTAATAATTTTCTTCTTAGCGTATCAACCAACAGTAGGTTTTCAAATATTCGGCATATACCAATGCCATCATTTTTACCATTTATGTCACAAACGTTACAAACGCAAGCATAAAATCCACTGATTTAGGTGTTTTGGGGCTTACAAGCCGAACCCTATCGCTATTCCGGGGCAAATTAATAAACCAAAAACCATAGATTTTATTTAAGCATTTTTGTGTTAGGTCGTATAAGTCACCAAAAAATTAAATACCCAAAATAACATGGTCGTATACGCCATTTTTTATGGTCCTCGTTCAAAAATGACTTATGTAGTGTAGTATAAGTCATTTTTGCACTTTTTAATTTTGTAATCGTTGTGTCATAATACCCAAATATTTTAAAAATAAAATTACAATACAATTACGACCGAAGTTTTACTAAAATCGCATTGAGAGATGAGAAAACTCGGGTCATGTATATGTATATAATCCTTTTTGCGAATTTCTCGATAGGGAAAAAAATCTGAGTAAGGTGGCCTCAGACCAAGAAAAAAATACAGACGGAGCGTTACGAACAGTCAAGGGAAGGCAAATCACAGCCAATCAAAACCAAGCTACACCAAGTTTAGCACACACGTTTAAATTGCACAAAACTCTTCAGCACGTGTCGCAATGCTGTCAAGATCATCTATTTCGAGTTTTGTGCGATTTAATTTGTTTAGCGTGTGCTAAACTCGTGGGGCTTGGTTGAAAACCGGTTGGCTTCACTAGACTGTTCGTAACGCTCCGTCTGTATTTTTAAGTCCGCAGGTATCGATATATAAGTTCATTGATTTTCTATTCTTAAAAGTATTATTCACGTAAATGTCAATGCAAAAGTGGGTATTCAGATTGTCCATTCAGGTCATTTCCTTTAGGGTTCCTTGGCAGGAAAATATTAACTGAAAAGACAGAAATGCTTTTCTCTTTCCTCAAATGAAAATCGGCCATTACTTTCAGTTCGAAAACCTGTAATAGGTATAGAATTTATGGTAAATCTTTTTTTCGTTGAGAGCAATTTACCCACGATCTTGTTCACTGTAAATTGGTCTTAAAGTGCTTCTGCTATTTATTATTTAAGTATGTGCTATCTTCGCTACCGTACTCATTATAACAGCAGTGTAGGGTATATCGTACTGTGCTATATATTGAGTCGTATGGTTCTCCTGCATCTTATCTCTGTCTAATTGTAACTAATAATGAGCAGCACGGCGAGATACTATCCGTCTCATTCTAATTAGAACATCTAGAAAGAGACGGAAGGTTTATCTTGCCGCGCGAAAGCTCGCGCGCGGTCTTGTGTAACCGTGCGTGCAGTACTAGAACAATTACTGTTCCGTCGTTTAGGCACTTACCTAAATTCATGCTTCGGGTACAGGTGTTTACGGCGCGACGGAATGAAGATGACGATGACTAAAACTATAGTTATACTACTCACACCCACAAAAAATCACTGGTTAGGTGAAAAGCTGTGTTTCGCGCGGCGGCGAAGTTATTTTGCGTGTTGTGCCTTGAAACCCTTCTTCTTCTTGAGAGTAGTGGGCGCTGCACGGGGCGGTGTTCTTACAAACACCGGGAACCGTCGGCGTGGTGCCGGGAAGCAGGGCTCACCTCAGTCCAATCCCGAACTAACCGGCTGACCCATCACGTCGGGGTCACCAATTTGGGAGGCGATTTTCATCGCTCCCATGTTTTTCATGTTCTGGCCGGAGGGGTTGAATCAAACGCGGGTGTCACTAATCAGGATTGTATTTACTTTCACGGTTAACTTAACATAATACATTCAATATAATTCCGGACATTCTTTTCGTGACAACTGTCAAACTATGTATGAAAACAATTGCAGCTCGTACGTAGCTGCTAGAAAATAAATAATAACCAAGGCGTTTTGCTTTTAGGCAAAACGCCACAAGCTAATTCTCGTGGTGGTTGGAAACAACATCTACCTACGCGCAAAATTGAATACCTACCACCGATCTACCTATAAGTATTTTGACATCAACCTTACGATTGACAAAAAGTCTAAAAACGGAACTATTTTTTTTCGACCCGGGTTACCTACTTCGTTAAACTTGTCAATCTTGGCATATGCTAGTAGACGTATTGCCAACCTGTGTTCCTATTTTACTTTGATTTTACTATATCTAGTAAATTCGCGCATACAATGAGCAAGACAATACGCGGTTCCGCTCGGGGAGTAATTTATGCGGAATATCAAGCCGGAATCATTTTGTCGGAATTAGACAATGTTTATAGATGAACTGCTAGATAAGTGTACACTACTAAATAAGTGTAAAATTATGAACTTAAAAAAATAGAAGGTACTCAATTCGGTTTTTTTTTATCACTATTATTTTTATGTTTCTTTCCTCAGAAGTCCCTCATTTATGAACCGATTCGTACAATATTTTTTTTCTTTTTAAGAACATGCTTCCACATTATTGGTCCAATTCATTTCAAAAATCCAGTTGGATGATGGGATCCATGAGGAATTGAGGGAACTCCTCAAATATATTAGGCACGCATTTAGTAGTTTTGGTATTTTCTATTATAACTGTGTATTACACCCGGGAATCACAAATGTGGTGAAGTGGAACTGATGATGATGACCACGGATGTCTCCTGGAACTCCCCAATGATTTACTTAAATCTGTAAAAGTACGTCACCGATTCTAATATGATTCCGTTGAAATAGTGCCAAAGGTCTCAAAATCACCTTTCTTGATGAATCGACGAAACTTCCTCAAATATTATCGGCCTACATCTGTATGTAGGCCGATAATATTTGAGGACAGCGATTGCTTTTTATTATTCTGTCATAAATTAATAATACATTTTCATGAGGGAAAGTGGAAAGGAAATGTGGAAATGTTCATTTGGCTTGGCAGAGTACTGAATTGAAGTCGGCTAAAACTTTGTTTTTAAAGTAAATAATTCCTTTGTTCCTTTTAAAACAATTTTACGTCAAATCGAATTCGAGAAAACAATTATTTTTCAGGTACACACATACAGAAGAAAAAAAAGAATAAACGCCTGTCGTAGAAAATAAAATATAAAAAAATCATAAAGAAGGGAAAGGTTTTTCGTCAGGCGTCGTTCCACTCGAGAGGCCGGTTCAAAAGCCACGTTTGGATTCAAAAGATTTTTCACTCGATAGAAATGAATGGGGATTGTTCCAAAACACTTCCTCGATACAGGATAATGTGGGCCTCGCGCTGCGTTTTCCGATAATGCGGGGCAATTGTAACATCTCTTTTTGTAAGATAGCTAGCTATCCTCGGAAAACGGATGTCGTTGTTTTATTACGGCTTATCTATCTCTCCCCCTGGTCGGTCCTTCATATCTGAAGAACGGACGAACTGACTTCTTCGGCTTCTGCAATGTTAGCGACAGTGTCAAAATTTGGATTCTTTACTTAATTACGGATTATTTATGGCTTAAATAGGTAGGTACTTAATTAATCTAATACTGGTTACACACGGTGACGTTCTGCAGCGATACAAACGCGCGACTGTATCGCGACACCTGTAAAAATCGTTTGTAGCAATTGTAGCGCTGCAAAGTGGTTTTGTCTTTGTTTTTAAATATAACAAATAAAAATGTACAAGGTACTTAACTGTAACACTATAACAGCTAAACACAGATCATAACTTAGCTTGCTACTTTCTCAGACTGCAACGCCTATAAAGTTTATTGTACATAAAGATTTTAAGTACCTATGCTAGTTTGACATATTATTTTATTATAACGACGTTATCTAAATGTTAGAGTTGAGAGTAGAGAGTAGTTGTAGTTAATTTACTGCAAGCTAAATACTAGAATTACAAACTAAATTACTAAACTAAACAAAAATTACGGTGTTCAAATAAAAGTGCATGCGCTCCTGCGAAGCAGCCGTGTGTAAACGTTCCACCTACGCATTCGCATGCGGTAGCGAAGCGAAAGCAAGCGGCGGCGAGGGCAAGAATCCAATCCGGCCATCTCTTTCGTTTCGCTAAGGACATAAGGATTCTAAGACTTATAAGCAAAATTTAACATACTTATGTAAGTTTGATGTCAATGCAATATTCCACCGAGCTCTGATGCTAGAAACGGGACGCGGCAATAGCAACTCAAACTACACAAAAGGAACAAGTACCTAGTTGATCACTGTGCAAAAATAAGATTAATCAGCAATAAAAGCTTGAGTACCTACCAAAACTTATATTTTTCACTTAATATATTTAGCCCCTAGGGAATATATGTATACATATTTATGATTTATAAAACATTTTAATTTGGCCAATCAAAACAGTTCACCGTATTACATCCACCAATTACATTTCTTTAAAAACACATTTGTATTTGCTATCAACTAACCAGAATACATTTCAAAAATTACGCGATTTTTATTCATTCACTATCATTAAAAAAATAAACGCGCCTGACCGTCTATATCCGCGTCCAAACGTTCAAGCGTGGTTGACTGCATACATGGCATAAAGCTATCAAGATTGAGCGGGATAGACTGCTGTCTATCTCGCTTAATCGTATGCCCCGTATGCTATCCGCCGCGCTCGGCCGTTTGGACGCGGCTATTAGACGGTCAGAGACGTTTATTCGTGGTGTCAATATTAGGTACCTGTGTCAAAACCGTTAGCTAGCTACATATTAGTAATCTGTGAACCGTTTATAAAAAAAATGGCGCTAAATTGAACAATCTTTTCGCCGTGGTATTTACTATTGATTGTGGATAGATAATCTTTGTTATTACTATTTTCTCGCAGTCGAAGTGAAAAGTTTGAGTATATAACTCTGCGGGCGTAGCACGGTTGCCATTTTATCACTTATCGTTGTGGTAAAGACGCCCATCACGCTCTGACAAGTATGCGAGTGCGAGAGTGACGGATGCCTTATCCACAACGATAAGTGATAAAATGGTAACCGTGCTACGCCCGCAGGTCTAAAAGCCATATTCAGTAAGTTGGAGGCTAATTTCTGAGAAATGCAAAAACCTTTGTGAGGCAATGGATGACCGTCCGTCCTCAGTTAGTTAATAAGATTGTTTTATGTGTACATTCTGTCCTTAATTTCGCAGTGCATTAGTACCTACTGAAGCGCTGTGAAATTTCCTTTGAACTAATAAATAAATAAATAAAAATAAATATTACCCCTCGAATTATTTTGCCTCACTTCGTTCGGAAAGATAACCACCTCGTGGAAATTATTTTAAACCCTTGTCATACAATCTGCTATTCGATAGAAAGTCGCCGGACAACAATATAGGTTACGAGACGGATCCTTGCGTTAACTAGGTAAAAAATACCGTGGAATCGGTCAACCTTCTGAACGCCAGAGACGGTAAATCACGTTAACGGGAAGCCGTGCCCTAGATGACATGACATCAATTACGCACTGGTTATCGACCGCACCTGGGCCAATATCTCCGTGTCTATTTTCATGTCACCTGAATTCTACTTTGATAATGACTATTTTGTTTGCTCCAAGTTGGAATTCAATCAATCAATCAATCTATCATTTATTTGTTATAAAAAACACATTTATAAATGTATGCAAATATAGTTTTAACATACAAATAAAACTAAAACTAACGAGCAGGTACAAGATTAAATTAAAACAAATATTATTAACTTACATTAAATGTCACAAAAGCAGAATAATCAATTTATAATTTAAATAATAATAATAACGCAATTAAGAGGTAAGGTTCGGAGTAAAACAAAAAATAATTGGAGCAATAAATGTCATGAAATTGTGTCGAAAATTCTTGCATAATATTATTTGATTGAATAGAATGGACGGGTCAAAAAATATTCCTTTACTTTTTTGTCAAAGGATCTTAACTCTAGAATATCTTTTAGGTCGTCGGGAAGTAAATTGTACACTCTAATGGCAGTATTATTCAAACTTTTGTCAAAATGAACATAATGCGCATCATTTAAGTGTAGTCTATTTCGTTGTCTAAGATTATAATTCGTACTTGCCCTGCTGGACATACCGGTTTCTATTGTTAAAAACATAAATACTCGTACATAAACGGTACAAATAGAGAGAAATTACAGTCAAAATGTTATTGTCAACAAATATACTACGGTGAGAGTCAGGAACATTAGCACATTTTTCTATTCTCAGAGCTTTTTTTTTGTTTGAGGAGCACTTTGTTAATGTTAGTTCCATTTCCCCAAACCTCGATACAGTATCTTATTATGCTTTCAAAATATGAAAAATACGTGGTAAGTAATACTTCTTTGGTGGCTATGTTCGTCAGTGATTTCATTGCATAGCAAGCACCTGCTAGTTTCTTATTAACCTTATCGAGCTGGTAATTCCGACTCAAGTATGGGTCAAGATCTACACCTAGAAATGTTGTACATTTAGTTTTACATATTGATATATTACAGTCAAAGTCAGGACTAGATGTAATTCTGCGAAATGTCATGTAAAAGCTTTTGCTACAATTCATGGTGACCCCGTTGGCCTCAAACCATGTAACGAGTTGCGTCCAGGATTCTTGCATATAATTACATAGGACTAAAGAACATGGTGCATTTAAAATAATACTAGTGTCGTCAGCGTAAAGATAGGGGGTTCCACAGTTTAAAAAGTCTGGTAAGTCATTAATAAAAATTATAAATAGTAAAGGTCCTAGGACTGACCCTTGTGGGACTCCAAATTTAATACATTTTTCAGCAGATCTAGTTGGATACTTAGATGACTGATCACTAATTTCCACGTATTGACATCGGTTAGACAGGTATGAATTCAGCAAGGCCAGAGCATCACCACGTATACCATAGAAATTAAGCTTGTTTATGAGAATTCTGTGATCTACACAATCAAACGCCTTAGTCAGATCACAGAAAATTCCTCCACATGTAAGGCCGAGATTGAGATGTGTCATAACTTCAGTTACCAATTTGCTTACAGCGGCTAAAGTGTTTATATTTTTCCTAAAACCAAATTGATGGGATGAAAGTAGAGCATGATGTTCAAAATAACCTTGTAATCTCATGGCTATACATTTCTCGAAGACTTTAGCTAGAATTGGTAATAAGGGTCTGTAATTATTCAAATCAGTTTTGCTACCTTTTTTATGTATAACTATAACCTTAGCTCTCTTGAAGAGCTCTGGGAAAGTTCCATTAGATAAACACTCATTGAAAATTATACAGAGTGGTATACACAATACATCGATATTCATTTTGATTATATTAGTGTCCAGGTTATCTGGTCCCGTTGAGTACGTGTTTTTGAGATTCGACGCGTGCCAAATTTGATTAGATGCGTAATTAACGTGTAGCGTCCACACATTCTAACAAAGGAATTTTCACTTTTATTATATAAGCTTTTGCCCGCGACTTCGTCCGCGTAGATCTTGTTATCTTCCTAGAGAAATGATTGCTATAAAATACGTTTAGGCGCAAGGTTAATTAACGCGACTACAAACTCACAATCGCACTACGGAGGACACACAGGAACCAACTACGCAAAATAGTAGGAATAGCAGGACATAACACCTTCAACAGACACCTTTATAATGTAATTAATGTAGGTATCACAGCCCCATGTCCAAAGCGTGCATGGAGTCAAGGAAACGACAATCATATTCTACTGGAATGTAAGCAGATAGAAGTATACAGGAAAAAACACCTAGGGTCTCCAGACACATTAAACTCAATAACTTCTTAGAAGAGATGGGGTGGTTAGAGTATCGCTACCCCCCTTTTCACGCAAAATAGGCACACTCGATGTCGACTTGCGTAAAATGCCCAATAAAACTAACTACATAACTAACTAACTAATGCATTTTTGATTGTATTTTCTTTTATCCGTGTTTTGTGTGCTAAATAAATAAATTCTCATTCTTATTCTTATTCTTAATCATCGCTGTCCCGTGGGTGTGCCAAACAAACGTCTACCCTCTTAAGGGATGAACTCTAGAGATAAAAACTATCCTGTTCTTTTCTCTATCTGTTTCTGGATCTTATTCAAAATCATATTCTGATATCAGCTTTTATAGAAAAATAAGATATGAGACATATCATATTGTTTAGGTATATGTACCTACAATCCGTTTTTATTATTATAGGTAAAAGGCTACCTACATAATTGCACTTTTGACCATACCTAAACAAATAAATTGAATATGGAGCAGTAACGTCAGCCGAAACTTATAAATAAAATATACAACAAAATTCGTAACTGACATTTGTTCTCTAAACAAACTTAATAGAAAATAAATTTTGCAACTAATGTCAGTTTCTCCTTCACGATTTTTTTTCAATCTAGAAACTAGAAATGGTGGCGTGGTGTGGTATTCGAATCAGGTGTTACATTTGGAACCCAGGGTTGCCAATGCCCGCGTCTTATGGTTATATATATATATATATATATATATATATATATACATACCTATGAAAATATTTTATTTCTTTATCATGTAGACAAAAACGAAAAACACAGTTTAATTACTTATGTTGCGGGCAGTAAATCCCGATTTTTATTTCGGGACATATTTTTTCGATCCAAAAAATAAAATCGGTACTAATGCGTTTGAACAAAGATAATAACAAAAAATTAGGAAATATATGTTTAAAAGATGAATTTATATTTTAACGAGTGTTTTAATCATACAGTGTACAAATTGTATTTATAAACAATACGGGAAAGTTTACATGTCAATAAAAACACACTTCTTCAGTGAATTCTCTAGAAAATTAAAATCCTACTTAATTACTCGACCATTTTATAACTTGACAGAATATTTTGATAAATTTTACAAATAGATTATTGGTGTAAATAGATTACCTAGTATTATAACGTTTTAAATTTTAAATTACAATTTATATTTTGCATGCCAAACTATGGCGGAACATACCCTCATGTAAATTCTACTGACATGTACATTTATAACACCTGTGTATGTTTTGCAAAAAAAAAACATTTCTTCAAATACCCCGCCCCATGTCATTCCGGACGTAAAGGTGCCCATCACACTCGCCGCATTGCCGCTTTGAATTGCGATCGACAACCTTTGCAACATACATGGCACACAATGGGAGTCATGCCCTCTCGCAAACGGCGCCCCACTTCCGCCAAGAATGTGCAACAAGTGGCGTGCCACAGCAAGCATCTACCCTTCTGCCATGGCACCAGGGTCAAGCCATCCGGCTTTTTACCATCCGACCAACTTAGGCCTGAAGGCACACATGGAATATTGGCCGAGACTAACGCCCGCCCTCCGGGCAATGTCGTTGAGAGCGTGGTGACGAGAGAATCTCCCCGCACAACGACAGGAACTCAATGCGTGGTGCACGCTGCTCTCCACCAATAGTGGCTCTGTGAGCTGTAGAACTCGCATGCCAGGCTTTATTTTTATAATTTTTCGCAGCCATAATCAATTTAGTTCTCTTGTTGCACAAATAGCTGTTGTATCAAATTGTGTATGAAAAATTATGGTGGCCTTAATAGGTTAGTAGGCTATGCTAATGTACGAAACAAGTACCTATTCAAGTATTTCACTACCATCCCGGAGCTCAGTGCCCTTACAATATTCCTATACGGTCAAGCATGCTTGAGTTCGTTTCAAGATATAAATTCCGGCAATTCGAATCTTGAAAACTGAATAAAAGACGTCACATGACATAGATCCATAAGTCCTTCACGAAACTTCCACTGTACAGTATCTTCACAGTATTTACCTATCATGAAGTAGATATTTCAACCACAACACTAGATAATATTTTCACTAAGCTATAATCCCGTCTCTGTCAGACAGACAAGCAAATGGATCATCCAGGCGACGCTTTGAGTAACAAAATTTGCATCGTCATTTGTTTTTGACACATCCTTTGTTGCCGCTGACAGTGCTGTATCCCCGACTATAGAGTTTGTTCCGCATTTTCAATACGAGTACGATGTGGTTTGGGCACCGTAATCGTTTAACGGAGCCGAATTATTTTGAACGTGTCGGCGAGAAAGATTCATTTGTAAAGAAGTAACGGGGAAAAATAAAATAACGGTTTTTTTTATTAATACGAGTGGCTTTGTGATCTGTAGAACTTACGAGACTACTGTTTAAGAAAAAGTTGGTAAAAAAGTAATCGTTACCTACCATGAAACAACAAAAAAACTATTTTAATTATTAAACCTGCTCACAAAATTGCACGAGAATCGGTTGAGAACATGAGAACACCGAAGCCGGACATGGACATTTGTACACCCGGACCCGGACATGCGGAAGAATGTTGGCCCGAGCTGAAGCAGAGAGCTTTGTTCGCTCCGATCGCTTGGTCAATAGGAGCGTAGGCACTAAATAAAATAATCAATAAAGTCATATTTTCTCGAAAAAGGATTAATAATGTAGTCAAATGGAGAAAAATCAACAAAAAGGTTAAATAATCACGAAGTTATAAGTGTCCAAAGTTTTAAGAAGGGGTATGTTCTGTCCCTTTTTCGCAAAACGCAACTTCATATGAAACGATGACGCTGGAAGATTGTGACGTCACTAATAGACGGTAATGTGCCGCGCGGCGCCCATCGTGTTCGGCGCCGCCGTCGACGCGGCCCCCCGGCAGTATCCCGTAACGTGAAGTCACACATTGTCTGCGTTTTCTCTCTCTAACAAGCAATATTAAAACGGTGGTAGCTTCGTCATTCTTTGAGATATCTAAATGGGACTTTCGTTAATAGGCATATTTTTTGCCTTCTTTCTTTTGGAGTAATAATATTTTTCGAGTCTAGTAGTAGTATTTCCTCAATAAAATGTGGTTTGCAACTAATTCGTTGGTGGACGTTTACAATAATCTGCAAACATTTTTTTTGGCTTACCACGGAAAGTTGTACTCTACACTTTTTTTTAAATTTTGATATACCTAATCGGCTATTTTCTACTCGGAATCGAGAGCACTTTCGAACCTAATTGGAGAAGAAAACTGTCCAAAATGTTACATAATATAATTTTCGGTTTTCCGTTCCGTTACCACCATGTAAGCTTAGTATGGAAACGGTAACGGAATGGAATACCAAATCTTGGGACACTTTTTTTCTTGTATATCATTCAAAAGTACTTTCGATTCTGAGTAGAAAAAACCAGATTTTATTTAAATTCAAAGAAAAAGTCGACTGTACAACTTTTCGTAAAATGGCCCAAATATAAGTGAAACTAATTAATAAGTATAGTTATTAGGGTTCCGTAGTCAACGAGGAACCCTTACAGTTTCGCCATGTCCGTCCAGACGGACAGACATGGCGAAACCGAAGACGGACAGACGTCTGTCTTCAGCTTAGCTCAGTAACCCTTACAACTAGAAAACTGCAATTCGGCGTGGGTATATAAACCAATCACGCCGACAAAACAGTACAATACAACTTGGAAAAATATTTTTTTTTAGGGTACCTCCCCTATACCTAAAGCGGAGATTTTTTGTCGTCAAACCCATGGAGTGGGGTATCGTTGAATAGCTCGTTCAAAAATATTATGGGTTTTCTAAAACCATTTTCAAATCAGTAATTCGTTTGCGAGATATTGGGCTTTAAAGCCCTAATTTTAGTTCGAGTCATGTGTCCCTCCCCCCCTGCTGGCTAAATGGCTACTACTGGGGATGTGAAAAAATTCGTGGTAGTAGGACATATAATGAATTTAAAACGAAAACTATCACGAACAAGTAGGCATAAGTAGTTACCAAGTAATAGTCGACCAACTTAATGTGTAATTGAAAAGGCCAATTTTCGTACAAATTCGGCCGACGCAACCGCACCGCACGCCGATGTAACTAAGACAGACAGGCAACTACGGAACCCTACACTGTGCGTGGCCCGACACGCACTTGGCCGGTTTTTTAGTGATGTGTTATCACGCGAGACTCGAAGGTAGATATACATAGATACTAAATATCATTGTTTTGTCGCACCTTTGTCGCAACGTGTATTGTAATGTGAATATGTTCTCACTCACTGCTGAGGTGAAAAGTTGTAAGTGTCACTCGAGGGCGTGATCGACCCCATCGGTAAGATTATTCATATACCCATCCCAAATTACAGTTTTCTAGTAGTACCTAAGGTTCAGAGAGAGTTCACAGCGCAAAGCCGCGGATGGACAAACCGTCAGACGGACATGGCGACACTCCTAAAAAAAATACTTTGCCCAAGGCAGTCAGTTAAAAGGCATGTCTTCACAAAAAACATATAAATATGTATAAGATTTAATTTGTTTTTTCGGTTACTAAATGACACCCAGATAGATATGAAACCTGCTGAGCTGCTGCTAAGTATAAGTATATTTTTATCTACATATGAGTATAAAGATTGCGCCGAGTCTATAGGTATCTAATTATCGGCCACATTAATCAATATTAGGAAAACATTGCGTAATCTTAAACCGACCCCAATGTTGAGAGGTTGCGTACGGCCTTATAACCTCTTAAACCTTATGTTTAAGATGATACAATGCGGCCGACTGTGTATAAAACTGTTATTGGATTTTCAATATTTTACCTTTAGCGGTAGAGTTGATCTTTGATTGAACTACTGCGATACAACTCGGCCAACTCAAAAAAGTATACAAATTTTTCACATGACTCAAGTGAGCAACTATTTTGTTTAGTGCATCAAATCTATGTCGGCCTGGACTACACCCGCGAGCCGTTCTTGCTGAGCGTTGTGCAGGAGAGTGCTGCCGGCCTCTTGCGCTCCATACTCTTCACCAAAAATGTAACTATGCATTTCATACTTAAGGTGGGTTGCACCAATGTATGGAAAGCTTGACAGATTTCTATGGAAAGACAGCTGCCGGCGCCATATTTAACGTTGATCGGTCTGTAATCGTTGGTTGGCGCAACCCGCCATTAGGCGGTCGTTACACTGCCGCCGCCTCCCGCTGGAGCGTGCGGAGCCGCGTACAAATTTTGGTGCAGCGGAATTTATATACAAACTGTGGTACCGGCATACAACGTTGCGAACTGTCGCTCCGCACGCCGCAGCGGTTGCGGCGGCAGTGTGACGACCGCATTATACATTACCATCATAGGCTAGACCCAGAAGCCTTCTTAAGCTTCTAGCGCAGTGGACCCAGGATTAGTTCAGGTTTTTTAGTAAGAATAAGAACTCAGATGTTTCGGATCCGCTAGTGCTATCTAGCTTACGACTCAGGAACTCAGGCACCCTTTATTTATAAAACTTAACAAGCCTCTGTTAACTAAAATTTATTGTGTCTTTCTCACAACTATAATTGTCAAAGTGACTGGAAAGGACAACCAAAAGGTTGGATGGATGTTTGTGAAGGGCATAAATGTTTTCGCCAGACCAATAATTCGTCTTCTAATACCAATGTAGGGCCATTACTAAAAACCTTGTAAGAGAAAGAAAACAAGTGACATTACCTCAAAATGATTTTTTTGGAGCTAAGAAACAAAAACGCATCACAATACATCCGCGTGTGGCGGAACAGCTCACTAACTAGTTCGTGCATGATCGAGTACCGAGCTCTTCAATTTGACGTAGAGGCACAAACATAAAACTGTTTCCCTTTCTAGCACAGCACATTTGAGCCACTGTAGCCTCCCTGACCCCACTCGTGTTTACACAGGGTGCGCAGAAGATCTACATCCCGCCGAGCGCGTGGAACGTGGACCCGAAGACCGACGTGCGCTCGCGGCCTACCGTCAAGCAGATCCTCGCGCAGTTTCCGGCCATGGAGCGCGTCGACAAAACACCTAGAGAAGTAAGATCAAATCCCGCTTCCCTTCAACAATGTATTAAGTAGATGAACAAGTGATTATATACATAAAGTTGATTACGTTCCTGTTTGTTGTTGAAGATATTGTGCGCCGACGTGCAAAAGGACGTGCTGCTTCTGGAGGAGCAAGAGGGCTCAGTGAACTTCAAGATCGGGGTCATGTTCATGAGGCCTGGCCAACAGACAGACGACCAGATGCTGTCCAACGGTAAGTAACCTTTACGTCACGGGCGCAGCGGCAAATCTCACTTCACACCCTGGAGAAGACGTAAAAATATGTACGCACCACGGGCGGTAGTTCGCAAAGCCCCGATAGCATATTTTTGGCCCTCACCTTCGGTTCGGGCATTCACGAATTCACTGCCCTAGCTACGGAATGTCCTATTTCATCACTTTAGCTCGTAAAGGACTTCATAACGCGCAGGCATACAGAGTTACAATATTGTGGGTGTAATGGTGTTTTTCTTAAATTTTATCTGACACTCATGCGTTAGTTATAAAGAAATACAATGATTCAAAACGTATTTATAAACACAAAACACTAATAAAATATGTAACTATTACAGACTAAGGTACCTACTTCTCAGATTTTATAATTAAAATGTTGCCATTTAGTACCTATCTGTGTTCATTATTTTAACAGCCATTTTAAATCGTTGCTGTATGCCAAAGGGGCTTTGCCTTACGCGCCTCACGTCAAATTCAACGAAATGGACGAGTTACGTGTTGTAGTTTCAGTTGCAATTAGTAATAATTTTGTTTAATAAATAAAATGTGATAAAAATCCTGCGTGCAACCATTGTGCAACAATGTACTATTCCTATTACTTGCACAATTTATGTCGTAATGCCGAAGATAAGTACGATACCTTGCAAGATTGGATGGCGACCCTAGCTACTTGCGGCCTTGCGGGTGTGAGCCCTGGTATGGCTCGCGAAGCCGAACTTTCTCTTAAGCGCAAATTATCTACACATGTAAGAAATAGCATGCAAGTTTAACTACATTGCGGGGTTTGATAGATAAAACGCAGTATAAATACCTCGGTAACCCGCAATGTAAATTGCATTCAATAGGTTGCATTACACATATTTGCGCTTTAAATACTCGGTCTATTTTGTTGAATTTGACGTGTGGTGCGTAAGGCAAAGACCCTACGGCACCAAACACTGTTAAAATCTCTCATACAGATAGTAAACTGCTACATTTGAATTCTGAAAATATGTTTTACTAGCTCCCGCCCGCGACTTCGTCCGCGTGGACCCGGGATAAAAACTATCCTATTTTTTAATCCAGGCTATAAACTATCTTTGTGCAAAATTTCATTCAAATCGGTTCAGCCGTTTAAGCGTGATTGAGTAACAAACATCCAAACATCTAAACTTTCGCATTTATAATATTAGTAGGATAGGATAAGTTTTACGTTTTTTATTTTATAAATACGTTTTCAAACATGACGCATGAGTGACGGATACAATTGAAGAAAACAGGGCGGTCCGATATGCGGGTTGTTATTCGTGATGACCTTATTTTAAATATTAGTTTTTTATTTTATTTATAACTGTGTAGACTTGGGTCACGTTTCACCGTTTACGGCTTGTTGTTAACTTTGGGGGCATCCTGTATATATTAACTTGTGTTCCGACGGCGGATCCGCGCCGCTGATCGTATTGCACGTTCATTAACACTACCTTAGAAAGGTCCGTTGATGCAAGATAAATGTTTTTCTTTAGTGGACGACTGCATTACTGCTATCATTTTAGGAATGCAAATGCAATTAGGTAGTATATTACATGAAATAAATAAATGGTCTTCGAACCGGATTTTCTTGAGTGGTGCCATAGGAACGTATGAACATTTCTGAATCTTTAAATGATAATAGCGTACCTAAATATCGAATCCGAGAGAGGGTCTACAACGAACAACACAGCTGAAAAAATATTATCTTAAACGCTTCGATTTCGTCCAGAATTCGGGGACGCCGCCTTTAACCGCTTCGTTGCGCTGTTGGGCGACAGGATTCGCTTAAAAGGATGGAATCGTTTCAGGGGCGGACTTGATGTTAAAGGTAAGACTTTTGAAATGTCCGATTCTATAGAAATAATGTGGTCCCAGTGTAGTCAAGCCTACCATCTGTTATCTCAGTGTCTAGGAGTATTTATGTAAGTATGTGATACTTTGTACACAAGACACAGGTACCTAAAAATACAAACAAAATTGGGTAAATCACATTTAACTTTAAAGTTAAGTAAAATGTATCAAGTTGATTTGCTTCTCAGCCCATGAATGAAACTTAATAGCCTCTGTAACTTTAACTGTGTTATGCCTCTCCTGTATCCTTAACATAAACGCTATTGCCGTTTTCTTTAGTTACTGAAAAATAAAATATTTCCTGAGAAATTAAGTTGATGACAATCGGTTTCCTATCTTGTATATTATCGCCGCCACTGACTTGAACTCCAGTCCCTCGCGGTTGCCACCCATCACCTGCCACCGACTTCATACGAAGTTTGAAAACAATAGACTTAAGACTTGAGTGGCGTGGGGGTGCCACCTCAATTTTTTTCTGTGGCGGTGACTGGGTTAATATTCACAGTTATGCTGTTTCAAATAATCTACGTTCAATGTTGAGTTGGCGATGAGTATGAGTAATAATGCAAAGTTTATTCACGATTGCTCACCCCACTCCTTTGCATACTAGTTTTACAAAGTTTTTTGCAATGAGCTATTCGTGCGGGCGACCCGCCGTGAATAAAAAAAAATTCAGTCGGGAAACGTAGTTGCTGGGTAATTTATAAATAGCAATTCTATCAGTCACACAATAAGGTTATCTTTCGAATTTACGGTTGAAACGCAGGTGACATGACGGGCCTGTATTCGGTGTACACCATGCATCACGGACATGAGATCATGTTCCACATCTCAACGATGCTTCCGCACTCCAAGGAAAACAAACAACAGGTCAGTGACTCCGCCAATTTGATTTTATATCTTATGGCAATGGAAATAGAGAACATTTGTGGTCCTCTCAGATCTGATCCGGCCTCGGGCAACGTTGCAGGTGTAGGCGTAATAGGACGGCTTGAGCGCCCGCGCCGCCGCTACGAGCGGGGCGTGCAGCGTGCGTATAAAACAAATGCAATTTATATGGACGCTCCACGCCGTACACTAATTTCGAGTGGCACCACGCGCGCGCTTGTGAAAGGCAATGGATTTCCATACATAACGTGTGACGTGTGCATCATGCTAATCTATACTAATGTATGTTTCTAACATGAGTAATGGCCTAATGGCTCACTTGTTTGTTCATACATAATTGAAAGCGAACCACCGTTCGTGCAGGATTCCATAAATGATATAATGGCTACTAACCTCCCTTATAGGAAAAAGGTCACAGCTGTTTCTGATTGTTTGTAGTCATGAGTCATGTACCACATTATTACAAGTACTAGGACTACCATGGCCAGTCTAATTTGGTGTAAAAGTAAAACTAAGGACTCAAACTTTTACATGCCATTGTATTTTGATTGCAATTATTACTGTGATTTTCATACCGTATTATGATCCTTTAATGAAACAGAACTGATTAGCGTGACAGAAAAATGTAAATAAAGTTCACTTTTTCTCCATAGTAAATGTATGAAAACAGTTTTCTTTAATTTCTGGCTTTTTTTCATTACCGAAAGTTGACTCTAGATACTGGAAACTATTGATACTGGATAGAAATGGAATCGATTGACATAAACACAATATAAAAAAAAACTTTTTTCATTTTATACAAATTGTATGGGGAAAGTTTTTCTCGATTTATGGCTTTTCTAGCCGGAAATTTCTTTTTGTTCCCATACAAGCTTTTGATCATGGAGAGGAATGGGATCGATTGGCCTCAAAAAAAGTTTGACAAAAATGACCATTTTCTCGCACCCTGTATGTTTTTTCAAAAATCTGTAAACGCCAATCTTCATTAATTTAATATCGAAGGAAGGTCTTCTAAGACCATTTTCGCCCAGCAACACGGGATCTGGTAGCTGCCCTCACTGACCCAAAATCTATTTCCACCCTGTAGATAATAGAGCAAGAGAGAAACCAGCGAATGCAGAGGTTCGACCCAATAGCTAAGTATTTCTCTCAATCGCACTGTAGGATAGGATACCTATAGGTAATAGAGCAAGAGAGAAACCAGCGAATGCAGAGGTACGACCCAATAGCTAAGTATTTCTCTCAATCGCACTGTAGGATAGGATACCTATAGATAATAGAGCAAGAGAGAAACCAGCGAATGCAGAGGTTCGACCCAATAGCTAAGTATGTCTCTCATTTGCACTGTAGGATACCTATAGGGAAAAGAGCAAGAGAGAAACCAGCGAATACAGAGGTTCGACCCAATAGCTATAATTAGCTATTTAATTATTGACAATGTATAACCAATACTGAATAAGTAATATGAATATGAATATATATGTATCCGCACGAAAGAAGCAGGTAAGCTCGAAACGAAAATCGTAAAAAGAAAAAAAAACAGGTAAATAGTTATTTTATTGTTACCAAATGTACGTACCTCTCTAGGTACGTACATTTGGTAACAATAAAATAACTATTTAACTGAGTTTTTTCTTTTTTTTTAGCTGACTGTACTCTTACAGTCAGCATCACATAGGTAGTTACATCCAACGTAGTCAAATATTTCGGTAACTGTAAGGGCAAGGATGTGTTACGATATGTATGGCTACTTTGGCTGCTACTAACTATGATGGATGATGATAATGATGATGATACGATGCTGACTGTACTAGTAGCACTTGCAGCAGATAAAATAAGTAGCGACAGACTATCCGCCTCGTTCAATGCGTTCTAATTAGAAAGAGACGGAAAGTCTATCTCTCCGCGACACAGCTCGCGAGCCGTTGTACTCATGCATTAAAAATCTAAAAGTTCAAAAATAGAAATAATTTTAGAGATCTCAAATGAGTGCACGCACATACGAGATCATATTATATAAGTCAAGGTCTAAGGTGCTGTTTCTATCATTATTGCTACCAATAAGGCCAGGGTTTTTCCTTAAGTCCTTTTACTCTATTTTTCCCTCAGTTGGAGCGCAAACGGCACATAGGCAACGACATAGTGAACATCATCTTCGTGGACGAGCAAGCCCACGACACTTTCAACCCGCAGTACATAAAGAGCCACTTCACACGTATCCTTTATCGACCGATCGTGGACACGCCCAACATGGCGTTCTACTAACCATTAAGCGACGCCAAACCAGCGAAATCGGCGGACGGCCAAGCGAGGTTCAGAAAATCAAGTACGGAGTGACCTTGATGATTTGGCCGGCCGCCGTGCTTCCGGCACTTAGGCTGCGGCTCCACTGAGGCGGAGCGAAGATGTGCGGAATTGACCAATAGAATCTAAGGTCACTGAAAGGAGCGGAGCGTAGCTTAAATTCTATTGGTCAATTCCGGATATCTCCGCTCCGCTCCGCCTCAGTGGAGCCGCAGCCTTATCCACACGGGCAGAAATCACGCGGCGGACTGCATGCAGTCCGCCAATTGCGTACCTACACGTACGGAACCTATTAATTGAACGAGTTTCAGCTTCGGCAAAAATCTTTCGTATGTCCGGCGTCCATCCGGCTGTTCTTCCTCTTCAGTTCGCATTGCTCATCCGATTCTTGTGAATTGTTGTGAGCAGGTTCGATAATTATATGATTCGATTCAATGATCATACCGGCTAATCGATTCAGTTTTCCAAAAAAGAATGTTCCGGCTCGCGAGTTCTACAGCTCATAGAGCCATTAGTATAAAGGATGACTGACAGCACACTTTTTGTATCATATGTTGTCGGGAATGTGCGTATTTATCTTTGTTTCTCATTTAGGTTAGCCACTAGTGTTGGGTTACTCACTCGTGAGGCACCTCATTCGTCATGCTCATTTCATTAAATTGTCGCATCATTTCACGTTTGAAACATGTACTACTTCATTCCTCACGAGGCACCGCCTCGTTCCTCACTCGCTCGGTCATCACCTCGCGCTTCATTTTACCCTTCAAACCTCAAAACCTCGCCCCTCGAGCTCCAGACTCGCCACTCGCGCCTAACTTTCCCCCGTCTACAATACAATATTGTATGTAGTGGAGCAAGAGAAGTAAGAATATTGAACATAAAAGTAATTGGTGGTCTACTGTACAGTACACTTAAAAAAAACCTTGTTTTTACTTCCTATAGCTGTTAATTATTAGATGGTACCTCACCTCATTTGAGGTAGGACACCTCATTTTTGGATATACAAACTCATTTTAATTTCATGTCCTACCCAACACTATTAGCCACTATCAAACGATACCGCATACCGAGTATCGTAACCCCGGAGGTATTAGGTACGCGAAAGCAGAGTTTAACCGTAGCGGCAAGGCCTGTCCGGTGCACGGTTCGGGCACGTCACGGTTTAATGTGAGAGAAACATACGAGTACTTCCCATTGTCTTACCCTCAGAAATGCGCTAAATAATAGGTATTACAAAAGTTTTTCATTCATAAATTATACAACATCTAATTGCTACTATGGGTTATAAAATTCATAAAATATTGTAAAGTTCGCGTGGTCTAAGAAATTCCAATTGATGTACTATACCTAACGAATCTGATTTTACTTAAGACGTTTATATCTACCCGCGTTTTTATGTTTAATTTCCGACACGTGATATTAGACTTAGGTACGTTTCACACTGCCAAGTCATAATTTATTTTGATACGTTTTGAAATAAAAATTCACTTTTATTTTATCTGGTTTCATAAATTTAGTAGTAAAAACACAGAAGTGAAATTTATTAAAGCATGTCATAACAAGCTTACTACGAAGTTTTATTGGGCATGTGGATGTTAGAGCATACAAGTGTCATTTTGTGGAACTTACATCCAGCACAAAAGCCAAATTTGCAAGCATGAAAAGTCTAAATAGTATTCCTATACCGCAGCAGATATCTTTGCCATCGTATCGGAAGTTTTCGAGGGCTACAAGCTGAGCATCTTCAGCGATGACTGTGTGCCTCCGTTCGGCCCGTCGCTCCCTTGCCCGCCCATCTTCTTGGATTCCAATCTGTTCAGGGACTACTTATTGGTAAGTAACTGTGTTAACACATTCACTGCCACACTACGCTCATAGCGCTTAATGCGCTATCACACTTGCGATTTGTGAGCGGTTTACAAGCGAAGCGATCAGTGAGCGCAGCAGCGAGGTCACAGTGACCTCGCTGCGCAACCGCGGCGATTGTATGCTAGCGGCGAGTAACCTACTCGCCGCGACGCAGATGCCACGCTATATGTACACACGTGAATGTTTAACTGATTGAACGCCGCATGCTCGTCGCGCATCCGCGGCGATCAAGTGGAGGTGTCACGGCGATGTGTTCGCGCAGGTCTTAGGTGAAATTTGATAATTGGTAAGAAAGCAAACATTAATGTTTTTATGTCACTATGAGCTATCATCGTGAAGTGGCGTGAAGTACTTAAAGTCCTCCAGGACGCCAGCCGATTCCTCATTATCGGGAACGCAATAAATAATGAAGTGAAGCGTAAACTTGGGCGTAAACTAATTAAAACCGTCCCAGTTTTGGTATAGACTGAACTGAACTGACCTGATTAGAATAAAATCTGTTCAGGACAGATCTGAATTAGTTTACAGAACCTTTAATGAAGACTGCGAAACGTATATACTTTCTGAAGCGATTTTTATTTTAGAGAAAGTTGAGTGAACTTGTGTAAGAGGGCAAATCTGCGAATGCCATTACCGCCGAGGCGTTTGTAGTTCTCTTCTCCAGCAATACAAGAAAATCTCATAATATTTTAAGCGTCATCATAAAATGTCGTAAGTATTCGTCAAAGTCCTACTTACTTATTCGTTAAACACGCTCATAAGTCATCATTCATCATATTCCTTTCTTTTAAAATCTACTTGTGAAATCTATATTCTAGGCTCCTAATATACAGGCTGTGCCTAGCATGGCGCTGACGGATATAGTCACTTGATATAATATATATATATATTACAAGTTATAGCCTATGTCACTGAGGAATCCAATGACACCTCATATGCCAAAATTCATCAAGGCACGCAAAAACTAACAGTATAATTTGGGTCATAATTAAATGGAATATATTTGAAACAGACAGGGCCTTTTAAAAGGACTTTCAGCGGCTAGAGGCTATTTTTTTTATATTAAAAGATCGTAATAATAACTTCAGTGATTGGCGTATGATTAATTAAAATCGAGTTCTCTAGAGTGCCACAAAGGAGCAAACATATTTACATAGAGTGGTAAACACTCCTTTGCGTTGCTCGGTCGGGTAAAAATAACTATTCGGATGTAACGTGTTGTTATAGTACACAAAGACGGTCACAGTTCATGATATATTAACTCTTTTGGTTTTGCATACCTAGGTGAAAATGATGAACGGCGAGAAATCCGCCTTCCAAACGCCGATATTCACGCAGAAGCGGCAGCGCACCCTGGACACGCTCATCAGGGACATATACACGGAGCACTGCACGGACCATAAAGTGGTTAGTTACTTACATTACAATACAACACCTTTTCCACCTAAACTACGTTCGTAGCCTAGTACGAGTAAGTTTTTCCCATGTAAAGCGAAAGCTGCCTTACGAACAGAGAACCCGCTAAGAGGGTATTTGGCATCAAAAGTGTGAAGCAATGTGGGGCTTGGGGATAATTTTTTTCCAAATAGAACCAACCGGGTCCCGCGCGCTAGTTGGCCCTATACTTTATATTATTAGGCGATATTTTGTATTTTGCTTTCATTACACAGATTGTTCGGCAATCAAGTGTCATCATCATCGAAATTCTTTGATAGAACAAACACTAATACTCTGGTTATTTTAGGTGCAGTTTTGCCCGAAAGTAAATCAACGTTTAATGAGGTAGATTTTCAACAGCATTTGCCTTTATTAAAAAAACTTAAACGAGTCTGAGCTGAAAATTGAAATTGTCAAACCAGATAACTTAGGTATTGGCATTGGTAGGTTGGTCTCTGGCCAGTTATTAGTTGCCAATGCCAAAGTACACTAGACATAAACCTACTGCAGCTCATCCCTCTCAACCTTAGCCGATGCTGTCCCGCCGCGCGCTCTCCGACGTGTGGTCGGGCAACAGTCAGAGCGCAGGCGCTGCACGCACGGAGCGCTTCCTGCACATCGGGCAGGCCATCAAACTGGACGCAGTGCTGCGCGGCGACGCGCCCACCAGCCTGCTGTCCTCCGGCGAGCCCCAACGTAAGTTCATACTTACAGGTTCACGGTTCCAATCATCAACGTGTTGTCGAACAACAGCTACCAGCACACTCACATCGGTCAGACAATCACGCATAGCGCACAAACATCCACATCGTCACAAAAACGTGTTAGCAGTTGATCAAACTTTTTGAGAATATTGATTAAAGAAAACAAGGCTAGAAATGTCCAATCTTATTAACGCATCCCTTGCTGGGCCACACCCTTTAAAAACATTGCAGTATGAACAGACGCGATAGCTGTCGTTCGTACTGAACTTCAACTTTATATATTTGATTAAATAGTAGCTCGCTACACTGGCCATTAGTATACTTATCTCCTTTATCGTTTCAATAATCTACAGTCGATTTCGAAAATATGTACATGGACAAAGTGATCTAAATTATGTGGACGGGTCAGGCCGTAAATTTTGGAACAAATGGCGTAGAGGTAGCGTACATTTTTCGCGCTACTTTTACCCGCTGGTGGCGTAAAGTGACGCGAAAAAGTAACGTTAAATTGTTAAGGAGTTTATACATCAACAATATTTTTTAATAGAACTCAAAAAAGCGAGGTTATCAATTTGATTATCTATGCTTGTAGTAATATTGTTAGATACAAGCAGTAGTTATTCATATATAATACTGTTTGTCTAGGAGGGTTTCTAAAACACGTGTTCCAATTTTCACAAGTGTGTGTATGTACGTATATTTCCTTATCTTTTTGTTATTGGTGATTATGCACAAAAGAGCGTTTACTTACATACATACACCCGTCGACTTATTGAACAGTGCAAGTCTCAAACTCTACTCTCTCTCTCTTAATCATCTTAACATCTCCTAAATCACTGAACTGATTGTACTCCTAAGTAACTCAAGATGCGCCTTTATCAATTACATACTTTACCAAATTTCATAGAGATAGTAGACTTGTTGTATTTTAATATAATTTAGTCACTTAATAAATAGTGAAATTAGATGAAGATTGAGATGAGATTTAAAAGCCAATTATGCATGCATGTGGTTTATCAGAATATTCAGAATTATAAACAGTACCTATCTAGGTTTCGAATAAGACGGAAAACAAATTTTATATTACTTTGAATATAAACGTATTTTTACAAAAATCTAGCAAGCCGCGCACCAAAATGTGTATGGCACTACTTACGTAAAATATTTGATTTGCCGCCTTTGCTTTGCAAACCTTGTCAAAAGAAAAAGAGAACACCCAAAGACGCGAAATACTGTGTGTGCATGCTCCAATATTCGGAATTTCGCGCCACCGGTGTCGTTTAATAGCGCGAAATCATATAAAAACGAAAATATTTCAATAACTAAGCTTTGTATCGGGGCCATTAGAGCCTGGAATAATTACTCTCACTTTACGGTATGAGGCGTAATAACAATTACAGATTTTAAACATAAACTTACCTTGAAATCTTAAAAAAACGGTGACGCGATAAAAGTGCACCCTTCCAGTTCGGAGCACAGATGACAAAAAACTGACCAAAATATGGCCGCTAGCCCGTTATTGACCAAAGACAAAGTTACTTTTGTATTGCCACTACTCATACCACAAATTCTACTAAATGTAACTCCACAGTATGGGAAGATAATGGTAGCGTATAAAAAAAACGCAAAAAATTTAAAGTCGTTTTTTTTCTTCAATATAGAATATGTTATGGTTTGTCTTAGGAAATACGTAATGATATTTAAAAGGCGAATAGCAGACTATTATGTTATTGCGTCAAATCAAACAGATTATCAAATATATATATTTTTTCTTTTTTTACAAATGCTCAAAGTGTACCCAGTACCGCGAAGGATAAGATTTGATGCAAAATTCACCATTTTTAGGTTTAAAAAACTTAATTTTCTCTAAGAAATTATACATTTCACTTAAGAGAACTTAATTGACGAAACAATTTTTTTTTCGGTAGGTTGGCACCGCGAGGTGCTAAATACTGCATACGTACACAAAATACATTTCAAATTACAAAAGCAACGCAATAGGTAACAAAATTTATAAAATCTATTAAAATATTCGCTAAATCTTAATACGCAAGCCAGGTATATTATAATAGGTACCTATATTTTTCGTGTAAACGCCACCAATAACTTCGGTAATTTATCACTTTATTTAAATATCTTTGGTGACCGCGACACCTTTTTTTGGGGAATATAATGTACGAGTTTGAAAAGTATAGGCAGATATTAAGGGCAAAAAAAATGCGCTGGACAAAATTTTACACAAAATCTACGGCCTGACCTGGACAAGAATTTATTGTTTTGAACCTTTTGGAATGTACATATATTTATGAACTCAGACTACTAGTTAAAGCAATGACGCTTAGTTTCAGTGTGGTTTGGTAGTTTCAGAGGCAAGTTTGGGTTGCACAGGGCAGTTCCACAACACTTCGGGAGCTCAAACACCGCGAGCCATCCGGTTGGCTCTTGGACACTGCAACTACGCGCCATTCCTTTGAATATACTCGCATGATTAGATTCGCGCAACAAATGCCAAACCAAATTCGGTGCGTTTAGTAAATAGACCCTCAGCTGGTTTTAACAGCGAGTTACCGCAAGTAAAGTACGGAAGCGCGGCTGCATGATGAGATAACCGCTTCTCGGCAACTTTTTGGTTTTCCAACTTCGCCACAAGCACACGATCTTAGGAATTGTTTAGCAAAGTCTTAGGCCTTTTCCGCATTTAGGGGGGGTGAAACCTGGATGCGACTTTTCGTTGCTTGTAATAAACTGGGTTCACATATGTATCATTTCGTCGTATCGTATTTCCGTCGCACCGACGCGTATCAAGATCGCTAGTGAACGCAAAAACAACGCGATCATGCGGCGCGCCGTATCTGATCGCTCGGGATCGATGTTGACACGTTATTATATACCCCGCACACTCGCGATCGGATACGCGTATTAAGATCGGTAAGTATGGACATGTTAAGATACTGTATCACGATACGAAGTTATGATTTGATACAGGATACGCCGTGATCGCTCTCGAGGCGGTTTTTCCCCATCATCAAAGGGGATACGGATGAGCATCCACACTTAATGTTACGACGTTATGATACGATACGCTGCTACGCTACATTTAGTATGGTCGGATTTTTTCACGCGACGATGCGAGTGATACTGTATGCCCAAAGTAAGCGTCCATGCTTAGGATACGCGAGCTCGATACGATACGCGTGATCGTGATCGGCAAAATTATACAAATGTGGTCCAAGCTTTATATTTAGTAGAAGGCGGCGCGGTATACTTTAGGAAATATAGATTAGCCGTAGGTTATCTAATTAGCAATCTTTTGTTTAACTGTCTTCAAAAAAAAGGAGGAGGTTCTCAATTCGGTTGTTTTTTTTATATTATTTTTAATGTTTGTTACCTCAGAACTCTGTCATTGATGAGCCGATTGGTAATTTTTTTTTTGTTTGTAAGTATTAGGTAGTTCCAGGTGGGTCTCATTTTTTTGCAAAAATTCAATTGGATGATGGGATCCATGAGGAATTGAGGGAACTCTTCAATTATATTAGGCACGCGTGTAGTAATTTTGGTATTTTCTATTTTAACTTGTGTATTTACACCCGGAAATCATAAATTTGGTGGAGTAGCATTGATGATGAAGACCACAGATGACTTATGGAATTCCTCAATTATGTACTTAAAAGTACAAATGTACGTCACAGATTCTCATAAGATTCCGTTGAAATAGCAACTAATGAAGTGCCAAAGGCGATCCTTGTGGAATCGACGGAAGTCCTCAAATATTATCGGGTCACATACAGCGATTAGGTTTTTTTTCAATAATCAACGCATTTGCTCTCGGAAATCAGTTCATGTGGTAAATTGGAAATGAAATGTGGAAATGTTCTCGTGGCTTGGCGGAGTACTAAATTGAAGTCGGTTAAAACATTGTTTTTAAAGTCAATTATTCCGCGTAAACACTTAGGTAAAGACCTAAGGGCCGGAGTGACTCAAGTCCATTTTTTTAAACGCTATTTTACTGCCTACTAGGAGATAGTTGCCTAGAATGGCATAAACTTTTATCGACTTCTGATCAGTGTACTAGTAACTATTTTTGTTCCGGAGTGCCGAAGTGATCACTTCGGCACTCCGGAACAAAAATAGTTACTGTCACTCAAAGAAGAACGGGAGCAACTTGACAACATTTTTTGTTAGATATTGACAAATAGATGTCGGTGTAGATTACAGACGGCCAAATCATATTTCTCAAACTATTACCATGCATTACTACATTACAATGTTAGACGCGCAGTATGAAGAATCTGTACCTGCTGCCTCGGTAACAGCTAACTGACTCCGCATAGACTCGCCGCACCGCTATATGGAGCAGTGGCATTAGAAGTAACGACTCGGTGTCGGTGTTCTGTACAAACGTTCAGAGAGTCACATTTCGTAGCCATAAAACAATGTATTTTTTTTTAGTTTTGTCAACTTCTTCATCGTCATCATTTTTAAACTCTTAGGACGAGTTGCACCAACGTACGGTTACAGGCCGATCGACGTTAAATATGGCGCGCGCAGCATTCCATAGAAACTTGTCAACCTTTCCATACATTTAGATTTTCGTGAACACCGCTTAAGATTACAGCCGGTTTGCAGCAACACACCCTTAGCGCGCGGCCCGGCCGTAGCGTGTAGCACGTACTATCGACAACACAGCTAACTGACCATCGGTGAACCTTAAGTACCTTGTAATAAGGTTCTATATAGGATGGTCAGTTAACAGTGTTGTCGTTTGTAGTAGCGCGTAGCAAATTACTCGACCGCGATATATGAGTTTGGGAATGGAACAGAGGCCCTAGCACGATAGGTTTTATCGTCACATTTTACGTGACATTCAGTACATTTTCTCTTAAAACGCGACGATAAAACCTATCGTGCCAGGGCTTCTGCATGTCAGTTCATATGAACTTTAACGTATTTGTACGATAAACATTTTACTCCTCTCTCTCCAATCGATTATTTCAAATCATCGGTATCGTAAGTTACTTCCGTTAAAATCCGATTGTATAGGAACTTTGACCGTTTTTTTAGGCCAGACCAGCTCGGCGCCGTATTTCAGCAAAATTCGAGGGCTTAGCAACAAACCCGCTAACCTAATTTAAATAATTAGCTGAAATTGCAATGTATGCAGGTTATAGAAAATGGCCGGGTCTTTTAATCAGGTCACCAGTGTCAGTGTGTCATAGGCTAACGCAGCGCTGATCCAGGTCACTCGAATATCGATGATTTACAACTAAGTTTGTTCCGCAATCGCAAGTCTCCAAACATTTTAACTGACGGTTCTATAACAATATCAATCGGTGCAAGTTATACTTCGTCTACTTAACCAATGTTTGATGGCGATTAGTACCTACATTAGGTACTAAACTTCTTGTAAGAACGGTGCATTCTTCATTGTTACCTTGTAATAAAGGAGCTAATATTCCCTGATTTCCCCCGTTAATTTAAAATTTCCTCATAGAAGGTGTGAAAAGAAAAAGAAAGGCGTAAACATTTGAATGACTCGTTACGTTCAAGGTTCAATTTACCGCGCTGACTCTAATATATCATTTAGTTGTCATAAGAAAGCAAAATTACAACCCGGCAAACGTTTGATATGGCACCGACAGCTGTCATCACGTAGGAAACTGTCAAACTTATCATACAATCATATTTTAACGGACGGAACTTAAGGTTACCGGCAGTTCGAAACAACCGGCTCTAAGCCTTCTATCTATGGGAAATGGGATGTACGAGTAGGTATGATAATTTACCCGACTAGGGGCGAGTTGCACCAGCTTACGATTACAGACCGATTAAAGTTAATAAGGCGGGTTGCACCAAACCGTCTGTAATCGAAAGCGGTGTTCGTTAAAATCGGAATGTATGAAACGTTTGGCATGTTTCTGTGGAATGAGCGCCTGTGGGCGCCATGTTTAACGTTGATCGGTCTGTAATTGTAATTTGGTGCAACCCGCCCTAAGTGTAAGGGTGATGTGAGATACTCGTAGACATTCAGTACAGTGGAACATTACATGTACTTACCTTCACTTAAATGTGCGTATCGTAGCCAAATTATTGGCTCCGGTTCAACATCGAGGCAATAGAGTATTATACTAGAATTGGTGCTGAGCGAAAGATTTACCTACATTTAGTAAGTTCTACGTTTTTAGTAAGTAAGTAATTGGCGTAATTGCTTAAGTAGTTAGAATAAAACCATTTATTTCAAAATAACGATAATTAATAAAAACAAACATATAGTAGTTAGTGATTATTAAACGTAACGGATGACATGATGAGAGCATTTCCTAAAAAAGTGTGTACCAATTAAGCAGGGCTTAATAGAGGTATTTTAATACGTTATCCTTATTTGCTACCTACCCACTTACCGATAAGTTTTTGATAATTTCTAATACATCGTTTTGTGATGCTTTAGAATAAATAACGTGTATCTAAGTTTTAATGAACCTGAATTATCACTATTATCAGATAGTATTAAATTCGTTATGTAATAGGAAAATTTTAAATAAGATTGGTTCTAACTTTTTAGAAATGCTCATGAATCTGCGCGGTTTAAGAAAATTACCAATTGAAAAAACTGTAAAACTCCCGCGACTACTTTCATTTTTTTCCGTCACTAACCATTCCACGTATAACTTACGCAAGCTTGTGTGAACCTTAAATTTAGCTAGAAATCCAAACTTTAACTCAATTACGCAATGTTTTTTTTGCAGTGGCTCCGTTATGTAAGGTCCGAGCTTGCAAAAGTTATTCCTAATGTGGTGGAAGTCGCGCAGAGGACGGCTTAGCGAAGAGCCCCCGCCCCGCTCGAGCGTAGGTAAATAGGCGTGCGAGTGTCCGCTAAAGCGAAATCTTAATATTATATAACTGTCGGCAGAGCGCAAGATTCAATCGAACGGGAAGATATAAACTTAGAATAAAATGAATAAGGTATACACCCTTGTCTCCCGTCACAACATACATAGGTAGTATGCAGCAAATCGAAAGCGTTGAGCATAATAAATCGCAAAACCATCGAGTGCGATTCGGACTTCGCAGGAAGGTTCCGTACCATACTCGCATGATTTGCAGGTAATTAAACTTTAATTTGGGATAGGTCCAGTGTAGCGTGAGCTCTCGTCATAGCGTGCTTATTGCCATCCGGGGACCTATAGCTTTACGCTGCTTAAATACATTCAAACGGTGTATGGATGCAGTCTCAAAGAACACTTCTCAGAATTATTTCTTTAGGAACTTACTTCTAATTTAAACTAACTTGACAAATTTCATGATTGAGTGTAAACTTACAACTTTATAGCTGTTAAAATCTTTGTAAGTAAGTATTTATGTTGAGAATATAGAAACGTTCCGCCCTTCTTATTTAAGTAGATAGTAAATTACCTATTACTTTGGCTATATATAGATATAGAGAAGGTACACTGCAATACCAATGTATAGTTCCGGTATCCTCCTCCGGCCGCCGACGGCAGCGAAAAAAACGAATGTTCAGAAGTTTTGTCGTTATTCTTACAACCCGCTGCGATACAGAAATCACAGAGTGAACCACCCCTGGTTTCGGTACAATATTTATGAGAGGATTCAATCGATCGATACCTACATATGTACTATTGCACTTGACTGTACATAACAGTTTGGCTTCGCTCAGCACATCAGCTGTATTAACCAAGTACTATATGACAGCTAATAATATATTCGTTACAACAAGCGAATCATTACGACCTGCCACTGTACGCCTATTTGCCGCTGCGAGTTTTAATTTTAATATGCGTACGTCCATTCGACAGACACCAATAACATGTTACAACTAAATGTTGTAATATTGGCTCCCTCTTAAATACTTTCAGAGACGATGCAAGCGATATGATAATAGTGGTTATTATATGTTTGGTGCAAGTCGAATACAGGTATGCCATGAAGCGAATGCATTTGTAACTGAAAATATTATTGTGCCATAAAGTTTGAGTTGATTCTAAATGTTATTATCTACAATGAGCGCCTACATTTTTTACCAAAAGTAAAATGCGCGCCGTAACCTACTTTTAACCTATCCATTCCCACGAGGTACCTCAATAAAGCGTAGTTATGCCTCACGTTGCCATTGCAACGTCTATAGACGTGGTTACAGTTTTGGTGTTAAATAATATGATTAGCGATTTAATGAACTTTTGCTGAACACATTCAGGGCCAATGACGGCACATATGGCGTCAGACCGCCCTAGTTGCTTTCCGCTACATACGAGGAAAACTACGGGATCGGCTACGAGCGTAGCGCGTAGCAATTCTTGGCCCTGAATGGGTTAACACATATTTACTGCCAGAAATCGTTACGTGCTACGCTCGTAGCCGATTCCGTGGTTTTCCCAAGAACTAGCGGAAAGCGGCTATGGCGTAGGCGCCCGCTAGGCGGGTTCCTAGCAGTTAAGTAATAACACATTCACGGTCAGAAATCGCTACGTGCTATTACGCTCGTAGCCGATCCCGTGGTTTTCCCAATAACTAGCGGAAAGCGGCTACGGCGTAGGCGCCCGCTAGGCGGGATCCTGGCAGTTAAAGTGTTAACCCATTCCAGTCCACGCATCTCTAAGTGTGCTACACTGTAACACGTAATAGATTTCTTCCGCTCTTTAGCGAAAATCGCTTGGAAAGGCATGGTTCTGAATTCGTAATTTTAATATTTTAAACTATTGCGGTATCTGGAAACTCTTCTGCAGTAGTTACGTAGTTATTTTCCTATTGTATATTTTGGAGCCTTTTCGAGACAGCCAACTAACGGTCGACGCTTTCAGTATTATTATTTGCATTCATTCGTGGAAATTGTTAATAATTATTATAAATAGGTAAAGTTTAGTACCATGATGGGATAGCCCTGTTAGTTGTAAGTAATCTCCGTAAAAGCTCAGTATATAGAATAATCTTTCGGGATGTTGGTTAGTTGTAGTTTATTCTAGTTGGTTTTCTGTACGCAGCGTGGATAGGAGTGTCTTTTCAGGATTCGCTCCTCGCAAGCACCGCAATTGCAGATGGAACTCCTCTATACGTCCATGCTAGTATGAGCAATGCAATTCCTGAAAAACCTTCGTTTTGCGCCGAAGTAATGTTCGATTTGTGGCAGGCGGCCGGCGGGCCCCGTGGGAGGGCCGCCTGTGGCGCTCCACCCCGCTGCCGGGCTCACCAGTCTGCGCCGAGCAGATCTCTGAAGGGAAACTGCTGGTGTCCACCAACAGCAACACCTATGTGTTGGAAGGTAAACACTAATACGAGTATAAAGCAAAAATATGCGGCAACGGTTTGCGTTCCACATCCCAGTTTTATGTTGGGGAGAGAGTTTCTTCTAGACTCTACTTCTAACAGTCCGCTGCGTGACTTTTGCCCATCTGCACAATTGCAGGCTGCACGGCCGGCAAAATCAAAGTCACATCGTACTGTATCTTCTTTGACCTTCCCCGGCGGGACTGACATGCCCAGGCATCGCATGGGGAGGCGCCTAAATGTCACCTTATGTTGGTCAGAGAGAGGCAGAGGCACAACCATTTCCATTACTTCCATTTCTTCTAGCCTGAACGAGAGTGAAATGAATTGGTGCCAGTGAAATGGCTTATGTTGTACAGAGAGCGGCACGACCCGGGTAGTCCTCCGCTGGGAGGGCAGCGTGCGCGCAGCCCGGCTGACGGGGCGCGCGGGCTTGTTCCGCGTGGGCGCGCGCGCCAACGGCGTGGGCTCGCTGTCCAGCAACGCCGGCAGCGCGGGCGTGTACGCCGTGCCGCTGGCCGAGCTCTACGCCGGGGCCTGGGCGATGCGTCCGCTGCAGGATTGCAAGCAGGCGCGGCTGTCGCGCACGAAGACCGCGCACTTCTTCGATTTGGTCGAACACAGTGAGTTATCTGTCATGTATTAGCTTCACTTGTTCATCATCATGCTCCTGGTTTTGCCCGTTTGTGCCTTAACACATTCGCAACCAAGAACTCACCTAGCAGCACGGCTAGCACGCGACGGCGCGCGAGCTCTCTCGATTTTTCTCGCACTATCCGGCTCTCTCTTATTAGAACACTTAGAAGAAGAGGTATAGTGCGATAAAAATCGAGAGAATGTCGCGGCCGTCGTGTGCTAGACGTGCAGGTACTCGTAATGTTTGCTCAGATTGCCGGCTGAGCCCGCTAAGCGGGCAGTAGTATGAACTTACACGACTAGCGAATTCTGTCGGTTTCTGGTCAATTGTTCCATTTTTAGTTGAGAGCGGACAGGTTGGCATAGCAACCTGAATTTTATTTCACATCACAAATGACAAAAACGAGGAATGGTTCTCCGTGCAGATGGCAGGATCACCCTTGCCGTGGCCGTTGGCAGACGAGTGCTGATCATGGCTGAGGAGGAACGACTCGACAACGGAAAAGGCTTCGATTATGTCCATATCAAGGTACATATCTACATTTATTATGACTACATGTATGCGTCATCTTAAACGACATGTTTTCCAAAGTACGAAAGCTCACATTTAGTAAACGACTCAGAGAGATCATCGATCTACTTAAGATACGACATTTTCCGACATTACTTACCCTGTTTATTTATTTACATCAAGACTTCAGAGATCAACGTTAGAAATAAAAGTTCATACTAACCACCTACAAGTACTCAATCATTTGTTTTTGTCCCACCTACATACTACCTACATACTTGCCTATGTATGAAGTTTATTACCTTACCTTAACCTTTGAGAGACTCCACTGTATGAGTACTTACTGTAATCTAACAGAAAATCGATCATAACATAAACTCACGATTGACAGGGCTGGCACATGAAATTTAAAAATAACTATATATTCTAATTCTATTTTAATTCGATGATAGTTTTCTGGCCCTTTCGTCCACGATGTACTTTAACTCAATTCCCAATGCCAAAGTGCATGGATTCTTACGAGACCCCCGGGAACAAACGATGTGCTAGTCTAACGCGACCACAAGGCCTAAAAGAAGATATTGTATCAATCTTCAAGATCTTTTAATTTCCATTACAACTAAAAATATTAAACCGAAAGAGACGACTCGTTTCTAGTCTCAATTTCCAACTTCGAACACGAAGAAATCCGATTAAGCAATCCCGTCAACTAGGTCCTTTACGCGCGCCATCAATGCCAGTAACAGACTAACAAACTTTCCATAAAAGTTACGGAATACCGTTCTGCCTTGCCTAGACTAAAAAGCTGGGTCGTAAGTTGTCGACACGCACGAGTTACGCCGTTTTGTCGTTTACGGACAGAATTTCGGACGCTGAAAGCGTACCAATGTCGTTAGCTCAAAATCTTTTCTCTAATTGGACTGTTCGTGAGTAAATTTTGTGAATCATTAACTGAAGTATCACGCAATACGATGCGCAATTGTTCTTGCTAACTGCGTCTATGTCGGCAAAATGGCCTAATCAACTTTCGCTTCGACCCAATTAAGGTTTATTTTGAAATATCAATGGATTGGTTACATTTTATATTAATTTTATATATTTTATTTTAATATTGACGATCAAACAAAAGAAACGTGGCAACCATATGGGCGATTTCCGGTAATTCCGGGGTGTGTACTCGTATCAGCTCATTTTCTTCGTTTTCTCATTGCGTGCGTTTTAACACTTTCACTGTCAGAACCCGCCTAGCGGGCCGCCTTCGTCGTAGTCACTTTCCGCAAAATGCCTGTTTGTCACCTCAGAACTCCGTCATTGATATTGGTCACTAAAAATAAAATAAACTCGATGACCTAAACCTAGTTTGCAGTTATTGTCGACGCTGACACTGCAATCCCGTACGTAAATGAAATAAATATTGTTAGATTGATATGCCCACATTATCTATTTTGTAAGATAATTCGTTATTTATGTCTTTGATGTGTATGATTTTAATTTATAAAATTGTTTTCCTATTAGTATAATATCTTTTTGCCTGAGATACAGGATAATCCTAGTTCAGGCGCATTTAATTAATTCCCATAACATGAAACAGTGCAAGCACAATGTAACGTTAGCAATAAGGTTTTTTCAATAAATTATTCTTATTCTTATTGATGAGCCGACTCATAATTAAAAAAATGTAAGTAGTACCTATATGCTTTTTATGGCAGGTTGGTCCTATTTTTTTCAAAAATCCGGTTGGATGATGCTGATGGGATCCATGAGGAATTAAGGGAACTCCTCAATTGTATTATGCACGCGCGTGTAGTGATTTTGGTATTTTCTTTTATAACTCGTGTAATTACAACCGGAAATCATAAATTTGGTGGAGTGGAATTGATGATCTCTAATAATCAACGCATTTGCTTTCGGAAATCAGTTCGAATCAGAGAAGAAATGTGGGGCAGTGAATGTGTTAATACCTATCAGGAAGGGTCGAAGCTGGTTGTCACAAATTTCCTTACAATCACACTTCGGTCTAATCACAAAAGATAATATTCCCGTTTAGTGCCATCGAGAGTTAAGCTAAGCTTAAGTGCTCCAGTATAGCTAAGCTTTTCTTGTAAAAAGTACCGCACTCTATCACAGCTCTTGAGATAACTATCTTCAACCGGTCTTTTTCTACACTTATACCTACTACCGTTTTATTTTATATGAACTTCGGATATAAGTATAAGTAAACTGGCCAATGTATGTACACGAGTAGGTACTTTTTTTAACCGACTTCAAAAAAAAGAAGCAGGTTCTCAATACGGTTGTTCTTCTTTTATCGTGTTTTTTTTTCAATGTTTGTTACCTCAGAAATCCGTCATTGATGAGCCGATTCGTTTTTTTTTTGTAAGTATATGCTTTAATGGCAGGTTGGTTGCATTTTTTTTTCAAAAATCCAGTTGGATGATGGGATCCATGAGGAATTGAGGGAACTCCTCAATTGTATTATGCACGCGTGTAGTGATTTTGGTATTTTCTTTTATAACTCGTGTAATTACACCCGGAAATCATACATTTGGTGGAGTGGAATTGATGATGAGGACCACACATGACTTATGGAATTCCTCAATTATGTACTTAATAGTACAAAAGTAGGTCACAGATGCTGATAAGATTCCAATGAAATAGCAACTAATAAAGTGCCAAAGGTGATCCTTGTGGAATCGACGGAAGTCCTCAAATATTAATCGGCCCACATACAGCGATTGGGTTTTTTCTCTTATAATCAACGCATTTGCTTTCGGAAATCAGTTCGAATCAGAAGAGAAATGTGGAAATGTTCTCGTGGCTTGGCGGAGTACTAAATTGAAGTCGGTTAAAACTTTGTTTTTAAAGTAAATTATTATAGAGAAAGTCTCGTACACAGATATATTCGTTATCGTTGGTCCGCTGTGAATGACAGAAAACTATCAGTCTTCTGTCAGTTTTCTGTCACCTGTTTGTGTCATTCTCGCATCATTCACCGTCCGCACCATGGACCTGTAATACTCAGGACAAGCTATAATAATAATAATACCACTTCCGAGCGAGATGACAGCATACAGTAACCCTTGCTACTAGAAAACTGTGATTCGACATGGGTGTGTCTAAATCAATCACGCCAACAAGACAGTAGAAGAAACCCCAGAAAAATCCCATACACTTGTAGTGGGGATGTAATTTATTTTTCTCGTTGAACCCATAGTGTGGGGTATTGTTGGGTAGCTTGTTCAATAGTTATTTGTGTCATACGGGAGCAAAATAGTATATTTACGGCGAGGGCGGTGTATTGAATCCTGAACGTAGCGAGGGATCCTACAATATAATCCTGAGCGTAGCGAGGCGTTGTCCCCACATTACTTCTAAGTACCTTAAGAAAAACAACGTTTTGTTTATACCGTTTTGTCGGCGAGATTGATTTATATACCCATGCCGAATTACAGCTTTATAGTAGTAAGGGTCACTGAGTTAAGCCGCAGACGGAGAGACGGACATGGCGAAACTATAAGTTCCTTGTTGACTACGGAACCCTAAAAAGGGCAATTATATTTGAATTTAATCAAATAGGAAATAGAGCAGACTTTTTTCCAAGTATTTCACCCATTCATTGCCGACGCTCCAGATTTCTGTGTTCCCCGCAGTGTTGCCGGCTCCTTGCAAGCGATGACGCGAATTCGCGTCTTCGGTACTTGCGTATAAAATTGAAAAACAATAAACAGTGGACGTCTTTCGGTTGATATGATGATGATATTGATGATGACGATAAGTCCACTAAATTAAAAACCAGCAAGTAATGTAAGTATGTGTTTTTAACTGCTTTGTTTGTGTGAGGTGTGCAATAAAGAGTATTTGTATTGTTGTATTGTATTGTAATGTGAAAGGTCCCCCAAAAATTAAGCTTTAACTTTTTTTTACTGTTTGTTATGGTTTTCAAAGTCATGCATGTAATGACGCGAAATCGCGCAATGTATGGGTTAAAATCCTAAACACAAAACAAATTGCACCTCTGTTTCAATATAGAAAAATAAAAATTCCATTGAAAAGGATGCCTTTTAATAGGCCTTTTGGCGGCTAGGGTTTACCGTTCGTATTGGTGGGTTCGCCAGGACATCATGCTGGGGGAGGTGCCATCGCTGATCAAGTACATGGACTGCGACTCGGGCGTCATTGTGGCCGCATACAAACACCACTGGGAGGTGGTCGACTGCGCCAATGGCCAAGTAAGTTAATTTGTATGTAATACATTTAAAAAAAACATATACAGCAAATATAGGACAGATCAGTTCGACTTAAAAACGCACGCAAAGCGGTTGATCCATTTGTTAGCTACGATGCTAGAGATAGAAAAGTTAAACTTATCAATAACACACCCCCGACTCAAACTAGGGGTCGTGTCAGGGGTCAAAAAGTTACTTAAATAGATATGAAATCTTAGGTTTCTTTAGTAATAAAGTTGATTAAAGCAGAGGTTATCGGCAGTCGCGGAAATTCTACATTTATAAACTTTAATATCTCTTCGGTGTTTTCCGCATCCGGTAAAATCAATGCGGTCTTTTCACGAATGCGGATTCTTACTTCATTTTTAATTTAGCTGATAAAATATGCAGACTATGCATTTTCAGCGCTAGTTAAAAGTGATAAGTACGCATCGCAGAGTGTATGTTACTGTCTCATTTATTGACATGACGTGTGTTTGACTCGTACATATATGTTTGCACTTTAGCATCTTATTTCTTTGTGGTAAGAAGCAAAACATATATAGATACATATCTTTAACCTCGACTGTACCACGGTAGATACAGCTTAAAGCGTTCGTACAAATCCCTACAAACGTCCTATGCGATGCATTCACACGTTTTAAAAATTAACTGAGAGCATTGCTGTTGAAAGAGTGCTTTTATTGACATACTTTTATTTCATGTTTTATTTTAAATGGTATTATCTGATGAGACAATTAATAAAGTTATATAGAATTAAATTATTTGAGTTTGTGAAATATACTAACTATTGTATTTTTTTTAATGTTATAATCTGATTAAATTAAGAAATGTATTTAAATCAAAATTGTTATATTATTATTAATGAATAAATAAATAAATAAAAATATACCTAAACGTAGTTGGCGTAATAGCTACATCAGTCCGCGTGCCTCGCATATGCTACGCAGAACGGTTGCCAAAGGAGCGCAAATGAAAATAGGTTTTAAGAGACTAGTAAAAATACCGCTTTAGCTAATAGGTGCCTGGTCTATGTTCACTGTGACATACTCTTAAAGCACTAATAAATTCAATCAAACGAACGCAAGCAAAACTCGACTTTGTGCTGTAACAGTAAAGTAGCTTTTTGCTTGCGTTTTTCGGCAGTATTTACTTTTACAGTTTCGGACGTACTATAATACAATATGTTGATGTTCTAGTGCGTGAAACGCGCAGACAACACCGAGAGCCGCCGCGGGACGCTTGTGAACGCGCTGCGTATTGGCGACGAGCGCGACCGACAACTCGTGCTGTGCTACAACCGTCAGTATTACTAACACATTACGGTCTATTTCAGCTCAAACAATATCAAGCATTGGTGTATTTCTATAGTTTCCGGAATTATATCTCTAACTTACTTACTTGGAATATGGAACCTCTACTTACTCAATTTCACGATTTTAGGACAACGAAAACTACTGTTTAGCTTTTTGGACGGATAATACCTAGGTTTCTCGTCCGAGAGAGGTCACGTTACACTAAACTCCCAAAATAAAATGTAAGTAATAGTTACGAATTAAGCGAATTGGCACGAAACTCTCGTGCGTGAGTAAACAGGCGCTATGGACGCGCGTTTTTTTCTTAAACTAAATGCACTGGCTTTTGTCTAACAAGAAAAGTATTCCACAGACACATGCCACTTCGAGAGGCTAACCAACCGCGGGCTGGAGAGCGACGCCGAATACGACTTCCACTGGACCACCGTGCCGCTTGCAGTCGGTATGGAACATACCATATACAAATCCTCATTTTGATCACAAGGAAGGCTACTCAACGTGCCGGCATCGCGAGCAGAAACATGTCGAGCGACATTCGACCTTGTCAGTGTCAAGTGTTGACTTTGTGTACCTACGTTTTTACACTAGGCAGATTCCAGCAGAAACATCGCCCTATGTTCTTACAGTACCAGTGTCACAGTAACCCGAACTCTGTTTCAAGGTCAACGTAAGCACGAAAGTTTTTACATACTCACTGCCCTGACTTAAATAAAGGTCAATGGCATCAGCTCTTGATCACATTAAGCGTTGAGGTTCGCAATTGCAACTTAATAATTAAAAATATGGAGCAGCCGTTCCTTTTTGTTGCGGGTCAAAGCTGTTACCGGGGGTCAGCGCTGTTACCAGGGCTCTCTCATCCGCCGCGTTTCATCTGACATGATCATTATCAGTTTACTTTAAAATGGTTAACGGCGGACCTGCCGTCGACAGCAGGATTGACGCGGCAGGATTATAGGTAAATTCCCAATTGGGATGCAGACGCATGACAGAATTTGCTAGTCGACCTCTGTAATTTAGTAAGTGCTATCCCGTCTCAATATTAGGCGGTAGGTACATACATGTGTTCATTTGCACCAGTTTTCGTGTTGTTGATTAGACATTAGACAGAAAATAGACTGTGACACCAACGGCATCGAACTGTATGGACGCTATTGATATTGTTCTGTATGACGGAGCAGGAGTGTCAAAGCTTACAATATACATGTATTTATTACCTACATACATTAAACACATTGTCAATACTTAGCTTTTCTAGTATAGCATTTCTTCATTGGTTACTCTTTCTCTCTCTCCAGCTAATTTTCTCCAGTCGCCTCCAACACCACATCTCGAACGCTTCTAATATCTCCGCATCTTTCTGGGTCACTGTATATGTAATAAAACGATTAGTTTAATGAATAATTACCAAATTTACAAACGAATTGCTTGCAAGAAACAGTTTGATTGTGTTAGAAATTTTTGCAATCATTGTTTACACATTTACTCAAGGATATACGCGTAATCGTAAGTGGTGTTGTTAAAATCGGAATGTATGGAAAGGTGACAAGTTTCTATGGTTTCTAAAGAGAGCTGCCGACGCCATATTTAACGTTGATCGCTCGATTGCAAGTTGGTGCAACCGCTCTAAGTACCTAATTCAATTCGGTTCGGCGGCATGACGAGCCATTGTCATTATATTGACAAAAGATGTATAGACTAGACGAAAGAATCTGTTGTTTTGGTTCTATGCTTACCCAGCAGGATTTTGCAAGACTATACTTTTTACTGACTTCTACATTATTTTAAAACTAAACTGCCTTTCACGAGTCGGCGTCTCAAACATTCCTCTTGTTACAGTGAACGCGTTCCCGTACATAATGGCGTTCGCTGAGGACCTGCTGGAGATACGGCTGGTGGCGAACGGGTCGCTGGTGCACGCCGCGTGCATCCCCGGCCTGAAGCTGCTGTGCGGCCGCCGCGTAAGTACTGGGCTGTTATTCGCTACGCGCTAATGCGGCTCACCCCGCCGGTCACCCGTCACGAAACTAGACCTCTACCTACTCTTAGTTACTACGCATAGCGGTGTCAAGATATATTTGAGGGTGAGCGCTGAGGTGAGCTTAAAACAAATTACAGAATGGGGACTGTAGTCGGCCCGCTGTAGCAGTGTGACGCACGGGTCACAGTGGACGCTAGTACATGATTTAAACCACTTTGCATGCGAGTTATGATATTGTTAACGAGTTGACTTTTTTGGCCATTGTACTAAATCGACCCAGGGATTTGATCAAACCCTTGGATTCTTCTATGGAAATGATTAAATGAAGTAGCCATTTAGCTAACCATTCTGCGTTTTAGTACAAAACCTGTTCAAGTACAACGATTTGAAATATACGTATAATAATTGAGTTAGTATATTTCATTAGGTACCTAATTAATTAGCTGAAGTTCATTATTAAAATTTACAAAACAAACTCGTTATTAAATTACAAGCAAATGTTCGTTGTTTGTTTTCTTTGAATTCCGGGAAGTACGACGACAGCGCTCGCGATTCAATTACGCTACGTAATTATTCGGGGTTTCAATAAGTATCGGGACTGCAAATCCTATCCAATCGGCCTCACAGAGTCAGTAGAGTTGAAAGCGTTAAGATATAAGCTCAACTTCAAATGTATCTGGCCTATAGAGAGTGGTACCGATTATATAGTTTTGTGTAAGTAATACGGCAACTTAAAACAAGTAGAACACAAACTTACCCAGCGCAGTCAGCCCAACACTCGGCGCCAGGGTGCCCGCTACACGTCTTGTTATAGTCACAATAGCGGGCTTAAGGGGATGCCTAGATTCGAGTCGACCACGCCCCCTTGACAGAGACACGCTTATACCTTCCGCGCACGAGAAAAAGAGATGCAATACTCTTCGGGAATGGCTTTTTTTGACAAATTTCGATAAATACCTAACTTAGTGAAGTTTTATTTATATTTAATTGAATGAGATCTTAGATGAGATAAAATACGATAGTATTAACTTAATTGTGTCGTAAAATAATGTACCTATTGTTTGAGTAGGCTGAGCAAAAAAGGAAAATAAAGACCCAACTTTGTTTTTTTTTTTCTATATAGGAAATTTTAGGCAATCGTGTAGGTATCAATTAAGTCAGATAAACAATTATATGTCAAGGATCATATATCTGAAAATCAGACATTATCGCGTGCTTTGAAACGCCTGATAATTTTCAATGCACCCTCTTAAGTGAATACATGTGCCAGTTGTACACAACACATGGTGTATTACGATTTGGTTCATTTAATATGTGATGGCGGTTTCGTGGGACATTCAGCCATATTTTTTATTGGAGATATAAATATTTTTTTCATTATCTATACCCTAACTGTTAAGTAATTGTGATAGAAAGTGCAGACAAAAATAAATGTTAGGCGAAAAGAAAATCAAACTACTTACTTACCAAAATCATAGAGGGCAGCGCAAGTACGCGCGCCGAGTCAACGTATCGGAACAATCGCGTGATAATTTACTTTGAAAACAAAGTTTTAACCGACTTCAATATAGTACTCCGCCAAGCCACGTGAACATTTCCTCATTTCTTTTCCAATTTACCACATGAAAATGATGCGTTGATTATTAGAGAAAAAAACCCAATCGCTGTCTGTGACAGTGACTGTGAATATTTGAGGACTTCCGTCGTTTCCACAAGGATCACTTTTGGCACTTCATTAGTTGCTATTTCAACGGAATCTTATCGTTATCAGAATCTGTGACGTACATTTGTACTTTTAAGTACATAATTGAGGAATTCCATAAGTCATCTGTGCCCCCCAGATCCGCAACAACTACACCGAATCGAAGGTCAGACTTTACTGGATCGTGGGTAATTGTTGAAAACACCAGACCTGCGTTGGCTAATTACTTGACATCGGGTATTTTTCGGTTTCGGTCGGAACAAATCGGAAACAGGAAACAACAAGAAATACAATGCTGTGTTTTCATTATATCAATATTCATTTATCAGACTGCGAAGTGCAATGTACGTCACCAGGCACGGCTATACTGAAGATCCAGCGTAAAATGAGACGCTATTCCGATTTTATTTACTTTAATTTGTAAATATAATTTAAACTATTAAAGCTAGCGTCATGTTGATAATTTTCCCGCCGTCTACACACAATTTCCGTTATGCATGTGTATTTCCAAGTCTTAGTTGGATATAGTTTTGGAAATAGAGCTGGGGACAGCATTGTATGAAAAAAGCTACTTTGGTCATTTTTTACAGTAGTAAGAGCGTAAAAAGAACTCAAAATGTGTATACCGTCTCAAAATTTTACGAGCTTTCGAATGATACCCCACACGTTCCTTACAATCCAAAAAAATGCGAAGCCCCTTATTACCCCTCAAACTGCCCCCTTTATTTTTAGGGTTTACACCTTTTTGACTTTATTTATGTAATTAGGCCATACATTTCTATATCTATACCAAATTTCAGCTTCCTATGTCAAACGGTCTTCGACAAAACTGGCTGTGACAGACGGATAGCCTCCGGTTGATCGCATAAGTGTTCTGTTGGACCAGTTTTGGTACGGAACACTAAAAATGATAAAAAAATAGAACCGAATTGAGAACCTCCTCCTTTTTGTTGAAGTCGGTTAAAAAATGAAGTGACACTGAAGTCTACAGCATCGGAAGATGTTTTATTTTGGTGCAATTTAAAAACAACACGTTTGATCCCAATTATTTAGAACTCGGAAAAGGATTTGAGGACCTATTGGTAGAGTACCTAAACAAGAAACGTTTATTAAAACGTTATTATCCAGGATATATTCTTCGTGGCGTGCGCGCCCGAGTACGTCCCGCTGTCTGACGACGACGAGGCCAGCCTGGGCCTACCCCCAGAGAGCCTGGAGCAGATCCGGCAGCGCCGACGGCCCTACTCCGTCGACGAGGACGAGCGCGGCGAGAGGTCAGTCACCGGCCTACACCAATACTAGATCATGCCATTTGGCACTAAACTCGCTCTTTCTATATTTCTGTGTTATGCATTAACGTTTACATAAATACATACACCTGGGCCTGCTACGGAGCATGGGGCAAAATCGGCAGGGGCAGCAGCAGGAGCAGCTTCGTCACTATTCCGGTGTGCTACGTTAGGATTTTTAGTATGATGGTCATCATTCTCGGCATATGGCCTAGTCCTCAACGCAAACAAAACCAGTGTTATGCTCTTTTCTGGAAGGTGCGTTCCGAACTCGAACGTGAGCATCCAGTGTCCCATACAAATGTAAGATATACTTGTAAGTTTTTAGGATTCACGCTGGACCCCACACTGAATTGGAAGAAACACGTCGACTCGCTGTATGATAGGCTGGCCGGAGCGGTTTTTGCGCTGCGCAAACTTAAACCGTTGGTTTCCTGTGACGCGCGGAGGCAGGCTTACTTTTCACTTTTCCACTCGCTTATGACTTACAGTGCAATCCTGTGGGGCAACTCGACTGACGCTGGAAGGGTAATGCGAATACAAAAACGGGCGCTTCGAACTATGCTAGGTCAAAACCAGAGGCAGTCCTGCAAAGAGTTATTTGTTCAGCACCGGATTATGACCCACTATTCGCTTCACCTCTTCGAGGTCATCATGTATACGCGGAGACACCTATCACAGTTTAAGCGGGTGGTGACGGGAAAGTGTCTTCGTTGCACGGGAAGACTTCGGACGGTGCCGCGTCGCACGGTACTGCACGCTAAAAACGCGAGAGTTATAGGGCCGACGTACTATGAGCGCTTTCCTGCCGAAATAAAAAATGAGAGAAGCGAGGAAACGTTTAAGCGTAATTTAAAGAACCTTTTATTGAAAAGGTAATTTTACTCAGACAATGAATGTAATGCAATTGTACATCAATAGATTATTTTCATTTATATAGAATTATTATGTTTTGCACCATAGGTAAAGCCGCCTCCATATCTCCACTATTACTGACATGTGCATAATCTCAACCTGTATCTCAGTGAGAACTTTGACGTTTGCAGCACCGGCGAGCCAAGCAGCAGCGGTACGACCCGCACGCTCGACGCAGCATATGCGTCCGCGTCCAGCCGCAGCAGCTCCATGTCGTCGGAGTACGACAGCATCCGCCCGCCGCTGCAGCGCATGGCGCCTATATCGCCACCCAGCTCACCAAAAGGTAAAATCCTAATATCTGCACGGCTATCCCGCGACGGCGTGCGAGCTCTCTGGAATTATCTCGCACTATCCGTCTCTCTCTTATTAGAACACTTAATAGAACAAGAGGTATAGTGCGAGAAAAATCGAGAGTATGTCGCGGCCGTCCCATGATAGACGTGCTGAATTCGAAACCGGTCATCATCTACAGCGGTCCATTCTTGGACATAGGCCTGCTCTTTCATATCCCTCCATGTATGGCGATCTTGTGCATTCAGCATCACGTCTCGTCCTGCGTGGCGCCTGATATCGTCCACCCATCTCTTGGTGCTTTGCTATTTAACCTAGGTATTGGTAAAATTATAACCTATAGCTTTGTAAAATTGCCGCGGCTTCAGCAGTGACCAACACAAGAGATTGCCAGAAGAATATCAAATGGATGCACCAATTGTTGGTAATTTAACTAATTGACCTGTAGTGTAGGTACTGTAATTTAAAAGCAAAATATTTTAAATGTAGCTCAGAGCAGGATCTGAACATGCAACCTTATGGCATACGTAGCCAGTCGCTGCTATCGGCCCAGCTGTGCTATCGGAGCCGATTGCACGTTCAAGAAATGCTTGACAACCTCCCGTCTAGCGATATCTACCTCTAACCTCTAATCGTAGGCTCTCTAACTACAATTAACATTGCAGTACTGTGATTGCAGTGACGGCGTCAACTTCGAGCGACCACCCGCACCCGCCGTCGTCGGCGCGCTGTGTGCGCGTGTTCAAGATCCCGCAGGGCAACCTCGGCGCCGGCTACGCTCGCCAATCGGTGTCTGCCAATCAGGTGGGCAACTATATTCCATAGTGGAATAATATCAATAGTAATGTTGTATTTCTTATCCTACTAATATTATAAATGCGAAAGTTTCGATGTTTGGATGTTTGTTACTCAATCAGGCTTAAACGGCTGAACCGATTTGAGTGAAATTTTGCATGAAGATAGACTATAGCCTGGATTAAAATATAGGATAGTTTTTATCCTGAGTCCACGCAGACGAAGTCGCGGGCGGAAGCTAGTATCTTATAAACCGGAGAATGGCCGGTTTGGGCACGTGTGCTTAACTATCAGAAACAGGAAAAAAGTAAGTGCCTAAATCAGTGTAACCCACATGCGTGCCTCGTTCGTGAACTAATCTGAAAGTGCAGTTTTAGGAGGGCCTGCTATGTTTGTTTTCCATAAAACAAAAGTTTGTACAGAATGGGTCAGTGAATATGGGCTTCAAATTAAAGAGATGCTACGTAGAGTCGGCCCTTCTCCGTGAATTGATTGGTCTAGCATGTCCTTGCGTCCATCAACATCTGCATGTTCTGCTTCGCACTGTCCCACAGATAACATTCGACTCTATAATGTCAAAGAGGCAGTGGTCATAGACTCTATCTGTAGTTTTTATATTTGGTTGCAGCCCCAGGTAGCGGGCGGCGGGGCCGTGGTGCAGGAACCCCAGCTCCAGCAGCCCATGCCTCAGCACGTCCAGCTGCAACAGGCACTCCTGGAGCAGATCCAACTACAGAATCTCCAGCCCCAGCCACTGCAGCCCCCACCAGACCTGGAACCGCGCCCATCCACCTCGCGGAACTAAACAGTGCACAGTTAGTGACGGATCCAGGATTTGTATTGGGGGGGCTTGACACCGATTGGGGGAAGGCTTAGATTTTGGTAAGGACTCGGATGCCTTGGGGGGATGGAAACCCTTAGCCGCCTAGGCGCATAGGATCCGCTAGTGTGCACAATTTTAACAATGTCTAGTCTATTTACAAATTATACTCTATGTTATCTGTGAAGTATACCAAAACTTAGATGAAATAAGAATTTGGAGTAGCCCTACTGAAAAAGTAGCTAATTTATATTTTAATTGAAGCGATACGCTGAGTTCGTGATCCCACATTAGGTACTAATTCTCTTGATTGTTAGGGGATATTCATTTAACTTGCACTGGCAAACCTTACATAAATCACATATAAACTGTCAGTTTTGTTACATGTATGTGTCTGACAATTATCGACAGTTTTGTGACGGCCCTTAACTAATTAAAGGTCCAATGAGTATCCCCGTTATTAGTATAATCTTGAATACGATTCTGTCTCATACGATCACTCCCGGATCACTAACACGGTCGTATCACTCTTATGTGGTTATATTTAATACTAGATTTACTATTGGAAAAGATGTGATATTTCATGATTGAGGGCGAAGGAGTAGTGTGGACTGCATAAGTAGTACATCTAGCTAGAACGAGTAAAACGATACTAAGCGCTGTATTTACAATAAAATTGTATTGAGAGTCCGCAGTAAGCTCGATTCTCCATACAAACGTAGTTACGCTCTCATTTTAAAACTACGTGTTGGATTGTAACAAAACTTTGCTTATACAATGACATGAGGTATATCTATGTCTGTAATTAGTTTATGTAGCTTCAGATACCAAAGTAAAAAACTTTACAGCGAATTTAAGTTTTCCTACAAATCTTGTTTTTGCTGTATTTCGTTTGTTTTATACACTGGAACCATAAAAACTAATTACAGACATAGTCTCATGTCAATGAATATGCAAAGGTTCGCCACAATCCAACACGTAGTTTTAAAATAAAGAGCGTAACTATGTTTGTATGGGAAGGTGAAATTCGGCCGAACTTACTGCGGACTCTTAAATCCTCTCATTGTGTAGACAACTTCGTCTAAAGTTATCGATCACATAAGATAGGTAGTCATATTGATATCATCAACATTTGATTTTTATAGTTATGTTCTCAGCAAAATGTTTCAAAATTTCTAATTATGTGAAGTAGGTTACACTCGTGAGACTACAATACTTTTTAAGAACTGATTTTGACTTTTTAGCAATTTAGTTATATTTCTATGCACAAAATATATGCTCAAAGTAATTTAGAAGGGCGGTTTTTCAACAAATTGTCGAAGACATTAAAATACGTAATGCAACACACTAAGTACCTATGTATTTCAAAAGACACAGTAAGTATTAGATAAAACACTCTATTTATAATGTAAATGTGAATCTAAAGATTCTCAATGTAAATATTAACTCGAATCTACCTGCCTGAACTGTTGTGACGACGAGCATATTTCTTTTAATAGATATTACCTTCATTAAAATTCATAGTCACATATACACGGTGATTTTTAATTCGTGATCAGAAGTAAATTTTTCTAATTCTGTAATTGATGCCTAACACGATTAACTCGAAGTTACCTATAACAACCTTTCTTTTTTTCTGATTAAAACTGGATAAGGAATGACTTTATAATCCAAAATCACTGTCAAGTGTCACCCTAACGGTAGTTTAAATCTATGAAACTAAAACCTTAATAATTGTTTCATAAACCAACCTAAAAACCTTTGTGTCCAATAATTAATTAACGAGTAATAAACTGTCAATTTCCACAGCATTTACTTACGGCCTATCAAATTTCCCGCCGAAGCGTAAATTGGACGTATGTATCTATTTAACGTCATTGAATTTAATGAACTAAACAGTGATTTAATTGCATGAGACCTCATCCATTGTAATCCGTTTTGGCTGCTTATCTATATTTTTCGACTCCTGATCACGGATTAAAAATCACTGTGTATATCAAATATCATAGAGGTTATGACAGCCTAGTGGTTCAAGCATGCGGCTTATCAAACGGCGGTCGTGGGTTTAAATCAAATGAACTTTCCGAAATTTATATCGTGAAACCTGCATGCACGTCTACGAAGAAATTGAAATGTGTATGTGAAATCCTAACCCGCACTGGGCCAGTGTGGACGACTATCCGTCCCCTCTCATCCGTGAGTGGAGGCTCCACTGGTACGTATATATGCTGATGGTTTAAACAGCTATTCGAGCATATCATAATATATCCTAGGGCCCATTTCATGAACTGACACCACTGAGGCGCTTGACCAATAGCTGAAGGCAGACGTACGAGCGCGGCGGATGGCCGAGGAAGGTCAAAGAAAATTTAGTACGGAGTGACCTTGGTTTGGCTCTTATCCACACGGGCCGAAATCACGCGGCGGACTGCATGGAGTCCGCCGATTTCGTTCGTCTAGCGGGTGCTAACAACGACTGGCCGTTTGAACTGTGTCGCCTGCTTAAAAGTAAAACTGTCACTTGCAGCTTCGTGATACGGGCCAGTTTTTACATTAATTATGACTAATCGCATTGAAAAAAGATTAGTAAACATGCAGCAGATTTCGCAAGAGATTTATATTGGTACTACTCGTATAGACATAGGCAGTGCCATAGGTAGCTTTCCTTTTTACCGTTCATCTAATATATCTTCAAGATAAATTGAGTATAACGTTCACTTTTGTAACCCTATTTGATACAAATATACACGTTACACGTTGTAACACATTGACGTATCACGTTGTGTAGATTGGGAAATGGGAAAATAGTATAATATTACGAACATGCAGTAAGTTCACCTCGGCTCTTGTGAGACCTATAATGGGGTATACAGAATATGTGATTTTACCCTTATTTGTCAGTACAACATGTCGAAGTCATAATTGGGTGTGTCGTACAGATGTAACAATCCGACCACATGTGCATGCAATTTCTCAGTACAACTCGTTTGACAGTTGGATCAACAGCGCAACATGCCTCCAGACAATAGCAATTAGTCAGCTTCTGATAAATTAGGGCTACCAAATCATTACATGTATAGACCCATAAGAGAAGTGCGAATGGGCGAAGGTCACGTGACAAGTTTCTGCCGGGAAATCTGCTCATCGTCATAATAATAGCACGTACAGTAGGTAAGATTATCAACTCAAAGTTCTAGTCAATATTTTGAATCACGACGGGATTGTATAACATATAAATCTGTCACTACTCACTAAACTAGTTTAGGTAACGAATTTCTAAATGAAATTTTAACTTGAATGTCCATTAGGACAACAGAAAAGAAGTGCCATCCAATTTATTTGATTATCTTTCTAGATTTAATTAAAGTTACATTTTGCGATGCAAGAGAATTGAGAACAGTATTTACTTAAGTATAACAATAACAACTATCTTTACAGAGATGGAGTTTTAGTAGTAAATAATTTCAATGATATTATATCTTGATATTTCAGGGAGTATAAAGTAAGCAACGCCGCAGGGCGAGGAGGGGCCCGAGGGCCAACCAAAGAAAGAACCAAACTGATAGGAACCTAAGATCTCTTTATAGTATAAGAAATGAATTTAAAACACTAGGACGAAGATGTTAAATCTATTTATATATATATATACATGCCTATTCATTAGGTTTACATACATATGTTAACCTAATGAACAGGTATTTCTGAAATATATTTGAAGCAGAGTGGTACATACCCACCTAACCGTCAGAGTCAACTATCTTCACGATTTTCTTATAGAATATTATAAGTTCGCAAGCAATTGAGTTGTCATGCTAAAGTTAATTTATCTCGACTACTTTAATAGGCCTATTTCACACTGATAATTTTGTTTCCACATCACATAAGTGTATATCATCAAGGAACTTTTCATCACGCTGATTGTACCAAGAATAGACAATGGAATATCGGAAGAAGTTAACTGGAGGCCTTTTGGCGTGCTAGTACTCTTAATTGTTGATGGTGCAGCCGATACGTTAAACTTAACTTACTAATTGTTATTGGTAGGAACTACTCGTTATTTGGAAACCATATTGAAATCATTTTTATGTGATATCTATATTACTTATAAAAAAATATATAAAAAATACAAAAATAAATAAATGTTATCTTTACAAAGTAGGGAGGATAGGAGCGGTACCAAAACTGAACGGAGGGCTAGGACTGAAACAAGTGTTCTCATTGACAATTCATCTGGATTGGGTTGCAGGCATCGCCACACATCTGAACTAAAAGCCATTTGTAAAGGACCTGTATGTGGTTGCCTCCATAGATTACTGTAAGTAATGCATGTATATCCACAGATTTTGTATGTTAACCAACCCTTGAATAAATGTCATAGATCAATATTTACTCTCAGAAGTAGCGGATAAGTGTCCATATATTATGTAGAGGTTTGAGCGGCAGGCCAACCAGAAACTTGAAAGATATATGTCACTTGGGGCTCGTGGGCATATTTAGGGTGAATAAACCTAATAACATTGGCATATTAAGTCGATTTATACTGTGCATACAAAAAACACTAACTCAAAGTGCGACCAAGTCTCTTTACCGTACGTGTTAAAGGGTTCTGTCAACATTATAGCATTTAATCGCGCCCTAAATGTGCCCAGAGATTCACTATTCACTAACTGACAGACGATAACGCACATTTACATATTAGGCACTCTACTGAGGGCCGGGCCTTGCCTAGGGCGAGCACCCAGCAGATCAAGGTAACGTGGCCCGACTGCCTCTACACGGAGATTTTCTGATACATCTCCGGACGGAGGTGCGGAGCTGCATACAAATTTCGCCGGACGGAGGTGCGGTGCAGTGTGACATCCATCTACCAACGCGCGTTTAACAATGCAACCTTGGAAAATCATAGACATGAATGATTGTCTCTGATTATTGTTTATGTTTTACGACGGGCGAGCATCGGGCAGCTGTACACGCAACTACTTTTACCCAGGCAATAGACTTGATCCGCCCTATGCAAGCCATTGGTCAGTAGAGCGCTTTACCATAGGTCACCGAGCGGGATAAGTGTTTACGAAGTAGCTTTTAAGTTAGTTTAACATCGAAATTTTGTCAGGGGATGATTGTTACAAGGAAATGTTAAAGGATATATTACAATTGGTTTAAGTGCCCCTTCACAAGATTTCGACGGTAAGCGCTAGGTGTCCGATTGCGGGTATTATTGAATGCTTTCGCTCTCACTCTCACTTTCGCGATGACGGCAAGACAAATACCTAAATACATGTCTTGAGCACAGAATACATACGATGCAATTTGTCACAACTGACGCAGCTATAGGATGAAAGGTAGGGATTGCTGTTTCATCCCAACTATAGATGCATTTGTCGGTTAGTGTAACAAATTGAAAGGTGTGCAATGACTTTTAGTGTACTGACTCGTACATGCGGAGACGCTCTGGTTGGTGTATGGAATGTAGCAAGTAACACAACCGTAATCTTATATACGAAATCGGAAACCTAAGGGTCTTTCCACAATATCTCGTCTATGCTTGAAGTCTAAGCTACTAAATGTTTTATGTGTAGATCCGTAAATGTCTATTTAAAGTAGATAATGCTGCGATGTCTCTTCGGACAACCCTGTCATGTCCCTTGACCGGAAAGACCCGAAACCCGCTCAGGTGACGACATATAAAAATGTAGATAATGTCTACAAGTTTGAAGAGATATATTTCATCCTACAACAATGCATTCCTACATATAATAAGAAGATATATTTAACAGATTTTATCAAACTGTTCTGTAGAGTTAAAATGCGTTGCCCGAGAGAGGATAGGAATATAAAATACTGAACTATACTATGATAGAAAGGCGCCAACTAGAATCACCTATTTTCTATAACCATGGAGTTGTGAGGGGAGCCAATAATGCACGGCCCAATAATGTACAGCCTGATAATCCATGAACAGTATGGACACGGATTATTGGGCTGTACATTATTTTGGCCATGCATTATCATGGCTGTACATTAACCGGCACCGTTGTGAGGGCTATTCCGAACAAATATTTGCGTATTTCAACCACTGCGCTACCTATACTGGATTAGCATACCGAAAAACATTCATTTAATTCAAAATTCAGGTTATTCATTGTAATTAGTTTCGGTGTAAGTACGCCAGTATTCGGTGCGTTCATAAACACAAACAGATAAGGTAATTTCGGTTATCCTCACGACCAAACAGACGAAATCAAGCAATTATTAACTACATACAACAGATATGTCCCTGTTGGTACTTTTCTGAGCCTATTTAATGTATATTTCTGATATTTTTATCTTCTCCCGACGACAGCACTTTACAATTTTAAATTTTAACCCTGTTATTTTTATCTGGAGTTTATCAAAAGAAATATGTTCAATGAGAATTCACGTTGTTTTATTTACTTATATAAATAACTTAGCAAATACATTAAAGTATCCCTTGTCTTAAAATGTACTAATAACATAATAATATACAGTAAATCTATAACAATATTCTATAACAACTTGGGTTGTTGTTTTAAAGTGGTTATGTCTAAAAACCGCGGGATCTCACCTTGTGGGGCGCGTCTTGACGAACTATGTCCTGAAATGGAGCAAAACGTAACAATTAGTTCCTGTCCCAAAAATATTGCTATAAAGATGGTTATACTGACTGTACTTATTTCCATGCTGATGTCCAGCAGTGGACACCTTAAACGACCAGAACAGCAATTTACGTGATTTGCCATACAACAGTTACTACGAAGATAATGTTGTGACGTCATAATACTATGTAAAGTATGAGCGTTTTCAGCTGTCGCCAGCGAAAGTCCTCCTTTGACCCTCTTTTTAGGGTTCCGTAGTCGACTAGGAACCCTTTAGTTTCGCTTTGTCTGTCCGTCCGTCCGCGGATAATCTCAGTAACCGTTAGCACTAGAAAGCTGAAATTTGGTACTAATATGTATATCAATCACGCCGACAAAGTGGTAAAATAAAAAGTGGTTTTTTTTATTAGGGTACCTCCCCCATACGTAACGTGGGGTGTTTTTTTTTCATTTCAACCCTAACTTGTGATATATTGTTGCATAGGTATTTAAAAATTAATAGGGGTTTGCTAAAATCATTTTTTGATAATGTTAATATTTTCGGAGATAATCGCTCCAAAATTAAAAAAAATGTGTCCCCCCCTAACTTATGAACCATAAGTTTAAAAATATGAAAAAAATCTCAAAAGTAGAACTTTATAAAAACTTTCTAGGATTTTTTTTGAACTTGATAGGTTGAATAGTTTTTGAAAAAATTACAAAATAATTTCTGAACTAAGTTTGTAATTTAACCGTATAAGCAGGTGTTTATTGTACCTGTAATTTCTACAAAATCACAATGAAATGACGAGCTTTCAAATAAAGTAAAAAAACGGTTAAAATCGGTTCACGCAATAAAGAATTAAATAAAATCATCTTCCATACTTTAAGCTCGCGCGCAATAGTTTACTTAATTTGCCGATAGATGTCGCTGTACGCGGAATTCTGCCGTATTTAAATTACTAAATGACGCTGGTTATCACTCCATGTTACAACCCCTTCCCACTACTCGTGGTGGGACTCAAATAGACAAAAAAAAATCGAACTTTCCATGTGTAGTTGGAGTCTATAACTCTTTCTTTAGTTATCACCGTCCTTTGTGGGCCCTGTTTTAGGGTTTTGTACTTAATATGTCAACTCAATGTAACAAATAGCCCATTTTTTTTAACGCTGAAGTGGGGACACTTACTGTACCGGACGAAAAACTACGGAACCCTACACTGAGCGTGGCCCGACACGCTCTTGGCCGGTTTTTTGTCTTTTTACGTGCTTTAATTGTCACTAGTCCCGTACAAACATTTGATCCACTCAGAAAACTGTTTCGAATGGCACCGTGAAAAAGAATTTTCAGGTAGCCAAGTCTGATAGATAACAAAGGTTTCGAGTCTTGCCAGACAGAAGACTGTCTCACTCTCGATCATCACGTGCAATCAAGGCTCACCTTGTATGATCTTGTGTCTCTCCATATAGTTCCTAGTGGCGAAGCTCATCTCGTTCTGCCTCGGCTGCGGAGCGCTCTTGAGATACTTGGCCGCAAGCTGGTTCATGCGCAGACTCGTGTCGGCCGACTGCGGAGCCTCTTCGCCGAATGTCACTCTGTGGACGACGGTAAAGGTTAATACGATATGTAAATTGTGGGTTATAAAAGTGCCAGTGGTCTTCCATAAAAATATAAACATAGTTCTCTTAAATTTCTAGTATACTTCTATTATTTTAAGGTGGCGAGTGAATCAGACGAAATTAGACTTTAATATTATAACAATAGAAACGCGCGCACTCGAATTCATGATGAGTCAATGCAACTACTATAGGATTTAGATAAGACAAAATACTATAGTATTAACTTGATTTTGTCGTAAAATAATGTATCGTTTGAGTAGGCCGAGTAAAAAAAGGAAAATACAGACCCATGTTTGGATTTTTTTTCTATCGAGGAAATTTCTATTTCTATTCCTATCGATAAAATCAGATGAACAATCATATAGTCAAGAATCATATATCTAAAAATCAGACGTTATTGTTTCTTAATCTAGTCAGAACGGCGTTTCAAAGCAGGCGATAATTTCCAATGCACCGCCGTAACAAAACAAATTATTTTATTATGGTGAATGTGATGGAAAGATACGCTTCATCTAGCTAATGTCTGAGCAGATCAGATGGAGAGTGCTGTACCGGCGATACATAGGTCGCAAGTTCGAGTCTTGTCTTGGGCTTCAAATGATGATGGTTTATTCTTCCATTCTATTTGTTTGCTGCATCGTATCGTTTACTATAAGACACTTAATCACTGTCGAAATAATCATTGAATAGAGGCTGTTTACAACATAGTGTTTGCTGCTGCCAAAGCATATATATTATATATGCTATATATATTTATATACTGAAAACTGGCTGCTGCTTCAAAACCAACAGGTAGTTATTCATTTATCTAAAATTGTGCTTGGAATATAATCATTACTTATGACAATATGATTTATATATATCGGGCAAACTTGGCCAGCAAGCAAGCCAACCGGAGGAAGGAAACAACAGAGGATTTTGAGGGTTACAATCGCCTTATCGCACGAAATTCCATAGGAGTTTGATGCAATAGCAAGGTCTTTTTGTTACGGTGGTGCTGGGTTAAAATGGGCGCGACTACCTGTGACCCTTTGGAAAGATAGGCAAGGCTATTTTCAGGGTTCCGTAGTCGTCCAGGAACCCTTATAGTTTCGCTATGTCCGTCTGTCCGTCTGCGGCTTAGCTCAGTGACCCTTACTAATAGAAAGCCGTAATTCGGCATAAATCAATCACGCCGACAAAATGGTAGAATACAATTTACAAAAAGGTTTTTGTAAGGTACCTCCTATTTAAGCAAATAGGAGGTACCTTACAAAAACCCAGTTTTTTGTTAGAGTCATGTGTCCCCATCCCCTGCCGGCTGAATGGTTGCCATTGGGAATGTGAAAAAATTCGTGGCAGCAGTATACATAATGAATTTAAAAGGAAAACTATCACGGCTAAGTAGACATTATTAGTTACCGAGTAATAGTCGACCAACTTAAACTGTAGTATGTAAAGGCCAACTTTCGTACAAATTCCCGACCGGCCGACTCAATCGCACCATTTACTTGGCGCGTGTCGATGTAACAAATACAGACAGGCAACTACGGAACACTACACTGCGCGTGGCCCGACACCGACTTGGCCGGTTTTCCCACATGCTGCGTGTACAAATGACACATAACACTCAACAAACTTCAGAGTCTCTTGGCTAAACGGTGTGTTATCGGATACATTTTGGAGAGTGTGCAGCAACTGCACAGCTTAATTCGACCTTCCCGTTCAATCACCAAATGACCAGGCATGGGGAGTGAATGCATCCTTATGTTGTCAACATACCATTTATTAACATGAAGCTATTTGCCTTGTCTTACCTAAAGCAAACTGCTAAGGAATAGAATTTGCTCACTTCATCTGCATTTCCTGAGAACTACGATCTAGGTGCCTTCAAAACTACTGTTTCGGCTATTACTAAACCAGTGAGCTTCATCTTAGGCTCTGTCGTCGCTTACCATCAGGTGAGACTACGGTCAATCACAAACAGTCTTATAAAAAAACATACAGCTTCAGAATTCGAGAAAGTGTGCAGCAGTATTTGTAACCCACCACTTATACATTGGCCTTTTCTATGATGAAACACCTCGCAATACATATGCGTCATTCTAACCAAAGCCAGTTTGTGTGACAAATGCATTATTTGCAGTTTACACACATGTGTATGTTTCATTCTAACCAAAGCCAGTTTGTGTGACAAATGCATTATTTGCAGTTTACACACATGTGTATGTTTCATTCTAACCAAAGCCAGTTTGTGTGACAAATGCATTATTTGCAGTTTACACACATGTGTATGTTTCATTCTAACCAAAGCCAGTTTGTGTGACAAATGCATTATTTGCAGTTTACACACATGTGTATGTTTCATTCTAACCAAAGCCAGTTTGTGTGACAAATGCATTATTTGCAGTTTACACACGTGTATGTTTCATTCTAACCAAAGCCAGTTTGTGTGACAAATGCATTATTTGCAGTTTACACACATGTGTATGTTTCATTCTAACCAAAGCAAGTTTGTGTGACAAATACATTATTTGCAGTTTACACACATGTGTACTTTACTTGTTACCCCTGATGAGCTACTATTAACCCCAGCATACCTCTTGGTGACGGATATATTGGTCTTGTCGATGTGCATCTGCACGCACTGCTGCCTCGTGTTGCGGTAGAGCGCGCTCGCCGACGACGGCATATCCGAATCCTGAAGCATCCCGTTCACGTGCGTCTGTAATGTAAGGTAATAGAATATTATTGTCGAGGCATGGAAGTACGCAATTGCAGGCCGAGCAATAGTGGTTACACACGGCGACTGATTGCAGTGCACACGAGATTTCGACAGGTGGTCTATCGCTAGTGTCGCGCGAGAGTTGAGCGTACGTGAATAGCGCGTTTTTATCGCAGCAAAAAGCCGCTTAGTTTTAAACGGACGAGCTTTCATCTATACTAATATTATAGAGAAAAAAAGTCGGGAGATTGTAAGGTTAAGTTTAAATGTTCTAAGTAGTGAGCGAGGCATTGGCCTCTAAATCTACGACACGCCATCTTTCATTCCACTAATCTGATCATAGTCTGGAGACCGATTGCAGAATTATAAAAAAAAAGTTTGAATGTAGCGGGTAATCTGCAGGACTACTCATCAGATTTCAAAAATTCTTTCTGCATTATATATTATGGACCTTCAGGATGGACAGTCAACTGTAAAAACATGGATGCATATAATTTACACATACATATGTCCCATCGTTCTTATGCCAGCGGTTTAAGGTTTCGGTACATGTATTTGTGAGAGGACTGGCATACGCGGGCGGAGGTGCGTGAGCAGCAAGTAACCCTCGTAAGCCTTTGAAATTAACAAAATCATACACTTTGAACATATTGTAGTATTAATAACGTAATATTTACCATGACTTTATTGTAGTAAGTCCATCCAACATTGGAGTGGTCACTGCTTGAATCGGAACTGAAAAAAACACAAGAAATTACGATTAAATTGTGACCAACGAGAAACAAAAATAATAATAACATTACATTCTTATTTCTTACCCGCTGTAATCCCTAACATCCAAATAAAGACTTTGCTCAGGAGACATGAGCGGTGTGGTGGCATTGTCAACCTGCACATTGTACAGACTCTGCTCATTCAGGGTCTTCTCATTGTAATTTGATACATGCTCCGGGCTCTCGTGCAAGCTCGGCTCTAAGGTTTTACCCACAGGTAATATACCGTCTAGAAAATTCAAATTCACAGGCTGCTTCACAACTTCTTTAATGCTTATCTCAGACCGGTTACACTGTATCTGTGCATTGTCATAAGTTTGTTTCAGCTCTTTGTTTATAACTGTGGAGGTGCGCACCATCTCCAAACTCGTCATCACCCCTATGGAAATTTTGTGCTGACCTCCATCTATGGTTTCCATGGCAACATGCTCTGTCAGAATGTTTTGAATGGGCATCTGGGGCGGGCAACTTGCACTTGATATCAATTTGTCCACTTTCTCCTGCAGCAGTTGCAACTGCTCATTCTGCAGCTTGATAATCTTTAAGAGATCACCAACTGTAGGTTCACGTTTTTCCTTGCTTACATTCATTTGTTTCTCAACATCTGTACATTGGTTTTTAGCTTGCTCATACCTTTCTATGATCCATGCTTTCTTATCAACTGCATTCTGATGTTTTGGAGAAATGGATTCTTTTGTAACATTTATATGTCTGTCTTGTGAACACTTACAATGGTTACAATTTGGTTGGGGGATTTGTTTTATGTTTCGGAAATTACTTTCTCTTGGACTTAGTTCACAGGACATTCCGGGTGTGGATGTGTTAAAATTGTAATGAGTTTGAACTTTAGAGCAGTGGTGACGTTTACAGATGCTGTCTAAATCACTGTGCGGAAGGCTCAAGTTCTTAGAGGATCCATTCACTGGGATATGTGAATTAGCATTATTATTGTTCTCTTTGCCGAAGGACATTTTGTTCATTTGGACCTGCAGTGTATCCTGCAGCTGAAACCTATTCAGGCCTCCACGAGTTATAAAGAAGTTATCATCCTTATGCAGGACATTAGGTGGGGTCACAATTTTACCATTTTCAATGGGAGACAATACATTTATAGGTTCTGGTGTCAAATACAAATTCCTATTCTGGCTGCACATGTTGTTTTCACTGGATGCTTTTGACACAGGAGTGAAGTACACTGGTTTCCTGGGTTGCTGGTTTGATGAATCCAGCATGCTCAGCTCCAAGTCGTTACTGGGTGACCACAGGTTACCAGCGTCGAATCTGCTGATTATTTCAGTCTTATTCACAGTAGGGTAGGGCGATGCGTCACTGTACTCAAACCTCTTAACAGGGTCGGGGCTGTAAGTTACATTTTGCGCAAAAACGCATGGAAGCTCCGGCGCCTTTGTATCCAGATTCCTCTGAACACTTGGCCGCGGCGAATGGCAATCAGATACATTCATTGTAGTCACGCTATCTGCCTTGGGCGGAGTTACGAACCGCACTCTCTTCATGGAGATAAACAATCAAATGATATCTCATAGACACAGTCACAAAATGTTAACAATGTTTTATATTAATACAGGAGTTATAGAAAATAAAGAAATCATGTTAACAAAACACTTTACAAACGAAATTCTCCAAAAAATCTCTTGAACACTGTGTTGAGACAAATGTACACACTATTTAAAAATTTGACAGTTATACAGGTTATAACTATGACTGCTAAAATGTGTTGGTAATCAGGTTAGCCAAGCTTAGGATAACGAACTAATCTTTTTATTTTCAGGGAGCTCGTTCGTATACTACAAGATTTTCTACAGCAGTGTGATAAACACAGAACTGGCTTATCAATACATTATTTGTGTGTTTATGGGTGGGTGATGGTCAGTTTTTTTTAACCTTATATTTTAAAGAGAGCTTTGAGCACGCAACTCGTGGTGACAATTATATTCTCTTTAGTTAAGATCACAACTGCTTGTCTAAAATTTGAAAGGTCCTACTAATATAGAAACATCATTTATCTGTGGTAAAAAAAAGAAACTGTGCTGTCGAGTTAGGTTAGAATTATTGGGGGTTCTTTATTTTGGGTAATTATAAACTAGATCAGATAAACAATTAAGATGAACAAGCAACTCCTGAAGGTTTGTAGCCCATTGGCTACATTCTCACGACCAAGAGGATTTACTCCACCGGGCGGAATCAAATACCCTGGAGGGATCACTTATTTCCCGAGGTATTTGAAGAATTGCCACCTGTAAAATTGTCAACTAAATAACAATATTTGTAATATTTCGTGCTGTGTTTGAAGGCATCCAGATCACGAGGATCCGGAGTACACCCCATCGAAGCTCTTCAGAGTGGAGAGGATAAAGACCCTCAAACATCAGCCTTGGTACCTAAAACTGATCATGAAAGAAATGAAGATTGACGAGGAGGTATTGCTTTTTTATAAACAAATTTATTCGAGTAGTACAATATTATCTAGTTTGTAAACTGTACATCAAGTCTGTATTTAACATTAGAGTACTGTGTTACAAATGTTTGAGCAAGGATCATACGAATTTGTATTCATCCATACTGCAATGTTAAAATAGTATACTATAGTTATATCTTATTTTCTGTAGGATCTGATACTACTGTGTAATTTGAGTGTCTAAGTTATACAAAGAGGTCACAGAGTGCAGATGATTTTGGGAGATTCTCAAAACAATGTAACCCTGTGTAACAAAATCAGAATCTATCCTCAATAGCTAGCCTAAATAATATTAAGTGAGATATTAGGACCTAATCTGAGGTTAAACATGAAAAAAACATTATTCTGGGGACAGGGATAAGACATTGTTCTTGTTTGGTTGAATCAGCGCTTAGTTTGAAAATATTGGAACCTACTGTCCTACTTGTATAATGTATATTTTTCCTTTTAATATCTCATGCAATTTTCCAGACAAGAGTAACCATTGTGAAGAACATACCTGAGATGAATGCCAAGCTTTGGAAAGTAAAGCATTTGATAAAAGTTACCCCTGTCATCTTTCCCTATGGAGAACCAACACCCGAAGACATCAAGCACACAATCCTGAAAGAAAATGGTCAGTGCATAGTCACTAAAACACTTGCACCTCAACCTGAACGGATTGAGGCTCTGGAAAGTTTTGATAGTAACAAAAAGAAAATGGATTCAACTACAATAAAAAGAGATACTAGGTACAAATGGAATCAGGCTTTCACGGGAGGATTTTAGATAGAATTACATGCATAGTAATAGTAATAGTTGCAATAAAATTATAGTTCTAAATTATTGTTTTTTTCTTATTTATACCAAGTTCCACAACCCAACTAACCAGAGCTCCCAAACTTGGGAACCTAAAGCTTAACCTTAGCTATCATTACAGCCAAGCCTTTAAACCGGCCAACTGCGTGCCGGGCCACACGCAGTGTAGGGTTCCATAGTTGCCTGTCTGTCTTAGTACATCAACACGCACACTCCAACCAAATGGTGCAGTTGCGTCAGCCGAAATTGTACGAAAGTTGGTATTTCTAAGTACATTTTAAATTGGTTGACTATTACTACTCTGTAACTAGTTCTGCTTTTCCTTTTTAAATTCATTATATGCACTACTGCACTACTGGTTTTTTTCACATTCCCACTAGCAGCCATTTAGCCGGCTACAACTATGTTGAGAATAAAAGCCAATGCCTAGAGCATTTAGTCATTAGAATTATGTGTGGACCACTGTAGCTGCTTTTGCTGTTAACTTCATTCAGGGCAATTAGCATTTATGAATGTATAGAAGAAGGAAGAATATCAGGTAATTTACAACCCTGTTCAGAAAAAACATGGGGTAATTCTCAATTTCTCATTACCAAGACAGCACAGATGTTTGAAATTGTTGTGTTTCCTCTCCTTATCAAATTTCTTTGATTTAATAAAACATTACACACATTTAAACACTACTTTATTTTATAAATACTCATAATATAAACATTATAATATACCTTAATCACTTGGTATAACTATTCATCATCATTTTCAGGTTTGTGTCTCTTATTTTTGAACAACAAATAATTGAAATGTTCTGGTGTTTTGAAATAGGATTCGAGTATTATACCATGCTTATTTCCCAAGTCAAATCTAGCGTCTCCCCAGGATACCACAAAAGTAGGGTTTAGCTTTTTAAATTCCTTCAAGTGGAACTGGTGTTTATAGATGGTATTCAACATATGGCCTCTGAACACGGCTATGTAATCATCTCCGTCTTGGTAAAGGCGAAGTACGTATTTGTTGAGAAGTACCTTGAGCATTACATGCAAGGCTACAAATGCCCCGACGTAAACAAGGCATTCAGTTGGACTATTGGCTATCACAACGTCGGTTCCGAGAATAACTGGCTTGTCCAATATAGTTTTATCGAAGACCGTTGCGTAGTACACTCCGCCGGCAGCCGCGGCCGCTACCGATAGGCTGAGGTAAGTTGAAACGTAGTTAAGTTGGGTGTCCATCGGCGCTTTGTATATCAACTGCCATCGCTGTGATACACCATCTTTGTCCTGCCATTTTCTCTGAGCTTCCACAAACTTCAGAGGGTGAGTAGAATATTTGCTTAAAGAAAATTTGAAAAGGTTTCTATGAGCCCCGTTCAATAATCGCACGTAGTTCATATTTGGTTTGTTATTGGAACTTATGGGATATTAAATGAAACTTCAGCTTAACACAATAAGTATGCTATCATTTTATAAATAGCTTTCGTTATTATTTTTGCAATTTAAGGCATATTCTTTTTTAGTTTTGAGGTTAAGCGAACTGTCAAGTTTGACATTCGAGTAAGGGCGGTACATACTATAGTTTGCTCAGTGATAATGCACGGCAGGATGATCCATTATATTAATGAACGAACCAATATTGGGCCGTACATTATGAAATTAATTTTATTTATTCGTAATAAACATAACACATATAATATAATACTATTTAATGAACATAAAAACTACTTATTTGTTACGAAATGGTCCCGCCTCAGCATAATGCTGGCTCACTAGCCAGCGCTGGTCTTCCGGCGAGACCATTAAATTTGAGTATTGCATTACGTTCTCTGCTGTACCGCTTTTACGTTCTCTGATTAACCGGCACCACTTGGGAATCGTAGTGGTTATATTCTCTTTGTTGGGAATATTCCGATGATGACATAAGAAACTGATGGGGTCTACATGTCAAAGCCCCAATTTATCAGAAGCTGACTAATTGCTATTGTCTGGAAGCGTGTTTCGCTGCTGATCCAACTGTCAAACGAGTTGTACTATCGACAACACAGCTAACTGACCATCGGTGCACCTTAAGTGCATTGTAATAAGGTTCTATATAAACACAGGATGGTAATGCACAAATGGCATGCACATGTGGTAGGATTGTTACATCTCCACGGCTAGCATACGACGGCGCGCGAGCTCTCTCGATTTTTCTCGCACTATCCGTCTCTTTCTTATTAGAACACTTAGAACAAGAGATATAGTGCGAGAAAAATCGAGAGTATGTCGCGGCCGTCGCATAATAGACGTGCTGTACGATTATGACCCAATTATGACCTCGATATGTTGTACTGACAAAATAAAATTTTCTCGGGGTTTCAGTACATTCCTGTTTAATAAATACTCTTAAAAATGCATACGGTCTGTTTAGTCTGCTGAAATGTTATTTATGATCTTTAGTTGAAAAACCTATGTCCATGCGAATAATGTTAGTCAATAAAACGATTTTCTGATAAGTTGCTCCAGTGCCACTAACCCTCTAACTACTTTTCATACTGAAATATATTTGCCCATAAAAATGTGTATTTTTCCATTTTTAATCACTAACCTTTCTTGTTGTTGCATTTCACGAAGGCGAGTGGACGCGTTCCTATTACGCCATTAAATTCTATCTCGCCTTCGTGAATGGCAAGAAGTATAAGTTAAAAATAAAAGATAAACCATTATATAATTTATTTGTATTCCACTCTGTTGAGGACTATACAAGTATTCAAATGGCAATAACACTTTTAAATAATATTCAATCTACAAATTTGTACGCACTAATGTTTTAGCATAGTAACAAAATAGTTTCATTACACATAATTCGTTTTTCTATTACTCTTCTTGCATTATTAGTTAATTATTCTACACCCTATTTAGATAATTATTCCATATGAATTTCAACATTTTTATTTGAAAATGTGTGAATATATATTTTCTTCATTACTTAGAACTTAGAACAAAATCAAAGAAACTATCATATTAAAAAAAACAACATAAATATAGTAATTAACCATACATAAAATTTGTGCACATAAAATACTAAAACCTGTTAAAATAAATGCAATAGTGATAGTGATTAAAAACGAAGAAACCCATAAATATTATTTTACACTAGAGTAAGACACAACTATATGTATTTGTATCAAGTGCATGACACAGCCAGCAACAGAAGTAGCTACGCGTTCCAAGAGACTAAAACTATCTACACACCTTTGCTATCAATCATACTGAGTTGGGTCCATTTCAACACGAACACATTTTTTTTGCTTTGTTCGTTTATCATCGTTTTAGTGTGTCAGGAGTAAATGTTTCATTCTGATTCTGCAATAATAGTATGTGTGTGAGATCATTTTCAGCACTTCACCGGCGTTGCTGCAGAAAATGAATTGTCTAACTGCAAATGTTGCAAGTATCGTGACCGCGTCTACTGGGTCCTTAAGTGGATTGTCGAATTCACCTATCGACCCAATGTAAAATTGTAAACCAGCCCTTAGTTGCCAATGCCATTCTGCACAATTTTTTATAATCGTAAATGACATTATAATTTTATATTTATAACATAATATATCAATTATACTGAGATCGGTAATATATTCTACATAATTATGGGGTCAATTAACAAGAGCGTCCATCACGGAAAACACTCGCATACAGTATTAGAGTCTATAACACACACACAGGCAATTGTTTATATTATTGGTAACAGACGTGCGGTGATACATAACATAATCTAGATATTTTCAGTAGCAATATATATTATATCACTTTACAAATAAAATCCATATTAAACTTCGTAGGTACATACATATCATTCCATTACATAATTATACATGCATTTGAATAAATGACTGTGGCGTGAATATAGCTTTATAATTATAAATGTAGTGCAACTGTCAATTTTCCGGCAAACATTTGTTATCGACTTATCGATATGGGATCGGTCGATCGATCGAGTGCAAATGACATAAGGAACAGGACTAATGGAGTAGAAATCTATGTTAGATTTTTTATGCAGTCGATAAATTCGTCTGTTCCTTATGTCATTTGCAGTCGATCGTCCGATCCCTAATTATAATTATCTACACTGCTCTTAACTTATAATGTTAGTATTGATTGTCAGTCTCCTTAAGAACTATGCCTATGGGTTGCTAGTCTAGTGCAGTGTACACTAAAACAAATTATATTGTCCTAAACATTCGCGTGTAAACGATTTAGCCGCCTGTACGCAAAGGCGTAACGGCGCGGGTCGCGCCCGTTTCCGCGCCGCCGACTAATGGCCTGACAGTACGCTTCTGCGTAAACGCGGCTTAAGTAAAGTGCACTTGTACCTTTAGAATGTTTATAACGCGATGAACATATTAGATTCCATTTACCTTTTTTTCCATTATCCATTCAGTGGATGGTCTGATTGCTCATCTTAGCAGGACATTCTTAACAGATACCGTTGGAATTACGTTATTAAGATTTTTAATTATTCCCACATTTTGATACATACTGCCAATGCTGGGAAGAATATCCCAGTTGTTGCCAGTTTTAACCACTTGGTAGATATCTCATTTAATTAACTTAAATTCTAATTACATTAGAAATATTAAGAATATAAATATTCTTAAATTTCTCGATTAAATTACTTGCAAAACGTGAATAGTATAATTTGATTATTATACTCGTAAATACATAAGACTAAAAACAATAGTAATAAGTATTGCAACAATCACAACAAACAGTTAACTACATTAACTACTATTTAAGACTAAACTTAATAAAATTGGAAGGAAGATAGCTATTTATCACGAAAGTTGACGCCAAATGATTGATCGGAACGAATCTTTCTACTAATCATGAGCAATTATACCACAAAACAAAAACAGTTCAGCTGCTTTACTACTGTCACGAGTGGTAGACCGATTGTACTTATCAATATGAGAGACTTTCCATTTTTTACCACCGATGTAAAAAGAGAGGTGTTATAAGTTTGACGCGTCTGTCTGTCTGTCTGTGGCATCGTAGCTCCTAAACGCATGGATCGATTTTAATGCGTTTTTTGTCCGAAAGCTGACGTAATCGAGATGGTTCTACAAAATCGGTTCAGCCGGTTTTGAGATATTGAATTTTGTAATGAAAATATCGGGGGTTCTTCAACTTTTCTAAGTTGTTAATAGGGTTCCGTAGTCAACAAGGAACTCTTATAGTTTCGTTATGTCCGTAAGTCCGTCCGTCCGTCTGTGGAGTATATATGTGAGTATATATAAATCAATCACGCTGAGAAAACAGTAGAATAATATTTGTCAAAAATAAATCTTTAGCGTATGTTCCTCCCCTACACATAAAGGGGACGTCATTTATTTTCGGTAAACCTAAGGTCGGGTACCTGTCGCTTGTTTAAAAATAAGATGGGCCTTTAAAAACCATTTATCTGTTCAGGGATGCGTTAGCGTGATTTTGGGCTTTAAACGCCTAATTTTTAATAGTCATGTGTCCGGCCCTCTGCCGTCTAAATGGTTACTACTGGGTATATGACAAAATTCATGGCAGTAGTAAATGTAATGAATTTGCTAGTGAACGAGTGAAGTTAATAAATGTACTTGAAAAGGCCAACTTAAGTAGATATTCGAGCGACGCAACCGCAACGTTTAGTTGTCGCGCGCGTGACCATGTAACAAAGGTCAAAGACAGACATGCAACTACGGAACCCTACACTGCGCGTGGTCCGACACGCACTTGGTCGGTTTTGGACCTAAAGCAGACCTTAGGGAAAGAGTCTAGGGAACATCTCTGTGACTACGCATGCAGCGTTAATTCACTCATAAGTTTCGACTTTCGTGAATGTTAAATTGCTGTAATAGGAAGTACAGTGCCCTACAAAAAAGAATAGAAAATTATCATAGCATTAAACGGAATCCTTCGCCTGAGTCCTTCCCTCTACACTACTACTATTGGCCTTCTTTGTATCACTGTTGCTTCCGTATTTCGAGAATAAATATTGAGCGAAGAAATCGTCCTTGCTATCTATATTTTTATTATGTTTCTTGTTAACTGGGTAGTTGGATATGTTCTTGCTTACATTGTGGAGTACATCGGAGATTGGATCTAGGGGCATTTTCTTGTACAACTCTTTGTCAGGCTTGGCGGGGTAGACTGTAGGTTTTACCTGCTCATTCTTCATTCTAAGGCTCTCAGGAAGAGCCTCGGATTTCAGTTTCACCAAGGAAGTGTTGACGACGGAACAATCTATCTGCATAAGAGTCACATGGTCGTTCATTGTCGAATCTGGAAATATAATTGTCATGTAAGGCTTGGTTTACGTTCATCCAACATATCTCCCTAACCCTTGAGTAAATCACGCTAGCGGGGGTTTTGAAATGAGAAGACTATAATTTACTAGTTTCTGATTACATTTTAGCTTAGGGGCCGGTTTTTCAAACCGTCTTTATGGTCGATGGTGTAGGAGTTTTATAGTGAAGTTATCACACCGCTTGGTGGCACCACATGAAATTGTATCCTTGTCAATAAAACGGGCTGCCACTTTATCTTAAACAAGTTTTTTCTTAATTCCCGACTTACAATTTCCGATACTAGCTAGAAGATTAAAGCGGCTGCGTGACGACACACCGCGGGCAACAGCAAGTGCTCTCCCTTGCCCACGCCGACCACTCGCCTCTGCAGTCGTAGGGCACAGATTATTAGTGTGACTTACCATTGCCGGTCCTAGCGGGCAAGATCAGCGCCATCTTCGGCGGTCGCGTGACGTTGTGCGACACCGCGGGCAATAGAAGGTGCTCGCCCTTGCCCACGCCGACCACGTAGAACGTGTCGTCTCGCCTGTGCAGTGCTTCTAGCAGCGCGTTCCACTCGCCGAAGTCACCGTAGTCGTAGTCGGGCTTCACCTTTGTAAAAGATGATAATTGTCACACTCGCGTACCTGGTCTTGGTCGTTAGCTTAATAACTCTGTCTAAATATTGATCCAGTGATTCCTGTGTTAATGTTATATTAAGAAACAGAGAATAATTGGTAATAGAAACACCTCTAAAATGTTTGCTTAGGCGGTACTCAAAGTTGTTTATTCATCAATTTAGGCAAATTTCGTGCACCTATGAATGTCGATAAACTACCACCGTTTCGGAAAGAAAACCTCTGCCTCGAGGAGAAACGGCGTATAAAACTCGGCGAGAAATATTTTTTTCTAAACAGTATACAATATACAGTGGCGTGCGTACCATATAGGCAAATAGGCAGTGCCTACCTTGCAAAATAACTCCACCACATATATTTTTCTTCTCTATGTTGTATGATATTAGTGATGATATGATGATAATAGTTTTTAAAACAATCTACTTCTTTACTTACATTACGGGACGCACTGCAATTTAAATTTGCGCCCGAACCAGACTCGCTCACCGCCGGTTACTCCGGTTAGGCACCGCGAACGGAGCCTAACCCACGGCACACATTCTCACAGTGCGCTTCTGTAAATATCGTCCGTGAACTATGTACGGATTTGCTAAGTGCACACACATTTACACAAATCAACCCACACGTGCTTCCAAATCCGGCCGCCGAACCTCGTCGGTCAGGGGCAGCGCTATACGTGATTGGCCGCAAATACTTGTATTGTGACCAATCACGCTTGCGCTACCGCCGAACTTCAGCCAATCGGCGTATCTTGCGGCACAAAGCATCATGCGGCAAATGAAAGAAGTCCCTTTTGCTGTGATTATTACTCGTAATGTGGGGCGTTCTACTTTGTCAGGGTTGTTTGTTTACGAAAAATTGATTTGAATTTCTTATTCGGGAGGCCATAATGGTTTTTTTTGTAATGAGTAATGATCCAGTTGTTGTTGATAAAATATTCTTGCATAAGTAGTTGCAGTTAAAATTACATGAACTTCAGCCAATCGGCGTATCGTGCGGCACAAAGCATCATGCGGCAAATGAAAGAAGTCCCTTTTGCTGTGATTATTACTCGTAATGTGGGGCGTTCTACTTTGTCAGGGTTGTTTGTTTACGAAAAATTGTTTTGAATTTCTTATTCGGGAGGTCATAATGGTTTTTTTGTAATGAGTAATGACCCAGTTGTTGTTGATAAAATATTCTTGCATAAGTAGTTGCAGTTAAAATTACATAGTTCGATTCGGAGCGATTTCTTACTTTGTCTATAGAATTTTCCGTGTGGTTTGGGTTATTGGCGTATTTTTTGGTGTATTGAACATTAAATATGTGTTTTAGCTGTGACCGGTGTACTGACCTTGTGTGTTTGCGGAAATTAACGTTCAGTGAATTCAGCAAGTTATCATTCGCCAATAAGTTAAAGGTAGTTAATAAAGGTAGGTGCTAAACACAACTTGTTCGTCCCCACATAGGTGACATGGGTCTCCTCAAAAAACATCTGCCTACCCTAACTAAAAACCCTATGCACGCCAGTGACAATATACTGTAATTCTAGTATCACAGTATTACAAAATTACATTGCTTCAGTAGGAAGCCTGAGTGTGATAGTGCGTTTTTACGGACAGCTATACACGTATGACTCGCAGACCCGAAGTTGGTCTGGCGTCGGGCGGAAGAACCGAGAGCTAGACTAACCTGACACTATACTCGTAACGACAACATCCCGGATATCAGCCTGTACGAGATTAGAATGGCTATGAAGCAGGTTTTAGTACCGTAAACCACATTCATACACTTCGTCAGGTTATACAGAAGACTGAGGTATAACCTGCCTCTCTGCTTAGCGTGCGTGGACTACGATTCGATCGAAACCTGGTCTGTACTACTATATAGCGGCAGTCTAATGGCACCGCTGGAGAGACTGTTCTCTCCAGCGGTGCCACTAGACTGCCGTTATATAGAAGTACTCCAGGATTAGAGGTCGAAACCTATTCCGCTGCAGTGGGGTAGTCAAGGGGATGTTTTTTCCCAAAACTGTTCACCGCTGCACTGGAGGATGTTTTCAAGACTCTGGACTGGACAAGGCTAAGCATCAACATCAACAGCGAGTACATCATTCACCTCCGGGTTGCTGATGATATAGTTAGTCTTGGCTGAGACCATGGAGGACTTGCGTACTATGCTCGGAGGCCTCAGTAAAGCCTCCGAGCGAGTTGGTCTAAGGATGAACATGGAGAATACGAAGATCATATCCATGTAGTACACTTTACGCTCCAATTTGTAGACGATTATAATATTTACCTAGGACAGAGTGTCCAACTTTGAAAAAGAAGTCAATCGTCGAATCCGACTCGGCTGGGCAGCGTCTGGGAAGCTACGGCACATCTTTTCGTCCAATATTCCGCAGTGTCTCAAGACGAGAGTCTTTGACCAGTGTGTTTTGCCAGTGATAACGTATGGCAACTAAGGGAATTTCGGCTGATATGATGATGATGAGTAGAAAGCCTATTTATCTATTTTCTTCTTCTATTTTGCGATAGATTTCTCGTCTAAGACTTAACGTTCTAGAATAAGTTAGCGCTCCGCAAAAAGGAGTAAGGCCCCGACCGGAACTAAAGAGAGAGAAGGAAAGTCAGGTCAGGTCAGAAAGGCCAGACAAGAGTTATAGTACCTTAGGGTAAACTGTCTCGTAGTCCACGACAGCGGTGCCAGGAAACTCTAAGTCCTTGCCGCGCCGCATGCGGCGCAGGCGCGGCTTCATGTCGAAGTTGTCTAGGTGCAGCTTGTTGTAAAGCTTGTATGAACCGAACAGACCTGAAACAGAGATGATAAGCTTTGATACAACGTGTTGGAAAGACTTGATAGAACACAGAAGTGTAGTGGAGGAGCAAAATAATACATTGGTGGCAACAGCGGACGTAAGGCAGTTGCCATTTTATCAATTATCGCTGTGGACAAGACACCCGCCACGATCTGACGAGTATGCGAGTGCGAGAGTGACGGATAGCTTTCCAGAACGATAAGTGATACAATGGTAACCATCTTACGCCTGCAATAAAATCATTACTTTCCTTACATTAGCAACAAACTCGAATACTCGGATCATATTAATGCTTCAACTTACTTTTTCATCTCTCATACTCTGAAAGTAGGTCATTGTTTATCTAAACAGCGGGAAAAATTAAAAAGCAAAGGCCGAAACCTGTACAGTCACAGTTTCAGAAATTTGTATTGACTTTTGAAACTTGTTGACAATCACGCGTTATTTTTTTAAATATCGATAATGAATTAATTATTGTATGACTATTATTGGTGAAATGGAAGTGGTCTGGACACATTATCCGAGGCGCAGACAAATGGAGCAAACGGGTCACCCAATGGTACCCTAGAGAGGGAAAAAGAAAGAAGGGAAGGCCCCAGAAGAGATGGGAAGACGATATACGGCAAGTGGCAGGATGCACCTGGAGCAGGGTCGCACAAGACCGTACCGAGTGGAGAAGGCTGCAGGAGGCCTTTGCCGAAGGGCAAACAGACACAAAATTAAAAAAATGTGCAGTAGTGGAAAGGTAGAAAGGTAAAACGAAACTAATGTCTGTAAGTAAAGGCTTTTTTATTTTTATTATTATTGGTATTTGAAGACTATTTAATATTTTTAAGTGTTCGTAGTTCAATGTAACCGCTTCAGAACCGCGTCCTAGTCATAAAAAGATAGCAATAGCCAAAACCTATACTACAGTCAGCATCATATAGTTAGTAGCAGCCAAAGCCAAATATATCGTAACACTTCCTTACTCCTATAGTAATAAAGACGTGTTCTGATATATTTGGCTACCTTGGCTGCTACTAACTATATGATGCTGACTGTACCACACCTACATAAAATTGTGTTGATTTTTGAAGTTTGTTGATAATTATGATGGTATAAATTCTTTATAACTATATGGTATATATAGACATTTAAGTCATGCTTGACATTTTCAAGTATATAATTAAATTTCAAAGTATCGAAAGTAGCGACATCCATTCTAGTGTAATTGTAAACGTCTCTGGATTTTGTCTTTGTTCTTCGTAATTTCCGTGAAATTCGCCCTTTTGTTTTCTATCTAAAGCTGCGTACGAATTTGAGCGGCTCAGCCTGAGGCATGCTCGCCCCGCGCGGCGAGCTGCTCGCGAGCCAATTTGGTGCACATAAACATGCGCGGGCGAGGCAGCGTGCTCGCGGCGAGCCGACTTTGTGCGTTGTTCAAAATGACGTCGGACACGATGACAGCCGGGGCTGCGTTTATCATATTTCACCGAATTGTATTAATAAATTTACGAACAAACTCGACTACACATGCACGGCTCATCCACTTGCTCAAATTACACGCCTGGCCCACAAACAAGTCAGAACGTGTCGCTCTGTCCGCGGCACGCTCGGATACACGTCCAAATTACGCGAGGCACGCACGCTGAGGCGCCTTTGAGCACGGTCAAAAGACCGCCTGTGGACGGCTCGCCGCGCGCCGCTCGCGGGCTGCTGGTGCACAGCGCGTGAGCGCGTACGAATTTGAGCGAAATAGGTGAGCCGTGCGTGCCCCAACCCGAGGCTGCTCTGATTCGTACGCAGCTTTAAGTATGTGTGTACTTAAAGCTGCGTACGAATCACCGCTCCCATCTTAATTTGCCCATAATAACGCATAATGAAGGAAAGAGCTATCTTCAAAATGGTCACGTTGCAGTTTCGACTTCGACATTGCTTTCACACGCCCGTCACGTCACTTCACCGCTGCTTACCGAGCGACCTGCCCGCTGGCGTCCAGTCCGCGACCTTAGGCTCGTCACGCGCCCAGTTAAGCGTCTTCCCCCGTCCGATCCATCGTTTCAGCTCATAGTAACGGATACCCCTGTCTCATAAACCTTCACCGTTCAAACTCACCATTGATCTTATTTTCCGCGAAGTATCGACTGGGCCTCTTTTTAGGCTCATCATGTGTCCAGTTGAGCGTCTTCCACCGTCCGATCCAGCATTTCAGCTCATAGTACCGGATACCATTGTCCCAAAAGTCTTCGCCGTTTTAACTCACCATTGATCTTATTATCCGCGAAGTGCCGACTGGGCCTCTTCTTCGCCTCGTCATGTGTCCATTTGAGCGTCTTCCCCCGCCCGATCTAGCATTTCAGCTCTTTCGTACTAGATGCCCTAGTCCCACAAGTCTTCACCGTTGATGCCCATGTCTCATAACTACTCATAAGTCTTTACCGTTTAAACTCACCATTGATTTTATTATCCGCGAAGAACCGACTGGGCCCCTTCTTAGGCTCATCATGCGTCCAGTTGAGCGTCTTCCCCCGTCCGATCCAGCGTTTCAGCTCGCCCGCGAGCCGTAAACTCTCGTTCTGGTTGATGTTCCCTAGTTCGCCTTTCACTGGCCCGTTCTTACAGTCTGGGGTGTAAGCGCTCTGGTTGGCGACTTCTTCAAATGCTGTAAGCATTATATGGAAGTGAGATAGCGTTTACAGTTGCCGGGGTGAGATTAAATTGAGAATCATCATCGTCATATCAGCCGAGAGACGTCCACTGCTAGACAGAGGCCTCCCCCAAAGAGTCCCACAATGACCGGTCCTGCGCCACCCGCATACAGCGGACTCCCGCGACCTTTACCAGGTCATCAGTCCACCTTGTGGGGCTCTACCCACGCTGCGCCTTCCGGTACGTGGTCGCCACTCGAGAACCCTTCCACCCCAATGGTCATACATTCTACGTGCAGTGTGCCCCGCCCACTGCTACTTAAGTTTAGCGATTCGGAGGGCTATATCGGTTACCTTGGTTCTGCTGCGGATAGCCTCATTTCTGTGCGATCACGCAGAGAAACTCCCAGCTTAGCCCTGTCCATTGGCCTTTGGGTGACTTTGCGCCTTCTTATGAGGCCCATAGTAAGCGACCACGTTTTAATGCCAGAGGTCATCACTGGCACCACACACTGGACTGAGAATTCTCTCACTTCGATCTCACCCCGGCAACACCAGCTAAGCTATGCCATGTGTAAACCAAGTAATACACACAGAATCATCATTCATCACACACTAACGCATTCAAAGAAAACTATACATACCAGGCTCTGGTATTTCTTTGGAATCCTCTGACCAAAGCAAGTGTCTCGTGCCCGTGTGAGGGGCTGTGGGCCCTACCAGCGGCTTTGACCCCCACCTGACAACAAAACATGATAGTAGCTGAAGATAGTTGACGAAAATGGCAGGTGTCAGCAGTAAAAAAAAACTTACATTCGGAAAACATCACGGTTAAAACATTACATTAAGATCAATGTTTGCCCATAGGAAATACTGACGTCACTTGTTCCTATTTCCCTACAATCACACTAACAGAGCGATTTTGACGTTTCGTAAAAAGTTGCTGAATGCTTCCGCCTATTCACAATCAAGCAATAAGCGTTTGTAGGAAACTCTTTCTACGGACACGGTCGGCTCGCCAACCTTTAGTCTATCAATATGACAACTCACCCTAAAATGTTGAAGTTGAGCGACACCATAAACACCATAGCGCACAGCAGCGCAATGTTCTTCTTGGGTATGAGTACTCTTCCGTCCAGCCGTGGAATCTGGTAATAAATGAACACTTTAAATATAGTCTACTTTCTTTTTTTTTGGGGATGATCTTACACAAATCGACCTAGTCCCAAACTAAGCAAAGCTGTAAGCATGTACTATGGGTACCAGGAGACGATAAACATACTTATATAGATGAATAAATACTTAAATATAGAAAACTAGATACCTAAGTACATAGAAAACATCCAAGACTCAGGAACAAATATTCGTGCTCATCAAACAAATAAATGGGGTGTTCCTTGTATTGTCGACAAACTTTTCATCGAATTTTATTTCATCGAAAACGTTTCAACAAACATTTAGTTCACGAATTATTGTTTGCTGTAATTTTATTTCATGACCAGATTATTCCAATTTTTATTATATCATAGAATAACTATTCAGGGAATATTATTTGGGAAATGGTTCATTTTGTATGAATTTAAAATGGCAGAATAACAAAACAACGAATTTAATTTGTTCGAAATTTTATTAAAACATTACTAAAACAAACAACTACTGATTACAGGCGTTTAACTATATTAGGGCAGGTAGAAAAAGGCGAAGCCCCCCGCAGTAAAAAAGAAACAAACAACCGTGACAATTGTATTATAAGTAGGTTAGGTTAGGGTTCACTTGTGTCCCTCAGAGCGGAAATATGCGCGAAGCTGGGTGATGTCGACACGCTGGCGGTTAGGTTAGGTTTAAGTTAGGTTAAAATATTTGCCATAGATAACTGAGTATGCCAACTATTTTAATTTTAAATAATAATCCTTGTAATAATTTGTTTGTTAATTAAAAATACTTGAAACAATAAATCACAAAACGTTTTCCATGACATAATTCAACTATTTAATGAATCATCCGACAAGTAAAAATACACGATTTAAAATTACTTGTAATGACCATTCCACGAATTGAATTGTCTACGAAATGAAAGTACATGAAACGTTTACTTTCAAGTGAAATTCGACGAAGTAAGTATCGACAATTTGATGATAAACCAAATAAATGCCCTTACCGGGATTCGAACCTAGGGTAGTAGGCAGTGTCACTACCAACTAGGCTAAAGCGGTCGTCTGAATATTGCCTATTCACTTTCGACATCATCTTGAATAGATTCGTTGGGATGGGAGTAGCTGGGAAATGGTTTGCCGGAGGCGAGATCCACACTATATCTGTCCTTGCGAAAAAACTTTGTTTCGTGCGAATCAGTAGTTGACATAAATAAGGGTAGAACCAGATGGAGGTGAGTGAAACAACTTATTTATATCACTAGTTGCTATGATTACGTCTCATGGGGCATTATTTAAAACTGCAATTTAATGGTTTTAATCCACCAAAGGAGGGGTTTTCTTGTGGTTTTCAGATTTTTCCCTTTTTCTTATTGGCCGTCTTCTAAGCATTGCACAAGAAGTCCATGTTGCAACAAATCTTCTCATAGTCAGTAATATTGTCTCCTGGCTAACGGGACAATAACAACAAGAAACTAGTTGATTGACCCCGTTCATCAAATTCTAGCACACACAAAACAGAGCTGTGGAAGTAGTGCATCATTCCGAAAGCGTGAGCACAGTATAACTAAGTAATTTATTTATCGTATGCAAATTCAAAATACTGTATTATTGTAATCTAAATTTACATTCTGCCAGGTAGTTAGCAGCTGCACTCGTTATTTTTAGGGTTCCGTACCTCAAAAGGAAAAAATGGAACCCATATAGGATCACTTTTTTGTCGGTCTGTCTGTCTGTCAATACGCTTTTATCTCGGGAACGTGTGGATGTATCGAGTTGAAATTAAAACCATATACTAAGGTCTCGCAGCTGTGACTAAAATCAATCTTTTAAGTTAACGTAAAAAAAAGATACGGCCGTTTATGCCGCAATAAACGTATATCTCAAGGGAATTAAAATTTATAGGGTACTTTGCGTTGACTATTAATCGGAAATCTTTTTCTTTTTGAGTAATAATAAATTGAGAGTCTACCCGTATTGGTGCTGTAGCATAGTCCTTCTTCTTCTGCCGCGACTGACACGCCGACTCACTGTAAATAATCTTACAATTTTCATGTATGTTGTCACCTTGCGTCCCCGGGGCTGAGACAGGGCCAGCTGGCTCCGCAGCTCAGTGTTCTCGCACCGCAGCTGAGCGATCTCGTTGTGCGCCGCAATCAACTAGTGCTGTAGAGACAGAACATAGTCTTTCTTCTTCTGCCGCGACTGACACGCCGATTCACTGTAAATAATGTTACAATCTTCATGTATGTTGTCACCTTGCGTCCCCGGGGCTGAGACAGGGCCAGCTGGCTCCGCAGGTCGGTGTTCTCGCGCCGCAACTGAGCAATCTCGTTGTGCGCCTCCATCAACTGGTGCTGTAGAGACAGAACATAGTCTTTCTTCTTCTGCCGCGACTGACACGCCGATTCACTGTAAATAATGTTACAATCTTCATGTATGTTGTCACCTTGCGTCCCCGGGGCTGAGACAGGGCCAGCTGGCTCCGCAGGTCGGTGTTCTCGCGCCGCAACTGAGCAATCTCGTTGTGCGCCTCCATCAACTGGTGCTGTAGAGACAGAACATAGTCTTTCTTCTTCTGCCGCGACTGACACGCCGATTCACTGTAAATAATGTTACAATCTTCATGTATGTTGTCACCTTGCGTCCCCGGGGCTGAGACAGGGCCAGCTGGCTCCGCAGGTCGGTGTTCTCGCGCCGCAACTGAGCAATCTCGTTGTGCGCCTCCATCAACTGGTGCTGTAGAGACAGAACATAGTCTTTCTTCTTCTGCCGCGACTGACACGCCGATTCACTGTAAATAATGTTACAATCTTCATGTATGTTGTCACCTTGCGTCCCCGGGGCTGAGACAGGGCCAGCTGGCTCCGCAGGTCGGTGTTCTCGCGCCGCAACTGAGCAATCTCGTTGTGCGCCTCCATCAACTGGTGCTGTAGAGACAGAACATAGTCTTTCTTCTTCTGCCGCGACTGACACGCCGATTCACTGTAAATCACCGCAATGTTCACATACTTAATGGGTTGTTTACACATTTATTAGTGACTAGCTTCCGCCCGCGACTTCGTCTGCGTGGACCCAAGATAAAAACAATCCTATATTTTAATTCAGGCTATAAACTATCTACTTACAAAATTTTATCCAAATCGGTTGAGCCGTTTTAGCGTGATTGAGTAACAAACATCCAAACATCTAAACATCCAAACATCCAAACATTCACATTTATAATATTAGTAGGATTAGTGCGAGTTCATACATTTGCTGCAAGTGCGAGTAACTTTTGTATGGACTCGCACTAATCATTTATCAATGTGTAAACATACGTCATACTTGGGTATAAAGTGGGAATTATTTGCTTCGCTCGTCGTCGTACCTCCACGGACCTGGACCTGCCTTTAGCTACGTCCGCACAGACAGGCGGCTTGCTTAGCGTCTAGCGAGAGCCTTGTGGCTGCGCCTCGCGCCTCGAGATAAACCAACAAAAACGTTCATTTACTTCGATAACGCTAAGCGTCTAGCTAGAATCTAAATGCCAAGTGATGCCAAATGATGAAAAATTATATCAAAAGAAATATTAGTTATATGAGAAATTTATGATTATTGTCATTATGAATTGGACGGGTTCTGAGTTACGTAATTATGAATAATGATTATTATGGTGTAAAATTGTAACAAAATCATTTTCGGTGTTGCAATGGACTTAAACAAATATACGAACAAAAGTGCACCCCTTTCTCAGGAGTGGGTGCCGTAGCAGCGCTAACATACCGGCTGGAGCCGGTAGGCATGTACTTGTAGCGGTGCGAAGAAATCACCGAGTGAGCCGTCTCTGCCTTAATAACTTCATTCGTTTACTCACTGGTTCAGTTCAATCACCACCTTTTTTGCAATTAGTACCCACTCTATGTGGTCGTGTGAGTGAAAAGTGAAATCTCTCACCTATACGTAAAACATTTTAGCTAACATAGGTTTGTTAAGTTTCATAAATAAGAGTGTATTTACCGGTTCTTGATCATCCGTTGTTGTTTCTTCAACGCTTTGATTTCGCCTTCACTTAAATTGGATATGTCTATTGAGCTTAATAAATTGTCGTCTATAGTGGTAGATTTTTGTGTAACATTTGGACTTGTGTTCTGTACCGCGGGCAGCAGTACTACATTGCTTCTAGGTGGTGAGACCTGTAATACAATTAACATTAACGTGAACTATTGAACAAGTTCAATTTGCTCTTACCCTTCAATGTACAGACAGCAGCAGAAGTAGCTACGCAGAATACCACGCTCCAAAAGGTCTAGACAGTCCTTATCCACTTGACATTAGAGCCGTGTGTAGGTCATTTTGAGCACCTGACCCGCGTAGCAACTTTTGCCGCTGACTGTACCTCCGCTCCTCTAGCTATACAATAAATGTTATTACCCCTTCGCATACACATTTTAGTTCAAATTTGTTTGTATATCTGGGATTTAAACAGCGGCGGATGCGAAAGAAGATCGGATATTTTGAGGCTCACATCCGCGGACGTCACCCGTTTCTATCCCAAGGTACACAGGACACTATTGCTGCCTCGGGTTAATAACAAACAACCTCTTACCCTTAACGCATATGCCTTTTCCATTCCGTCGTGGGTAAAATCGGATTCAAACGACATTGTAAAAAATAATTGGACTTCAGCCAATACATATACATAGCTGTACTTAATCCATCCGCCACTGATTTGAACTCAAGTCTGTCACTGGTGCCATTTACCTGCCACCGACTTGATACCAATAGACCTAAGACCTACGTGGGCTGGGCGTTCCACCTCGCATTTGTTTCTGTGGCGGCGGATGGGTTAACTAAGTTAATTTAGTTTAGCACTTGCAGCCGATCTTACCTTTCTTTGGTAGTTTACGCTATGAGGTAAAGGAGATATGGCGATCTTGCCCCCTTTCATGCCATCTCCCGGGACAATACTGGCTTTGTCCAATATTAGACTGGGGACTTTCTTCTGATCCAATACGAGCTTGATTTGTTTATGCACAACATCTTTGCCGACTGGTGAACTGTGTTCATTGACTACTTTGAAGTAATTTGGGGTGTTTTGTAGACGTCCGTTACCTAAAAATAGGTAATTTATGTAACCTCACACAGAGCTGACACAAAAATCTTACACAATCCTTTTCTTAATTAAATTTTGGTAGTCAAGTAGAAACGTTAATTAAGCATACCTTTAAATTGATTGAAGCTTGCGTTTTCCATTTCGATGCCCTGAAACAACGAAGTGTTCACATAAAATATGACAGCTTTTTAATTTCAACAAAAAATATTTATATATAATCTCTACCTATAGAAATTCAAATAATACAAGTTGCATTGAAAAGGGTGATGCCTTCTAAAAGGCCTCTGGGCTGGTAGAGGTACCAATGGTCTGGTCAGCCATCTGTACCACAACAGAGCAATTGAGACCCATCATATCTTCCTTAGACTAGTACTGTTATCCCAAAACATGGCATGAATGTTTCCAAAATCAGTTATAGTTGAATATATGACAATCAAAGTAATTTGAATTGTCTAGCTTGAACGTCGCTTTTTGAACTGATTAGTTTGATATAGCATCACCATCACATCAGCCGAAAGACGTCCACTGCTGGACCTCCCCCAAGGAGCGCCACAATTAGACCGCGAGCTAGGAGCTTTTTCTTGTCAGTCACTTCCCCCCGGTCGGCAACCTGTGAGAAGCTAAGAAAGTTGTATCATGAAGCCCCGTGGAAGTCAGCTGCGGCTCCGTTGGTGGATTGACCAGCAGCAGCCACCCAAACACGTAAAAAAATATATGTAATTTTGCCATTTAATTATAATGAATCCAATATAATGACGAAAAAAATCGTCAGCTGGTTGTACAGTGGTGGAAAACCCGTCAGCTGGTCACACGAACACGTAAAAACATAACTTTTTCAGTAATTTACCCTCAACTGAAATTTTGTCAGATGAGTTTATATGCTACTATTAATAAATCAACGCGCTAAATGAGTGAATTTTTTTTTGTTTTTACGTGTTCGTGTGACCAGCTGACGTGTTTTCCACCACTGTACAAACGACAACACTGTTAACTGACCATCCTGTGTTTATATAGAACCTTATTACAATGTACTTAAGGTGCACCGATGGTCAGTTAGCTGTGTTGTCGATAGTACAGCCACATTTTTTTCGTTATTATATTGGATTAACTAACATTTGATAATAAAATGAATCGAGGGTAAATGGCAAAATTATATTTTTTTTACGTGTTTGGGTGGCTGCTGCTGGTCAATCCACCAACGGGGCCGCAGCTGACTTCCACGGGGCTTCATAGTACAACAATCTTAACCTTCTCACAAGTTATCGCACGGGGGTTTGTTGGTCACAAAAATCTGTTGCTAGCTCGCGGGCTAAATGACCGGTCTCGCGCCATCCGCATCTAGCGGACTCTCGCGACCTCTAACAGCTCTTCAGTCAACTCCTATACCTCTATTTTGATGACTCCATTTTCGATGGCGACGACCGGCCGCACCTGGCCTTTCTCGGGCGGCCTCACATTCGGCGGCCCACTCAGCGAAGGAAGAGAGTGTGTGGAATCTGCATCTGCAATACCAACAAATCATATAGTTGAGGTCAGTTAATGTAGCCAACTTCTTGTAAAACTGTCATTGGAATTGGAATTTTCTAACCTGAACGGTAGAGTTGCTTTTTGAATGGACCACTATGATGCAATTCGGTCAAATCAAGTAATCTGAACTATATGTAAACTTAAAAAGTATGACAGCTGACTTCCGCCAACAGGATCAGTTCAATTGGCTACTTTCCTAAGAAAAACTATTCAGTCCGTCAGTTCGATTATCAAAAAGAATACGTGACCAATATTTTTTGATTATCTAACTAATGGAATAAATAGATTCATATGTTTTTACCCAGGAAAGTACCTGTGGGTTTAATTCAAATATTTTTCAAATTGTTTTAGGATGTATAGCCAAAAGGTTAACATACCACATTTCTGTAGGAATTGTTCAATATCTTCTAGCTTCAAGTGATTTTCAGGTTCATCTTCAAAGCCGTGCATCCAATCAAACGGTGACACTGAAGAATCTCTAGCTGTGTTTGAAGAGCTGGTAACATAATATTGGTATTTATTGGGGCATTTTGATGCTATAGTACAATCAGCTGCAGAGAAACGTGAATCCCCTGCATACAAACTTCTATGCAAGTGGGTCAGCAGTATCAAACATTTCATAAAATCGAAAGGAAATTAATATTCCTCTTCACTGTATCAGTAAATTCGAAATGGTGCAAGCAAAACCATTCAAAACTAAAATATACTCCTAAAGATTTTAAAACTTCGTAATTTTCTAAAACAATCTTGTAAAAAATCCTTACTTTTTGGAATCGTCATCACTGCCCGAGTCTGAATTGCTGCTTTCATTGGAGGATGATTTGATGCTCTGTACCGGCGATATGGGTGAGACGAGGAATGGGGTAGCATCAGCCAGTATTTCACTTGGCGAAGCATCTGTGGCATCCAGCACCGAGGACCATTGGTACTCTTTAGTTAGGTGGTCTAGGAAATCATCTCCTAGAAATTAAACAATGCGATTTAGTAGCATAATGCTTGTTAGAGGAATATAAGGAGTTTATTGAACACTCCTCTAAATGTAGTGACAATAACACACTCTTAGTTGTATTCAGCAATATTTGTTTTTAATTGTTTTCTAGTTTTAAGACGTGCAATGCTTTGGCATTTAGCTGAAAGTTGCAGATATTTACCTCGAAATGCTGTGACCTAATTAAAAGGTGTACAAATGTTCAGCCTTACAGGAACTAACAACTACAACTAATTCTAAGTTTTGGGCATTTTCGCGAGAAGAGATGCATCGATAGTGACGTCACCGAGTATAAGTTCCATTTTGTAACCAAAATTAACCATACAATTTGTATGACAAATAAAAGTTACACAATGGAACACTTTTAACTTATACTCGGTGACATCACTAACGATGCATCTCTTCTCGCGAAAATGCGCTTTTATGAGCATGCAATTGATTAAAAATTGTTAAAACTATATATTTATAGAAGAAAATTCTGTAATTATATTTAAGAAACTTCTATCTAAAAAAACTCATCAATGGGAGTAGTATTAGGATTCTTTTTATGTCCGATTGCTAATGACCCAGAATTAAGCTGATGCTCCCGGGCCAAATACAAGCAATCCTACTAATGTTATAAATGCGAAAGTTTAGATGTTTGGATGTTTGTTACTCAATCACGCTTAAACGGCTGAACCAATTTGAATGAAATTTTGCACGAAGATAGTTTATAGGCTGGATTAAAATATAGGATAGTTTTTATCCCGGGTCCACGCGGACGAAGTCGCGGGCGGAAGCTAGCTTTTTATAAATAATGTTTTCAATGAATTTAAGAATTCTGTTATAATCATGTCTATGGCATTACCAATGACATTATTTAAAGAGAGATATTTATTTGTGGAATGGTCTTCTAACATTTAAATAATTATCTCAGGACTCTGAAGGTTTTGGTGGATCAGTAAGTGTCAGCAGTCAGGTCACTTTCTATTATTATTTATTATTATTATAGCTTATATTCCATTTCTTTATATATTATGTTGTTATATTTTCTTATGTATTTATCTATAGGTTGGGAATGGATCCGTTTTGGATAAAAGCCTCCCTCATCTTTTTCCATTTTTCTCTTTCTTTGCTGTAGTTCCACCAATTCTTTCCTGCAACTTCTGCAATGTCATCTGCCCATCGCTTTTTTGGTCTTCCAACCCTTCTTTTGCCCAGTGGCCCAGGCCACTTTGTAGACTGTGAGGTCCATCTTTTGTCCGTGTATCTTGTAATGTGACCTGCCCATTGCCATTTGAGTTTCAGTGTGTGTCTGAGACCATCTGTCAGTTTCGTCTTCTTCCTTATTACTTCGCTTCGAACTTTCTCTATTTTCCTAAGTTTCAGGATGCTCCTTTCCATTGCACGTTGAGTTGTGATTATTTTATCTTATTTTATTTGTGAATACCTAGGTTTGGGAACCATATGTTATGCTAGGCAAGATGCAGGTTTCTATTACAGTCTTTTTAATGGCAGGCTATAACTTCCCTTTAGAATTTCTTTTTGGGCCCAGAAACTTTTCCATGGGCAGTTGACTCTTCTCTCCACTTCCTTTTCATTGCTATCCTGGCTGAAGGAAACTTGTTTGCCCAGGTATTTATAGTCGTTGACATATTCTACTTGGTTGTTATCTACTTGGATAAAAATTTTTTGACCATTTGTCATCACTTTGGTTTTATCAATGTTCATAAGTAGTCCTACTTTTTTGCTTTCCCTGCTAAGAGTCTGAATCATTTGTTGCAGTTCTGAGGTCACTTTCTATACTAATATAATATTATAAGAAGGAAAAGTTTCCAGAAATACTCATCAGATTTCAAGCAGAATCTTCTCCGTTCAGTGGGGTAAAAAACAAATAGGAATCTTGTTAGGTTTTAATATTAATGTTAGACTAATTAGACTGCAACACTATTCATAAACAGAATACTGGCACTCACTGCATAATCATGTTTATGTCCAACATGGATCATTAAGACCACTTATAACATATCCATCTCATATGCATATCCATCTCATTCATGTTTCAATGAGCAGATTTGAGGTAATACTTATGGTTGAAGTGACTGTCATTTTACAAAACTCTCATAGGAATTTGATCCCACATGCTTGGATTGTAGATGGCTTTTACAATGGATGGCAACTTGGTCGAATCAAATATTTTTTGTATACTAGCTAACTATGCGTCTTTGTGAAGATTGGCTGTACAACATAAACATGAGCATCCTGACCAGGATGTTTGAAAAAAAAAGTTAGCATGTCAACAGTAATATGAAGTTTCATGCTATAACACTTCCTATGTCCTAAGGTCACCGCAATGTGGACACAGACGCTATCCTTTACAAACAGTTACGCTACGAAACTATAGGCACTAAATTTGTTGTTAGATAGTAAATAAAACAACGGTTTACTCTAACAATCAATTATTAATTACGATTGTAAAAATTTCGGAGCCAATAAATAAGGTGAAAACCATGATAACACTACAAAATACTAATGATAGCTTATCACTACTTTTAACTGATAAACATTTACGTCCCACTATTAATAAATACGCACTGCATGCATATAAACAGAAAGCGTGTCCAATTCAAGGACACAAATGCGTAGGAACAACGTATAGTGTGGATGCTGCTCGTGCAGTCATTAAATAAAATATTGCAATATTCATTACTACTAGTAAATACAATATGCACAAACTCTAGCTCTACTCCATAGTATAGAAAGTAATTGAGAAAGCAAGAGAATTCATCAAAACTCTATTGTCCTTTTTTTTAATGAAACAAAGCCGGAAAAGTTTGTGTGAAAATAAGATTATATTTACCATACAAGTAATCCTTGTTGTCAATCAAAATATCTACATCCATTGGAGTGTCCTAAAGTATTTTATCTTGCATTGGATCACAACTAAACACTTTTAATTAGTAAAATCGCATTACAATGTGTACAAAATAATTTTATGAAGAAACACGCTATGATGAGTGATGAGTGAGTGTGGCTCCCATTCCCATCAATCAGACAAGACATGAATACAAATGTCAAACAGTACCACAGATTAAGAAAATTTACTCGTTAGGTATTGTCTTCACTTACGGACGTAATGTTGAGCGTTTTTGGATACGCATATTAGGAAACATTGAGAAAGGAATCACAAACATATCAATTCACTTATTTATGTAACACTCATGGGATATACAGATTATGTGATTTTACCCCAATTTTTCAGTACAACATGTCGAAGTCATAATTGGGTGTAACGTACCTAGATGTAAAGGCGGGATTCCGCCGGTGTGCGGCACTGTGCGGCACAAGCATTTTTGCACTTGAATATGCTTGTGCCGCACAGTGCCGCACACCGGTGGAATCCCGCCTTTAAAATCCGACTACACGTTCATACAATTTCTCAGTACAACTCGTTTGACAGTTGGATCAGCAGCACGTCTAGCACACGACGGCCGCGACATACTCTCGATTTTTATCGCACTTTACCTCTTCTTCTAAGTGTTCTAATAGGAAAGAGACGGATAGTGCGAGAAAAATCGAGAGAGCTCGCGCACCGTCGCGTGCTAGCCGTGCAGCGCAACATGCCTCCAGACGATAGCAATTAGTCAGCTTCTGATAAATTGAGGCTTACAAATCATTACATGTATATACCCCATCACTAAATTCAATGGGACCTCACGCTTTCTATACACATATCAATTAGTCACAACAACCGCCATCACAGTGAATTGAATGTTTCCTGCACGGCTAGCACGCGACGGCGCGCGAGCTCTCGATTTTTCTCGCACTATCCGTCTCTCTCTTATTAGAACACTTAGAAGAAGAGGTATAGTGCGATAAAAATCGAGAGTATGTCGCGACCTTCTTGTGCTAGACGTGCTGTTTCTTTCCATCTTATAGCTGAGTCACTAGGTTGTTGTGACAAATTATTATACCCTTGTCACACACTTGTCGAGTGACGTGGGTAGCCCTCGCTAGAATCCACGGAAAAAAGTTCTATTTATTTATTTAATCGTCGTAGTGCGTGTATACATAAACGTTTCATGCAATAAAATATATAAGTCCACATTCAGGGTCCCGAGCCACGTGATAGCGTCAGGTGTTAACTTATATAGATCTTCTGGACGCCCCGAGTATGAGTGTAGGGGGCAGCGTTGTATGATATGATCTATGTTTTGATCCTCCTGGCCACAGTCGCAGGGCGCGGAGTCCCGCCAGCCCCTCCTGTGCCGGAAATAGTTACATCGTCCGTGTACTGTTCTCAATCTACTATTGCATTTCGATAAATTTAAAATTAATTTATTACTCCAATTGAGCTCACTGGTAGCCTATAACAGGAGGATATAGATGCTGTGGATCTATATCCTCCTGACCCCCTAGCACACTAAGTTTTATGTCGGACATAAAGCATTCGTCCCTCTCGCACTTGCATATTTGCCAGAAAGGGACGAATGCTTTATGTCTGACATAAAACTTAGTGTGCTAGGGGGTCTGTAATAGGCTACAGTCAGCATAACTATTTATGCGACGTACCAGCTTAAGATCTTCTGCGTAAAGTAAACAATTAGAGTGATGAACAACGGTCTCTAGATCATTAATCATTAAATTAGAACGTAAAAGAATGGTCCTAACGATCTATCCTAGGAACATTGTCTTCCCTTGACTTAATCCAGAACGGGTATGGTAAGGCAAATAAATATAGCAACTGTGGCGAACGAACTGTTGCCGATTCTTGAGGGGCTACCGCGAAGTGAAAATGAACTTCGTTCGTGTATTTCTCTCTCTATCGCTCGAATCGGCAAGTGCGACCGAGAGGGAAATGCACGAACGAACTTCGTTTTCGTTTCGCGGTAGGACCTCTGAGATAGCCAGCAATTAACTGGAGGAGTTTCGGAGTGAATCCAATACAAAAGCTTTCTGAAAATCCAAATATATTTACTACGTCTACTTGATAACCTTGGTCTAATTATCGGAGTATTGAATCTGTAAGGGATAGTAAATTACTGTTAACAGACCGCCGCGCACAAAAATCATGCTGACAGTCAGTTAGATGCGGGCTTATTTGGAGGGAAATTTAGTGATGTAATAGATTCAGGAACAATGGAGAATAGCAACTGGGCGGTAATTTCCGGCTTTTGAGGAGTCTTTGGACTTCGGTATAGGGTTGCCAAAGCAGAATTAGAAACCTTATGCTCCTCCCCCTCATATGCAACAGTAGCTTCGAAGTGTATTAAAATTATAGTTTAGTGCAAAGACAATATAACCATTAGTTTGGTGTACGAAATCTTAATTCAAACATTATGTGTAGGTACGTGACCAGCATCCTGGGGTGGGCACAGCGCACCCGGCTCCTCCCCTGCATACGTCCATGCAGATTTACTCTCAACCAGCACGTCTAGCACACGACGGCCGCGACATACTCTCGATTTTTATCGCACTATACCTCTTCTTCTAAGTGTTTTAATAAGAGAAAGACGGATAGTGCGAGAAAAATCGAGAGAGCTCGCGCGCCGTCGTGTGCTAGACGTGCAGCACGTCTAGCACACGACGGCCGCGACATACTCTCGATTTTTATCGCTCTATACCTCTTCTTCTAAGTGTTCTAATAAGAGAGAGACGGATAGTGCGAGAAAAATCGAGAAAGCTCGCGCGCCGTCGCGTGCTAGCAGTGCTGAGTGCATAAGACAAAGATAGTTACATAATTAGTGTATTTACCTCTCTTTCAGATCTACGATCAATACTAGGTACTGTGTGACCAGATTTGATCGTAAAACTCTTGTAACTTTCTCGTAAATTTGTAGAAATGCATCAGTTATTCATTGGCTAACATTATTAATTAATTATTAATTATTACGTTGTTAATTTAGACAGAGGTAATATAATATATAATTTAATTTAAACCCTTCTAACAAACGGTGACAACAGGTGGTGGTAGTAACATTACCTTATCACTTTCAAATATTGACTTCTAAAAGATCATTATATAATTGAAATTCTTGATTATTCAAGTTTGAAAGAGCATTTTGGCTTTATGTCGCGTTTTGCTACGAAAAATGCAAATTGGACACAATTGACAATGTATATATATAACATTATTTTTTCAAAATGATTAGTACGTCGCTGACAACCCTACGCGGATGACAGCCATTTAGGCTTTATCGATTACCTAGGTACGGTACTGTACTGTACTGTGCCCAGGCCCCAGATTTTTACTGGAGTAGCTTAAGTGTAAAGTACGTACCTCGTTCATAAAGCGGCTTAACATTTCCAATCTAACTCAAGTAATGTGATCAATTGAGTGTATTTTGGGAGAGATCAAGTGTTGATACCGCATTCTTGTTCCGGTTGCGATGCAATCATAATAATATGATGTGAGTCTCGGGTAGCGAGGATCGGTTGCGACAATGTCTGGCGCCGAGGACACGGACGACTTCATCTTTCGTCCGCAGCAGCATTTTGACGTCAAATGGCTGAATCCGGACCTGCAAGGATCGGTGCAGTGCCCACAAGTTCTGGCCAATCATTTCAACACTATTATTCAAGACAGTGAAGTTATTCTAGACGCCACTGCGGGCTTGCTCAATAAGGCTGGGATAACTGCCAAGCTTGGAGACAACGGCAAATATTACTGTGGATTGAGGGTTAGTGCACATAACTAAATGTATAACATGGCAATTTTTTGACCTTCTTTGCTTTTCTGTGGGTCAAGGTCATTTTTCAGGTTTGCACAGTATTAAATTAAGAAGTATTATAAAGCTCATTGAGAGCAGATTGTATAGATATAAACTATGAAATCACAGACATGCAACAGTTGGTATTTTGGATCACTGTACATTTGCAATCTTACCATCATATTATGAATGTGCTAACAATAACACACTTATTGGATTATTATTGTGTCTGTCTGTGGAAAACCTTTTTTAACCAACTTAATAAAATTAGGAGGATCTCAATTATTCGGTTTATTTTATTTTCCCCGAATACTCAAAGAAGCATCAACCAATTTGGAAAATTCTTTTCTTGTATGGAAAGGATATTTTTCCCAGGTGGTCCCATGGCCATCAGCTCAGGATCTGGTCGAGAGAACTCTAAAGTTTTATAAACACACCTGAAGCAATTTGGGTATTTTTTATAGTGATTCGAGCATTTGCTTCCAGAAAGCATTTCATGTTGTAAAGTGGACACAAATTGTGGAAATGTTCATAAGTACTGAATTGATGTTTGTTTACACTTTTTAAAGTAAATTATCAGTTGCAAATATTAGGGGCAATCTTACAGGAAATCAGACTAGCCCCAATAAGGCTTGCATTATGTGTACTAGGACTTAAATACTTAGAAAATTTCCAAGACTTGGAAACAAATACTCATGCTCCTGACCTTCAGCTTCGCGATGACTGACAACAGCTACCAACAGTTATTACCCCTGAAATGTTAGTTTTTATGCAAGGGGTAATATTTGAGACCATCAGATTTTCTCACAAATATAGATCATGAAATTCATGAATGAACATAGACTATATTTTATCCTCTGTTAATCAACACAACAACTATCAAACAACAAATCACTACAACTAATGTTGAATCAACTACAATAGCATATAGAATAGAGTTATGTTTTAAAATCGAACTAAACAAAACAAATGCAATTCAGCATGTCTATTATGGGACAGCCGCGACATACTCTCGATTTTTATCGTACCTCTTGTGTTCTAATAAGATAGAGACAGATAGTGCGAGAAAAATCGAGCGAGCTCGTGCGCCTTCGCGTGATAGCCGTGCATTTCTACTATTGAATGGAATAAATTCCATAGAAGAGGATGCCTTTTAATAGGCTTTTGGGTGGTTAGATGGTAACTGTGCTCAGAGACTTTGTATTTACGGGGTAACTTCTGAAACTGCTCTGTCAATAAAAAATAAACTTTTGAACAGTAAACAGAACGGACAATGACTTCAGGACATAGACTATAATTTATTGAAGCGGTCATAGCCTAGCGGCGCCTGCGAAACGATAATGCAGGTTAAGCAAAGATGGCAGCGGTCAGTGTTTGGATGGGTGACCGTCTGTTTGAGTGGTTACTATAAATGAGCGTTTCCGTGCTTTGGAAGGCATGCTAAGCAGTTGATCCCGGCTGCTGTCTATGACAGTAGTCGTCATGCCGAGTTAGAGGCCTTTGGGCAACTTAAGAACTTTTAACAGTTGAGTTGCCCACTTACTTGACAAAGGGGGGACAACTGTTGCTCGCGTCCGCAGGAGCTACCTACCACAATCCTGCACCTGTCCCCTGGGTGGTACTAAAGAGAGACAAAATTTAAAAAAAAGGTCAATTAAAATGACATACATACATGTACCTAGTCACTATTTGCCAAGAGGGACACTGAGCTTAGCTTGTTAAGAAATAAATTCAATAGTTTAATTTAAATAAGTTTAGAACAAAGGGCTTGTTGATAGATTTATTGATTGATTTATACACACAGCACTGGCTTCACCAACAATTTCTCCACAGATCCTAACATGCACATGCTGCGATGGCCTCTGTGGCCCGCACTCGGGCTGTGCTTGCACACCCTGCTCCACACTCTCCGCAGAGGAGGAGCTCCGGATCACCATGCTGACCAAGCTGCCCATCCCGCAGCCCTCCATTCAGATCATGGACGAGCTCAAGTGGAAGTTAGATCCAGGTACTGTCACTGCTTTAAGTTCTGCAGTCAAAACCTGTTATTCGCGGTGTATAATCCGCGGTGGAATACAAAGGTTTCACCTTACAGATGACCGCTCTCGTTTGTTGTGAATAGCCGTATCCACACCGGACGAGCGGCTCGCCCGAACGGTTCGGGCGAGCCGTCAGAAGGCTCGGGCAAGCCGTCAAAAGGCCCGGCCGCAAGCGCTCGGTCGGTGTGGACAGGCGTTCGGGCAAACGCGCGCGGCCCAAGCCAAATTGGCTCGGGCGAATTTACCTACTGATAGTTGAGCTCACGAAACCGCACGTGCGCACAGCTGTCGCTGCGACAACATTAATTTTGCTTCTGCTAGTTCGACATCGTCAGAACATAAATTTATTGCACCTGCCGCGGGCTGGAAACGAAAACGAACTTCGTTCGTGTATCTCTGTCTTCGTCGCTCGAACTAGCAAGGCCTTCAGTTTCGACAATTTGTTTGTTTAGGTACCTATTTATGAACTTCCTCACTTTCTTTGCGAATGTGCACATTGAAATGAGTCCCGACCTCGATGTCTCGTCTCGTAAGTACATGCGAAAAAACTTTTCACAAAAGTAAATACATATAAGTATCTACATCAAGTCGTGCTGCATTGCATGAGCATAGATAGGTAGGTAGGTACCTATTGCCTTGTAAGTATTGCACAGTGCCACCAGCTATGAAAGATGCCGTTCATTTCATCGGTATTTTGTATGATGAAGTGTCTATATCACTATCTGGTATCCGGTATCCGGCCGTTCCGGCCACAATTTTAATATCCGGCCGAATATGAATAGTGGCGTAGTATCCGGCCGGATTCCGGATAGTATTTTAACACTGTATAACATAGGTAATAAATAAGGAGAGAACAAAAGTAGGTAAAATGACAAATAAATAAGAAACTATATCTATAGGTCGCATCTCTCAACAGATTCTCGTGAAATTTTGTGAGTGAGTTCGATATTTATAATTGACTTGTACGACCAAAAGGTGATAAATCAAAAAGACCTACCTATTGAAATTCCTACTAGGTAGGTAGGTACAAACGACAACACTGTTAACTGACCATCCTGTGTTTATATAGAACCTTATTACAATGCACTTAAGGTGCACCGATGGTCAGTTAGCTGTGTTGTCGATAGTACTACTCAATCTACAAATCCTTCCAGGTGACAAACAAACCCATGCGTGTCGAACTCAGTTACGCAAGTCCCAAATCAACTCGTTTCACTACCAAGTTACCAACCGCCAGTAGGTATAAGTTGATCCCTAATTTCCCAATATCAATATGTAATGTAGGTATCCAGGGGTCAAGCTAGTTTTGACCTTTTCCAACGCAGCGACTTCGAATGAACTTTAATAAGTTACCTTGATAAAAAAAAGACCGGGTTGCACTCCGGGAGTGCCGGCAGAAGTGAAAACATGAATAAATTTAATTTTGAAAAAAAAAATCCCTTCCTCCCCCCTCTCTCCCCCTGCGTGCCAATATATTTAATAACAACCTAATTAGTAGTACGCTATAGTTCAACTTAGCTCAGCAAAATTGATGAAGGAGACAAAGAAATAAAATACCAATTTGTTTTGGCCATTGCCAAATATTTTTCGAAGCTTTATCTCTTTAGGAATAACGCCCAAATTCGAACTATTCGAATTTGCTCAATAGCAAAAAGGTAAAGGACGCGTGGACAAAATTACTTTATTTGCAGAATATGCAATTACAAAAAGTGTTAAAAAAACGGCTTTACACTCTTACGAATAGCGTTCAGTTTTGAATGAAGTCGAATCGGCTAACACCAAAATATAAAAGTTTGATGAAACAAAATGGAATTTGCATTTACGGAAAATGTGTTACGACCTTATACTGTGAACAATTAAGTACAAATTAGAATAATAATACGCAGGGCAAAAATCGCCCTCGCCTTCTTCTGTCGTTCGGCCGAACAAAACCACCGTCCACATAGGCTGAGCCGCTTGCGGCTCGGGCAAACCGTTCGGGCAAGCTTTCGGAGGCTCGCCCGAATCACGTCCACACCGGGCGAGCACGTTTGCGAACGGTGTTCGGGCGAGCCGCTCGTCCTGTGTAGACACGGCTAATAAGGTTGCCAGAGCTCCTGAGGATGCACTGTTTGAGAGTGAGAGATGTACTATTCACTTAGTTGAAAGAAAAAGACAAAAAATGCTATGAAAATGTTATCTAAGTAAGTAGTAAAGTAAGAATGTGTTAACATTTTTTTTTAAACCACTTCGGTCAGTGCTTAATTCGGGCAATAGGAGCTGTACTTGAGATAACTTGAATTGGCCGAGTTACGTCAAAGAAGTGCAGGCAGAAAATTCCAAATCCAATGGCAGTTTTATAAAAATTCGGCTCAGAAATAATCTCAACCACAGGATGGTATTCCACTTGTCCAAGATCTTGGTCCAATGTGTATTTGAAATTTTGCTTAAAGAGTGAGTGAGACGCAATGCACATTGAACAAAGATCTTGGACAAGTGGCATACCAGCCATACACATACAATGTACAATCCGGCCAGAAACGGATTTCTTTTAAATTTATGTGTATACGAATTATTTACTGAGCAAGAACAACAAATTTAACCTCAGAAAGACAAAGACATGTTGCTCAATCAGATCTATGGATGTTGCAGGTTGCAATGGATTTTTAATATGAATTCCCCATTTCCTAGGCCCTGAGATCCTCAAGAATCTTCTAGAGGCTCTAATGTGGGAGCAACGGCAGAGAGCCATACAAACGGCTGTGACTGTCCCATACGTTTCACAAATACGACGATTGATTGTGCTCTGTAAGAGACACCTGGTCGCTGTTATAAGGTAACATTATATGGATAAGGATGGTTTCCTGGTATTCACTTTTTTTTTGCAACTGCGCAAAGCTCAAGTTTAAGTTTGCCAAAGCTGCAAACAATGCAGATTATGGAAATCATAATGAACGTCGGTTGCATATCTCTAGAATGTATGTATTGTATCTATTGTTATTATTTATTGTTATTATCCTATTGTCTAACGCGTCTGCGCGCGGGCCAAAGAAAGAGGGAACGGCTGCCATCTGTCATCACTCTCTGTTGTATGTACCTGCTATGATTGGTGCGAGAGAGCGCAATAGAGGTGCTCCGTTCCCACATTCAATAAAGCGCGCAGGGAGCGTTTGATAATAGTATAATAGGATATTAGGACAGAATTTCATTAAAATCGTTGCTGCTGAATCTAACTAAAACTATCGGAGGCGTACGGATCTATCCCATTCCGCCCGTCTGTTGCATGAGCGTGTCTTTACTGCACATAGCTGGTGTTAATAACGTATGTGGTAACCTGTAATCGTGCGACAACGATCTGCAACAATTTTAAGTGGATCTTTCGTCGATGTACACTTTAATTGACGGGTTTTTCACCGATATACACTACATATGTGAGTAAGTAAGCTTCAAGCTACTGCACATAGATATGAAAGAGGTTTGTCTCTACATGGTGCTCTTAAGTGGTTCCTGTCCCTGCGATTGTGTCCTTAATGGACCCAAAAGGCGAAAGATGATGATAAAGCTTCAAATCAAAATCTTCAAACAGCACTACAGGGTTGAATCTATGGTGATTCAATTTGAAGGACTTACACATGGAATCCTCTAATGAGCCTAGGTGAATGTCCGTCTGTCAATTTTCATAGAACACACAAACAGTAAGTATTACAGCTATACCTTGCGGAGCACCAGTTTCTTCAAAAATTGGCCCAGTTAGTTTGTATGTGATCATTGAAAGTCAATCGGAAATTGACTTGAATATATAGATTCAATAAGATGAGCTCTTATTTGATCTGGTTGTAAGTATGTATGTTACGCATATGTATGTATGTATGTATAAATGTCTCCGATTGTAGCAGTGTCTGTTACAATAGATGTGTTTTACAATAGAAGATTAGAAAACAAAGAAAAGCGTTGATTTTCGATTTGTTAAGACCTCGCCATAGCTGTTACCAATAGCAATGATAATACTTCATTTTTGAAAGCTTAACGTTACAACCGTGATTACTTTTTAAAACGCAGAAGGAGTTTAAAGCCTTATTTGCTTGACTATGATGAAAGTCCATGAGATAGTAAGACTGAATTTCGCTACTATGATTATCTTGAAGTAGATAAAACAATCGAACATTCTAGAATCATGCCTGTATTGGTAAAAGGCGTAGGTGAACAGTTTAATTCAGTTCTCGCCTGCGCGGTGAACGGGTGCGGGGGTATGACGATAACGGGGCGCGAGCAGCGTACGGGCGCTGGGCTTTGTCTACCTATAAATGAAGTGTGTCATATGGCAATTGTAGGTTTAATGATGGAGAAAAATTTGATATGATATGACAGTTTTTCTTATACCACGTCGGTGGCAAACAAGCTTACGGCCCACCTGATGGTAAGCGGTCACCGTGCTCTGTGGACGCTTGTACCCCAGGGGTGTGACATGCGCATTGCCGAACCTCTAAGAATTTATACACTTCTTTCTTGGAGAACCCCATACTTTATTCGTTCGACAGTGTTAAACTGCTAGCCCATACACACACATCAACCCGATAAGATATACGTAGGGGGAATGCCAGTTAATAGGGTGAAAGATTTGACATGACTTAACTTTACTAGGCTGTAAGTATGTATGTATGTATTGATCAGTTCGATTTGAAAATACTCGTGATCTGATGATGGAACTCCTAAATTCTAGAGTAGATATCAACTAGATAACAAGGTGGACTGATGACCTGATAAAGGTCGCGGGAGTCCGCTGGATGCGGTCGGCGCAGGATTAGTCATTGTGGCTCTCTTTGGGGGAGGCCTATGTCGAGCAGTGGTCTTTCGGCCGATATGATGATGTTCATGATGAAACCGAGCATGTTAGGGCTTGTTAGAGGTCAGCAAAATGAACATTTTGCCCCAACCTTTCTTTGAGTGTTTGTGTGTATGTATGTATAATATGTTAAAGTCTAGACAGATTGAAATATTAATTTGGATAGTGGTATACATGCAATGCTCTGAATAAGACGAAATATTCCGTCCATCATTGTAAGAAATTGTGTTTTTATTTGATAATGGACCATGTTTGAAAAGGCGTAGTTCTGATTTGGATTCTTGCATACCTATTCACAGAAGTGGCTTTTTCAATCCTTATTTTATAAATTTGTTCAATTATTAAAACGCCTTACGTTTAAGTCTTTCTCTAACTCATGAGAGCTGTGATGAGTTAGAGAACTTATACGTAAGGCTTACGTAGTACGTAGGCTTAGTACTTTAAACATTGAAATGTTATAAAACTGCGCACGTAACACATCTTAGATCTGGGAAACAAAGAAAATTGAAATAAATAAGTCATTTACACGTATACGTGTATCAGATTTACACATACAATATGATTAAATAATTTCGTATTAGCTACGTAAAACACATAACAATTAGCTTAGTGTAGGTACACTTGGTGGAAACCTAACGGTGCCAACAAGCCATACCACAAGACTAATATATGAACACAAAGTTAAAGGTATTTTATGAACAACAACAAACGTTACGTGTGTCACATTTAGGTACACATACAATATAATTAAATAATATTTAGCTTAGTGTAGGTTAACTGTACCAACAACCCATACCACAAGTCTAATATTTCAACACAAAGTTAAAGGTATTTTATGAACAACAACAAACTATACGTGTGTCACATTTAGGTACGCATACAATATAATTCAGTAATATGTCGTATTAGCTACGTAAAACACATACACAATTAGCTTAGTGTAGGTACACTTGGTGGAAACCTAACGGTGCCAACAAGCCATACCACAAGACTAATATATGAACACAAAGTTAAAGGTATTTTATGAACAACAACAAACTATACGTGTATCGCATTTAGGTACACATACAATATAATTAAATAATGTCGTATTAGCTACGTACAACACATACAAAATTAGCTTAGTGTAGGTACTCTTGGTGGAAACCTAACGGTGCCAACAAGCCATACCACAAGACTAATATATGAACACAAAGTTAAAGGTATTTTATGAACAACAACAAATTATACGTGTATCGTATTTAGGGACACATACAATATAATTAAATGATGTCGTATTAGCTACGTACAACACATACACAATTAGCTTAGTGTAGGTACACTTGGTGGAAACCTAACGGTGCCAACAAGCCATATCACAAGACTAATTAAATATATGAACACAATGTTAAAGGTATTTTATGAACAAAAGCATACTAGTTAAATTAAGTGATCTGATTTCTCGGCGTATTAGCTGATTTTAATGCCGAGCAAACAAATAAAATATAATAAAATGAACATGATACTAATATATTTTCTGAACAATTAAAAGCTTTTTCCGTAGGTAATTAGTACTTTAATTACCTACAGATTAAGTAGCAGTGCTAGATATAAGAGTGTATGAACATTAAGACTGATGCATTTTTGGAGCTGAATTTGATTCGGTGCCAGCAACCCAGGGTGCATCTGCTATGCGAAGTGCTAGTTTAAGACCGTGCGTTTCTTGAAACTTAATGGCATACAGTCCTGGTACTGGCTTGTATGAAAAGTCTCATATAAATCCGTACCGGGACTGCAAGCCTTTGTTTCCTCACGTCTATGGTGGTTAACCTAACGGTGTCAACAAATCATAGCAGTGGGTGCAGTGCTAGTTAAGAAAGTGCAGTGCTATTGACTCTAAGATCACGCACTCGGTGGTTTGGTCGGTTTCTGCCTACCAAAGTACTGGGGCTGCGTGCGGTGAAATGCAAATAACTATCGCACAGTGCAAGTGTTAGTGACTCTATGATCGCTCATCCATTGCTTTGCTGGTGCCTGCCAAACAAAGTAATGGTTTGTGTGAAGTGTTAGAGACATTATGTTATGACAGTGCTTAATTTTAAGAGCGAAATGTGCGTTTTGGGTTCTAGCCTAACGGTGCCAACACCCCAAGGCGAACAGCTATGCGAATTAAATTGTATCATGTTCATAACTGCTTTGGCTACGAGCCAATCCAGCATTCATAACACACTAGATGTGTCTACTTTTGGTAGATACATACACATGCATAACATGGAAATATTACGAGAAAATGTTGGTATCTCAAACACCGAAAATGTTACCCATCCAGTAGCTTATTTTATGATATACCGGTGTTATCATAATTCACGGATACAAAATTAAACTTTATTTGGTATTCGTTAAGTATTATAACATTACTATAAACGAAACTTCGTTTTTCGGACATAGGTTCCAGTAGCCTACATATATTTACACTTACTTTTATCTAATAGCTAAAATCAAAAGTTATGTTAAAACATGACGATACTACGAGTGTTATACATTCAACGATCTAATTACTTCATATTAAAATACCAAACACCTGTATTGAAATCTAGTTTACTTTGACATGGTTCACAATCAAATAAAAGTAATTTATTGCCTATGAATCAAACGGGGTGATGTTTTTCTCATGCACACAAAATGTATCTAGTATTTTCAATGAGATTTACGAATATTGAGACACAGTCTCCCAAATACTCAAAAGTATGATACAAATACAACGTTCTTTCAAAAATAAGTAGGAGTTTTCATGGAGGCCGATTGAGTGTTACCAGATATTTCGTTTGTAAAGCAAGTACCACTGACAGTGCTGTTATTAAAAATGGATTAACCATAACAGCACCACGGAACCACGGAACTCGAAATATCTCCCTCTCTGTCGCTTGAATATAGAAGTGCGACAGATATAGAGCTAGACGAAGGAACGAATGCATGCAGCATGCTAAACAGTGCGACCATAGAGCATATAAGTATTTTCGATGACTTATCAAAGAATATATTACTCATTATGAAAATAAAGTTTGTATGCGAATATGATTAAAGATATCTACGAGTTAAGTGTGAAAAGGTACTACAGATAGAAAGTTAGGGCATTTATAATGAGTGAGTCTGTTGATTAAACCATATCTGCGAGTTGTTATCGGTGTCAATGTATTTGAGTTGGTGCCCATATATGTAAATGGCAGACATTAGCACTAAATAATTAAGGATCAGCATCAGTCCGTACATGCGTACTGATGCTGTTTCTTAATTATTTAGTGCTATGTATGTTGGGTTTTAAACCCCTGGCGCATACGAGGGGATGGTAGATGGTTCAGCTATATTTATTGTGTTAAGGGGTGTGTTATTTTTCAATTACCGACCTTTTTTTTTATAAAATACTGTCCACTGACCCTAGTCTCACCTGACGGCAAGCGGTGACAGAGTCTAAGATGAAGCTCACTGGTTCAGTAATAGCTTATTGACTCTTGTTTTGAAGGCACCTTCCTACTATAGTGGCGTTCCTCCTTCGTTAGACATCTTGACGATATATTTAGGGGTTATTCAGAAATTACCAATATGAACTTTCTTTCTAGTCAGGGCTGACATTAACCATTAGCGCCCCGGACGTCGTTTCATAGCGCTGTACACCTGGTAGCGTAGCGCACTGTACACCTCGGCACCCCGGGCGGGCGTTCCGGTCAAAGTAAAGCCGACCCTGTATCTAGTATTTTCAAATGAATTCAACCTCAAGCACAGGCGTGTCTAGCCTATCTATCGCCACCCTGGCGCCCTCTAGTAGGCCGGCGGGCGCGTTGAGTCGCGCTCGGCGCCCCCCAGGACCGCTGCGCCCGTGTGCAACACACACCCTGCACCATAGGTAAACCGGCCTCTGACCTCAAGTGTCTGTCTGTCCGTCTGTCCATCACTAATATAGGCCCCAAAATAATGTGGCCTTAATGAATATTACATAGCTCAGACGAAAGCTACTCTGACTATCTGACTATGACTGACATGTGGGAAACTAGTTATGCAGTGATGTCTCTAGTAAACAAGCAATGATGGCATTTGGACTCCTCTGCGTGAAATACAACGATCTTTTACTGAATTAATTGTGAAGTTTGTAACTTTAGCAGCCCGTAAGGGTAAGAATCTACCAGAGTGGTGCGAAGCTTTGTTTACATGTATTTGTCACCTAGCTGTCAAGCGAGGTCAATTATATGAAAACACATGTTTACATATCGCTGGCGGACGTTTACCCTTAGCGTTCCAAGGATAGGAGCTAATTCCTAGCGAGCTTCCATTCCAAGTTTTGGTTGGTCCGCCTGTTCGTAACAAGGGCCTATGTTTTGAAGGTAAATGGTAGCCCATATTGAACATTTTACCAGAGGGTAAAGCTGCTCGGACTTGTCATATATGGAAGAGAAGCTGTATGGTGTTTTATCTAGTTAAAAGCAATGGTTTGATGTCTACTAGGAGGCGCACAATGGTATTTTATCAAACCTCAGCCCGTTGGGTCGGTGAGCTAATATCGGGTTCGATTCTCGATTAATTAGACAAAGTAATCCAGCTGAACCAAGTGAACGACTCAATGTGGGTAGTCCTATACTAATTATCTTACAGAACTTACGTAACATAAAATAAGAAGAACTTGTGCTATTGGCGGTAATGGTAAGATTTGTGTGAATTTTAAAAAAAACAAGGTCTTTTTAACTAACTAATTCATTAACGGGTTATTCGGGTGTTTGTTCCGAAACACTTTTGTGGTGACATTTTTGTGGAAGTGGCTGCCGATTTCGATTCTGTTTCGGGTTAGATATCTAACAAAAGGCATCAAAATCTACGCCCAATTCTAAAAAAATAAGTCCATTAAAGTGAGGCGGTTGAAACGCTCGAATAATGACCATGACAAAAAAAGTTTTAACTAACCAATCTAGTTAATTTGGTTTCGGGTTCGATTCCCGGTTAGGTTTACTTCTAGGTTTTACTAACTAACCTGTTTAGGTCCTCGGATCATTTGGACTTTTTAAGTCCTAATTTATCGATTTCTGCAGTAAACAAAAAAGTTTTAACTAACCAGTCTAGTTAACGTTCTCGGGTTTGATTCCCGTTTAGTTTGACCCTAAGGTTATTTCGAAGGAGATTCGACGAACAACGATGGTAATTTCGGACAGCACCGGCCCTGCTTCTGCTTTTAGCCCAGCATTGCGAATTTGCTTAGCCCTTAACACATTTACTGCGCGGTGATGCGATTGTGCATCACGTCGTTACGTTAGTCTATGCCTATGGCGCACTGGATGTGGTAAGGCCCTCTACACACATGGTTGCTACACGATCAACGCGAAACAGTGATACAATGATTACTTACAACCACAGCAGCGATCGTGATCTGCAGCCAGGTTTCCATTACGCGCGTTGGACCGCGGCAAAACGTATAACTTACTTGCCAGATTTGGCCACGACTAGTTTGGACTGCAGCGCGGCAGGCGATACGTCTCGAAAACAGCCATGGACATTTCACGTTCAAGGGCCTCCGAGATCGAGCTCGGTCTCTTACAAAAGTGCCGCGCGTATTAGCAATCTGGCTTAACCATGTGTTGTCGCCTGTGCGTGTCCGTGCCCTGCACTCTCCTGCCTTGTTTAGGTACTTTTACAAAAACACGGGTATATGGGTGGCCTTTCCACCAGAGATGTGCTATGTCATGCTATGCTAAATATGTTTTCATACATTAGATACGTAGCTCCAGCTACAGCTACGTTTCAAATGTATGAAAACATAGCATAGCCAGCACAGCACATCTCTGGTGGAAAGGCACCCTAACGCTGCTCGGCGCTCTCGACTGTTCAGTTCGACCGCTACAGAGAGAGTCACGTGCATTTGTGAAGGGCCTAAACAACTACTGTATTATAAAGAGTTCCGTATTTTCAGAGAGTACTATTTCAGTGGAAGAACGAATGGTGTCAAGTTAGACAAAAAGACGGCGGCCGCCACTGACGACAGGGCGGTTGGCCTTTCAAACAAGACGTTCGACCTTGACCATGACGAGCGGGAAGAGAACGACGCCGATTCTGAGAGGTATTTAACAATACGTTGAAGAAAAAGTTTTCGTAGCCAAAAGATAGCAAGCGCACAATTAAAAATACTGTCAATGTATTTTATATTAAATATTCTCACGAAACGGTTCCTTCTCAGCATAATGCTGTAATTGCTGCTAGCGCTGATCTTCCGATGGAATTTGAGCAGTTTCTTTTCAAAAGGGGTTATTGTTTATAAATAGTTATGCTTGGAAGTATTCGTGAGTATGGTTCACAGAACAGACTGAAAGAGACAAGCACTTCCGATCACCCCTTCTTTCTACATTTGATTTAAGTTCACTGTGATTTTAAGCCCCATTAATATTGATAAAGTCTGTGCAATTTCTCAATAATTTAGCTAACAATATTGTATTTTTTCACGAGACAGTATTTAAGTGAAAATGTAATATGCACGTTATCCAACGTAGTATGTATTACTTTAAAATCCATAACAAATAAGCATACGCTACGGCAAACGCTACTACTGGAGTGTTAATCGACCTAATCGCCTCTTAAGACCAGAATGAACACTAAAATAGTGGGCCGCTTCACGTTGTTAAAACTAGGTAGATGTAAAGTGACAAAACAATGTACATTCTATTATTTCACCTCGCAGTGCGCTAGGGCTCGCTCGCGTTGGCGCGCGGGCCGCGCTCCGCCTCGCGCTCTCCCTAGTGCGGCGCGCGTGGCGCTGCGGCGAGGACGCCGACGTCTGCTCCGCTCTACTCCGGGACGCCTTGGAAGCCGTGCGGGAGCTGCCGGACGCGGCGCTGTTCGTGGGCGCGGGCGACCCGGCGCAGCAGGTGCCGCGCTCGCAGAAGATATGGGCCGAGGTGGTGGGCAGCGCGGCCGAGTTCCTTCACCAGGTGGTCACCAAGTGAGTTGATGTTTGTTTTGTTACCCCTTGCTCCTGGCTACCGACACAGGCTACGTGCCCCTGCTGGAAGCGATGAAGGGTCCGCGGCGACCGGTCGTACCAAGTACCATCCCTGATATGCACAACTCGTGTGACTGGAACTTGTTGAGCTACAGAGTCGCCTGTAGGTTTAAAGGACTACCTGGGGCCTATACCACAAACCTTTACAAGCGTACAGTTTGACAAAATTGTCAACTTTTTCTACGGAAAATTGTACAATTTTGTCGAATGTCGAAAGTTTTGTCATATAGGGGCCTGGTTGTGTATTATATCTAAAGAATGACACGACGAAATATAATTATCTATCATTAATTAAATGGCGCCGGTCGACTTTACAAACAGAAGGTACAGTTTGTAATGACAGCAAGTTTCAGATGTTCTGGATGGTGAAAATTCTTATTGGTATTTGAAACTAATAATTTACTTTAAAAACAAAGTTTTAACCGACTTCAATTTAGTACTCCGCCAAGCCACGAGAACATTTCTTTTCCAATTTACCTCATGAACTGATTTCCGAGAGCAAATGCGTTGATTATTATAGAAAAAAACCCAATCGCTGTATGTGACCCGATAATATTTGAGGAGTTCCCTCAATTCCTCATGGATCCCATCATCCAATTGAATTTTCAAAAAAATGGGACCCACCCACAAACAAAAAAAAAATTATGAATCGGCTCATCAATGACGGAGTTCTGAGGTAACAAACATTGAAAAAAAAAAAAATACAACCGAATTGAGAACCTCCTCCTTTTTTTTGAAGTTGGTTAAAAAGGCCGACAGTGTGTGATTGATTAAATGGTGCCGATCGAAGTTACGAACAGAAAGTTCAGTTTGTAATGACACTTTGCAATTTTTCAGTTTCCATTAATTCAACCATTTGTATTGACAGTGAGGTTGGCTGCAATGCGCCTCTTGGCGACTGGCGCACCTCGCTCTGCGTGTGGGTAGAGCTGTGCGCGCGGCGGGCGGAGCTGCCGGCGCTGCTGAAGGCCGCCGACGTGCTCATCAAGCTACCGCCGCATCAGAAGCGGCAGCCGGATAACAGGTGTGTTTGTGAGCAGCAGCTGTGGTATGGTGATCGCTGGTCAACCAGTAGGCCCTGTTGGATGTCACAGGTATCGCTGGACCGACATGCACGAACACGAAAACACCGACGGCTACCGAGAAAACTGGCGCACTCTGGTGTCGGAGGCCTAGACTCCCTTTGGGGCGCTGAACCAACGGAGCAAGTATGTATTTGTAGCGCGCCGCTCGGCCCATTAAGTGTCTTCAAGTTCCTATTACTGCTTACACCGTCCGCCATTCCGACCGGTTTATGCGCGCCTTAAACCCCCGAACCGCGTTTCTTTGGCACCTCCACGACCTAAACGGCTTGATAGATATTGACACTATAAAGTATCGTTCTTTTCGTAAGTTATATTGATGTATAATGTTAAAAAAATCAGTTTTAAACAAATATGTACTTCATCATCCGTGATTTATTTATATTTAAGCACGAAGGCAGAAGAATGCACGGCCCCGCTAGGCCCGTTCCTGAAGCGCATGGCGAAAGTCGCCGCGCCGAGCCCGATGGTGTTCACAGAACCGAACTCCGAGATCAACCCCACTGTCACATTCCTAAGGCAAGTATTAAGAGGTAATGTGCGCTGGCGGGCGTCCCGTACAAAAAACTCGCATTTTTAACCGCTGTAATCCCCTATTTTCTCCGTCAAATTTAGACCTATGAAAAAACTAACATAGAATAAAGACGAGTTGTATTATGTCTATATGTATTATTAGCGTTTAACAAGCGGCTCTAATTCATTAACCTCTTAGACACTAAACTCTTAGTTAATCTATGTTACAAAAACGATATGCATGGATTCAAGTTTTTGTATGGGCCGCGCGCTTTTTACGCAAAGTTTGATTCGGGAACGCCAGTAGCTCGATTGCACTCGAACCACAGATTCGGTTGAAAATGCTGCAACCAATCTCACTGGAGTGCAAACTTTTACCTCCTTAGTTCGGTTATACGCGGACTATTTCCAGCGCTGCAAACGCGATACAGTATCGATACAGGTGATCTATGGATAGAGTCAGGCGCGCGTTTGTATCTTAAAAAATATTCATAAATCTTAAAAAACCTCTGTCATGTTGTGTTTATCATCAGAATATTCTAGTGTTGACCTATTCAAGGCCAATCACGACTCACGTAGGAGTCATGCCTCTACGCTACGGAGAAGCAAACATTAGTCGTCTCGAATGTCGGGTCAAGCCCCACCACGCATTCGGATGTTTTTATTGGGCTCGTCCTAACAACCAAGTTAAATTAATCGAGAACGGACACTCGTGGATTTATGATGTATATTGAAGAAAGATCTATCGGCACTTGCCCTCTCATTCTCATTAGAGTCTGGCCAGGGAAAGATGAGTCTGATTTATTTAAAACGTTTTTTATACAACAGTAATATAATTTATGTCAAACATGCCAAACGTCTTAAATTAGTATTGTTACGACGGCGGGGCGAGGAAGCTACGGTAGCCTAGTGGTTCAGGCATGCGGCTGTCAAGCGGCGGTCGTGGGTTTGATTCCCGGCTCGTACCAATAAGTTTTCAGGAACTTAACTATGTACAGAATATTTACCGTTAGCTTTTCGGTGAAGGAAAACATCGTGAGGAAACCGGTCTAGTCACAATAAGGTCTAGTTTTCCCGCTAGGTTGGAAGGTCAGATGACAGTCTCTTTCGTTAAACTAGTGCCTGCCAAATCTTGGGATTAGGTGTCAAAGCGGACCCCGGGCTCCTTTAGGGGCACAACCGGGAATAACGCTAGGAGGATGGTGATGACGACGGCGGGGTCAATAACAGAGGCTCTAGTATAAGTTTTACCGAAACAAAACGTAACGACCGCGTTCGCGTTTAGCTGTCAAATCCCATACAAATTGAGGGTGAAACGCAAACGCGATCGTAATGTTTTGTTTCGGTAAAACTTATACTAGAGCCTCAGTTTTGTTGACAGGATAGTGACACGCCGTCAAGGTATTTCAAAATTAGCCGTGTCTAGAGCCGATGTACCCGGGTTCGAGACCAGCCACCGACATGCATTTTTTGTATGTTTTTAATTCATATTGAGTACTATCGACAACACAGCTAACTGACTATCGGTGCACCTTAAGTGCATTGTAATAAGGTTCTATATAAACACAGGATGGTTAACAGTGTTGTCGTTTGTACATATTCAAAACGCCGAGTAGTATGGAATGTTCTGGAGAAAGTAGGCGGATAGAATATTCGACGCTCACGAAAATGTATAGACAAATGTATGGGCTTGGAATATTCGAGAAACATGAACGCAGCACGTTTATCTGGGGAACCTCTGTCAGTGTTAAGTGAGTGCTCGAAGTGGAGTCTTCGGAGTGGAGTGCTCAGAGTGAGATACTAAGTGAGTAGTAACGGGTGAGAACTGGAAGAAGAAGAACAGTGGAAACAAGTGGTGATAGTGAAGTGGTCTAGTGCTAAGTAACAGTCAAGTGTTAGCTGTGTTCAGTACTAGTAGGCGCGGACTCAGTCACTTGTGTGAGTTATTTGAGTCAGTGTTAGTAGGTGTGGACTCAGTGGACTTTGCCCTGTGTAAATCACAGAATGAATCTACTGTTGTGTTAAAAAGGTGTTATAACTCTATCCTGGAACCCCACACTCGAAACAGTATGAAGTAACTGTTTAAATAATAAATTGGACTGTTTTTCCTTTTTAAGAGAATTAAAGGGTGGTTTGCAGTTGATATTACTCCCGTTGAAGAATGAAAAGTTCAATAATGTCGAGTCGAAGTTGAAATTTTGGAGTGTGTTTTTGATTACTTATACTTCTTGAATAAAATGTAGAATTAATTTAATGAGTTTTATTTTATATAACTTTACTTTCTTCTGTTTGATCGGTTGCATTGTGTGAATTGAAGAAAAAGGTGTTGCAACACGCTGTTTTTTTAAAATCTGCCGCTCTTTTCTAGGCTCATCTTTCCCTGGCCAGACTCTAGCTTAATATACGTCGTAGTTATATATTTAAAGTTTATATGTAAAGGATTATATGTCAGTATATTATGTTTTTATAGCAAGTTACAGCATTTAGTAGTTTTTTTAATACATCATTTTTATCAAATGGATTAATGGCGTCGACTGAATTCGTTTTATGCATCTACATCGTTCGTTCAATTCTCAATGATGGGGCCCTATTGATAAAATACAAACTAGTATTATCTAACGCCGATTAGGATGGGATTGGATGGGACAGTTTTGCCATATACTTACGTCAAAATGAATACTAGTAGAAGGTTCGCGGCTCGGCCTCCACGATCCATATTCATTATTTGACTTTCCTTGCCCGACAGCGAGCTAAACATACCCGAGGGCGACGATCTGATGAGTGTGCGGAGGGCCGGCATAGCCCTGATGTGCCATCTCAACCGGCTCGGGGAACCTCTGCTGCCGCCCATCAAGGGATTTGTCACGGTAAGTTTTAAATTTTGCGTTTTCAAAAGATGACTTAGTTACGGGAACTATTCTAATATTCCTTTGCTAATCGGCTAAAAAACGTGCATATCTATTAGCGATGGTGTGGTGCAACTATTTGCGTATTTTTGCATGTGGTTAATGCGCCCGCCCCCCCCCCCCCGCCCTCCACCTGCACGTGCAAAGACGCAAATAATTACAGCAAACCACCACCAATAATGACAAAACCTCGACACGTGTTTCGCCTCTCTACGAGGTACTAGTAACGCCTCATTCATAACTGTTTGAAGTTGATGATATGTTCATTAAAACCATAGGCGAATAGTCAAGTAAAAGACTGCTCCATACAAAAAGGTGTTCCTTAGAATTAAAAAGCAGGTCGTAAGTAGATGGTGCACTGCAGAAAATCCTGTCCCATGAATTTGCGCTTGCATGCATGGCGCTTTGCTTAACCGCCATCTATGAACTTAATATGAAACTCTCTGTAGATGGAGCTAGTTTGTCAAGCAGATTTAAGCGCCGTACAAACGCCAACACGGTTAACTGACCATCCTGTATTTATACAGGGTGTTTTTTTTAAATGGGACAGTATGGGGAAATCCGAATCTAAAGGAGATAGAGGAAAAGTGCCCAAGGAGACATTAGGTGTTTTTTTATGTAAACAAATTTGGCTCGTTAAAATTTTTGGTCAAGCGTGAGTTGTTCTTAAAAAATTATAAAGTTGGTCAATTTTTTTTTGACGCGGGTCGGCTCTGTTTCATGTAAGGATTATTTCATTGTATGGAAAGAAAAAAATCTGAACAGCAGAAGTTGGTCAAATTTAACATTTACTCAAGTAATAAACCAACTGTATGAAGATTAGTTTTCATTAAATTTGACCAACTTCTGCTGTTCAGATTTTTTTCTTTCCATAGAATGAAATAATCCTTACATGAAACAGAGCCGACCCGCGTCAGAAAAAAAATTGACCAACTTTATAATTTTTTAAGAACAACTCACGCTTGACCAAAAATTTTAACGAGCCAAATTTGTTTACTTAAATAACACCTAATGTCTCCTTGGACACTTTTCCTCTATCTCCTTTAGATTCGGATTTCCCGATACTGTCCCATTTAAAAAAAACACCCTGTATAGAACCTTATTACAATGCACATGAAGTGCACGGATGGTCATTTAGCTGTGTTGTTGATAGTACCAAATAGATGCCACAGAGGGCGCGCTAAAACGGCGCCATCTACAACAAGTTTCTTATTTTAAAGGAACGCCATTTTGTACAGGCATTGGCAGTCCCCTTGAAATGAAACAATAAAATCAAATAAAATAAAAAAATGTATAGTATATCTGTGTTTAGTAATTAATGGTTTGATAAAACCTGACGCAGGGTTCGTTCGAATCGCTAACTTAATTACTAATCAGCAGTCAGACTATAGTGCCGCACTCTTCGCTCAAACGACTATTTATGTAGGTAGACCTTGGGTTGGTCAACAGATAGCAATATTATTAATAATAAATAACATCCACAATTGTTACACTTTTCAAATTACACTTGATGCCTCTTCTTAAGTAAATTATATACGTGTTAGGAGCCTTGGCTGTTTACTTTACACATCTGCTGTTAAAACGTTCCTTGTTTTCTGAAATATTTGACAGTGGACGAAAACATGTATTTTTTATTTTTACTTTTACTTAACTTGCAGTGATCGTATGTAAGGATGTCAGTTTTCCTCAAAATAACCATTCAGTCAAATAAACACCCATATTCAGCCACTTAAGATTGCACTTTTTCTATGTACTTTAGGGCAGCTTATGGTACTAAACCGATGGCCGTTGGGGCGGAAAGGTTCTCGAGTGGCGACCACGTACCGGAAGGCGCAGCGTGGGTAGGCCCCCCACAAGGTGGACTGATGACCTGGTAAAGGTCGCGGGAGTCCGCTGGATGCGGGTGGCGCAGGACCGGTCATTGTGGCACTCTTTGGGGGAGGCCTATGTCCAGCAGTGGACGTCTTTCGGCTGATATGATGATGATGATGGTACTAAAATAAAGTTTAAGTTCGACTGTTGACTTTTACACATGCACCATATTCTTATACATTTTTGTATACAGTGCACAGAGTCGGCCCAAGAGCTGTACTCCGTCGGCTACGGCCCGCTCTGCTTCAGCGGACTCCGATTCCGGCAGATCGCATGCGCCGAGAAGCTGGCGCTCATGCTGACGTGCGACGGCGACGTATATACCATGTACTACGACACCATGGTGCCCAATCTTGTTCAAGGTGAGCTATCCTACCGACTGCGCCGGTATGAACCGACCTAGTCAATACCTATTTAATTTTTATTTTTGCCAAAATGCCTTGGCAGTGATTTAGTATACTTATATATTTTGGGTGGCAACGCGATATTATGGCACCACCGAGCTGATCTGACGATGGAGACAGAAGTAGGCTATAGCAACTCCTATACCACACAAGACATGACTGTCATGTGTAGGTTCATTATAATAAAAAGTAGAGACTAACTAGTAGTTTATAATTGTGCAATGAGAACATGTATTTTTTGACAGGTTTGGAAAACAAAATGATCGCCCAAGTGGCGTGCCACCCCGCCGGCCGGCACTACCTGTGCGTGTCGCAGGACGGCGTCGTGTGGTCCTGGGGCTCCGGCGAGGACGGGCGGCTCGGGCACGGCGACACCGCGCCGAGGGAGGTGCCCGCGCAGATCAACCACCTCGCGCACCACGAGATTGTGCGCGCGGTAGCCGGGCCTACTAGCAGGTCGGTGGACACAAGCAGGTGTAGTGACACTAGCCCTCGGCCAAAGTGACTATCGCAGCCTTAAAACGTGTAGAAGCATGCTATCTCTTCCACCAAACCATCAGTCCAACCTACGCTGCGCCTTCCGGTACGTGGTCGCGACTCGAGAGCCTGCCACTTAAGCTTAGCGATTTGGGGGGCTATATCGGTTACTTTGGTTCTGCAGACGTTGCGGGAGTCTGCTGGAGGCGGGCGGCGAAGGACCGGTCATTGTGACACTCTTTGGGGGAGTTCCATGTCCAGCACTGGACGTCTTTCGGCTGATATGATGATCTCTTCCACACTCGAATATTCTTACGGACCGCGGGTACCATCGGCCGAGACTCACAGAAAAGACAGTAGGTACTCCGGCTACCGGCCGTCACTTTGGCTGAGGGCTGGTGCAGTAGCGCGTGTCACGAGAAGTGTGGTCCTAGGGAAAAAACTCGAAGAGAGGAGGCCGCTCCAGCCTTAAGTAACAAATGGTTTCGACGTTTCATAAAGAATAGCCCCCTTATTCATAAAACATAAAATGCCTGAGCTAAATAAAATGTGCTTTGTCCCTTTCTTACGAACACAAATGTCAATGTGACAGATAAGGACAAACTAATTTTAACGCCATTTTAGTTAAAACAGGCTTATAGGACGTTTATGAATACGGCCGTAGGTAATTTGAACTGTAGTAACGTATTACTTGTTTCCTAATAATGTCTAGATTTCCCTTGGTTAGTTGGAAGGTCAGATGGCAGTTGCTTTCGAAACACTAGTGGCGTAGATTAGATGCCAAAACGGACCCCGGGCTCTTCTAGCATACAACCGGTAAAAAACGTTCGGAGGGTAATGAGTACCTAACTTGTTACATGTATTTTTCTGTTCACAGCGCCGTGATAACGTCCCGCGGTGCGCTATACACGTGGGGCCGCGCGAGCCACGGGCGCCTGTGCCACGGCACGCTCGAGAACTACCTCACGCCGCAGTCGGTCACCTTCCTCGCGCACAACATTGAGCGCGTCGTGGACATCGCGCTTGGTGAGTGAACAAGCCCATGGTGTCGTAAGATAGGGCTCCGCGCGGCGCCATTCGTGAGAGCGAGAGGACATAGCGCGCGATAACGTCCCGCGGTGCGCTATACACGTGGGGCCGCGCGAGCCACGGGCGCCTGTGCCACGGCACGCTCGAGAACTACCTCACGCCGCAGTCGGTCACCTTCCTCGCGCACAACATTGAGCGCGTCGTGGACATCGCGCTTGGTGAGTGAACAAGCCCATGGTGTCGTAAGATAGGGCTCCGCGCGGCGCCATTCGTGAGAGCGAGAGGACATAGCGCGCGATAACGTCCCGCGGTGCGCTATACACGTGGGGCCGCGCGAGCCACGGGCGCCTGTGCCACGGCACGCTCGAGAACTACCTCACGCCGCAGTCGGTCACCTTCCTCGCGCACAACATTGAGCGCGTCGTGGACATCGCGCTTGGTGAGTGAACAAGCCCATGGTGTCGTAAGATAGGGCTCCGCGCGGCGCCATTCGTGAGAGCGAGAGGACATAGCGCGCGATAACGTCCCGCGGTGCGCTATACACGTGGGGCCGCGCGAGCCACGGGCGCCTGTGCCACGGCACGCTCGAGAACTACCTCACGCCGCAGTCGGTCACCTTCCTCGCGCACAACATTGAGCGCGTCGTGGACATCGCGCTTGGTGAGTGAACAAGCCCATGGTGTCGTAAGATAGGGCTCCGTGCGGCGCCATTCGTGAGAGCGAGAGGACATAGCGCGCGATAACGTCCCGCGGTGCGCTATACACGTGGGGCCGCGCGAGCCACGGGCGCCTGTGCCACGGCACGCTCGAGAGTTACCTCACGCCGCAGTCGGTCCTTCCTCGCGCACAACATTGAGCGCGTCGTGGACATCGCGCTTGGTGAGTGAACAAGCCCATGGTGTCGTAAGATAGGGCTCCGTGCGGCGCCATTCGTGAGAGCGAGAGGACATAGCGCGCGATAACGTCCCGCGGTGCGCTATACACGTGGGGCCGCGCGAGCCACGGGCGCCTGTGCCACGGCACGCTCGAGAACTACCTCACGCCGCAGTCGGTCACCTTCCTCGCGCACAACATTGAGCGCGTCGTGGACATCGCGCTTGGTGAGTGAACAAGCCCATGGTGTCGTAAGATAGGGCTCCGTGCGGCGCCATTCGTGAGAGCGAGAGGACATAGCGCGCGATAACGTCCCGCGGTGCGCTATACACGTGGGGCCGCGCGAGCCACGGGCGCCTGTGCCACGGCACGCTCGAGAACTACCTCACGCCGCAGTCGGTCCTTCCTCGCGCACAACATTGAGCGCGTCGTGGACATCGCGCTTGGTGAGTGAACAAGCCCATGGTGTCGTAAGATAGGGCTCCGTGCGGCGCCATTCGTGAGAGCGAGAGGACATAGCGCGCGATAACGTCCCGCGGTGCGCTATACACGTGGGGCCGCGCGAGCCACGGGGGCCTGTGCCACGGCACGCTCGAGAACTACCTCACGCCGCAGTCAGTCACCTTCCTCGCGCACAACATTGAGCGCGTCGTGGACATCGCGCTTGGTGAGTGAACAAGCCCATGGTGTCGTAAGATAGGGCTCCGTGCGGCGCCATTCGTGAGAGCGAGAGGACATAGCGCGCGATAACGTCCCGCGGTGCGCTATACACGTGGGGCCGCGCGAGCCACGGGCGCCTGTGCCACGGCACGCTCGAGAACTACCTCACGCCGCAGTCGGTCCTTCCTCGCGCACAACATTGAGCGCGTCGTGGACATCGCGCTTGGTGAGTGAACAAGCCCATGGTGTCGTAAGATAGGGCTCCGTGCGGCGCCATTCGTGAGAGCGAGAGGACATAGCGCGCGATAACGTCCCGCGGTGCGCTATACACGTGGGGCCGCGCGAGCCACGGGGGCCTGTGCCACGGCACGCTCGAGAACTACCTCACGCCGCAGTCAGTCACCTTCCTCGCGCACAACATTGAGCGCGTCGTGGACATCGCGCTTGGTGAGTGAACAAGCCCATGGTGTCGTAAGATAGGGCTCCGTGCGGCGCCATTCGTGAGAGCGAGAGGACATAGCGCGCGATAACGTCCCGCGGTGCGCTATACACGTGGGGCCGCGCGAGCCACGGGCGCCTGTGCCACGGCACGCTCGAGAACTACCTCACGCCGCAGTCGGTCACCTTCCTCGCGCACAACATTGAGCGCGTCGTGGACATCGCGCTTGGTGAGTGAACAAGCCCATGGTGTCGTAAGATAGGGCTCCGTGCGGCGCCATTCGTGAGAGCGAGAGGACATAGCGCGCGATAACGTCCCGCGGTGCGCTATACACGTGGGGCCGCGCGAGCCACGGGCGCCTGTGCCACGGCACGCTCGAGAACTACCTCACGCCGCAGTCGGTCACCTTCCTCGCGCACAACATTGAGCGCGTCGTGGACATCGCGCTTGGTGAGTGAACAAGCCCATGGTGTCGTGAGATAGGGCTCCGTGCGGCGCCATTCGTGAGAGCGAGAGGACATAGCGCGCGATAACGTTCCGCGGTGCGCTATGCACGTGGGGCCGCGCGAGCCACGGGCGCCTGTGCCACGGCACGCTCGAGAACTACCTCACGCCGCAGTCGGTCACCTTCCTCGCGCACAACATTGAGCGCGTCGTGGACATCGCGCTTGGTGAGTGAACAAGCCCATGGTGTCGTGAGATAGGGCTCCGTGCGGCGCCATTCGTGAGAGCGAGAGGACATAGCACGCGATAACGTTCCGCGGTGCGCTATGCACGTGGGGCCGCGCGAGCCACGGGCGCCTGTGCCACGGCACGCTCGAGAACTACCTCACGCCGCAGTCGGTCACCTTCCTCGCGCACAACATTGAGCGCGTCGTGGACATCGCGCTTGGTGAGTGAACAAGCCCATGGTGTCGTGAGATAGGGCTCCGTGCGGCGCCATTCGTGAGAGCGAGAGGACATAGCGCGCGATAACGTTCCGCGGTGCGCTATGCACGTGGGGCCGCGCGAGCCACGGGCGCCTGTGCCACGGCACGCTCGAGAACTACCTCACGCCGCAGTCGGTCACCTTCCTCGCGCACAACATTGAGCGCGTCGTGGACATCGCGCTTGGTGAGTGAACAAGCCCATGGTGTCGTGAGATAGGGCTCCGTGCGGCGCCATTCGTGAGAGCGAGAGGACATAGCACGCGATAACGTTCCGCGGTGCGCTATGCACGTGGGGCCGCGCGAGCCACGGGCGCCTGTGCCACGGCACGCTCGAGAACTACCTCACGCCGCAGTCGGTCACCTTCCTCGCGCAGAACATTGAGCGCGTCGTGGACATCGCGCTTGGTGAGTGAACAAGCCCGTGGTGTCGTAAGATAGGGCTCCGTGCGGCGCCATTCGTGAGAGCGAGAGGACATAGCGCGCGATAACGTCCCGCGGAGCGCTATACACGTGGCGTCATGCGTAGGAAGGAGAGGTAAAGCGGCCTCTCGGTCTCACGTGCGGCGCACCGCTGTGCCGCCACCGCTGGATGTCGTGCCCGAGTCCCGAGTGCGCCTATAGCGCCTAAAAATACTAGAAGGACATCGAAAATCTTACACGTGGATACATTTTCAAGACTCCAAGTCCCAAGGGATTTCGAGACTTGTCCTGATATTATTCATTGTCCACAGGCTGGGGCGAGTGCTACACCCTCTGCTGCACCGTAGAAGGCGCGGTGTACGTGTTCGGCGAGAACGACGGCGGCGCCCCGCGCGCCGTCACCATGCTCGCGACGATAAAGATCGTGCGCGTGTACACCGGCGAGAACTACTACGGCGTGCTCACTGAACAGTTAGTAGCGAGCGATTATACACCTTAACTGTGTCTGTTTAGAGTGCAATGTTTATATTATACTATAGATAGCTGAGATGTCAGTTAAAATTGGACTCTAATGAAACTCGTTTGAGGTTCCCTCTCAAAAGCGCCGTGTTTATGTGCGGCGAGAACTACTACGGCATGCTCACTGAACAGTTAGCAGCGAGCGATTATACACCTTAACTGTGTATGTTTAGAACGCAATATTGTTGGCATAGCTGTATAGTAGCTGAGATTTTACTGTTAAAATTGGACTGGAAGCTTCACCCTGGAAGGTCTACCTCTTCTCTTACAACTCTCATACTTATTATTACATCATGTTATGTGATTGTTATCCTCAAATGAGTATTGTCTATAAAATCTTTATAATATTACAGAGGCGTGCTCTACACCTGGGGCAAAGGAGACGGCTACCGTCTCGGCCACGGCAACGCAGAAAACGTCAACTTCCCGAAGCCCATCGAAGCTCTCAGAGGTAGTTGTCAGCTGAAAATATACCTTAAGTGTAGGCAGGCCGGTTCCTCTTGCCTCTTGAGCTAGGGTGTCACACACCCCCGGGGTGTTCATTCAGCCGAACGTGGATTACACCACCGGACAGTGACACACGGTAAACACGTTATTAGATGATGGCGTAGGGCCACAGAATAAATAATAGTACTACGTACAGTCAGCATCATATAGTTAGTAGCAGCCAAATATTTCGGTACGTCTTTATTACTATAAGAGTAAGGATGTGTTACGATATATTTGGCTGCTACCAACTATACAATGCTGACTGTACACAAGGTTTTCTTTTAAGAAACCCCCTTTTGTACGCTGATACGTGGCCATCTCTTTTTATAGAACCCGATAGAACGCGTGCGTGCCGTAGCAGCGCTAACATACCCGCTGGAGCCAGTAGGCTGGCATGTACTTGTAGTGGCGCGTCGAAATCACGGAGTGAACCGCCCCTGGTAGCGCGCAAACGATTCTACCCTAGCTAGACCAGGCACGTGCCATTCGGTAGAGCAGGATAGCTAGACTCGGTGTTTTCTAGTTGTTAAACGTCTGTTTTGTTAGATAGAGGGCCATCTGTACGTAATTACAATCAATTACAGATGAAGCGCGTAATTGTTTTCCATCGTATTATCTCGGAAACGTTCGTATTTGTCATGCTACTTCAGTCAACCTCAGTACTTTTTGTACCGAGACTGAAATGGCAACACACGTTTGTATGTTTCCGTGAAAATGCGATGGAAAACAATTACGCACTACAACTGTACTTTGTAGTTTATACTCGAAGATACACTTTGTTAATTCTATAAGTGGTTGGAAATTGAGCCTTGCCATAGCGAGCATACGGTGTTTATTCCAGGCAAGCGTATAGTCGACGTGGCGCTCGGCGCGTCCTGCGGCGTGGCCCTTCTCGCCGACGGACAGCTGCACTCGTGGGGCACGCACGAGAGGGCCCACCTCTTCTCGTCCACCCCGGTGAAGGTGAATGTGCTGAGCGCGCCGTTTAGAGCCAATGGTGAGTACATGAGTAGAGAGAGGGTATTACGCCAAGAACGGTGATGTGCCGTTTCGGGAAACATTTTGAATTTTATACGAATCGGGAATATTCCCGGACACTCCACATACCTTTCTGTGAAGGAACTTTATGATACTTGTTGTCATTAAAAAAGATGCTCTTAATTAAAACCCTTGTATGGGCGTTTCTCAAATAAAAAATGCCACTATTATTAATTGTACTTCTACAAATTTTATGTTAACTATTTCCACTCAGAATCAGGAGTTCTTTCGACCCTGGTAGGACAAAAAACTGTCCCATACATATTTTTCCTATTGTGTTACCATTTACCTTATACTTTGTATAGTGGTAACACAATAGGAAAGTTCAAAAATGTATGGACATTTTGGGACACTTTTTTTTCTCCTATTGAGATGGAAAGACATCGTGATTTTGAGTAGAAATAACAAAAAAGTTGCAGAAAATCTCCGAAAAAATTTAATGGCATTTTTTTTAAGAAACGCTCGTATGTACAGTCCAGCAAATTCATAGCGTCAAAAAACAAGTTTATTCTGTAAGGGCGACATTACAATACAAATCACGACCCTGTGTCCTGAGCTAGGAAACCTTGTGTTACAGGACCTAGTTAGCGGCAGACATTTCTTCAAAAGCTGCGAATGCTTTGTGACAACAATTTGGTATAACAATCTAGTACAGTCAGTAGCAAAAGTAGCTACGCGGTTCAAGTGCTCAACAAATGACCTACACACGACTCTAATGTCAAGAGGATAAGGACGGTCTACATCATGTGAGCGTGTTATTTTGCTTAGCTACTTCTGCTGCTGACTGTACTATACTTTTTTTGTGGTGACAGGAGTTGGCCGGGCCTATTAATAACGTTGTGGGTGTATTTAACCTCAGGTGTCACTGTGGGACTGATAAAGATGTTCGTGTGGAGCGAGGAAACGGCTCGCGACCTACCCGCCTCTCTGCCTTTCGTCATCGACCTCTCTGACAGTACCTTCGAGTAAGTTGCTATTATATTTATTTCATGATGGTTTGATAATCGCCTTTATAGGTTCCGTAAGAAAAATGGCGAAAAAGGAACCCTTATAGTTTCGTCATGTCTGTCTTTCTATCCGTATTTCACAGGCATACTTAAATACTCGTCAAACTCCTCGTGTTATTCCCGGTTGTGCGCTAAACGAGCCCCAGGTCCGGTTTGACACCTAATGCCAAGATTTGGCATAGGCACTTGTTAAATACTATAAGGTGTATATTCATGAAATTTGGAATATAGGTGTATATTAGCAGGTGTAGTTTATATTTCTCTCTCGCTTACTTTTAAAAGATCTTAATGCCAAAATATAAGATTTCCCCCGAACCCGAATACTTAGAGCGCTCCGGCTGTAAATCCTATTAATATAATAAATGCGAAAGTTTAGATGTTTGGATGTTTAGTTGTTGGTGACTCAATCACGTTAAAACCGTTGAACCGATTTGGATTAAATTTTGCACGGATATAGTTCATGGCCTGGTTTAAAACTTCGGATAGTTTTTATCCCGGGTCCACGCAGACGAAGTCACGGGCGGAAGCTAGTAGTTGTATAATTAAAGCACAAACAAACAGGAAGTGCTTGTATCTAAAATTAAAAATATTAGACTAAGCTCAGAATGAATGAAAAAGAGAAAGTAAGTAAGCCATTTATATTTGTTATATTTCCAGGCTATTAGAGAAGCTGCTCAGACTAGTAGTGGACGACAGCAACGCGGCAGCCAACGATGAGACGATCCAAGAGGACGAGTGCCTTGCCGTGGCGTGTCTCAACCTGTTGAGGCTTCAGGTAGCTTCACCGTTCTCAGACTAGTAGTGGACGACAGCAACGCGGCCGCCAACGATGAGACGATCCAAGAGGACGAGTGCCTCGCCGTGGCGTGTCTCAACCTGTTGAGGCTTCAGGTAGCTTCACCGTTCTCAGACTAGTAGTGGACGACAGCAACGCGGCCGCCAACGATGAGACGATCCAAGAGGACGAGTGCCTCGCCGTGGCGTGTCTCAACCTGTTGAGGCTTCAGGTAGCTTCACCGTTCCCGAGGCGCGCGCGCGCGTGCGCTTCTGCACGTGCCGGTAGACCTTGTCACCGAAGCCAATACCGCCGTAAAATCTGTGAGGTTGTAATTTTTCATCACACTTGCTCGTAAATGGTGTTATTCCATGCCTGTGTACAGAAGGACAGTGGCCTAAATTGTTCTTGCGGAAGTTATGAAATTTCATAACTCGGGGAGTTATGAGCTTGTGTGTGACCGGATTGGTTGCAAACCTACTTGGCTGCGCGCTACTAGAATTCTGCTCTGTGATTGGTTGTAAAAAAAAAGAATACTACTGTACTGCTCTATGATTGGTTGAATTTCTGAGTGTCAAATAGCCGACCTCGAAATCGCCGGTACACTACATCCTTTAGGAAGATCGACAGCTGGTCAGTTGGTACTCTCACCGCAAATGAATTGATACAGTACGATTACTGTTAGTTAAGACCTGACAGATGGATTGCCTTCATTTAATTTTCAACTTTAATCTTATACAAATAAAATAGTTATTACTAAATCGGTAGATGTGGGTAACAGTATTCTGAAAAATGCTTTATCTATATGAAATTAAAGTTGAAAATTAAATGAAGGCAATCCATCTGTCAGGTCTTAACTAACAGTAATCGTACTGTACTCGCTTTGTGGCATACCTGCTCTGGGTTCGCCTGGCGACCGGGTGAGTAATGCGAGCAATATTGAGTATGTGCACAAAAAAAAATATCTCCCACAGTTTGGTTTACAAGAAGAAAAACCGTCCCCAGTATATTTCTAGTTTATTGAAATAGTGCTAAGATTTAACTTGTTTCTATCAGGTCCAAGCGTGGCAGTGCGCTCGCGGCCCGATCTGCGAGGAAGCCAACGAGGTCCGCCCCTGGTGCGCGGGCCTGCACAGAGCGCTGGTGGTCCTAGTGGAAGGCCAGGCCGGCGCGGCGGCGGCGGCGGCCGCGCGGCGCGCTCTGGCGGCCGCGTGGCCGCTGCTACTGCCTACACCGCAGGTCCGCGCACAGCACCTTATAGAGCTGCTGCCGCAAGGTGAGGGTGGTTACTACTTTGATTTTACACTGTGGAAGAGCCCGTCTTGAACTGTGCGCTGCTTTCTTATTTGCGTTACGTACCTAAATCATAGCATATTGATAACATAGGGTGGCAAAACGAAATGTTATATTGCCTTCAAATACCTGCGATCTGAGGATTTCTTAATAACATGGGATAACATTTCACATCGCCCCCTGGCCAGGAAGCGCTCGTCTTCTGCGCTCGTCTATTGTGTTTAAAGTCATCTAAGGACTCTGCCACGACTTTGAGCTTGGTGCCACTGATAATTAGCGGTGTGCCATACGTGAGATAGAGCCCCTCGTATGGCGCCTCTCCAAGTCGTAACCTAGCCGTAACAGTCCCTCGTGTTTCAGGCACAAGCGCGATCAGCGCCGGCGCTCACTTCATGACGGAGCTGCTGGTGTGGTCGCTGCTCGGCGGCGGCGGACTCAGCGACGCCCTGCAGAGCGTGTTGCAGGAGCCCACTGCGGACGAGTACTCGCACCTGAAGCTGTGCGAGTGAGTGTAACCGCCCAACGACCTACTAGAGAGGGTTACTAGACACTAGGGTTCTTTATGTTTGTTATGCGCGGGCGGAGCGGCGTGAGCAGCTAATAGCAATCATCATTGGCGTTAAGCATGTATAAAATATGATTTACTCTTAAGCAGCGTGCATAAATGTGATGCATTTGCGTACGTGGCTTGTCGGGCCAATACGAGAGCGACAGTATGCCCGCATATAAAACATTTCAATGTCATACACCGTTGGAGACGCAGCAGCGCACTAATGTGTCAATGCTCGTATCTGGGACAAGAGGTCAAACTAGGCGATATCGTGTAGTGTCACGACTTCATAAAGCGACTTTCTCCAAAGGTATCGGTCCTGAGATTACTTTTCCCAGTTCACGGGGTCGATCTTTAAGGACAGAATGTGACGTTTTGCGCTGTCCTTAAAACGTAACATAGGACGCCCCACCGGTCGATTAGCGTAAGCTACTTCACTCGGGAGAGTTTTACGTGGCAAACGAGAGGGCTCCATCCTGTGCACGTGCCCGAGCCAGGGCAGACGTCTTTGTTTTAAAACTGCTGCAATAGTGGTTTAAGTTTTAGGTCGTAAGTAAGGGTGGTACTTATTCCACTTGTCCATCATATTTCTTTGATGGAGGCACATTCCACTTGTTCATCATATTTCTTTGATGGAGGCACATTCCACTTGTTCATCATATTTCTTTGATGGAGGCACATTCCACTTGTTCATCATATTTCTTTGATGGAGGCACATTCCACTTGTTCAATATCTTGGTCTAAGTTTTTATACTATGTAGCTATTTTGAATTGTCGATATTTGATAAAATGACGATGTTTCTAGTAAATATGATGACTGCCCAATTTTAAGGTCAAAAATATCAAAATTCTTTTCACTTGTCCAAGATCTTTATCTAATATGTATATGCGTCTCACATCTGGCTTAAAAAAAATGTGAGATACAATGCACATTGGACAAAGATCTTGATTTAAATGTCAAATAAACTTGGATCAAATATCAGTGTTACATAACACAAATATATTTGATGAAGTCATCCAATATCTTTGATAAAATGTCCAAGATCTTTGTCAAATTTGTATCCAATATTTAATCAATTTTTTTGACGGAGGCCCATTCAACTTATCCAATATCTTGGTTCAAGATTTTATACTATTTGCGTAGCCAATTTGGAATTAAATGCCATTTGTAATGTTTGATCAAATGTCAGTGTTTCTAGTAAATTTGATGAAGTATCTTTGATCAAAGGTACATTGGACAAAGATCTTGGACAAGTGGGATACCACCCTAAGTAAGTTTTAGTTAAAAATATAAGTCATTAACTGCCACGCTACGCTTGAAGCGCTACGCCGTGGTTCGTAGCAGCTTAACTGACTAACTTAACTGATAACAGAAACGGAAGGTGGCCTTTGGGCCCAATAGGAATCTCTCTAAAAACTTTTTTTATTAATTGACGACTGCGCATAAATGTACAGTCGGCAATTAAAGCTAGTACAGTCAGCATCAAAAGTAACTGCACAAACGAAGACGTCAAAAGTCTTTATTAAAAGGGAATAAGAGCTTTTGACGCCTTCGATTGCGCAGTTACTTTTGATGCTGACTGTACCAAAAATGTTGACAGACACTTATTTTTCACAGATGACTCAAATGTTGCTTATGTTTCCCAGGGAATACGATCAAATCGACATCACGGCTGGGCACCGTGGGAATGGCATCTCGCCGTGCTGCCCCGAGACCGAATGCTGTGTTGGTGAGTTACGTGGCCGAATTATCTATCCACTAAACACATTATCGAAGATCTCACGGTTCTAAATACACTGATTTGCCATACGATAAATAAATAGTCGCCTGGAGCGGGCAAAAGCAAAAAACACGGGGCACATTTTCCTCTTGAGTGTAATATGTGTAATGTCTTGACTTTTTCTCAAACGTGCATGGCGATTACGAAAATAGATCACAAGACTACACGTTACCGGACAGATTCTTAGTGCAAATGTATAAATCGGCTAGGGATTTCAATATAATGAAACTTTACCTTCCAATAAAATTGATATTATGTTTCTTAAGACGTCAAAGATCCGTCATTTGAGAGAGCGCCGCTGCGCACTATCGAAAGTAGCTATTGCGTCAAACGCTGTGACGTGACATCCGCCTCCGCTAAACTAGACTGCCATGGACTAAGGCTTAGCATATATGTGTAGCTTAGCAGTAAATGAGTTATGTACCATTTTACGTTATAGTATTTTATGCAACTGTTGTATAAGTAGGGTCTTAAAACGCGAGTGTCGCGAGTTGCGATGCGAGCCGTGGCGAGCATCGAAATTAAAGATGCCACGACCGTTTTTAGACCAAGTTATACACCGTTATATTATATTTTTCTACAACGAATTTTTCAATAAATAGCATTTTTTAGACTTTTCAGGCAGTAAGTTTTCCGTTGGTTCTATTACTACTCACGCAATTTCTTCAGTAGTGCAGTTATTTTCTTCTTCGTCCATTTTAAAAGGAACATTCACAGTTTTCTTCACTCAATCACGAATAAAATCTAAATTAGAAAGAAATATTTTTTATTAGATTAAAGATAAGTTCGTGAGGACACACATTATTTTGGATTGGAAGTGATAATAAAATAATATGTTGCCATTATACAACGTGGACAAATTACTACTTAGACTTTTTTTATACTTTACGGCTGTGAAGTTCATATAGATTATTTACCTACGTCATGACATGACAAGCCATCTTACAGCCAAGTCCTTCCGTCTACTATCGCTTCGATTAGGGCGTTTTACACACCAAGACCTTTTGCTACCCGGATAATATACAACTAAGGTGCTTTGCTCGCCAAGGCTAAATGCAACTAAGGCCTTCAGAACCGAACCGCGCACAGCGACGGCGTGCAGCAACTCGTTTAACGCAAACAGCTACTTTACGCTCGCTCAAATGACGGATCGCGGAAGTCGAACGGAACACATACTATTATAATTATATCGCCTTAGCCAGAATTGTAACGCGCTGAATTCCATTTCAGTATCTGACCAGTATCAACCGCCCAAGAAATCTGCTTCGGAGAAGGCTGCTGCGGTTCCACTGATGCATCTGGTACGTATCGTAATAATCTAGCGCATTCACATTGATACACATATGGACGGAGCATATCCCTGTGATGGACCCCGTCCCACTCACGGCTCGCCACGAATTCGAGCGGCGCGCGGCGGCGGCAGCCGTGCACCGTACGCGGGGGCGAGATAAAGGAGCGCGGCCTCTCGCTTCCACGTCGGCGCACCGCTGCCGCTGGTCGAGCGGATATGGGTATGCCATACTGTACCTTTCTTATGGTGGGTTGCACCAAACCATCTGTAAGCGTAAGCAGAGTTTGCTAAACGAGGTGCAACCCGCCCTTGGTTCCAGAAGAGTAATTGTAACAGATTTGTGACGTGTCGCGTAGTCTATGAGGATGAACCTATATCAGTATATGGGTCAAACTATACTTTTATGGCTATATAAAACGGTTTTTGACATTCGCAGGTTCACGGCGTGATATTTTAAAATACTTATGTAACAATCTTTCATAAATTGGCTTTCCATTTGCGCGAAATTCCCCATTTCCTAGAAAAGACTTGTATAAACTAGAATCATTTGAGAATAATCGTTTTCCCCAAGTATCAAGTGACAAACTAATTTTGTATGGTCGGTGAACCACCTTAAATACGAACAGCGCAAGTTACATAAACGCTTGTAAAAAGCTGATACTAACTTGTCTTCATGTTCTGTTAAATTTACGTCTCTCAGGTAAGACGATGGTTACTATGCGGTTGCCGAACTTGTTTCAAACTATTTCGGCCAACGATTGTTATATTCACACATTGAGTTATATTACCCTATGTTTGCGCATGCCAACATACTCTCGCGGGAGTATGTTGGTTTAGTCTGTGGCGGGCAGTGATGGCGGTCGTTACGAGTGCAATTTTGACTCAAAACTTTAAAAAATGCTTTCTTTTGCATTGCGCTATTGCACCAACAACAAACCCAACAATAGTAAAAGTACGGGAATCACTTTTCATCGGCAAGTTCACAGATTTTATACGATACGCGCTTATTTATTTATTTATTTATTATTCGGAGAACCAACAGCTAACAATTCAAAATAATAATATAAGCTAGTTATACAGCGTGTATATCCAATACGAGCAAAGAATTAAACCAGAGGCAGAGTTTAGTAGCGTAATCATTAATTAAATGAACTTTTTAGTTAAACTTAATTGAAAGCCTGTAATTTTTTTTTGAAAAATTACCGAGCAGCAATGTAACGTAAACATTAATTCACGTAGCTGTCCAAAAATAAATCTTGGTGTGTAGTGATATTAATTATTTAGATACTGTTAGCTAACTGCTTTGTTGATAAAGACTGATATGCACCAGTGTGGGGGTGGTGGGAGACTGGTCAAGACCGGGATACATTGAAACGTAAGGAGACCTTTGCCCAGCAGTGGTGTCCCACTGACCCTTAAATAAGAAAATCAATACTTAACTGCACAAAAAAATATGGTTCATAACGTTGTGTGGTTATTTTTAGTAGACTACACCACTAGATATGTAAGTTATTGAATTATTAAATACTTAAGTATTTGTTTATCAACAACCAATTGACATTATCTTGTGCCATTTTAATCAGTCACGATCAGTCACGATAAAAATTAGTTGACAGCGTCGTTGATATTAAAATAAAATTACCACGACGCGCAATGACACCTTTTTTTAGAAAATCATTCTATTTAATTTAAATAGGTAACTAAGTAATCTTCTTTGTAAATTATTTACCAACAAGATTGCACTCATAATAGTTATTTAATTTGATAACTGAATTTAAATTCGATTTACAATTATTAACTGAACTCTACAAAGTTTGATAGTTACCTACAAGGTTGTAAATTGTACCGAACTGTTTGGTAAGTTTTCGCGTATTTTATTTCAACTATGATTTGACAATGTCAGTCACAATTCAGTCATTAAATTAAAATGCCCCGTCAAACCAATTTTAGTGCTCCGGAATTAATGGACATGATTTTAATGTATGGTGAAGCACATCAAAATGGCAGAAGAGCATTAGAAATATACAGATAGCGATTTCCAAATCGTAGTGCCAAGTAGCGCTCGAGTGATCGTCAACGCGTTACAGCGAGCTCGTGAAGGTTTGCCAGTGACAGGGAGGGTGGAGGGAGCAGCTGTTAACTATGAGCTTTCAGTCTCATTAGAAGGCCGGATCCTTCGCCATTTTTCAGCTGACCCAGAGAGTAAGTAGTACGAGAATAGCTGGAAGACGGTTTAATATGAGTCATATGACGGTACACAAAATACTCAAACGTGACAAGCAACATCCTTATAAATTCTTAAAGGTACATGCTTTGCTGCCGAGAGACTTAATACCACGTTTAATGTTTTCGGAGTGGTTACTCAGTCGTCATCAAGAAAACGGTGATTTCATGTCTAAAATTATCTGGACAGATGAAAGCACATTCACCAGGAATGGGGTTTGGAATCAACGTAATTGCCATTACTGGTCACGCGTAAATCACCATGACATGAGAGAGACCGGACACCAGTATCGTTAGGCCGTAAACGTATGGGCCGCAATACACGGCAACCGGATCATAGGACCCATTTTCATCGACGGTAACCTGAATGCGGACAAATTCATCCAGCTTATCAAAGGGCCATTAGCAGAATACATGAACATGCTGCCTGAAGAAGATCGCCGGGAAACATGGTTGCAGTTGGATGGTGCCCCGGCTCACGCGGCGGTTCGTGTCCGAAACGTGCTAAACGACATGTTCGAGAACAGATGGATCGGGCGATTTGGTCCACGTCGTTGGCCTGCTCGCTCTCCTGATTTAACACCGCTCGATTTTTTTCTGTGGGGGGCAGTAAAAAACGAGGTGTACTCACAACCTAGGACATCCGTGGAACAACTGAAAAACAAGATAACCGAAGTTTTTCAAAAACTCAGGGACAATACTGATCTTTACCACGTTAGGGAATTAAACGACGCTGCGAAACTTGCGTTCGATTGCACGGGAGCCACGTGGAGAATCGATACCTGAGGCGGAGACACAGGCGTGATTAAAACTTTTAACTGTGTTTCTGACCGGTATGTAAATAAATAGTTACTTGTAGCCTATTTTTTGTTTTACTTGATGAACATCTACAGTTCTACACCATAAGGTAGTTTGAAAAAACACTCATCTCATAACAACTTTGGCTATAAGTTTATACCTAACTCAATTGCCAAGGACATTACCGAGATACGACATAGCTTTATTAACTTTTGGTTTTAGACATTTCGGAAGTGGATACTTAGACAGCTGACAACTGTCAAACGAGCCTTAACTTGAACATGTTGCGTTACATTGCGGGCTGAATTATTTTGTATGGTAAATTTTTTCGTTGTAATTTTAGACAAAAGTTATCTTAATACACTTATTAGGTCCTGTACTAACCACCATTTAAAGATTTGCTCGTATTGGATATACACGCTGTATAACTTAAGCCGCTTATATAGCTTATGGCGGCCATTATTTCAGTGACAATTTCCTTAGCCTATTTTGCCTTATTAGTAGAACAAACTTACTAGACTTACTGATTTGAAGTTTTAAAGAAATAGCAGCAACCATTTGCTTTTTTTATTTAATCGTTTTTATGAATAATTTTATTGGCAACTGTGGAGATAAGTAGGGGTGTACTCGAAGGAAGAACACGTCTTTATATGGCAAGCGGTTTATTACGACTGTAACTTAACCTACGTACATTGATCTGCCCACTACACCACCGGGACTAATGAGAAAAAAAAAGAAGTTTTACACATTTTTTTTGTAAGATAACACATAATAATGTAAAGTAAGGATATACATAAAACATTGTCTTGAAAATATTTGGATGATACATCCAATTATTCTAAACTTATTCAATAAACAACTTTACACGATTTTTATGAATAGTTTCCTATTTTCCCTTATTTAATATTATTACATTAGGACCGCAGTCTTCTACAACTTTAAATGGTCCGTTATATAATTTGCTCAGTTAATTTCTAGTTTCATTTTTTATCAAAACTAAATCATCTTTCTGATAAACAAATGGAAGAGCATTTCTGTCATATAAGCTCTTATTTGCTAACTTGCTTTTTAACAAATGTTCTCTCGCTTCCTTATGTGCTAGCTGTAATCTATATCTTAACTCTAACATGTAATTATTAGGATTATACAATGGATCCAAAGTATCGCTTAAATTACTAGGTATTCGACATTCTTTACCGAAAACGAGCTCGAATGGTGAATATTTAGTGGAACTATGTATCGTGGTATTGTAAGCGAAACACCAGAATGGTAGCCAGTGACTCCAGTGTCTGTGTGTTCGTCACAATAAATTCGTAAGAATGCTCCGAGATGTTTATGCATATTTTCGATAGCACCGAGAGATTGATGGTGGTCAGCTGTTGACTGTAATTTTTCAATTTTTAGTAACTTACATACCTCCTTTAATGTCGACAACGTGAATTCTGTCCCTCTGTCCGTGGCAATGACCTTGGGTATACCGTACCTTAATATGAAGTTGTTCACTAAAGCTCGCGCCACGCTGACAGTGTCCTTGTTACGTAATGGGTATGCTTCGATATACTTACTAAGTTCACATTGTATAGTTAGGATGTAGGCCGAAATCGGCCGTTGTACCACAAAATATTGAAGCAGTGCGGAAACTTATAATGCATGACCGTCATGTTACGTATCGCGAGATAGAGGCAATTCTGGGGATATCTATGACGAGCATTAATAAGATATTACATGAACATTTAGCTAAAAAAAAATTTGTTCGCGTTGGATACCGCACAATTTAACTAAGGATCAAAAAGAGGCTCGCGTCGAATGGTGCAAAAAAATGATGAAAAATATATCCGTGGTGACTCAAAAGCTGTTTATAATATCTACACAGGTGACGAATCTTGGATATATGCGTATGATCCCGAAACTAAACAGCAATCAACAGTGTGGGTGTTTCAAAATGAGCCGAACCCTACGAAAGTTACTCGTGCAAAAAGCAGCTTGAAGCAAATGGTTGCCTGCTTTTTTGGTCTATATCTAACTCAACGGAATTACTCGGTTTTCTTAATATCTCCGAAATTTGAGGTTGATCAGGCCTCGAAATCAATGGGTATATTAAGACTCGTTGCATTTCCCAAATCCATACCTTGTTGTAAGGCTTTCTTTCTTTGCGCTCTAGTCATTACTAAAACTTGTCTCTCCATATTTTTTAATTCGTCTGAGGTGATGGTCACCCTACTCAACGCGTCGGCGACGGCGTTATCTTTGCCTCTTATATAAACAACCTTGTAATCGTATTCTTCGAGTTGTAACCTGAATTTAATTAAACGACTGGATGGGTCTTTCATGCTAAATAGATATATCAATGGTTTATGGTCAGTCATGATAGTGAAATATTTACCAAATAAATAAGGTCTGAAGTACTTTACGCTCCAAGTCACAGCTAATAATTCTTTATGGATAGTTGGGTAATTTACTTCGGCTTTATTTAGGGTTCTACTTGCGTATGCTATCGGTCTTAAATCTTTGTTGCACAAAACAGATCCAATGGCCTTCCCCGAGGCGTCAGTTTGAAGGACAAATTCGTTACTATCTGAAAAATCAGGGTACTGCAGGATTGGTGGGGATATTAATTTTTCTTTCAAAGACATAAAGGCTTGTTTACATTCATCTGTCCAGTTGAAGGTAACATTTTTTTGACATAATCTATTCAATGGTGAGGTAATTTTGGAAAAATCTGGTATGAATTTCCTGTATAATTACAAAAGGCGACGAAACGTCTGATCTCGTCTATAGTTGTAGGTACTGGATAGTCTTTTAATGCTCTTAGTTTTTTCAGGATCGGGCAAAACTCCTTGGGCTGACACTATGTGGCCTAAATATAAAAGTTGAGTTTTGAGAAATTCACATTTTTGAGGATTGACCTTTAAATTAACCTTCCGTAACCGTTGTAATACATCGGTTAAATTCTTATTATGCTGGTCTATATTTCTACCAAACACCATAAGGTCGTCCATGTAGATGAAGCATTTTTCGTATGACAGTCCCGACATGGCTATTGACATAACACCTGAAACGGCACTCGCACTGAGCTTTAATCCCATGGGGAAGCGTTTCATACGGTCTTCGTCTAAAGCTGTTTGGTAGTATGATTGCTGTAAATCTAAATGACTAAAATATATAGCTCCTGATAATGAGTCTAAAATTTCAACGATGTTTGGGAGAGGGAATTTATCGTCTTGAATTACGTTGTTTACTTTCCGATAATATGCCTAACCTCCATTTTTTTGTGTTATTGACTGATTTTTTTGGAACCAATAGGATCGGATATCTTCTTCCAACATTTTTTAAATTTGTCTATTTATCTCTGGCTTTATGGTTGCCGGTAATCGGTAAGGTTTTACGTATACCGGTTTCGTATTAGGCTTTACGCTTCTACTTTGACTTAATATGTTCGTAGTTCCTAACTTGTCACCGTCCAAGTAAAAGACGCCGGCGTATTTTATACATATCGATTCGATAAGTTTCCTCTCAGTTGGACTCATATGGTTTAACTTTAATGATTCTAATAAACGTGTAGCTCTAGTTACCCCGTTTTCGTATTTGCAAAAGTAAGAAACGTCATAATCCTTAATGAATGTTAATTCTGGTGTGAAAACAGGTAATTGGACGTCCTTATCACTCGTATTTAATATTCTGACCGGAATCCTATTATTTTTAACTATTCCTATACTACCTGCCTTTATACATTCTCGCGCAATTCCATAGCGCCAACTACATATTCATTTCCGTACGTAAACAAAGATGAATTTACTTTTATTAAATGCAAAGACTCACTTCTCGCTGGTAGTGATAAATGTGTAGCGTTATCGCTACTCCTATGAATTGGTACCACACAAGCTTGGTTGTCAGAATGCAACGTTAACAAATTACCATGTAAGTCCATGTTTGCGCCATAAGTTCTCAAGAAATCTAAGCCGATTATGCCGTCCGCATGACATGGCGTATCATGCAGTACGTGGAACTTGTGTGTGAATGAGATCTCATTACAATTTTCTAGTGATAAATAAGCTATGTTATTACATGTGATATCACCTCCTACGCCTGTAATAACTGTATCACTGTCAAGTAATGTGACGTTACTTGGAATTTTGTCAATATGAATCAGCGAAAGCGATGCACCCGTATCAATAATAAAGGATATATCTTGTCCTTGTATTTGAAAAATCACGTAATCTAAACCATCGCATGTTAATACTTTATGGACAAAAAAACTCTGAAAGATTGGGTTGAACGTCACTTACTTGGTTTTCCTCTGTTGCTGTAGCCGTATAAACGTTTTGTTGGTGTGCTCGATTCCCTCGCGCACCGCGGTTCCTAGCTGAATAGGTGCGTGTTGCTCGCCCCCTATTCTGCTGGTAGTTGTCACTCCTGTACCTGTTAAAATGATTAGGTACCCAGCCGCCCAGCCGCCCATACGATAGTGCTGGTTGTTATAACCGCGATTATTCCATCGTCCACGGTAATACTGGTTGTATCCGCGATTGCTGCGTCCGCTCACCTGGAATCCTCTCCTGTTACCTCTCATATTCATCACGACGGGCGCGGGCTGGCTGCCGTCCTCGTCCTGGGCCGCCTGCACGGCCTCCTTGACCTCCTTATAGTTCCTGGCTGCAATTATAGTTCCTAATCTCCTGTTACGCAAACCATCAGCAAATCTCTTTATTGCTAAATTTCCGTTTATCGGTCTCAGGATTTCGCATGCCTGTGTATTGTTATCAGACTGCGTAATTGTGAGATTGGTAAACAATTCCTCTATTTTGTCTTCATATTCCGAAATCGTTAGGTTGCTTTGTGTAATATTATTTAATTGCAGTAATAAGGAATTGGCTGATTTTTTTGGGAGTAAATATTTTTTTATATCAGTGATTAACCCTGTCACTGTGTCATGCTTCTGGCTTAATTTAATTCTAGCATTTTTATTCAGTCTAGTCTTTAGCACAAACGTAATCAACAATTTCTTGTTACTTGCTTCTTTCAACATGCTATCCATCATCTCTATACCCTCAATAATTCGTTCAGTTGTGTCATCTTTACCATCATACAACAGAAACATGGAACTGACCTCCTTTAGATAAAAAATTTCCGCCATTTTTGCTTGTTTTCGGATTTCAGAAATATCACTAATGATGTAACTAAATATTTAATAATAAACCTTATCTATTTTATCGCATAACACATCGGAAATATATTCTGAGAATTCTTCCGGCACTTCTACAGTACCAAAACCAGATTTAATTAACTCTAAATAATTCAAGTAGGCATAGGCATATAAATAAGTTATTAAAGCTTACGTGTTATGTTGTGTTGTTGACATAAGTGCCGGACACTGACTCAGTGCTGGAGGGACGCCGTATTTAGCCACTCAGCACGATAATTACGCATTTTGGCACTTTGGTGAGGTTCACTTTTTACCGTTTGTTATTCAAAACACAAGGAACGTTAGTTTTTCGCTTAAAATGTAACGGGGCATTTCACTCCATGAACAGCTGATTGGGCACCGAACTGTGACAGTGACATGTGACAGATTTCGTCACAGATGTGGGTTGCCAGCATTAAAAGCACGTTCGGAAACCACAACTTTAACCAACCAACGTAAAAGGACAACAAGCCTTGGAACACGATCTCGAAGTCTACCGCCATCTAGGAGTTTCCAGCCGAGCTATCTTGTCTCGTGCAAGATTCTGCGCTGCCGCATTCCTGCGATAGGGAAGCCACCTGGGAAGTGACGTGGGTTCTGTCTCGGATTTCCAATAGAGGGCATCGGCTTCGCGAGCTTGCTGTGTTGTAGCTTAAGCTTCGAATGTTTTTTGTTTTTATTTTTGGCATAACTTTTATTTTCCATTTTGTATATTTAGGCAGTTTTATTGTATGATGAATGTATGTTTTTGTTTACGAAGTTTAATTTTTGACATTGTTTATTTTCGATTATATAACGATCTAGTGGTAGTATAGTTTATATTGGCCATAGTTTATTGACATTGTATTGTGTATTTTTTATTTTTGTGATTATTTTATTAATTTTATTTTTATGCATTAGTAGACCTTAGAGAATATTGCGACAGTGACAAGTTTTATTTATTTTGTATTTTGATTCAATTTTAATTCTGGTGTTCCTTTTTACCGTTATTGTCTGTGACATTGTAATGAATGTCAGTCATAATTGTAACATATTCTAGTCGGTTTTAATGTAAGCGATACATTTTATTTGATTATTTAATTATTCTTCTTGTCTAAATATGAATGACCCCTGTTCGTTGTCTCTGTGTCCGCATTGTCCTAACTCGACTCGTACTTTCACCGCTCATGGGCTTAAAGTCCACATAGGGCGCATGCACAAGGATGGAGCCCGTAGCCCCCGTACAATTTCGTCGAACTCGGACCCTGTGCACCCGATTTCACAGCCAGTGCACTCGGTCAACCAGGGTGGTCTTTTGGGTTTGGACGACCTAGCTGCTCTTAAGCAGTCTGTTCGGGTGCTACGTCACATTCCTAAGGGAGCACGGAATCTGGCGGCCGGCAAGATGTGCGATCTTGTGGATAGATGCATAGATACTAACGGGGTGGCCGAGTGGTTCACTCTGTTATCATTTTCCTATTCCGCGTTTAGGGCGCCGGAAGCAACTGGGCCGGGTAACCTGACGACCAAGGTCAAAAGGAATATCGACGCGGTTGCCACAACTGAGTTTGTGGGTGGCCTTGGGGCGGAGGCAGCGAGCTTGAGACCAGCCTCAGTTCTCAAAGCCATTGAATCCAAAGTCTTTGAAGGTGATCTCAGGGGCGCTGTGCGGTTGCTTATGTCCGATGATGGTGTGGCACCGTCGAGTCCAGAAACTCTTTCTACCTTGCAGTCAAAGCACCCAGCGCCTTCACGACCACTAGTATACCCGCAGGAACCTGATAGGTCTTTTACAGCTTATTCTGCGAGGCTGGAAGATGTAGCGCACGCACTTAGCACCTTTAATAACAGTTCTGCTGCTGGCTTAGACGGTATTCGTCCGGTACATTTGAAGGAGCTCACTTCGGGTTCCGCGGGTGATAATGGGCGTCGGTTGTTGGAGTGTCTGGCAAGGCTGTGCAACTTTTTGCTAAGTGGCCGGTTAAATCCTTTGGTTTGTCCCTACATTTACGGAGCGTCCTTATGTGCGTTGTCGAAGAAGGACGGAGGTTTAAGACCCATTGCTATCGGCAGCACATTTCGTCGTTTGACGGCTAAATTGGGGTGTCATGCAGTCAGAGAGGAAATGGCCGCCTACTTGCAACCGCACCAACTAGGGTTTGGTACGAGGCTGGGTTGCGAAGCCGCTATTCACGCAACGCGAGCGTTCTCAGGGGATCCGAAAAATGCGGAATGTATTATTGTGAAATTGGACATTAAAAACGCATTTAATTGTGTTGAGCGCGATGTGTTATTGCGCGAGGTTCGGGAGAAGTTGCCTTCCCTCTATCCTTTTCTCTTTCAAGTTTACTCGTCGCCTTCTAATCTGTTTTACAATGAGTCCCTTATTCTTTCCCAGGTCGGCGCACAGCAGGGGGATCCGCTTGGCCCTTTAGTTTTCAGTCTGGCTATACAAAAGGTGATCTCTGAGCTTAAATCCCCCCTGAACATCTGGTATCTGGATGATGGTACCCTCGGGGGGACCCCGGAGGAAGTGAAGCAGGATCTGCTCACGCTCCTTCCACGCTTTCGGGAACTAGGGTTAGAGGTCAACTCGGGTAAATGCGAGTTTTTCCCCTGCGGTGCTAATTCCGGTTCCTCCTTCACATCGTTCAGTGCCGTGCTTCCGGGACTCAAAGAGCTGTCAACCCATACTTTTACCCTCCTGGGTTCTCCCATTTTTTCTGAAGCCATCCCGGAGGCCTTCGAGGTGAGAAGGCGGCTTCTTCTGTCTGCTGGGGAGAGGTTGAAGCTGCTATCAGCGCATGTGGCTCTTATTTTGCTACGGGTTTGTTTCGCTGTTCCTAAACTTACCTATTTTTTGCGCACGGTTCCGACTTGGCTTCACCCGGTGCACACTGACTCTTTTGATTGTGTGTTGAAGGAGTCAGTGGAGTGCCTGTTGAATGTCTCCCTCAATTCGGACCAGTGGGTCCTGGCATCTTTACCCATTCGGTACGGTGGGTTAGGCGTAAGGCGCGCGCGGGATGTGAGTCTGCCAGCTTTCCTGGCGTCGGCGGAGGGGGTTGTGGACCTTGTCACTCAGATACTTTCCCTAGATGGTGTCAAGGCTACCATACCTTTTGCTGCCGATGCTTTGTCAGCGTGGACGACTCTCAACTCGGGTGCGCCTGTGCCTGAGAAACTTGACCGGCAGCGGTTGTGGGATGACGTGGGGGGGAAGCGGACGCTGGACGGCCTGGTAGAGGGCGCGGTAGGTGTGGATAGGGCAAGGCTCATGGCCGTATCAAGGCCAGAGTCTGGGGCGTGGCTACACGCTCTCCCTTCTCCGCATTTGGGTACGCTTCTTGATAATGACTCGTTGCGGGTGGCCGTGGCTCTTCGCCTAGGCTGTGATGTTTGTGAACCACACATATGCATCTGCGGCGCTATGGTGGAGAGCAGCGGTCATCATGCACTGAGTTGTTGTCGCTGCGCAGGAAGGTTCCCACGTCACCACGCCCTTAATGATATTGTTAGGAGGGCCCTTGTGTCGGCGAATGTGCCGTGTATGCTGGAACCTCCTGGCCTTAGCCGATCTGACGGTAAAAGGCCTGACGGTTTGACCTTGGTGCCCTGGCAGAGAGGCAAGTGTCTGCTCTGGGACGCGACGTGCACTTTTGCTGCTTCCCACATTGGTCGCACCTCGCGGGCGCCTGGAGCAGCGGCTGAGCTGGCGGCAATGCGGAAGAGGGACAAGTACTCGGGCCTATGCAATTATTTATTTGTTCCGCTAGCGGTGGAGACGACTGGGTGTTGGTGCTCGGAGGCCACAACCTTTTTTAGGGAAGTGGGGCGTCGTTTGCAGGAGAGAGGCCTGGATCCCCGCTCTGGGTCATTTCTGGTGCAAAGGTTAGCCATAGCTGTGCAGCGCGGCAATGCGGCTAGCGTGATGGGAACCTTTGCGCCTGGAGTGGCGCGGGGCGGGTTATTCGATATTTAGTTTTTAGTTTAGATTAGTAGGCTTAGGTTTCTAATTTTAATGTGTTGTTTTGTTGCGATGTATTGTGTGACATGTATATTATTTGAATGTGATTAATTAAAAAAAATTCGAGAAGTTAAAAAAAAAAAGTAGGCAGTATATATACTCTTTGCCTCATTTATTTTTTCGATCCCGACATTTTGGGATCGAAAAAATAAATGAGGCAAAGAATGAGTCTGGTTGGGCCTAATTTACGTAAATCTACTTGAAGTTTTACCAATTTACTTAAAACATCACTAAGCTCTAGTTAGTAGAAATAAGGAAAAATTAGTACATAATTATACGTTACGTATTTTCGCGCACTTTCACGTAACACTTTCTCACTCACGGCCTATGGCTCTTCACCTCCAACGTCGGTCATCCCGGTGCCGATCTCGCCTGGCTGCTTGCGGGTCCGCCCCGAAAGTCTCCCACGAATCCGCCTTACGATATCATCACGGATCTCCTTTTGAATCCATTTGTGGTGGCACTGTTTATATTTGTAGTATGCGAAAATGATAATGCTGATTGCGATTATCGCTAAAATAGTCGTTAGCAGTATGTTGTTCTCGTGTAGGTGCTCCAAATGTTCGGCTATGCCTTGACCTTCATTTGAGCCAGCAGCATTTTTTGTAATGATGACTTCTTTCTCTTCTTGTTTTGAATATGATTTTCCCATTGCTCAAACGTAGAAGTTGTAAATTTGTATTGTCCTTGATAAAATATAGGTAGTCCACTTTTAAATATGTTCACTTAAAATATTCTCGCGTGCACAAACTTTGTCACTATTGGCACTTGATTGTTTGATATGCATAGTACTGCTTCCGTACGAGTCCGAGCGATTGAGTATAATAATTCCACCGAAGGCTAAGGGCCGAAAACGCTGACGCGCGCGGCGCCGTGGCGTACACCCGGCGCGCCGCGTCCCCGTGTCACGGTCGTCATGTGGAGATAGGTAGGGGTGTACTCGAAGGAAGAACACGTCTTTATATGGCAAGCGGTTTATTACGACGGTAACTTAACCTACGTACATTGATCTGCCCACTACACAACGTTTAGTTCTCCTTATTTAAATATATCTTAAGTTTTACTCATTGAAATCCTAGGACAATTCTCTTATATAAATAATGTACGCGGCGCGAGTATGGTCTTCGAATAGGAACCCATTACCAATTTAGGATAATATAATTATTATATTAATTTCCGATTTGAAAATCGTGATTTAGTTTTTTGTCTTGCTGCGATTGCTATCAAAATCGATGTCTGGGGAGCCGCATGGACCTTAATAGGACTGTCATCAAATCTGACACAAATTGCTGAGACAAATTGCATCAACACAGTGCATCCTCGGGAACTATAAAGATATCCAGTATAAAAAATTACATATACCAAATGTCGGTGATTAAATCAATAATTAGTTTTTTATACGAGTGTATTAAATCACGCCATAGCCATAACTGAATCCGAACTCAGAAAATTGTCGCATCAACTGCATGTTTACACTCTTTCATTTTCCAAAGTGGCGGCCTGATTGGAAGACGTCAAGAAAAATGTCCTGGGTTCGTCTCAACCTAGCTTAAGTCAATGTATGCATGACTCTGTCTACTTACGGCGGTCCCCATAACATAGGCGTCGAGCCGTCGGTGAACGTATGCGGCCGACTACCGTCTTCCTTTTTCGTCGGTCACCGCACGTTGCGGCGCCCGACTTAATGTAATTGCCGCTTAACTTAACAATACATGCTCAACGGACTTTCTTTCCATTAAAGGTAAAACACCTCATCAAAAACACGAGCGCCCAAACGCAGTTGTACTTCAAGGCGCTCCTGAGCGGAAACCCCGTCGATTCCAACCAGCCGGACACAGTGAGCCCTAGCTGCGAACTGCTCATCCGATTCCAAAGGTACGGTGTTTTGTACTATTATACTATTATACTATTTTTTGATAATACTTGGTTCAATAACCAAGTATTATCAAAAAATAGTATAATAATATTAGAGGTGGCAGTTTTGCCAAATAAATACGTCAAAGTTGAACTCACAATTATCTTATGTGGATAAGATAAGATAATTATTTAGTAACGCCGCAATACACAAAACAGATCAAAATACGTTCTAAGTACGCTAAAAGGACCACCCATATTGCCACGACAGAGGCGTGGATGTTCAGTGGGACGCTGACTAAAACTACTATATTAAAACTAGTACCTACTTGACTAACGATTGACCGCTTCATAATCAGAATGTGCATAAATATGCTGTCGCAGAAACGTGTTCGAAGGCAAGAGGCAGGTCATGGTAACGGCGGTGATGATGAGATGCAAACACGACGATCCTAACTAAGGGAAAGAGCACATGTAATGCTATAAAACAGGATACCATGACGGATTTTCTGTCCTTCAACCATCGGTTTTGTTAGACAGAGGACCCACATTCTGTGGTTAAACGGCCTACAAATCCGTGATTTCAGACTCCTGTTCTGCGAAGCGATGTGGCTACGCGGCGGGCGGACCAACCGCGGCGGCGTACGGGCCATGATCACCGAATATATAGAGATGCTCGCCGAGCACGTGCAGGCGACGCTCGGCGAGTTCAAGAGTGCCGTGTACAAGGTCGACAACACGCAGCTGGAGAAGCTCACGGAGATCCTCGCGTCGGACATTGTCGGTGAGTGTGTGCGCGACATCACCGAATATATAGACATGCTCGCTCAATACGTGCGCGGAGCTGCCAGCTACTGAAAATAAGCACCTATTATATCCTCAAAAAAAGCACAAAAGCTGCTCGCGCGGCTTCACCCTGGTATTGCAAAGAGTGCGGGATAAATATCCACTCTGAAGGTAGTAGCGGAAATTACCCCCTATAAGTATACCAAATTACAGCCTTACAAACGTCATAGACTTTTCCTGTTCATAATATTAATATAGAATATTGTTATTACCAGGCCGGGTGGTGAGCGAGCTATCGATATGGGTGGCGACCTGCGTCGGCCGCTCGCCGAACATGCTCGCGGACGCGAGCGACGCGCTCCAGCGTATAGCACGCGCGTGCGACGACGCGGCACAAATCCTGCCCTCCGCGGCCCGCCTCGAGATGGACCAGCTGGGGTGGCCGGGGCTGTCCACCAAGCTGAACCAGCAGCATAACAACGTCATCAGGAAGTGAGTGTAGCCAGTATTGTGGTCTGACGCTACGCAAAGCTACGGTTCCTTTGTTCGAGCATGCGGCTGTCAAAGGGCGGTCGTGAGTTCGAACCCGTCGTGCACCAAGTATAACTACTGCCCATACCCTCTTATCCATGAGACTAGGCCGGTGCCCAGCAGTGGGACTCTTATAGGCTGAAGACGAAGTGGCGATTTGAGTTATCAGTAGGTATATTCTACATATATTTACTAACACCAATCCTGTCTTTACAGATGCGATCTCCTCAACCACACGAAAGAAGGCGGCTCCTGGATAATAGTGCGGGGCCACGTGTTCGACGTGGAAAACTTCGAGTGCGACAGCCCTAGCACCAACGACTTGGTGCGCAAGCTGCGCGGCCGCGACGCGACCGAAGCGCTCAGCGTCGCGCCACACGCGCTGTACCTGTCTCTGATCACGGAGAAGTGCGTCGGCATGGACGCGGACCAGATACACACGCACAAGTTGGAGGTTAGTCGGGGAGGTTCGCCACACAGACGCTTCTAGCACCAACGAGTTGGTGCGCAGACTGTCAGCTTCGAGTTGTACACCGTAGGAACTCTCCTTATTTACACCCGCGCTTACGGTAACTTTTTTGTGCGCTATAAATATTAACCAAAGTAATGAAACCTCACAGGAAAGCACATCATCCCTCCGCGTGCATCACCTGATGACGTCATCGTCGTTCCACACGGCGCTGAGCGTCGCCCAGTGTGGGCTGCAGCTGGCGCGCTCGCTGCCGCAGCAGCAGGCCGAGAGTGGGGCGGGGAACTACGCCACGGCCGTCTTCCTGAGAGGAGGCCTGCAGGTCAGTGATGAGATAACGTCAGCATTTATCTTTATATGTATGCAATATTAATATAATACTTCAAAATCTGTACACCTGCCGTCACAATGTATTTTTCCAGGACGCCAATCCACCCAACCCCTTCGAAGAGAAGAAGGCCGAGGCCGGCAGCGAGTCATCCACAGGCGACAACAGTCCCGCGGGCGACACCCCTCATACGCCGTATACGCCCGGCACGCCGCGCTCCGGGCCCGGCGCGGTGTCCAAGGCTAAGGCGTTACTGTTAGCTCTGGGAGAGCCTAAACTACATGTGAGTAAGCTTGAGGTTGAAGCATGTCCGAATGTCATCCAAGGTTGTATCAGTTGTTCAACCTTTGTGCAGGTAGATGCCATTGTAATTGTTACTATCGTCAGCTAGCTAAACAAGCAAATTGCTCTGTGAACATTGACTGCTAAGGTAAACCTTAATTTCACGACTGGAGAGCCGGTGGTTTAGGGAAAAAACAAAAACTAGGCCCTCAGTAAGTTCAATAGGGCTTGTGTTTTGGGTACACCCTAGAATAATTATAGATACTTGCCCATGGTTTGTACACAGGACCCCCTAGCGAAACGCTTTTGGTGGTTGTGCGAGAAGCGCGTGGGCGCCACTCCCCACTTCAGCCCGGACCACCCGCTGGAGGAGTTCAGGCGGACGCTGCTGGCCGCGCTGCTGTACCACGCCGGGCTGATGGAGCACGCTCTCGCTATGGCCAGCACTGGTCAGTACAAAATGGTTATGAACGGTTACGGCGAACGGAGCCCTTCCTGCTAGACTCCCAACTGCGTACAAGGGTTTTTGATATTAATTAAATGCAATTCTTAAAACTCCTTCCCTCCTGGCGCGTAAGTAGCACTTAACATGCGCTTACCGAAAGCGCAACCCTGGGCGTAAACAGCGCACCGAAGCACTGCAGACAGCACCGAATAATGACGTGCTTGCGCTGTTTGACGTCATCACACTTTCGCGCTCTGTTCTCCTTGCCGCTGCTTGCGTTTTAAGTCTGTCGTAGGCTTTATTCTTAAAATCGATATTATGGTTCCTAAGTCCACATTTGCCTCGTTTTTAGGGTCCCGTACGTCAAAACTCTCAAAAGGAACACTTATAGGATCAGTTTGCTGTCCGTCTGTCCCGTTGACCTAAAAATTAAATTTGGCAAGTAATATCGTCTTATACTTACAAGTACAGGTAAAAATCTGAAAACTATACATTTGTAATTTTGTACGGAACCCTCGATGGGCGATTCCGACTCGCACTCGTCCGGTTTTTGATTTTTCCTCACACTTATTATTAAAGATCAGCTGACGGGAGTAACTTACGTCATACCTCATGGCTAACATAGACTCTAGGAAAACTCCATACATTTCTGCCTCAGAGTGACATTCTACCTATCTAATTCCTTTGTCCACTACATGCTCAAATTTCTGGCTGGTTGTTGGCAGAAATCGACAAAGGCGAAATGAAGCTGTCTCCTGCGATGTCTGAGATATTGAAGTCAGTGCACCAATGCAAATGGACGGTCATGCGGATGAAGCAGCAGCAGTCTCGCGGGTACAAAGAGGTGAGCTACTTCAAATTGGATGCCAACGGTGCTTATTAAGCAGCAGCAGTCTCGCGGGTACAAAGAAATAGAAAATAGAAATAGAAAACGTTTATTCGTGACACATACAAAACAATAACACAAGTTAACACAGAAACAAAAACAACAGGTATGCCACGAAAAAGCCCCGACTCAGCATGGTGCAGGCCTGTTGGCCAGCGCTGGTCTTCCGAAAGAGGTGAGCTACTTCAAATTGAATGCCAATGGTGCTTATTAAGCAGCAGCGTCTCGCGGGTACAAAGAGGGGAGCTACTTCAAATTGAATGCCAATGGTGCTTATTAAGCAGCAGCGTCTCGCGGGTACAAAGAGATGAGCTACTTCAAATTGGATGCCAATGGTGCTTATTAAGCAGCAGCGTCTCGCGGGTACAAAGAGGGGAGCTACTTCAAATTGAATGCCAATGGTGCTTATTAAGCAGCAGCAGTCTCGCGGGTACAAAGAGGTGAGCTACTTCAAATTGAATGCCAATGGTGCTTATTAAGCAGCAGCGTCTCGCGGGTACAAAGAGATGACCTACTTCAAATTGGATGCCAATGGTGCTTATTAAGCAGCAGCGTCTCGCGGGTACAAAGAGGGGAGCTACTTCAAATTGAATGCCATTGGTGCTTATTAAGCAGCAGCGTCTCGCGGGTACAAAGAGGGGAGCTACTTCAAATTGAATGCCAACGGTGCTTATTAAGCAGCAGCAGTCTCGCGGGTACAAAGAGGGGAGCCACTTCAAATTGAATGCCAATGGTGCTTATTAAGCAGCAGCGTCTCGCGGGTACAAAGAGATGAGCTACTTCAAATTGGATGCCAATGGTGCTTATTAAGCAGCAGCAGTCTCGCGGGTACAAAGAGGTGAGCTACTTCAATTTGAATGCCAATGGTGCTTATTAAGCAGCAGCGTCTCGCGGGTACAAAGAGATGAGCTACTTCAAATTGGATGCCAATGGTGCTTATTAAGCAGCAGCGTCTCGCGGGTACAAAGAGGTGAGCCACTTCAAATTGGATGCCAACGGTGCTTATTAAGCAGCAGCGTCTCGCGGGTACAAAGAGGGGAGCCACTTCAAATTGGATGCCAATGGTGCTTATTAAGCAGCAGCGTCTCGCGGGTACAAAGAGGTGAGCTACTTCAAATTGAATGCCAATGGTGCTTATTAAGCAGCAGCGTCTCGCGGGTACAAAGAGGGGAGCCACTTCAAATTGGATGCCAACGGTGCTTATTAAGCAGCAGCGTCTCGCGGGTACAAAGAGGGGAGCCACTTCAAATTGGATGCCAACGGTGCTTATTAAGAAGCAGCAGTCTCGCGGGTACAAAAAGGTGAGCCACTTCAAATTGGATGCCAACGGTGCTTATTAAGCAGCAGCGTCTCGCGGGTACAAAGAGGGGAGCCACTTCAAATTGGATGCCAACGGTGCTTATTAAGCAGCAGCGTCTCGCGGGTACAAAGAGGGGAGCCACTTCAAATTAGATGCCAACGGTGCTTATTAAGAAGCAGCAGTCTCGCGGGTACAAAAAGGTGAGCCACTTCAAATTGGATGCCAACGGTGCTTATTAAGCAGCAGCGTCTCGCGGGTACAAAGAGGGGAGCCACTTCAAATTGGATGCCAATGGTGCTTATTAAGCAGCAGCGTCTCGCGGGTACAAAGAGGTGAGCTACTTCAAATTGAATGCCAATGGTGCTTATTAAGCAGCAGCGTCTCGCGGGTACAAAGAGGGGAGCCAATTCAAATTGGATGCCAACGGTGCTTATTAAGCAGCAGCGTCTCGCGGTTACAAAGAGGGGAGCCACTTCAAATTGGATGCCAACGGTGCTTATTAAGAAGCAGCAGTCTCGCGGGTACAATAAGGTGAGCCACTTCAAATTGGATGCCAACGGTGCTTATTAAGCAGCAGCGTCTCGCGGGTACAAAGAGGGGAGCCACTTCAAATTGGATGCCAACGGTGCTTATTAAGCAGCAGCGTCTCGCGGGTACAAAGAGGGGAGCCACTTCAAATTAGATGCCAACGGTGCTTATTAAGAAGCAGCAGTCTCGCGGGTACAAAAAGGTGAGCCACTTCAAATTGGATGCCAACGGTGCTTATTAAGCAGCAGCGTCTCGCGGGTACAAAGAGGGGAGCCACTTCAAATTGGATGCCAACGGTGCTTATTAAGCAGCAGCGTCTCGCGGGTACAAAGAGGGGAGCCACTTCAAATTGAATGCCAACGGTGCTTATTAAGCAGCAGCGTCTCGCGGGTACAAAGAGGGGAGCCACTTCAAATTGGATGCCAACGGTGCTTATTAAGCAGCAGCGTCTCGCGGGTACAAAGAGGGGAGCCACTTCAAATTGGATGCCAACGGTGCTTATTAAGAAGCAGCAGTCTCGCGGGTACAAAAAGGTGAGCCACTTCAAATTGGATGCCAACGGTGCTTATTAAGCAGCAGCGTCTCGCGGGTACAAAGAGGGGAGCCACTTCAAATTGGATGCCAACGGTGCTTATTAAGCAGCAGCAGTCTCGCGGTTACAAAGAGGGGAGCCACTTCAAATTGGATGCCAACGGTGCTTATTAAGCAGCAGCGTCTCGCGGGTACAAAGAGAGGAGCCACTTCAAATTGGATGCCAACGGTGCTTATTAAGAAGCAGCAGTCTCGCGGGTACAAAAAGGTGAGCCACTTCAAATTGGATGCCAACGGTGCTTATTAAGCAGCAGCGTCTCGCGGGTACAAAGAGGGGAGCCACTTCAAATTGGATGCCAACGGTGCTTATTAAGCAGCAGCAGTCTCGCGGGTACAAAGAGGGGAGCCACTTCAAATTGAATGCCAATGGTGCTTATTAAGCAGCAGCGTCTCGCGGGTACAAAGAGGGGAGCCACTTCAAATTGGATGCCAACGGTGCTTGGCTATCGGTTCTTCAATCTTTTATCTCCATTTTGGTCTACCAGTTTTTGAAAGAAATGAATACTTAATTTTGTATGATGTCCATTATGGGTGCCTACGTGTACCACGTCTACCCTTTTAGCTTTCAAGTCGGTGCAAACTACATCACTCAACGTCTGACTAGAATCAGTGAAGTGCGTAGCCTTAATGACTAACTGTGTTAGGCCAAAACTAGCTAAAAGTTATTGAGTTTAGTAAATTGCCCTTGGCCAATATATTTATATTCAAATCGCCTAAAAGCATAATGTGATCATAAGTATGCAAAGAACTAATTGTGTCTGAGATGGCTTTAAAAAATAAGTCCACGTCCATCCACGGAGGCCGATATGCTGATGAATATTTGTAACTGCCATTTTGTTACATAAGCGAGACTGCGCTATATTACTAAATTGTTTCGTCTGTACGAAGCTCTAAGGCCGTATTTCTTTTGTCAAGGTGTGCGCCGTGCCGCTGGAGCGCGCCAAATTCCTCCTCCATGAGGTCCGAGCGGCGATATCGCCGGCCGTCTCCGCGCTGCACAAGCGGCCGCCGAGCCACCGCGCTCCGACCGCCAAGCGAATATTCCAGAAGGTCCTGAAGCTTTCCAAGTCTGGGTGCTTCAATAAATGGTGAATATCACTGACTGTTCTAGTGAAGATAAAACGCGTGCATGATTTACTTACCTATTTCTATATTCCGCTTTCGTTTCATCGCTAATTTATGAATAGTCAGACAAATACATTTTATTAACACATTCACTGCCAAGCATTTCGTATTCGATAAGATGGGGTCCTCCGTATGTAGAGGATTCGAGCGCCTTCGAGCAGAGTGCCCACCTCGCTGGTTCCTGGCACTAAACTAGTTAAGTAGATATATAGAGTCGAACGCGTCTATCTATACCGAAAATCTATTATAATTTATTTGTGTACCTATGGAGTGTTGGTGAGCTTTTATTTGGTTCTCCCTTTTCAGATCTAACTACTTTAGCCCTAAATGCATTTTTTGTTAAATAACCTAACGTAATGACTTCTAGTTGATGATATTCAAAGGAAATCCGAAAAGTTCATTGTTTCGACCAACATGCATTAGGTCTAGTGAAACATTAGGGTAAAACTCAGTAAGTCAAGTGACGGGACCCCTTGTATTTAACGTTAATCGTTTCCAGTTTCGAAACAACTAAAGACCTACGCAACAGACAGAACAGTCTAAGCAAGAGCATGCTCAAAGCCACTGGCAGCTTATTGCAAGGAGACGCGTTGCTTATAAAGTCTTCCATAGCCAACGCTTCCAGCAAAACGCCTGACGAGCTCTCCCCGAGCATATTTGACAATTCCAAGTCTTCCGAAAAGGTAGAAAGTGCCAGCGACCCCAGTTCCAAAGAACTGGCCAATCAGCAAACTAAAACCAAGACAAAGAAAGTTCTGGATAAAGATGTGAAGAACGCTTCGAATTTTGACGGCCAACGCACTGATAGAAGCGATTGCAAGCTGACGGAGAGGGAGGACGATGATAAGACTCCCACTAACGAGATATCGATCAGTTCCATCAATGATACTGACAACTCGATGCTTAAAGAGTCGATGGAGAGCGGCAAGCAAGTAATGTTGCTGGCCGACGATTTGAAGAACGATTTAATCATGGCCGACGAGAAGAAAGATGATGATACGTCCGAGAGGAATAAGTTCGTTAACGCTTGGGTGGCAAAGCTAGCCTGCGAAGAGAAAGGTACATATTCAAAACTACGCTTTTGTTAAGTCCGCAGTAAGCTCGGCCGAATTTCACCTTCCCATACAAACGAAGTTTCGTTCTCGTTTTAAAACTACGTCTTGGATTGTGACGAAACTTTGCATATGCAATGACGTGAGGTATATCTATGTCTGTAATTAGTTTATATGGTTCCAGTTTATAAAACAAACGAAATACAGCAAAAACAAGTTTTCTATGAGAAACTTCAATTCGCTGTATTTTTTTACTATTGTATCTGAAGCTACATAAACTAATTACAGACCTGGATATACCTCATGTCATTGTGCATGCAATGTTTCGTTACAATCCAACACGTAGTTTTAAAATGAGAGCGTAACTGCGTTTGTATGGAGAATCGAGCTTACAGCGGTCACTTAAATATTTGACTTTAAAAACAAAGTTTTAACCGACTTCAATTCAGCACTTGGCCTTATTTGAAGAGTTCCCTCGATGTCCCCAGGATCCCATGATCAGACTCCGACCTGATGGCCGCGGGACCGCCCGGGATGGATACCCTTTCGAACAGAAAAACATTTTCCAAATCGGTCCAGCCATCCCGAGTAATCGGAGAATATACATACAAAATAAAAGATCTCGTCGAATTGAGAACTTCATCCTTAATTGAAGTCGGTTAATAACGTAAAATGCTATGAAATTGTGCTAGTTGCGGTATTTTTTACACACATTGTCGTTTCACAGACATATATTGGATGCTCGAAGAATTGTCTGAGGAACAGCAAAATATAACGACAGCAATCATCGAGTTCGTGATCTCAGAAACTTCTTGTGATATCGATATTCTGAAGAGGGCGCTGTATTGCCAGGTAAAGCTGCAATTTTCTAATCGATATTTGCGCGCAAAATTGGTTCACCTTTTTTTAGATTTAACAACTTTTGCTGTCATGTCCTAGGCGACTACAAAATAAAGTTGGGCAAAAAGCAAGATCCAATAGGAGTGGATATTAAATTGATTTATACTTTTTTCTAGATCAAGAGGGCAGAAATGAGAAAAAGTGGCTACGCAATGATAAACAAGCTTCTATGCGCCGCTCAAACTATGTCAGAGACAGTCAAATACGCTTGCCTAACAGGGTTATTAGGCAGCGTTATTTCCGACTCGCCGCCATACTGCCCATTGAGACCTCACTACCCGCTGGTGCCACCGTTGCAGGGCATCGAATCTGTGACCCCTTACACCAAATACATGGTGATGTTAGAGAAATCGAAGCTTCTAGATTATATACTGATAGAGCTGAAGGCGAAGGTGCTGGACGGTGAGCAGAATCAGCCGTTGCCGTTGAAGATGAGCGCGAACTATGGCGCGCACGCGCTGCTCAATAAGCCTGCCAGAGCGAGGTGAGATGTAGATGAATCTAGTTACAGCATTCATAGTCAAGTAATATTGCTTGAAAATGGGGCTTGGTAACGAAGAGTCTACTTAACTTACGACCCAGTTCCTTTCACTATATTGCAATAAAGGTACACTATTTTATGCATATAAATTACTAATTGCTTGCTTTAACCCTTTTCTTATCAAATTAAAAAATATATACCAAAATTTAGCCGTGGCAAAAAATGGTTTGCAAATTTTGGGGAAAACTTACTATTTGCATGCACACTAACATGCAGTTTAATATGTAGCCCTTGAAGGGCATTTGACTCCCAGAGGTGTAGATTTAATCGTCTGCAGGCGACGGTGAAGTCTCACCATCATGTAGCCCTTATTTTGGTATTCAAAATCAGTCTACTACAAATGCAATTGTTTTTTTTTTTCAGATTCCTGCTGGCCTTCCTAACCTTTCTTGTCGAGGGTTGCCAGGGTCCTGAGATGGAGCAGCTGGTCAACGGAGGCGCCCTTAGCTCGTGCCTCACGCTGCTCAAGCAGATAGGCGGGGACACACTGCAGGTCTCCTGCCTCGCGGCTAACCCGGTCAAGGGCAAATGTAAGTTAAGTTGGAAAAAATCTTAAAAATAGAACTTTATCAAGAGAGACTTTTCATGGAACTCGTGCGTGTTAGCTACGAGCATTCACTAAGTGTATTATATATTTTCAGCCGCTGAACGTCTCCTGATATTCGAAGACGAGAGACTAGGCGCTCGCGCTCAGGGTGCCTCGCTGACGGGGCCCGAGCTAGCGTCCCTCATGAAGATAGGCACCAGGGTGGTCCGCGGCAAGGACTGGAAATGGGGCGACCAGGTTGGTATACATAGATAATAGGCTTATTACAGTCAACAGAGAAGATAGTTATAATGGAGAGAGAGAGAGAACTTTGGGTTCTCATTAATCTATGGAGTTGGACACGGCGAGCTCACTGTCCAGTGATCGTGACTGCTATTGCCAGGGAATAAGACACATCCATCTGCTAACAGCTTCGGTATATACTCTTCACGAATATAACAAAATACACCACAAATACATCCCTTCATTCCGCTTCGTGCTGGCACAAAAATAATGCACACTCGCACCTTTCAGGACGGCGTGCCCGGCTCCGAGGGTCGCGTTATAGGTGACCTCGGCGAGGACGGGTGGGTGCGCGTAGCCTGGGATTCGGGCGGCACCAACTCGTACCGCATGGGCAAGGAGGGCAAGTACGACCTCAAGCTCGCGCGGACGCCGTCTCCTCCGCCCTCTGACGACGAGACCGTCAATGAGGAAAGTGAGTGTTTCATATGGTTACTCCGTGGCTCTTGAGCGTTCGAGCGGGTTGCACCAACACGTTACAGACCGATCAACGTTATATATGGCGCCGGCAGCTGTTATTCCGTAGAAACTTGACAAACTTTTCATAGATTCAGATTTAGTTTTACAGACGGTTTGGTGCAACCCACCCTTAAGAGTTATGATTACACAGGGCGACATTTTACAGCGATACAAATGAACGTATCACGAACGAGCCGCTAGGCCTAGATCAGAGATTACCTGCCATAATCATGCCCATCGATAATGTATTACGTTTGTGCCGCTGCAATTAGTTGTTGTGTGTAACCGCTCTTATGAATAGGTGTCTTAGAAAAGGAAGACTTTGATTTGATTAATGATTCGACATAACATTGGTTATGTATGCGACTTATTTTCTGTGGATTAAACGCGTTCATTTGTTTCGTGTAATGACGACGCCAGAAGCACACGCTATACGTCAATGGACATTGGAACACGTCATTTTTCTATTTTGTGCCGAACGGAGGGTAATTAAAGCCATACAAATTGTTGATATAGCTACTAATACTGAATGTATATAGATATAGCTACTTATTACTGGAGGCACAGTACCAGTGAGACAGGAGTTGCTAAGCCGCGCTCGACGCCCTTTTGGCATCAACCTGCTAGATAACAACTTTTTATTTAAATACAACGACGGTGGCAAACAAGCCTACGGCCTGATGGTAAGCGGACACCGCAGCCTATAGACGCATGCAACTCCAAAGGAGTAACATGGGCGTTGCCGACTCGCCGGATTCGCCGTGTTTACAGCTGAAGGAACCAATTCCCTCGCTCTCAACACAACACATCCTCGGGAGCTCTGGCGACCTTGCTCACCTCCAGGAACACAACACTACTACAGAGCAAGTAGTAGTGTTATTATGGCTGTGGTCTTCTGCAAGGCGGAGTTACTTTCCCAGTTGGGCTACTCCAAATTCGAGCGGGATGACATTTTGCTCACGCCTCACCAACTGTCACTGAGGGTCTTAAACCTCCGACCAATATTTTTCGCAGCCGACTTCATCCTCGACTGGTGGCCAGTAGGCGAGGTCCGCTCGGCCTGCGCCGGCGCCGTCCGTCTCCTGTGCGCGGCCTCGGGCGCGCTGAGCGGCCAGAGCGCGGTGGCGCGGCGGAACGTGGCCGCGCTGCACCGCCGGCTGCTGGCGCTGGCGCACGCGCACAACACCCCGTCGCCTACCGCGTTCAACGGGTACAATCACACCGCGCTGGCGCTGTTGCGAAGTAAGTTCGGTTGTGGGCCACCGCTTTCATAGCCGTATTCACATCGATGGCGAGGAGAGTTTCTGGTCAACTTTATTTGGAGTCTATAAAAATATATTATGAAATATCTATAGTAATTTTTTATTCGTTCGGCGTGAGTAGATGAAATTACTGACTGCGCGGGCTAAATAGTAATGTAAATGATTATTATTTGCAAGAACAACGATGTGTCAATATAATGTATATATTTCGATTACAGCGAGCGCACACAATCCGGAGATGAGAGTATTATTCTGCACGGACTCCTGGTTCGAACTGTGCTACAGCATCATATCGGGAACTGAGAAAACGATTAACCAGGATCTCATCTACTCTCAGGTAGGAACATTACACATGGAAATTTCAGAGTCGCGTTCAGTAGTTTCATTTGATCCGAACAAAGGACGCTCTGGTTAGGTCTCTTAACATGTCTCCTTCTATCACCATTGGATAGAAAGAGATGAGATTCATCTGGTTTTAGATTTTATTAGTTTCCTTTTTCTCTCCTACTCTTGTCAGCACTTCTTAATTTGTGTTTTTTTCCGTCCAGCTAATTTTCTCCATTCGACGCCGACACCACATTTTACCATGCAGGTCAGAATATCCGCTTACATACATGGTCCAGGATAATGCCAGTTTCTTGATATTCCGGTTACGACAGAAATTTCTGTTTAGGACAATGAAACCGCCTAGAAATAGGAGCTACGTGCGGGAATCGAACTAAACTGTTGAATAACGAAAAGAAAGTTTAAATAGCTCTCAATTCTTCTGTTGATAGTGGATACTTAGGGCTCTCCCACAACTTCCACAGTTATATAGTATTGCCAATATCCAGATCCAGTGCACATGGCTCCTCCGGCGCGCGCTGACCGAGCACGCGGGCCCCGAGGAGTGGCGGCACACGGTGTGCGCGCAGCTGGTCGCGCTCACCGGCCGGCTGTGGCTCGAGACGCACCCGCACGACCCGGCGCTGCGGCAGACACTCGCCGCCAACGTCCCGTGCGACGAGGAGGAGATAGGTCTGTATCGTGTGGCCGAGCAGACCCAGAGGAAAGGCTTACAAACTCCCATGTCCAGCGTGACGAAGAAAGCATAGATATCATGTCGTGTACTAAGACATTTCGGTTTTAAAACGTGGAAAATGGACGGACTTCTATTGTTTCATCACATCTATTGTTTATGTTCAAGTGGGTTTATCAAACAATTACGCATAAACAATAGAACAAACAGTAGCAACTCCAGTACACGTGCCACACTTCAGTCCGTATTATGACGTCTCTTTGCTATCTTTTCCTTTCATATTTAGCGCATTCACATGTAGTGTATTTTCTTCATTTTAATTGGAACAAACTTATATGTAATCCGAGCCACCACCACACTACATCAGCTAATTCGGCATTTTAACCAAACCTTTCTGACGACCGCTTTAGCCTAGTTGGTAGTGACCCTGCCTACGAAGCAAGAGGTCCTGGGTTCGAATCCCGGTAAGGGCATTTATTTGTGTGATGAGCATGAATATTGGTTCCTGAGTCATGGTTGTTTTCTATATATTTAAGTATTTATTTATCTATATAAGTATGTTTATCGTCGTCTAGTACCCATAGTACAAGCTTTGCTTAGTTTGGGACTGTGTAAGATGGTCCCCTAATATTTATTTATTTATCATTACTAACACGTTATGTATGCCATGTAAAAGCCCGTCAATAGGACTGGCGTCCTTGTCTACTACTATCGAAGCGACGCGCAATAATTGCTCAAGAAAATGCCTAGTACCTGTGACCTTAATGTAGCTAACCTAACCCCTTCTAATAATTTCCCTGTACACATTGTAGACGTCCGCTGGCGCGCCCCAGCGACCGCGAGCCACACGGGTGCGATCTGCGCAGCACTAGTGCAGCTTATACGACAGCTGCACGCCACGGCGCAGTGGCACGGGCCCATCACGGCGCTATTGCTTGATAAACTGCAGCTCGTTGGGCAGATGGTAATGCCTGGCAACTATAGGTCATGTGGTTTGCTATCACCGCAGTCAGGGGGCCGGATCAAGTGCGCCTGGAAGTCGCACCCAGCGCTTATTGTCGCGTTTGAGCTGCGTAAGCGGCTCTCAAATCAGTGTATGATTGCTACAATAAACGCTAGGTGGTGTTTTCGGGCGCCCTAATCCCAAACGTGTTCAGTACCCTGAACATGTTTGGGATTAGGGCGCCCGAAAACACCGTGTTCGTAACCAGTTGCGAATGAAGTTAGAAAACTGCCTTGCTACTAATCTATGAAAGATAAACGTCCCAATGTTTGCCCCTTATTGCTATGAATGAGGAGTAATAGATGGCGCGCATTTCATTATTGATTCATGAAAATTCCAATAGATGTCGCGGTTCATGGCATGTATCACTAAGAAGTGCTGCCTTGATACCGAACGCCTTGCTGCATATCTAGTCAGTCCAGACAATGCTCAATAGATGGAGCGAGGTGCCGTTGTGTGCTACTTTGTTCAAGGTAATATCAAGAGATGGCGCGGTATTCATTAGTTTAGCCTACATTCAATAGATAGAGCTCAACACAGCTTCATTCGTTTTAGTTTAGACGATGACCAACAGATGCCATGGATAATAAGTTCATGTAGGACGTGATAGATGACGCTAAAGTTAAGTTTTTAGAATAGTTCCGTCTTTGAATATAGATGGCGCTGAGAATGTTAGTTTTGGTCGTGACCATCAGATGGCGTGCTATTGTGTCAGTTTGCCATCTTTCGATAGATGTCGTGCTGCCCATGGTTGCCGTAACACTCAGTAGATGAATAAAAAAATCAGTTAATTATTAGTTCTGGTGCGGTCCATAGATGGCGACTGGTCTGCTGCACAACTTTTCACAACTCAATAGATGGCGCTAAAATGTTTTTATTATTAGTTCAATTATTATCAGTTCGGCTCTATGTTAGTTATGGTTCAATGAACGTTCAATAGATGGCGCAACAGCTGGTTTATTAGTTGTTCAAGCTCGACTCATAGGTAGCGCCGTCTCAAATTCTCAACAAATCTCAATAGATGGCGCAAAAGTAAGTTTATTAGTAGTGTGCTCAACCCATAGATGGCGCCTAGTCTACTGTTTTCATTATGTTTCTAGAGATGGCGCAGAAATTAGTTTAGTATTAGTACAAATATAATCTGAACATGGCGCTGTGCTAGCAAATGGTTCAGGTAAAGCTCAATAGATGGCGCAAAAGTTAGTTTAGTAGTAATTCAAACTTAACCCATACATGGCGCCTAGTTTGCTTTGCCCAACAAATCTCAATAGATAGCGCAAAAATCAGTTTATGGCGCAAAAGTAAGTTTATTAGTAGTTTGTTCATCCCATAGATAGCGCCTAGTCTACGGTTTTCATTAAGTTTCTAGACATGGCGCAGAAATTAAGTTGAGTATTAGTCCAATTATAATTTGAAGATGGCGCTGTGCTAGCAAATGGTTCAGGTAACGCTCAATAGATGGCGCAAAAGTTAGTTTAGTAGTAGTTCAAACTTAACCCATAGATGGCGCCTAGTCTGCTGTGGCCAACAAATCTCAATAGATGGCGCAAAAATCAGTATTATTTGTTCTGACTTTGTCTAATAGATAACGCCTAGTTTGTCATTTTGCAGTAATTCAGCGGTCACTCAATAGATGTCGCGCCGTTTTTAACTTTCCTAATGCTCAATAGATGGCGCAAACGCTTATAATTCTAATGTCACTAGATAGATGGCGTTGTTCGGAGACTTGGGCTGTGGTCACTAGTTGGCGTTGATGACGCAAGTGCTGTACTCGTCCAATAGATGGCAGTGGCAAATGTATTTTATCTATCATCAATAGATGGCGTTTTTATCAATTTTATACATGGTGTCCGATTCATGACATAGATGGCGCTTATTTAAATAAAAGTTCTTTTAAAACCTGATAGATGGCGTTAATATTAATATAAATTATAATAATTACAAATTCATTCCTACACGCTTTATCACCTTTTGAATGTTATTTTAATGTTTTAATTCCATTTAAGAAATTTGTTGAAAACGTCCAACGGAACACTTATGCGATCACTCGGAGGCTGTCCGTCTGTCACAGCCAGTTTTTTTATTTACATAACTATTAAACACTTAATAAACTGCACTAAAATTCTAGCCAGATATCAATAAGACTTGAGCTCTGAGTAGTTGTACGAGGGGCGGCTGATAAGTTCTAAGCCTATGGTAGAAAAAAACAATATATAAAAAATAACTTATGTTTATTTTTAATATAATCTCCCTCTAATTCAATGCATTTTTTTCATTTTTTATACAATGCATTTAGGCCGTTAAAAATATTCTTTAGATTGGCCTTCAAAATGCTCCTGTACAGCCGCCTTCATGTCTTCATCACTGTCAAATCGCTTTCCCCGTAACTCTCTCTTTAAATTACTGAACAGAAAATAATCGCTAAGGGCTAGGTGTGGACTGTAGGGTGCAGAGGCGGCTCGCCCTAAGGAGCGCTGGTGCAGTGAACTCCCATAAATAATTATAACAAAATTATACTCATTAATCTCATTATTAAGATTACTATTTAAAATCTTAAAAAACGACTGTACCAATAAAATAATTACCTTTACACATTACAAGACATCCCATACACCTGTACTGTATCATTTCATAGGTAACGCGCGAGGCGGAGCGCTCACGATTGCGCTCCTATGAAACAAGATTCAGTATATTGCCTAATACGAAATCCAATAAGAGAGTGAAAGAGAAAATTCGCTACAGTCCTGCGCGTGAAACAGAAGATTTTCTATGAAAAAATAGCCAAATTCGGAGTGCCGCTCACGCGACGTTAACGTTGACGCGTTCGGGCGGTAAAATTAACCGGCAATTGCCGGTTAATTTTACCGCCCGAACGCACGACAGCGATTGCGTGCGACGTTGCCACTCCTATATAAACAAACACTAGTCAACTTAAATGCTGCATGCGCGCGAATGCAAAATCGGGTATTTTCTAATTAATAATCATTTAATACGTGTTTAAATACCCTGTACTTATAAGTTATTACTTGTGAGTGTTAAAATGGACAATTATAAACTTGTGAGTGTTAAAATGGACGATTATAATGTGGTGTTCATAAAAAATGTGAAAAAACGTTACAAATTCGGCTTGAATTGAAGGCAAAGGGACCGCGACGGCCTGAACTTGACCTTACGCAAACATGTACGACGAAAACCAAAACATACGCGTGTGTTTCAATCCGAATAATATGTGAAAAGGGTGAAAACACCGTAGTTCTGTGGTGGTGATGAGAGTCACAAACTATTTTGTTTTCCGTGTCTTTCTGCTTGGGCTGAAACGGGCGTTAACGACCTAACTCATCTTTCAATCAAGATGAAAATAACATTCACAATCTCGGTAGGTACCATTTATTTGTTACATGAACTGCAGTTATTATAGCGTCTATCGGACGACAAGATATTCGCAAGGTACTAGATTCCGCGTAAGTACCGAAAGTCTATACGCGAGTTCAATGACCGTGTTGACGAAAACAGGCACATTTTACGAAGGTTAATAGATTGTGCATGACGTGTCTTCGGAATCCCTGAATCCCGGAATCTGCTAACGCTATGTATTTTCATTGTTTTATTTCAAGTGAACAACCATACAATTTTGTCACGAGCCGCCTCTGGTAGGGTGGGTGGTCGATTTGCCTCGCATCCCGGGCGGTGTGAACGGGTGCATTGTCTTGCAAAAACAAAATGCCTTTCCTTAATTTGCCCCTCCTTTTCTCAACTACCGCTTTTCGCACCTCTCTCAATAGATTGGCATAATAAAGTGCATTTATCGTAGAACCTTTGGCCTAATAATCTATTAAGAGTGCCATCACAGTCCCAAACCACAGTGACCATTAACTTAGATGCCGTTTTTTGCACTTTAAACTTCTTCGGTGGTCTTTCACCCTTTTCAATCCACTGCACGGATTCAGACTTACACTCCGGATCATACTGCCTGATCCATGTTTCATAACAGTTACTATTCGGGAGCAAACTTCATCTATACCATCTCCGCACAGATCTAAAAACGACTGTGAAGTTTCAACACGACGTTCTTTATCGAACGCCGTTAGCATTTTCGGTACCCAGCGAGCACTGACCTTAGTCATGGTCAAATGTTCATGTAAAACCTCCCCAACCCGTTCTTTACTAATGCCTACAGTATCAGCTATTTGCCAAACCTTAACTCTCCGCTCTTCTAATACCAATTTTCTGACTTTTCTTACATTTTCTTCAGTCACCACCGATATTGCCTCCCTGAACGGGGATCGTTTTCAATCGACTCCCTACCCAGTTTAAATAAGCGACTCCACTTTTTGACCGTAGCATAAGAAGGTCCAGAGGAACCATAAAAACTAGCCATTTCTTAAAAAAATATATTGCGATGATTTAGCATTTTTTGTAAGGAACTTAATTACAGCACGATGCTCAATTTTCGTAATATTTGTTGATAATTCAGACATGGTGAACTTTGCCGTTGAATATATCAAGAAAAATTCAAACAAATATAACATGATTTTGTTTTTAAATGGCCTTTCTAGTGGCCAGTACCATAAACGCGTATACGACCTCGAAATACCATAGGCTTAGGACTTATCAGCCGCCCCTCGTAGGTTAGGTTGTATGCTTAAATCCATAACTATCGGGAACTAGATATTTCCCTGTTTATCAAAGCAAGCAAAACATCATCAAAACCTCATATTTCTTCACACACTGAAAGAAGGAAAGGGAAGATAAGATGTACTAACTGTATTCCTGTCGCAGGTGACCAGCGACTGGCACTGGTGGCCGCACACCAACCAAGAACTCAAGCGCACCACCAAACCCATACCACCCAGTCTGGAGACTTGCCTCATAGGTAAGTTATGACTGACTAGTGAGATGCGTTTATGACCAACTAATAACATAGAACTGCTATCGGGAAAGTTGTTTTGTACACCGTTGTTATTACAATAAGAGCTTATTGAGACTTAGCAAGATTCCGGTGGGGTCCACCGTCGCCTGAGAAAATGGACCACAACCTCAAGACATATCTTTTATCCTGTGAGCTGTCAGCATTGAATTCTCATTTAAGGTATAAATCTTGTGGTGACTTTAGAAAATGTCTTGTTCAGAAAGCAAAAAGAACGAAACCAGTAATACGGTTCCTTTCAATGTTGGAGTTTAAGGAATTCCATTGAATTATTTTGATCTTTATGTAGAACCCGGTACACAAGAGGATATTTTTGGTCCGTGTACTATCGACAACACAGCTAACTGACCATCGGTGCACCTTAACTGCATTGTAATAAGGTAGAACCTTATTACAATGCAGTATGGTCAGTTAACAAGCAAAATCTATATTGAGTTGTATTTTTTCAGCTGGCGCTCTCGGCGTGGCCGGTGGCGTGGAATGGCGCATCAGACTGGGCCAACGCGTGGCGGCCGGCGCGCCATCGCGCAACGCCACAGTCACGCAGATATCACCCCGGGCCAAGGTGACCCTGGTGTCGGACGACAATACTTTCACGAGGGTGAGTTGACTGTTACATGTTGATAGACAGATAGATAGATAGATAGATAAAGCATTTACTTGGCTACAGAGTCACAGTTACAAAACTGACACACATCAATCACATTCAAGGATGTGCACACTATCTGATATTGCCTCGTGTCAGTAGTTGCCTTAATAAGTGTGGATCACACAGAATTAGCACTTCCCTCAAGTCCCAAGCCTTACTCTGTAGAAACTGACTCGTCGAACATGAAAAGAGATATGTGGATGAGTTTTGACATGTTGATGATAAGCCCATTGTAAGGGTGTGAAAGTTGGCACAGTAACAACGAAGAAAGTCATCCTGTAGGAGTGTATCTTTCTGCAGTGACATAGGGGTTAGACGTCGCACCGCTATGTTCACAATAAGCAAAGTATGTGATCAAAGGCCACGTTGATTACAAACTACTTAGTACATCGTCTACTCGCATAAAATTCCGATAATGTCATGTGAATCGTTCAAGTCAACATGACTCGATGTAGAACGCGCGCTAAACATTGTTTCTGTAATCATCCACGCGGTGCTTCAGAAACAGTGCATCCGAAACATTGTTTACGTTGGGTTTTCATATATTGTTCAACAGATGGAGTTAAGCAGCATCCAAAGCATAGAGAGCGAGCGGTTGATCACCCCTCTAGGAGGCGGCGAGAGCGCGCTCCGCGTGTGCGCCGCGCTGCTCGGCGCCGGCCCGCAGGCCACGCCTATGCACCCGCACCACTTGCCTGGTACCTATTTTTTGGAAATTACCTATAAGTATATGGGACTGCTAAGGGGATGCCTTGATTCGAGTCGATTCGCGAAAACCACGCCCCCTTGACAATGTCAGTTATGGCGTTTTACATGGGGCGTAAGTTTGGAATAAAAGAATAAAACTGAGAGTACACGACGCGTGTGCAGAGGCACGCTTATGCCTTCCGCGCACGAGAAAAAGTGATGCAACACAATCTTCGGGAATGGCTTTTTTGGACAGTCAGCGTCATATAGTTAGTAGCAGCCAGAGTAGCCAAATGTTTCGTAACACACACTTATTCTTACAGTAATAAAGACGTGTACCGAAATATTTGGCTACCTTGGCTGCTACTAACTATATGACGCTGACTGGATAAATTTCGTAAAATACCTTAGTGAAGTTTTATTCATATTTCTTTAAGTGAGATAAACTGTACTATTAGCTTAATTGTGTCGTAAAATAATGTATTGTTTGAGTAGGCTGAGTAAAAAAAGGAAAATAAAGACCCAACTTTGTTTTTTTTACAATCGAGGAAATTTTAGGCATTCAAGTATCGATTAAATCAGATAAACAATCAAGAATCATATATCTGAAAATCAGACCTTATTGTTTCTTAATCTAGTCAGATCGGCGTTTGCTTAGTACGCGATAGTTTCCAATGCACTTAATACAATCAGAACGCATGCCTTTCGACGGCGGCAGCCACCATTCGTGGGAGCGAGCTACTGTTGCCGCCTGCAGTTATGGCCGGGTCCTGAGTTGTTAAATAAAGCAATTCCATTGTTGCTTCATTTTGCAGCGCAATGTTTTGATTTGGCTAACAAAAATGGTTTGATAGATATCAAAACCACTTCGGGTGTGGGAAGCAAAGTAAAGTAATAAAGGTTTATTTGGCACAATTTCGATATCAATAATTACCAGAGGTCTCCGCACTAGGCTTCGCCTGTATCGTGGGGAACCAAATACAAGTTACATTTTAGAATTGTTACATTGTTACAAATTACACAAGGAGGAACAAAACAAAAGGAACTTAAATATTTACATCGCAATTTTACATTATAAAATACACGAAATTATACTTCTTAAATTGCATTATCTAAAATAGCTTCTGTCTCGGCGTAATTTGACGAAAGGAGAAGAATTGCAAGATTGTTTTCTTCATGAATTTTACGAACAAGATTGTAATGGGAATGTCGTAAGACTTGAGTTGGCTGGCTGGTGAGTATCCACCAGAGCTGTGGGAGGTGGCCGAGCGGTGTGCGATGAAAAAATACACCAACAGCGTTGCTAGCCTCGTATCTCTTCCTATTGGTGGTTTTTCACTATGCACACCGCATCCTAAAGAGCGTACCTAACGTGTACCGCTTTGTTGCAGCGGAGCTGGACGTATACGGCCTGAGGAAGCAGCAGATCGAGCTGCTGACGCTGTGCGCGGTGCGCGGGCTGCTCACCACGCGCACGCGGCTGCGGAAGGTGCTCTCCCAGCCGCCGGACACCGGTGAGTCCGTGTGGGCGACGCTTTAGTAGACTCCTATGCTGGGGCCACACTAAAGAGAAATGCCATTCATTTTCGCGATAAGCGTAGTGTGTGGCCGTACCTTTAACGTCCATTATCGCGATAATTAATGGCATTTCTCGTTAGTGTGGCCCCAGCATTAGAAAGAAAGAAAACATTAACAAACAAACAAACTGTACACCACACATACGCACATACACATTTGCCACGAAATGGTCACAACTCAGCGTAATGCTGGCAGGGCCGGCGCTGGCTTTCGGTTGGACGTCTCTTCGGTTTTGGACGTATCTTATGTTTATATTTTATACCTTGCACCAACTTACTAAAATACAGACCGGTCAACGATCAAAATTGGTCCAAAGTCTGCCCTTCTGTCACAGCCAGTTTTTTACTAACGAAGTTTGAATAGGCTTGCCCTTGATGGACTTTGACTATACCTGTATCTCACCAAGAAACAAACACTTCACATTCTTCTTATAATGCAGTACCGCCGGAGACAAGTAAACGCGACTCTTTGAAAGCTTACTGTAGCCATCTTTACTATAGATAGGTATGTGCACCGTTCATTTCGTATGGCAATGTTTAAACCGAAGTTGTATCCACCAGGTTCGACCGACTCTGGCACCGAGAGCACCATGTTCCGGCGGCTGCTGGCGCTGGGCACGCGGCCGAGCCCGCTGGCCGCGTCGCTCACGCCGCGTGAGCTCGCCTCCGCCGCGCTCACCATAGTGCAACAGCTAGCTGCTCATGTGCACACTACCGGTGAGTGTGCTACTGACACACAGTTATGGTGCGAAGTCCCTGAAGCGCTCACAGCCTAGCGGCGCCTGCGAGTCGGATACGATAACGCAGGTTAAGCAAAGATGGCAGCGGTCAGTCTATGGATGGGTGACCGCCTGATGTTTGCAGTGGTAAATATAATTGAGCGCTTCCGTGCTTTAAACGGGCTGCCTGGCATCATTTTGACACCCCCATCCCCGCATAATGGCAATGACACCCATTCTGTGGGGCCATTTTGCGGCGCTACTTAGACTTCTGTGGTTTTTTCGTTCGCTGCATTCACTTACTTCTCTTTATAGCCAAGAAATAGTCATGAACTTTGTATTTACAAACCCGTATATATCCTTCTAGGTGACGAAAAGGATCACGAGACTCCTCCAGACATGCCCGTGGTCGAGAAAACCAACGTCGTGCCGTCTTCCAACGACCCCTCAACCAGCACGGCATCATTAGGTGTGTACTCGCAACTTTAAACTTAAACCGTTTATGTTAAGGTATATTTTAAATTGATTCCGATATACTTCCAGCCCGCAAAGACCTGTACTAACAGTTATAAACTTAAAACATTTATATTAAGGTCTATTTTAAATTGATTCCGATATACTTGCAGTCGTTCCAGGCCGCAAAGAACTGAATGCGTGGAGCAACACGCCGCAGGTGAAACAAGTCGTCGAAATGGGGTTCGCTAGGACCGCCGTGTACGCGGCCATACAAGTTCTAGGTAAGACTCTTATTATATGAAATTATTTTTATCCTTTGGTAAAAAAAAGTGTATGTACTCATTTAATTAACCCCTTGATCATAGGAGTATACCCAAACTTAAATAGAATAAATGCCCTTTTTATTTCTGGAACACTGGACCCTAGTCTTAAAAGTATATGTGCCTAGCGGCCCTGGGGTGTAGTAGTCCATCAGTCATGAAAAAAACTCGTCGCTTTATAACGGCAATCCGGGGTACCTATGCCCCAATTGTACTGCAGTATTCTTTCTAAAATCCTACTAATATTATAAATGCGAAAGTTTAGATGTTTGGATGTTTGTTACTCGATCACGCTTAAACGGCTGAATCGATTTGAATGAAATTTTGCACGAAGATAGTTTATAGCCTGGATTAAAATATAGGATAGTTTTTATCCGGGGTCCACGCGGACGAAGTCGCGGGCGGAAGCTAGTAATACCTAAAATAAACCTTAACCAATACCACACACGTGTCAATTTCAGGCGGCAACGCCGTGCCATCAGTGGAAACTCTAGTCGCGTACCTTCTAGAACTATCCCAGCATGGTATCGAACAGTCGGTGTTCGAGCCTAAGCCGAATACGTCGAAGGCCGAGAAAAAGCCGACTCCGTACCGGTGGCGCAGCTGTTTCGCCTCTGAAGAAGAGTACGCACAGTACTTATCCGATGTTATTACTGCCGGGATGACTGTGCGGTGCTGCAAGGCGTTTGAATCTGTAAGTGTCGCGTCATTCAAGAGTTTGATACAAGTTGAAATGTGCGATATCGTTTGATGTACAAACGCCAACACAGGTAACTGACCATCCTGTATTTATATTGAACCTTATTACAATGCATATGAAGTACATGGATGGTCAGTTAACTGTGTTTTTCAGTGTGTTTAACCATTGGCTCTGTGGGCTAAGACCTTACGAATACTGGACCTCATTAAAAATATATGTTTTTTTCACAACTTTCCAAAGCTGAATCGACATTACTTAAAGGGGTGTTGACACCAAAAAATAAACCAATAACGTTGAATCGTCTCGAAAAACTATTAAAGTATTGACAAATGGAGTAAAAAGGAGAGCAAGCGATTAAATAAACACAGTCATAAGTATCCAAAGTTTTAAGAGGAGGTATATTGTGTCCCTTTTCCGCAAAACGCACTTCATATGAAACGATGGTCATTTACTATGACGCTCGGCGATGAGACGTCACGATGCGTTTTTCTCTAACAAGCAATATTAAAACGGTTGTAGCTTCGTATATTTGTGTGATAACTGAATGGGATTTTCGTCATATTCGGCATATTTTTTGCCTTTTTTCTTTTGTATTAATAATACCAATAATACATTTTGAGTCTACACCCTTTTTTTAGTGTTAGTACAGAACATTTTTGTCATACTTATTAAATAAATTGAAATGATTTTCAGGTGCAATTGGGGGATGTTGGGCAAGTCCAGAAAGTTGAGCGTGACATCAAACAAAATGTTTTCCTGCACGTAAGTTTACAAATCACCCTGCTTATCAATGCAGCTGCCCGCGCGCCTACCAGAGATCGGAGCCTTCCATTTGTGATGCATCCCTGCCGCTCTAAGTCGGGGTTCCTTCGTTTCACGACAATCCCCGATACAGTCAGCCTTCCGGTCCATTTAAGGTGGTTCGATTTCCATACAAAACGTTTTTTGACATTCGCGGGCTAACGGCGTGATTTTTTAAGGAACTTATGTAACTAACTTTCATAATATGGCTTTCCATTTGCGCGAAATTCCCCCTTTCCTTGAATAGAATTATATAAAGGCTACGCTGTCTGCTTACCATCAGGCAGACCGAATGCTTCCTGGCCACCGTGGTAGTATTAAAAAAAGTTTTCTGCTACATGTATGAGCACTTAAGGTGTTTCGATTTCCATATAAAAAGTTATTTGACATTCACGGGCTAACGGCGTGATTATTCAAGAATCTTATGTAACTAACTTTCATCAATTGGCTTTACATATGCGCGAAATTACCCCTTTCCTTGAATAAACTAGAATAATTTGAGATATTAGTTTGTGACCTCATACTTTGGGAAAACCAATTTTCTCCATTTTTTCTACTTTATATAAGGGTACATTATTACAAGTTAATTCATAACTTGCAATGTATGTTTGTCCGGGTGGAATCTTGCAATTGGATTTTGAAGTAGATATCTTCAACCGATTGAGCTGAAATTTTAGGTTAAGGTATAGTTTGGATGACAATTCAATATTATTGTACCATTGACCTGATCTGATGATGGAGACAGAAGGTGGTTATGGGAATTCAGTACTTAACCGACGTAACCCCGTTGAGTTTGGGCTCGTTAGAATCGTCTCAATGAGTAGTTGATGACGGCATACAGAAAAGTACAGGCGGTAATAAAAGCTTGTACCAAAAAATATTTTTTTGACGGAAACCTATTTTCCTTGACCGTGTCAATTTTCCGATGATAGGTCGAGTGGCGCGGCCTCGGCCGCGTGGCAGGCGTGCGCGCGGTGAACGCTGAAGTGGTCTCCGGCGGAGCGCCCTTCATGTCCGGGGACCGGGTGAGGATCCGCTCGGCCGTCACGCAGCCGCGCTACAAGTGGGGCTGCATCGACCACACCAGCGTCGGGACCGTCGTCGGTGAGTGTCGGTGCACGAGGAATACTGAGAAAATAGCAAGGAAACTTCACAAATCCTACGCATCATCATCATCGTATCAGCCGAAAGACGGCCACTGCTGGACATAGGCCTCCCCCAAAGAGTGCCACAATGACCGGCCCAGCATCCAGCGACCTCCCACGTCCTAACGCGCGAAAGGATGTTTTTTCCAGTAAAATCTACTGCAGTTGGAAATAACTACAGCTTAGAAAATTTAAAAAAAACCCCGACATTTTCATTTCAAAGATCAGTATCTCAAAAACAGCTGTACCGATTTTGTTGAAACGTAGCTAAGAACCAATTAAATTGTCATTCTATGGAATTTGCTAACTATGTAAACAAACCGTCATACTGAATTTGACATTAAATGTCAATTTCAATACATTGTTGGTTTACATACTTAGCAAATTCCATAAAATGACAGTTTAGATCACATCAACTTTCGAATAATAAAGAAACCGCATTCAAATCGGTCCATCCGTTTGGAAGCTACGATACCACAGACAAACACGTTAAACTTCTAACACCCCTCTCTTTGCGTCGGGGGTTAAAAAAACGAGTTGCAATAACCGTACTTAAAAACCGCGTGTGCGATTAGACAAATTCCATCACTGGGGGCAACTACGAGTATGGTGGACTTGAAATTGTTTTAAAAACCAGAATTATGCTATTCTAGACTGTCAAGATATAGATAGTAAAATATTGCCGTATTCGTTTTAAAGGCATTTCTACAAGAACATTCAAGCCTGGAGAGCTATCCCAGGATTGAAATATTGCAAGAAACGGCGTCTTCTGATGCCTTGGCGCTAAGCAGGAACTTTCTACCTTTCTACGCATGTTGGTAAGGATGCTTACATGGCATTGTTGCCTAAACAAGCACATAAAAGCGTTAGGACTGTGTGACACAAGGTAGTGCAGACTCCGCCTTGAAAGAGACGCATACACAGACACATCCTAATCGATTGCCCCTGCCTTATGCGCAGCCGTAACTCCTTTCTGGGCCAACACATCATGTGCCTGGAGATCAAATTTCTTGAGGTCAACAGTATCCTGCAATTGTTCGTCACAGGACGTCACAGGACCAAGAATTGTAGTAAGTGGCGATCTGAATAGATCAGCGATGGCCGCAGTATAAGGGCTCTCACAGCCCGGAAGCCACTACCAGAATAATAATAATATCTAATATGTTCACGGTCTTTCCAGGTATTTCCCACAGCGGCAGGGACTTGACTGTGGACTTCCCGCAGCAGCCCAATTGGACCGGGCAGGTCAGCGAGATGGAACTCGTCACTGATCAATGTTAGTATCTAGAACCTAATATGATATTTCTCGTTATTAGTTAGCATACGTTCGCTAGCTGCATCCGTAAAAAGTACTCTGGAATCCACGGTAGCCTAGTGGTTCAGGCATTCGGCTGTCAAGCGGCGTCCGTGGGTTTGAATCCCGGCTCATACCAATGAGTTTTTCGGAACTTATTTACGGAATATTGAAAGAAAACATCGTGGGGAAACCGGTCTAATCCCAATAGGTCTAGTTTTCCCTCTGGGAAGGTCAGATGGCAGTGGCTTTCGTAAAACTAGTGCCTATGCCAAATCTTGGGATTAGGTGTCAAAGCGGACCCCGAGCTCCTTTAGGGGCACAACCGGAAACAACGCTAGGAGAACGATGATGGTGCATCTGTAAAAAGTACTCGGCTAATGGTTGCGCGGCACTGCTTGCCTCAAGCATGACGATACTAACCATTTTCAGACCGTTCGAGATATTTGTAAAAGAACTGCGGCGGATTTCGAACCAAACTTGCCGCATTCATACGGAACTAGATTGTGGCCATAAATATGTTTTTGTATCCATCCGTTTTATCAACAGCGGAATGGGGCGAGTCAGCGGGCGGTACCATGGTCAACTGGCGCGGCGCTATCCGCGTGATCCGAGTGTCGTCCTGCCGGCCCACTGCGGGCGCGCGGCGGCTGCTCGACTCCCAGCCGCACACGTATTGGCAGAGCGCTAGCGGCACTGGCCAGGTGAGCGTCGAGTAATTAGGGTGAATTCACCAGACATCTGCGAAGGTGACAATAGTACATTACGTACCTGGGGCGGTGAATTCGTGATTGCCCCAGATCGCAGGTGTTTGCGGCCCGAACCTAAGGTGGTCGTCGTTAACCTACGAATAAAACAAATTGAGTACTTTTTATTTTTATTTCATTGCAAGTTTTAGAAAGGCACTATACAAATCTCGGCGAGAAACGGGGTTGCCGGCCGCGTAGATATTTACTGTTACAAACTAAACATATGAGAGCGTTTCTCAAAAAAAACGCCACTACATTTTTTTCGGAGATTTTCTGCAACTTTTATCTTATTTCTACTCAAAATCACGATGTCTTTCCATCCCAATAGGAGAAAAAAAGTGTCCCAAAATGTTCATACATTTTTGAACTTTCCTATTGTGTTACCACCATACAACGTGTATGGTAAATGGTAACACAATAGGAAAAATATCGTTGGGACAGTTTTTTGTCCTACCAGGGTCGAAAGAGCTCCTGATTCTGAGTGGAAATAGTTAACATAAAATTCCTAGAAGTACAATTAATAATAGTGGCATTTTTTTTGAGAAACGCTCATGAACAGTACATACAATAAAACAAAATAATTTTGTTACACCGCATATTAAACTTAAGAACTATTGCATGAAAAAATAAGAAGAGAAGGACTAGATATATTTAAAATTAAACTTGAAGTTAAATATTAATGTTTAGCTGGTGCAATGGGTCCCAATCTCAGCATATGCTGGGTTTGGATGCCCAGTGCTGGTTTGCAGAATGGTCCCTGTAGAAAGAAGGGCCCTCGTTTCCCGGCCTCTATAGTAATGCACCATTGCTCAACTCCGTACAGCACTGGATCCGCATAGAGATGCGCTGCGGCGTGCTAGTGCGCCGGCTCGGGCTCGGCGTGCCCGCGGGCAGCCACGGGCCGGCGGCGCTGGCCGTGCGCGCCGGCGCCAGCTTCGAGGACGGCGCGCTGACGCCGCTGGCCGCCGTGCCCTGCGCGCCGGCGGGCCGCGACCGCCCGCTGCAGCACCTCAAGCAGATACAGCTGCTGGCTGATTGTAAACAGGTGAGCCAGTGTTGTCGTGTCGTGTCCGCCAAATGAACTGCACGTGCTTAGCTCGTGTCATGTCAGCATCATGTTCGTATGCTTAGTCTTCGGCTTGCTACCGCTCCACTGATCATAATCTGTAGAGCCATTAGCACGCCTCTGACTTAAAGGGGTGCACTGGAATAATCGCGTGCTTTGAAACGCCGTTCTGACTAGGTTAAGAAACAAAAAGTCTGATTTTCAGATATATGATTCTTGACTATATGATTCTTTATCGGATTTCATCGATACATGATGGTCCAAAATTGTTGGATCTTTGTTTTCCTTTTTTTACTCAGCCTAAACACACAATACATTATTTTACAACGCTATCAAGTTAATACTGTAGTATTTATCTCATCTAAAATCTCACTTATTGAAATATAAATAAAACTTCAGTAAGTTAGGTATTTATCGAAATTTGTCAAAAAAAACCATTCTCGAAGAGTGTTGCATCTCTTATTCTCGTACGCGGAAGACATAAGCGTGTCTCTGTCAAGGACGCGTGATCGACTCGAATCAAGGCTAAGGGGATGCCTCTGCATGTGATTTCGCGGTAGGTCCAGTAGGACTTCTAGCGCCGCTGTAGGCGTGGTTCGGAACGCCCCCTTTATAGCCATGCATGCCGTTCTCTGCAACCTCATCACTCTTCATCCTCTGAGGGGCCATAGATCAATTTGAATTATAGACACAATAATAAAGTACCTACCGCGGATGTCCTGAATTTAGTTGCCCGTATTGGTTTTCAGAAAACATTTTTTATATTACTGAACGTTAAACTTTTTAGGGTTCCGTAGCCAAATGGCAAAAAACGGAACCCTTATGGATTCGTCATGTCTGTCTGTCTGTCTGTCCGTCCGTATGCCACAGCCACTTTTTTCCGAAACTATAAGAACTACTGTTGAAATTTGGTAAGTAGATGTATTCTGTGAACCGCATTAAGATATTCACACAAAAACAGAAGAAAAACAATAAATTTTGGGGGTTCCCCATACTTAGAACTGAAACTCCTTTTTTTTTCATCAAACCTATACCTGTGGGTTATCTATGAAGAGGTCTTCAAAAATGATATTCAGGTTTCTAATATTTTTTTTTTCCTAAATTGAATAGTTTGCGCGAGAGACACTTCCAAAGTGGTAAAATGTGTGCCCCCCCTGTAACTTCTAAAATAAGAGAATAATAAAACTAAAAAAAAATATGATGTACATTACCATGCAAACTTCCACCGAAAATTGGTTTGAACGAGATCTAATAAGTAGTTTATTTTTAATACATCATAAATCGTAAACCGCCATTTACTTTTCATTCAACGGACAATGGTACGGAACCCTTTGTGCGCGACTCCGACTCGCACTTGGCCGGTTTTTAGTATATTATGAGTTAGCTTAGTAAAGTCAACGCAACAATCTTTTTTTTCAGCACTACACGTGCATTGAGATCAGCATCAAGCAGAACCGCAACGTCAACACGGACTGCCGCGTCCACGGGCTCTACATCACCGGCTTCAGGCCGAACCCGCTCTACACGGACATCATACAGGTATCTTACTATACTCATACACTTATTGTATACCGTAAAATGGGGTGGGTAGGGTTCGCGGGGAGAGTTGGGTTATGAATGGGGAGAGAAGGTATGAAAGGGGGGTGAGATGGTTTTTTAAGGCTACTGCTACAAAAATAATGTATTCCAATTTAAAACGGCGCGATAGTAATACTCATAATAAAAAAAAAACGATCCAACAATCTTCCAAAATCACCTTTGTATGAAAACCCATCTCACCCCAATTACGAGGGACTACGGGGTGAGGTGGGTTTTCCTGTTTATCGTCAAAGTTATGAAATGGAACTATCCAAAATAAAATACAAACGTCCGGAACACTTATTATATACACCATTCAATTTCTATAAGTAAAAATAAAATGTTATCGAGGTTTGAATGTCAGTTTTCGCCCTACTCACCCCATTTTACGGTACGAAGTATTTTAATGCGAGCTTCTGAGGATCGTTGGAGTCGCCATGGATGTCCTCCTTCACATTCAACGCTGTTTCAAATTCAAATAAGGACAGAGCCTGAAATATAACGTGACAACTATGTTTAATCTTATATTAGCTTATCCCAAAAATCTGTTCTTGTTTGTACAAAAATAAACTTAGCGCATAACCGATTGCTTAAAGTCATATAACCAATTAAGACTGGATTAGTTAACCCTTAAATGCATAGTGTTGCCAAATTTCTACAAAGCGTTAGACAGCTCACAGATTAAAAAAAGGCTTACGTCTTGAACGCACCTTTATATCAAACATTTTTTCTGCCAAAAAAAAAAACATGCATTAAGACTCAAATTTGAATGTATTTTCAGAGCATGAATTTCATAGCGGACGACTGGATGGACAAAGACAATCCTACCGGAGCTGTTTCCGTCGACAATAACCCGCCCGCGGTGCCCGCTGATTGCCTGAAGGTAAATGTGCCAAGCATCAGAAATAGATGTGACAATAGTCGCGAATTTCTAAAAATCAATCGTTTAGTCACTACACGATTGATTTTTAGACTACACTGGAGTGCATGTTACGCCTTGGCGACGACCTTGCGCGCTGGCTGCAGCGGCAACGGTGCGCTACACCGGCCCCGCTAGCACGGCAATTCGACGTTAATATAATAATATGCTCCCATGACCCGATGTATATATTATCTCAATTAGCTAACATTTAGTTAACATCGTAAATGAACAAATAATATGGACCAACTATATGGCCGACTTACACATGCACACACACACACACACGTACATACAATCACCTACATACACACTCTTTAGATATAGGATTCTTATCTCATGTACCTATTGTAAGTAAGCTCTTTTTAAATGCTTTTTTTTCTTTTTTTTGGTATATACTTATACACAAATATATTAGCAATTTGTGTGCAAAACATCAAACATATATTAGGGAGAGGAGCACTGCTTATCCTACAGCACAGGTTTTAAACCTTTTTAGGGAGTCGAGTTCTAGTTTTAAGGAAAACTTGTAGATGTTTTATAGAATAAATAAATAAATAATAAATTAAACCTTCACAGAATATTTAATGCTGATTTGTGCTCTATAAATATCATAAAACTAGGCTGGGCTTCAATAATCGCTAAGCTCCTTCAGCTCTCTTGATTTTGAGCAGTCTCAGTTGAAGCGAGCACGAATGCTTCTCTAGTTCTTCTGCATTCACAGCAGCAGACGCGTCTGGAAAAAAGAAAATAAACCATCATCATTATCATATCAGCCGAAAGATGAGAAGTGCTGGACACATAGGCCTCCCCCAAAGAGTGGCTCAATGACCGGTCCTGCGCCACCCGCATCCAGCGGAATCTCGCAATCTTTACCGTTACACCGCCCATTGAAAATTTGCTTTCTAACTGCAGTCTTTCCTAAAATCAAACACGAGCTGACTGATTTAAAAAAAAAACCGGTCAAGTGCGAGTCGGACTCGCGCACCGAGGGTTCCATAAAATTTAAAGTTTTTGCAATTTTTCTGTTCTATAAGACGTTGCTTCGTACCAAATTTGAAGATCCTAAGTTCACTGAAGTACCCTGTACGTGATTCCCTTTCGAGTTTAGAAAATTTGCGGCATAAACGGCTGTCTTTTGATTGCGTTGGCTTAGAAGTTTGATTTTTTCTCAGCTCCAAGGGACAGTAGACCTGAGTATTTGGTATAAATTTTAGCTTGATACCTCCACGCGTTCCTGAGAAAAAGGGTCTTGACAGACGGACGGACGGACGACGAAGTGATCCTATAAGCGTTCTTTTTTTTTCTTTCGAGGTACGGAACCCTGAAAAGTGTGCTTTATAAAATATAATATAACTCTGTATTTTCCATATCTGCAGGTGTACGTGTGGGGGCTGAACGACAAGGACCAGCTGGGCGGCGTGAAGGGCTCCAAGGTGAAGGTGCCCGTGTTCTCGCCGGGACTCAGTGCACTCAAGCCGGTGCACATCGCCGGCGGCTCCAAGTCGCTCTTCATCGTGTCACATGACGGGAAGGTGAGTGACCTTTGGCAATGTTCAATTGAACGACTGACCGTGCGCTCGGTGAATGTGCTAGACCACACTTGCTTATATGTTAACACACACTCATCAAGCCTTATAGTGTTACACCTGACTCCGCAGCGGCGGAGCGTTGCGACACGGCAAAATCTACATATTTAGCACAGTGCAAGAGAGCTGGCAGTCTGACTGCCTGGCGGGTTGTCAGCCAGTCGTGCTAACCAGAGCCCGGAATTGTCACGGCAAAACAAAAGACTGTCGTATTCTTACTAGTGTTAGAAACATTTTTGTATCGATATCGAGTATTATTATCGAATATTTTAAAATACTTCGCGACGGTTAATTTAAAGTAATATACAAGAAATATCTAAAAAAAACTTACTCAACCTGAACAACATACCAATTACAATGAATTTTCTAAATTCCTTGACCTCGAGTGAAGTTGAACGATCATTTAGTATATATAAATGGCTTTATAGTGATAAACGAAACTGTCTGTCTACTCCCATTGAATGTTGAGAAATTAATGATTATTTACTCTTATTACTATCAGAAATAAAATGTCATGTGCTGCTGTGTGTACTGACGTGGATTTCGAAGAAGAAATTGCATCTGTTTCTATGTAATTTTATACAAACCTCACGTAATTTTGTGGACCTTTTTTTCTTTTATTACACAACTATCGATATCGATAAAAAAATGTTACTAACACTAGTAAGGTTGCGACAGTCTTTTGTTTTGTCGTGAAAATTCCGGGCTCTGGTGCTAACCCCGCAGAGGCGAGGATGTATCGTTCCGTTGCCAATAAGTGTGCGTCGCAGAATTATTCATGGAAACAACGGCTCGGATTGAGGCGATACCGGTCGGTCACGAGGTTGATACACTAACGTATGAAAGGCTACGAAATATGTGACATGATTAATTTAGATTTTATCTCGCACGTGTTTGAACGAAGAGTTTTCACAGGCTTAATATTAATTTGTATACATACTCCTTGTTAGTTCATTAGTATTTGAGAATCGAATCATGCAACTGAATTTTAAAGCCAATCGATTGAACTATAATTATGCATATTCATGTAAATTCAGCGACATTGAAATTAAATGACAACGAAAACACCGCAGAACTCATCTGATGGCTATAGCAACTCATAAACAATACAAGATAAACACGTTGTGTAATTGAATGTGCAGAAAAAAAAAACATACGGTAACTAAAACTTGTACCAAAGATAGATTCTTTTAGGCAGGAACATTTTTTTGAATACTTTCATTCCATGTAGCCTTCCATCCATGGAGCCTTTGTCCAGTGAACAAATAAGTAGTGAATTTGCTAGGTTTTTTCATTCCGTGTACAGCGTGGAGAAGCCAAAATTAGAGGTAAGCCGCGCAATAGTGGCAGCGGGCGCAGGGAACAGCGCGGCGCGGGTTCAGGTTGACAGGCTAGATATACAGGACGTGCGGAGAGCCCTTCAACTGCTTAAGCCAAAAAAGTCTGCTGGTCCGGATGGTATTCCCTCGTACGTATTTAGGGATTGTAGAATAGTCCTAGCGGAGCCGCTATTGCACATCTTTAACATCTGTCTTAAGCTAGAAGTATTCCCAGAGATCTGGAAAATAACTCGAGTGATACCGGTACCTAAAGGTGGATCAGGAGATAAGGCAGAGGATTATAGACCGGTGGCGGTTCTGTCCACACCGGCAAAGGTATTTGAATCGGCTATACACAAACGTGTATATGAGCAGGTGAGTGCGCAGCTCGCGGATGCGCAACACGGGTTTCGTCCGACACGAAGTACGGCCAGCAATCTTCTGAGTCACGTAGCGCAGATAATACCTATAATAGATAGTGGGGGTCAAGCCGACACTGCTTACTTTGACTTTAAAAAAGCCTTCGATCTCGTCGATAACGACGTGTTGCTGTCAAAGTTGGCAGGCTTCGGTTTTACCCCACACTTACTTAATTTTTTTGCAGACTATATGAGGGACAGACGGCAATATGTAGAATATGAAGGGCACAGATCGAAACCTTATTTTACGAGGTCAGGCGTAAGTCAGGGTAGCAATTTGGGGCCTCTCGAATTTTTATTAATGATAAACGACTTGCCTAAAACAGTAAAAGATGCCAAGTGTTTATTATTTGCAGATGACCTTAAGTTGTCCCTGGCGGTCAATAGTGCGGATGACTGTGAAACGTTGCAGGCGGATATCAACAGAGTTGTACAGTGGAGCAAGAACAATCTTTTACAGTTTAATACCAAAAAATGTATGACTATCTCTTTCTCTCGGGCACGTACACCCATTCAAAATAGCTATAAGGTAGATGGAGATTTAATGGTTAGAGTCACAGAAGTAAGGGATCTAGGAGTTAGTTTTAACACTGAGTTAACGTTTCGAAATCACATTTCAAAAATTTGTAAAAAAGCATTCAGGAATCTAGGGTTTGTATTACGGATGGCTAATGGATTCACAAATATGAAGGCTATACCATCTTTGTATAATGCGTTGGTTAGAAGCCAGCTAGAATACAATGCTGAAATATGGGCTCCACACGAAGCAAAGTATATTCTTATGTTAGAGCGGATACAGAATAAGTTTATTAGGTATATGTATATGAGGCAATATGGCGTATACCCGTTTTATCCGCTGATGTATCCGACATTTTTTATTTTAGGCATGGTCGGATACAATCAGCTGAAAGTCAGAAGGGAGCTAGCACTCGTTACATATATCTATAAGCTGCTTAGGGGTAAGATATACAATGCGGATATATTGGGGTCGGTGGGTATTTGTGTTCCGCGCACGACCGTGGCGCGCCGTCAGCCCGGGCTGTTGGCCGTGCCGCGCGGGCGCACCAAGCTGCTGCGCGAGGCGCCGATGACGCGCGCCGTGCGTACCCTGAACCTCATAGCCACGCATGTAGACCTATTCTCATGTACGATGAGTGAATTCACTAAAATAGCATTATTAACTCTTTGTTATATTGAATAGATACCTAAGTAGTTATTTTATTTTTAATAGATAATTTGTTGCTACATTATCGCATTGGGCCCAGCCTGTAATGATAATTGTATGTGTGGAAATAAATAAATAAATAAATAAATAAATAAATGTATTTATGATTCTTTTTGTTATTTTCAAGAAATAATTAGTGTTTAATTGTGCTCTCAGCTATACGCGTGCGGCGAGGGCACGAACGGCCGCCTCGGGCTCGGCCACAGCAACAACGTGTCGACGCCGCGCGCCAACCCGCACCTATCGCACGCGCTCGTGCGCCGCGTGGCCGTGCACTCGGGCGGCAAGCACGCGCTCGCGCTCACCGCCGACGGGAGGGTACGTCCACGAGGACAGTACTTTCCACCGCGTGTTTGGCCAAACACTACACAAAAAAACATTGGTTTTCACTTTTAATACACAAAGCTGCCTTCTGCAACTGCATTCTTCAAGCGCGACCATTGATAATGTAACAGACGAAATAGTTATTTGTGTCACAAGGGAGCAAAATAGTATATTTACGGCGACGGCGGTGTATTGAATCCTGAACGTAGCGAGGGATCCTACAATTGAATCCTGAGCGTAGCGAGGGATTCTAACGTAGGATCCTGAGCGTAGTGAGGGATACAAGTGTTAACGCCCGAGACGAAGATAATTTTGCTACCGAGTGACACATACTATTTTTCACACCGACTATGAAGAAATTATAAAAAGATGCTGTTAAAATGACTTAACATGTATTAACAAATTTTATTAATTTTATTTAAACATTTTAAATATTACGAAAAATACATTAATTTTCAAATAACGTTGTTAAAGTTAAAACTTGAAACATGATCGTTTTTAACCGATTACGATAAAATTACAGTCGATTATTTTATTAAGATCTGTGTTCTATTGGCACATTGCGTAAATTCTACATGCCAATGAATAAATTAAAAAAGTAGCTTGAACAGAAAAGTAGCATTTTGATCCCTCTCGTCGTGGAGCAAAACTTACTTTTCCGAATGAAAGGTGTGAAAAGGTTTTTCATCGTTATTTGAAAACAAAAACATCGTGTTTGCACACTGATTTGTGTACGGCCACGCCCATTGGTTTCCTTTTTTGTGTAACGTTTCCACAGATGTACCTTAGTGTGGAAACATTACTTAAAAAAAAACCATATCTATATAACCATATCTATATGTACGTCCGTGTGGCTCTATAGCTACACGGACGTACGAAATGGTCAAATTCATCTACACATAGCTATATCAAATGGGAATAAGAGTTAATTTACATTCTTTTGAGCATCTTGCCTTATTACACCCCAATATGTATTTAGACTGGATTCAGGATCACTGCAAGTAAATGTAGGTCGCACCGAATAGGTAATTGCAGTTTCGAGTGCGCTACGAGTCGATATTGTTCTATAGGCGAGTTCTATCAACAGCACGTCAGATAATCACTTCCATTTTTTAAAGCTGTTATATCTTCGTTATATAAATATGTGTTTTTTTTTTAAATTCAGGTATACTCCTGGGGCGAGGGCGAAGACGGCAAACTCGGGCACGGCAACAAGCAGACGCTGGAAGTGCCAAAGATGATAGAAGCTCTAGCGGGCGAGCGCGTGATCACTATAGCGTGCGGCTCCGCGCACAGCGCGTGCGTGACCGCGCGCGGCCATCTCTACACGTGGGGCATGGGCGAGTACGGCCGGCTGGGCCACGGGGACGACGCCTCGCAGCTGACGCCCAAGCTGGTGAGTGCTGGAACGGTACAAGCGTCTACAATGATGAAGTTTCTAGCCAGGCAGAGAACCCACCACCGCTTGAAAATTAATGGATCCAGTCGAGAATGGATAGTTAAAAATCAGAATTGGAATTTACTGTCACGAAAATTTTGACTTGTTAAAAATGGTGGTTGGCTTGGTTGAATACTGGGAACGGTATCCTTTTCATAGTATAATGCCGGTATTGGATTTAACCCTTTCACCGCCACAGTCGGCCATAGCCGACAACGCAAACTACGACTACGCGTGACTACGACGCCACAGACGGCGCTGGCCGACAAACATTTTTTGATGAATACCTATTGAAAAAAAGCCCACTTTTATGGTGGCGTTATTTCTTTACCCATTTTAATTTTACCCCCGTGGCGTCAGTGGCACAGCGTATTGCTTCGCCGTCGGGCGGTGAAAAGGTTAAGAATGCCGTACGACTCACAATACTTCGGAGTCATTGCCCAAATACAATTTTGGAGTTCCGATACAATCACTTCGCAAGTCATCATCATAAAAAGAGTTAGACTCTTGTCGGTGTAGCTCTCTCCATCTGACTCTGTCTAGGGGCTCCTTCACCTGACACGTGACTGCTACATTTTCTATTCTTTGTTTCATGTAACTTATCCTTGCCTTCGCGAATATAGGAATGATTTTATTTTATTCGTTCCGGTATAAGTGCCTCGTTAAATACAATATTTATTTTTGCAGGTGGAAGCCCTACAGAACTTGCGCGTGATCCAAATAGCCTGCGGTTCGCGCGACGCCCAGACGCTCGCGCTCACGGCGTGCGGCAAGGTGTTCTCGTGGGGGGACGGTGATTTCGGTAAATTAGGTAAATGCTCCATCCATTCTAGGCCCGTAATACACGCGCGATTGGCTTTACTTGTTGATTTGACTTTGGTGTTTTATTATGGGATCGGGGACGCCTGTTACTCATTCTGCGAGACAATTTAACATCCAAACTGTTATATGGATCACTAATACAGCCACTCGATTTTGGTGAAACATTTGAATGGTGCCAGCGTTTAATCTACAAGCGTGTACGACCCGCCTGAGGGTGAGCCGTTACCGTTGCCTACGCTCGCAACGCCGCGCCGGGGGACTCGCGTGCCCGTTGCCGACCCTTTCAAACGTGTACACTCCTTTCTTGCTGAACCCCGTGCCTTAGAAACAGTTTACATTTGTTAAATTGAAAATCATGGTGTGAAATGGGCATCTGTGACCCGTTTCGGGAAGCTACAGTTACAGTTTTGCAGGACTCTGAGCATGCCACATAGGTCACACGGTCTGTCGTTATTGGTAGACATGCCAGTTTACATTAAAAAAAACCGGCCAACTGCGAATCGGACTCGCGCACAAAGGGTTCCGTACCATTATCCGTTGAATGAAAGGTAAATTGCGGTTTACTATTTATGACATTAAAAAAAACTATTTACTAGTTCTCGTTCAAACCAATTTTCGGTGGAAGTTTGCATGGTAATGTACATTATATATTTTTTTTTAGTTTTATCATTCTCTTCTTTTAGAAGTTACAGGGGGGCACACATTTTACCACTTTGGAAGTATCTCTCGCGCAAACTATTCAGTTTAGAAAAAAAAATTGAATCATCAATATCATTTTTGAAGACCTATCCATGGGTACCACCCCAGACGTATGGGTTTGATGAAAAAAAAATTGTAGTTTCAGTTTTAAGTGTGGGGAACCCCTAAAATTTATTGTTATTTTTCTATTTTTGTGTGAAAATCTTAATGCGGTTCATAGAATACATCTAAATACTTACCAAGTTTCATCAGTATAGTTCTTACAGTTTCGTAAAAAAGTGGCTGTGACATACAGACGGACAGACAGACATGACGAATCCATAAGGATTCCGTTTTTTGACATTTGGCTACGGAACCCTAAAAATAGTAGTTGTATAATAGTAGCTTCTTGAAACGGGCCTCTGGGCGGTTATTTAGGAATGGTATTCTTGTCGATGTGCTTGTCTGCCGGCGAGGGGAGAAGATAAAATTAATATAAAATTTCCCGATCCGCCTTGGCTCAAGAGTGGAATGGTGGTTACCATTACAAATATTTTGTCCAAGGTATATTTCCTTCTACTAATAAATTACCTTAAGCTTGTATTTAATACTACAGTGCATCCCACTTAATTTTTCATTTGGCCAAATGTTCATTAAAGTCAAAACCTGCCACTTGCGGTTCAATTATATGAAGTCTTATAAACATAAATAAAATGGGCTTATGTGTACGCTTCTGTGTTCTATGTTGTACGCAAATAATTAAATGCAATCAGCGACACCAATCTAGGACCAAAAAGCCGGTGTTCGCGCAGGTTCATTAGTGCACATGGTTAGATAGCATGCGCAGGGATCGCGCCGCCCCGACACCAGTTTGTGCCCCTAACCTGAATGTCTTTATGAACGTAACACCCCCGGTCAATCCCGTAAAAGTACTAAGATTTTTACGAAATTTGCTTACGAACGCTCCTTTCAGTGTAGTACGGTCCTATGGCGATACACTTTCATTGTTGAATGCACACCTTTTGTTGAACTGCTAACCTAATTTGCCAATTAATCTACTATAATAATGATGAGAACATAATAATACGGTCGCGATGTAGCTTGGAGCCTGGTGCATGCATCTAAGAGCATGTAATAGAACCAAAAATACAAGAATACTGTCAGAGGCTCTAGTATAAGTTTTACCGAAACAAAACTTTACGATCGCGTTTGGGTTTTATCCTCAATTTGTATGGGATTTGACAGCTAAACGCAAACGTGGTCGTAGCGTTTTGTTTCGGTAAAACTTATACTAGAGCCTCTGGATATGTAATTGTAACAATTTGATCAGATTTAGGCTGGCTTGCAGCAAACTGTATGTAATCGTAAGTGGTGTTCGTTAGGAAAGTTTGTCATGTTTCTATGATCTGCCGGCGCCATACGTCAACGGCATCAACGTTGATCGATCTGTAATCGTAAGTTGGTGCAACGCGCCCTTAGTAAAATTTATGCATGACAATCGTTTCTGAACGGTGATTGTATCATATCACATATCATACTTAAAGATGAATTTTCAAAATTGATAAACACCTACTCCAAATATTAAAAACGAATTATTTGGTCGTAATAGCAAGGTTTCTTCGAGTTGATTAGTCTTATACTTACTGAATATATATTTATTGCTTGAGTTTTATTTGACTTTCTTTGTCCACCATCTGCTTTTTCAGTCTTAACTAGTTATACATTTGTATTAATTGTTAAATCCACGAGGAAACGCTCCACTCTTACGCTCAATACGCTATAGACACAAATGAATGAAGTAAAACTTATCTTTAATTAAAATAACTAACGAACTGGGAACCTTTAGAAATAGACGTAACTTCTCAAATATTATCGGCCCACATAGAACAATTTGGGTAATTTCTATAGTAACTTATTCATTTGCTCTCAGAAAGTTCTTCTTGCATTAACGTGTAAAGGAGTTGCGGAAATGTACATCTATTTATGTGTTTTTTTTCTATTGCAATTAAACTAAAGTGTTACAATAATATTTTGTGTCACATACACAATTTCTAGTGTAAAGACAAAAAAAAACTCACATTGAAGCCTGTCGATTAGTGGAGTTCATGTTAATATTTGTTTTTGTCTTAGCGATGAGAAAGAGCAGGACGCTTCTTCGTGCATCTAGTGTCTGGCCAGCGAGTCGCGTCACAAGCATTTTTTTAATTCTTTATATTGCAACCGTTTTACACTGGGTTTTTTTCAAAAAACTTATGTACGAAATATCATTTGATGTTTAACAGTGGCTTTTCGGTGAAGGAAAACATCGTGAGGAAACTGGTCTAATTCCAATATAGTCTTGTTTTCCCTCCTGGGTTAGAAGGTCAGATGGCAATCGCTTTCGTAAAACTAGTGCCTTTGCCAAATCTTGGCATTAGGTGCCAAAGTGGGCCCTGTGCTCCTTTAGAGCACTACCGGGAATAACGCTAGGTCACCTAACAACACACATCCATATTTTGTTAACGAGACTTGAGACTAAAGTTAGTAAAAAAACATAGCCCTCCGCATACCAGGTGGATAAATTGTCCGTACGATTAGTTCGGGCCTGGGGTCTGTAATAGGGTTTAATAATCCTAACTTATTCCCTATATGTCAAAAAGCTCTTTGTCAGCCAAAAATAAACGTATCTGCCCTCAATCACCCCCAGAAAAGCGGCAGGCAGTAGCCTCTAGTAAAGTGGCCGTCAATAGAATTTGCTAACTATGTAAACAAACCGCCATATTAAAATTTGTCTTTCACTATGGCGTTTTGTTTACATAGTTAGCAAATTCCATTGACGGCGACGGTAGATAAAATTCTTCCGTATGGCTGTATAAGCTGCCAGTAAAAATACTTATGACGCCGTTATGCATTCCCCGTTACCAACATGTATTATTTTTTTCAAATATTTGTGCCGCAATCTTTTGTGACGACTGGCTGGTCAGAGGCTCTAGTATAAGTTTTACCGAAACAAAACTTTACGATCGCGTTTGCGTTTTACCCTTATTTTGTATGGGATTTGACAGCTAAACGCAAACGCGGTCGTAACGTTTTGTTTCGGTAAAACTTATACTAGAGCCTCAGACTCTTAAAACTGTCATACTCGAGTTATTGTTAGAACGGTTGAACGTGTTTTTGTTTTAGGGCGAGGCGGCTCGGACGGCTGCGCTGTGCCCATGAACATCGAGAGACTCAACACGCTGGGCGTGGTGCAAGTCGAGTGCGGCGCGCAGTTCAGCCTCGCTTTGACTAGAGATGGGGAAGTAAGTTTGTGATACAGATGGAAACACATTGAACTTTATTAATTTATTGATCTTTTGTGTGTCTTACCTTAGCTTGGCTGCAGAAAACAATTAGAGTATCTTTACTATTATTATTATTAGTATTGCATAAGAAATGCATATTCTTTGGAATGTATGCAATAAAAATACTCTTTTCAACATCATTGCTCGTAACGTACCTCTTATTGTGTCGCTTTTAGGCTCATAATCCTGGATATTAAACGCGTGTTTTATAACATTACGACACTTGTGTGTTATGGTTATATCCCGATTAAGTCGCGTTGGCACCTTGCAGCAAGATGTATGCATGCACACGGTGCATTCTTAAATTAACCAGGTTGTACAGAATAAATAGCTTTTTGTTAAATTCTCGGCAAATGGATTCTTACTCCGCTAAACAAATGAAATCCTTTTGTTAATTCATTGACTATTTATTTTAGGATATGATTTACGGATACGTTTAATTTAGTAAAACGTTCACGTTTGATAACATTTTACATGAATTAATATAGATAACATTTAAAAACGAAAATATTTATTTTATTTTGTATTGGCTGTTTAGAGATTTCATCTAAAGCGCGCACTGCGCAAACTTCACGAAAAAAACTATTGCGCGCCATTATAGGTTATTTCACAGATATTTGTAAACATTGTTAAGGTTTATTAACAAAAGTGTTGACTCGTGGTGACTAGAAAAGTGATAAAAAGAATGGACACCACTGGAAATTCTTGGCGATGTAATACAACATGTGAGTAAAAACCTGTTGCCATAAATAAGTAAAGAAAATAACTTGGCAGGCCTATACAATTTTTATTCTATGTAAAGGACTTTTACCTCGCAAAATGTGTTGAAAAACGTCGTATGAAACGCGTGCGCTTTGATAATTACATCCTAGGCTCTCTTATCACGCTCACTTGCGGCTCGCGTGATAATTCCGCCTCTGATGTAATTATCAACATACCTCACTTGTATCACAATGTACTATTATTGCATACCTCGTATAGGTGGAGCGGGTACAAAAGAAAACACAGAGATACAGGGAGACGGAGGTAGAGCAACTCACGACGTAAAGTGGCTGTCAATGGAATTTGCTAACAATGTAAACAAACCGCCATATTGAAATTGTCTTTCAACTTGTAGCGAGTTGCAGCATTTTTGCGCTTTGTAGCGGGAAATGCACCTAGTTCTCATTTGTGAGTAATTGACCTTGAATAGTGTTCACATCCTCATTACATCTACATACCTAAAACTGATTGTGCCTACTTCCATAAACGGCGTTTTTCTTTTCTTTTTTTGCACCTTTTTCATGCCCCTGTTTCCTCTATTCAGGTATGGACGTGGGGCAAAGGCGACTACTTCCGCCTAGGCCACGGCTGCGACATGCACGTGCGCCGGCCGACCATAGTAGAGGCGCTGCGCGGGCAGAGGGTCGTGCATGTCGCCGTCGGAGCGCTGCACTGCCTCGCCGTCACTGCCGACAACCAGGTGTGTGCAGGATCGTTCTTGTCCGGTGTGGGGCAAGGGCGGCTACTCGTACTTCCTACGAGTGCTACATAGACTTCGCAGCGCTGAACCGGGAGATCGTGCAAGACGCTGTCAGGCTGTACCTCTCGCAAGTCCACGTGAGGCGAGACCGACTGCTTGTAACGAATGTTACTCTACCCTCTGAGCTCGCACGAGCAGAGGATCGCAACACTGCTATGCTGTCACTGTTGACAACCGTGTTCGCATTTACTTAGTGTTCCGACATATTCGCAAGCTGAACCGATCGCACATTACCTAATATTCCACTTACTTGTCCAAGATCTTTGTCCAATGTGTATATTTAATCAAATTACTTTGACGGAGGCCCATTACACTTGTCTAATTTAATATGTCGGTTCAAGTTTTTATACTACATTTTGAATTAAATGTCATTCGTAATATTTTCATTAAATGTCGGTGTTTCTAGTAAATGTGATGAAGTCACAATATCTTTGTCCAATTTTAAGGTCTAATATTTGATCGAACCTCTTTGACGTAAGCCCATTTCACCATCCAAACGCCCCGGCGCGCTCGCATTCTACCACGAACGATGACTAATAGCAACCGCACTTCCAGGTGTGGGCCTGGGGCGACAACGACCACGGGCAGCAAGGCAACGGCAGCACCTGCGTGAACCGGCGGCCCTCGCTGGTCGCGGGCGTGGAGGGCGTGCAGCGCGCCGCAGCGGGCTCGTCGCACTCGGCCGCGTGGTCGCTGCGCGCGCCTGTCGACGACGAACGCCCGTTCGTGCAGGAGCCCCTCGTGTTCCCGACGCTGAGTGACCCGCTGGGGGCTACGGCACTAGGTTAGTACCAATCAATCAATCAATCAATCAATCATTTATTCGTGACGGCGCATACACACTAATAATTATGATGGCTTTAACTGCCAGCGCCGGTCTTCCGCCGAGTTCATTTGGCGAAGGAACGGAAGGCAACACTACAAGAGATATACATGCGAGAGAATGGCAACATAAGGGAAACAGCAATGTTATACTACTCAAAAGAAAATAGGGGCCACAAGTATGGTGATCGTTACGTGAAAATTATATGAAACAGTAATAATATAGTTTTTCCAGCTATTAGCCACACACTAGCATGAAAGAGGTTGGATTCTGAAGGATGCGGGACATCATTAATTAGCCACTTATCAATTACTTTATGTCCAATAATTAACAATAAAATAGAAAAATGTTTGTGGCCCTTTTTGTGTTTTGAGCAGTATATATATAAACATTAAAAGAGGAACGAGAATCTGACCATTCATTCTTGACCATTCAAAGAGAACCCAGTAAATCAGTTAAAGAGTTTAGTGTAGACGTAGGAATTTGTTGGCATCCAACAAGTTAAATTGCAACGTCTGATAAGACCTTTATACAAAATATAAAATACTAATCACACGATATCGATATTTATTATAAAACAAGTTTAAGAGCGCCTATTCATTATAGCCACTAGTGGCCACCGCTAGACCATGCCACTAGTAGCGAGCTCGTAGGGGCCACCACTAGACCATGCCACTAGTAGCGAGCGCGTAGGGGCCACCACTAGACCATGCCACTAGTAGCGAGCGCGTAGGGGCCACCACTAGACCATGCCACTAGTAGCGAGCGCGTAGGGGCCACCACTAGACCACGCCACTAGTAGCGAGCGCGTAGGGGCCACCACTAGACCATGCCACTAGTAGAAAGCGCGTAGTGGCCACCACTAGACCATGCCACTAGTAGCGAGCTCGTAGGGGCCACCACTAGACCATGCCACTAGTAGCGAGCGCGTAGGGGCCACCACTAGACCATGCCACTAGTAGCGAGCGCGTAGGGGCCACCACTAGACCACGCCACTAGTAGCGAGCGCGTAGGGGCCACCACTAGACCATGCCACTAGTAGAAAGCGCGTAGTGGCCACCACTAGACCATGCCACTAGTAGCGAGCGCGTAGGGGCCACCACTAGACCATGCCACTAGTAGCGAGCGCGTAGGGGCCACCACTAGACCATGCCACTAGTAGCGAGCTCGTAGGGGCCACCACTAGACCATGCCACTAGTAGCGAGCGCGTAGGGGCCACCACTAGACCATGCCACTAGTAGCGAGCTCGTAGGGGCCACCACTAGACCATGCCACTAGTAGCGAGCTCGTAGGGGCCACCACTAGACCATGCCACTAGTAGCGAGCTCGTAGGGGCCACCACTAGACCATGCCACTAGTAGCGAGCTCGTAGGGGCCACCACTAGACCATGCCACTAGTAGCGAGCGCGTAGGTGCCACCACTAGACCATGCCACTAGTAGCGAGCTCGTAGGGGCCACCACTAGACCATGCCACTAGTAGCGAGCTCGTAGGGGCCACCACTAGACCATGCCACTAGTAGCGAGCGCGTAGGTGCCACCACTAGACCATGCCACTAGTAGCGAGCTCGTAGGGGCCACCACTAGACCATGCCACTAGTAGCGAGCGCGTAGGGGCCACCACTAGACCATGCCACTAGTAGCGAGCTCGTAGGGGCCACCACTAGACCATGCCACTAGTAGCGAGCGCCTAGTGGCCACCACTAGACCATGCCACTAGTAGCGAGCGTGAGTCGCTCTCACAGCGTGTGGCTCGGACGCGGCCACTAAACGCCCGGTGGGCCCCGATCGATACTATGCAATGTATAAAAGAACTCGTCCGCAGCTAGAGCCTCAATACGGGTGTAGACTCAAAATGTATTATTACTCCAAAAGAACAGTGGCAAAAAAATATGCCAAGTGACGAAATTCCCATTCGGTTTCTCAAAGAATTACGTAGTTTCGTAATTAACCATTTTAATATTGCTTGTTAGAGAGAGAAAACGCTCGCAGTTAGTGACGTCACACTCTGCGAGCGTCATAGTAAATGACAATCGTTTCATATAAAGGCACTTTTTGCGGAGAAGGGACAGAATATACCTCCTCTTAAAACTTTGGAACTTTGCGATTTTTTTAACCTATTGCGTTGCTCTATTCTCCATTTGACTACATTCTTAATCCATTTTCGAGAAAATATAAGTAGTATGACTCATTGATTATTTTATTTAGTGTTTACACCCCTATTTGCGGCGGCTCTAAGTTGGTTAACATAACTTAACGACGACGAACTTTGTGCAGGCCTATACTCCGAGGAGACCATGGTGGAGGAGCGTCAGGAGCCGACGCCGTCCCTGGCCGCGGCGGCGCTCGCGCTCGAGCCGCCGGTGGCTGTCCAACACGCGTTATCGCTCATACTGCTGGGACTGCATATCACACAGGTACGGATAAGCTAGTCGAAAAAAAAAAACAAATGTATTCCAAGGTTCGATTATTACAGGCCTCGTGACCTATGTCCGTTAGAAGCTGTTGATATGGAGAGTTTGACCGTAATACACATGACTCTTAGCAAACATTTGCACTTCAAAGCTAAAATGGTTTTTAGAAACCATTATCAAGCCATCACACAGCATGGATTTACGAGGTAAAAACGCATCCCCACATGTACACATGATTTAATTCTATATTTTGTCGGTGTGATTGATATATCTACCATAGGGGTGTAGACTCGAAAATTATTATTACTCTAGAAGAAAGAAGGCAAAAAAATATGCTTATTGACGAAAATCGTGATAAATAATTACGAAGCTACAACTTCCGTTTTAATATTTCTTGTTAGAGAGACAAAACGCACACAGTGTGTGACGTCACGTTACGCGAGGCTGCTGGGGGGGCCGCGTCGACGGCGGCGCCGAACACGATGGTGCGCGGCATGTTGCCGTCTTCTAGTGACGTCACAATCTTCAAGCGTCATCGTTTCATATGAAGTTGCGTTTTGCGAAAAGGGACAGAACATACCCCTTCTTAAAACTTTGGACACTTATAACTTCGTGATTATTTAACCTTTTGCGTTGATTTGTTCTCCATTTGACTAGATTTTTAATCCTTTTTCGAGAAGATATGACATTATTGATTATTTGATTTAGGGTCTACTCCCCTATTGCCAAATCACAGCTGCCCAGTAGTAAGGATCGCTTGGCTAAGCCGCGGTTAGACGAACATGGCGAAACTATAGCGGTTCTTTGTTGACTACGAAACCCCAGAAGTCTACGTTTACATTAATTATATTCTTGGTATTTATTTCACCAGGCGCGCAGTCTGCTAGTGGAGGCTCTTCGCACCCACGAGGCGTGCGCGACCGGCGCGCCCGTGGCCGCCGGAGTAGACTTGGAGGACGAAGACACGGACGCCGACGCGCGCACGGGAGGGGGCGAGGCGCCCGCCGACCGGACCACACTGCAGGTCAGTGTACCAGGGACACAGACTAACAGTGAAGGCTCACAGGAAATGAAACGCATGAAGCGAGCGCGACGGACGCTAGGTACGGACAAAAGAGCGTGAATCGCTTCGATGATTATATATCCGTCCTTCTTTTTGCAGAGCGGAACAAGCAGTCCGCTAAGCGGGTCGATATCGTCTCGGCAATCGGCCGTGATGTCCTCCAGCGCTGTGTCCGTCGCTGCTGCCACCATGACCGTTCAACAGTCTGAAGCGCCTAAGGTGAGTTCCAGATATTTGGATAGATGAATGTGTATGTCATAATCAAACACCGGTTTGGCGGGGGCAAATCTGTACTGACGTTTAATAGTGCGAGGACACATTAAACTAATTTTATTAGTTGATATCGATAAAAATGACGTACAACCGTTGGGTAATTTCAAGAATTTCAATGAAGAAGAAAACTACATACACAAAAATAAACTTTTTGCGTAATTAACTTTTTAAATATTTAATATAATTTTCATAATATACAATCAAAATTTTCTCCACATTTTCAGACTAATCTTCGTCGCCTGGGTGACAATATCCATTTTAGCCAACTAAATGACCTTTCTAGGTCAACTGTAGTAATTGGAGCAAATTCAAACTATTTATAGTATTGATGAATTTCTGCTATATGACTCAGTTCTATTTCTTTTCCGATAAGTATAAATGAAAGAGGTTTGCACATAGTTAAACGTATTCAAACTTAGCCATTAGTTTAGTTATGATAATGATGGTTAAAAATTTATTTTTATCGAAGTCGATAAACTTAGTCGATTTTTAATTAATCACTAGCACTGGTACATTTTTGCCCCCGCCAAACCGGTGTTTGGTCATAATACTGCGGTCTGTAGACACGGTCTTACTTCCTACTATAGTGTTATACCCAGAGCTCGTCATTTCCACGGCAAAACAAAAGACTGTCGCAATCTAGCTATTGTTAGAATATTTTTTTATCGATGTCTATTATTATTATATACGTGGAAAAAAATGGTCGCGATACATTTTTAGGGTTCCGTACCTAAAAGGAAAAAACGTAACCCTCTCTGAAACCATTGAAACCTTTTCAGTTTTATTTCTGTCTTCAGTTCCCTAACGACAATAACCTTCAAATTGTGTCGGCTGAATGTCAGTTTATAATACCGTACCGTCACAGATGGCCCTGGACGAGTTCACGTCACAGCTCGGCGAGACGGACGCGCGGGCGCTCGTGGACTTGCTCAAGCTCGCGTCGGCCGGCCGCATACCGGACGCGAACAACGCCGTCAAAACCATCACCGAGGTGCTCATGGGTGAGTATTATATACCTACTGCTAAGGAGGTGGTTTAGTTGACCACTCTTACAGAGCTGCAAAATAATTGCTCCGTGTTTGTTGACTGTGCATTTATTTCTTGAAGTGAAAACTTCTTTAGCGGCGCTGTGCACTTTTTGTGATGGGGAATAAATGTTAAACTCGCAACAGGTCACGTGACCGTAAGATGTCATATGACCGTAAGATTCGACAGATTAAAATTCGTAAGACAGACACGTGACCTGGTTGAGAAACTGTTACAATGTCATTGAGTTTTCACTTCTGCCGGCACTCCCGGAGTGCAACCCGGTCTTTTTATTTATAAAGGAAGATCATCAGCTTAAATAAATACTGCTGAGTGGCCTAATTAAGATACGAGACTTAAAAAGCTAATTATATAACTATTGTATACAATACTTTTTCTACGAGTCAACTGAACTAATTAAACATACTTGGTATCTGCTGAAATGAAGTGCAAGAAGTGCCCGCATAATGTGTTGATGTCTAATTCATTTCAGTTCAGTAAAGGCGCCACGTGAATGGTCAATTTCATTTTAGTTGTCTCAACAGTTATGAAATGTTGAGTTGGGAGCTCCATAGTAAAAAGTATGTGATTTAAGTTTGGTGTACGAAACATTAAAGTCGACGAGTAAGTATAAAAACTAAATTGTACAGCGCGTGTTATGCACGAGACAATTTCTACGTTTTGTCGGTATAAAGTCGAGTCGTTTTAGATTTAAAACACAAAAAATCTTCTTTTCACATCGATTGCTAATTAATTGAACGGTATAATGGAAGAAATTTAAAAGGATTTTTTATTTATTTAATGCTCCGAGCGTGATTCGAACCGGCGAGCAAACGCGCGGATTTACGGTAATGGAATAGTGTTGCGGATATCAATTCTGAAGATTCAATCCCGTCAGTTGTGGCGGATATGCGCTGCACGCGTGGCGTGTCGGGGTGACAACTGTGGGGGCGTGACTCAATGATTTATTTTTTGTCGTCAGCCCTGTGCGCGCACAAGCCGGCGGTCGCCGACATGGTGATAGAGGTGTGCGTGTGCGAGCTGGAGGAGGCGTGCGCGGGCGGGCAGAGGCCGGTGCCGCGCATCGTCGTCGTCGAGAGCCCGCACCCGTACCCCGACGACACGGACATATCGGGTGAGGACATGCTTCACGGCGGCCCTAAAGCTGGGGTCTGGAGACTTGCGCTGCGCAGACTGTTGCACGGACAAAAGTGTGTGCGATCGCATCGTCCACACGATACAGACATGTTAGTTGTTCTTTAAACCTCGTGGTGTGCGGACGTTTGCAATGGCAGATATGTTATTTATTTTTTTCGTTACGAAATCCCGGTCTGCGCTTGGTTCCACTTCTTTCCGTTTTCTCATTAATATCTCATAAGCCTGGGTCTTCATATCCCTATTACTGTACTCCTTGGACTTAATTTTCCATACAGCTGGAAGGGACTTACTCGTATATAGATCTATAAATTCAACTAAGAATTCTCTCGAATATTTTCTTAAATCGTTTTATAATAAAAACAAAGCAAACTGTGAATTTAATTAACCAAAGTTGTCGTAAGTTGACCCAAACAAGTCTGAACATGCGTCCACACAGTGCAGTAGTCGGCGCAAACACGCATGTCTGCGCCGACTTTTCGATGCCAGATACAAAAATGCACAGATGTCGTTACAGACTTGTGACTTCACGTCCACACGTCCCATTTGCACCGACTTAAGTCTGTACAGACACGCTGCGCAGACTAAAGTCTGTGCCGTGTGGACCCACCTTAACGGCTCAGTCACGACTTCTAGCTGTGCGACATACATAGGAGCGAGAGGTCGAGCGCGATCGCAAAGCGAAATCATTTTCAGACTCAGAATTGAAGGTCGGCGACAGTGACAAGTCTATATTATATCACCCACTGTTGGTAGGACGATGGAGACGGAAGGTGGCCATAGCAACTCACAAACGAAAAACTCTTCGTGTTTAGGCTCATCGGAACCCTCTCGACCAGTAGTTGCTGGCTATACAATCGGCAATAAATGCTTGTATTCCTACCTGTGAGACAGCTTAAGATGATAAAGTTTTGATAAAACAAGTACCAATTTATTTTACAAATCGTTATCTTGCGTTTATGTTTGCCAGGCGTGGTGAAAATACCCGGAGCCGTCGCGATCCGCATAATGTTCGCAACGGGCTGCTCCACGGAGCGGCGGAACGACCCGCTGACCATCTTGGACGCGTCCGGGCGGGTCGTAGCCACACGCTCCGGACGAGACATGTCCGACTGGGAGGATCCCATCATAGTTACGGGTGAGTAATGTATCAGGCGTGGTGAAAATACCCGGAGCCGTCGCGATTCGCATAATGCTCGCGACGGGCTGCTCCACGGAGCGGCGGAGCGACCCGCCGACCATCTTGGACGCGTCCGGGCGGGTCGTAGCCACACGCTCCGGACGAGACATGTCCGACTGGGAGGATCCCATCATAGTTACGGGTGAGTAATATACCAGGCGTGGTGAAAATACCCGGAGCCGTTGCGATTTGCATAATGTTCGCGACGGGCTGCTCCACGGAGCGGCGGAGCGACCCGCCGACCATCTTGGACGCGTCCGGGCGGGTCGTAGCCACACGCTCCGAACGAGACATGTCCGCCTGGGAGGATCCCATCGTAGTTACGGGTGAGTAATGTACCAGGCGTGGTGAAAATACCCGGAGCCGCCGCGATTCGCATAATGTTCGCGACGGGCTGCTCCACGGAGCGGCGGAACGACCCGCTGACCATCTTGGACGCGTCCGAGCGGGTCGTAGCCACACGCTCCGGACGAGACATGTCCGACTGGGAGGACCCCATCATAGTTATGGGTGAGTAATGTAGCAGGCGTGGTGAAAATACAATAAAGGTTAGCTGGAAGAGATCCCTTATAGGGATAAGTTCGCCTTTGTACTTTGATCTATTGTGTGACATGTATATTCTTTAACCTGTTATTGTGTACAATAAAGTGCTTACATACATACATACATACAAAATACCCGGAGCCGTCGCGATTCGCATAATGTTCGCGACGGGCTGCCCCACGGAGCGGCGGAGCGACCCGCCGACCATCTTGGACGCGTCCGGGCGGGTCGTAGCCACACGCTCCGGACGAGACATGTCCGACTGGGAGGACCCCATCATAGTTATGGGTGAGTAATGTAGCAGGCGTGGTGAAAATACCCGGAGCCGTCGCGATTCGCATAATGTTCGCGACGGGCTGCTCCACGGAGCGGCGGAACGACCCGCTGACCATCTTGGACGCGTCCGGGCGGGTCGTGGCCACACGCTCCGGACGAGACATGTCCGACTGGGAGGACCCCATCATAGTTATGGGTGAGTAATGTAGCAGGCGTGGTGAAAATACCCGGAGCCGTCGCGATTCGCATAATGTTCGCGACGGGCTGCTCCACGGAGCGGCGGAACGACCCGCTGACCATCTTGGACGCGTCCGGGCGGGTCGTAGCCACACGCTCCGGATGAGACATGTCCGACTGGGAGGACCCCATCATAGTTATGGGTGAGTAATGTAGCAGGCGTGGTGAGAATACACGGAGCTCTCTCCGCGTTATCCTCGAACAGGGCTGCTCGACGGAGAGGCGGAGACCTTTCCGCCTGGGAGGACGGGTGAGAGATGTACCGGGCGTCCTGAAGTTAATAGGGACTATTTCATGCCACGTTATGTGCATGGACTCCAGTCAACGTATTTGTGTGGCCACGGGGCATCACTTAAACTTAACCTTGTTTTTATGCAATATTTTTTGCTTTTGTGCAGGTGAAGAACTGAGATGGCGATTCAAAAGTGATGGCTCCGTGAATGGATGGGGCTGGAAGTTCTCCGCCTTTCCCACAATCCCCAAAATAGCTCTTTACGTGAGTTCCTAAATTTATTTCACAGTCAAGGCCCACTTACGCCTAGGTTACGGGTCTACGAATGATGTCTGAATGATGGTGGAAAAGTACTTACTCCGCCATCAATGGTCATACATTTCTTCTACAGTGTGTGGCCTGTAACAGGAGCAAATACTTGTGTTCAATTTTTTTAGTATACTTTTTAATTCGGAGAAATGTTGATTTTGTAACCTCCAAGTAATGCATCTTGGCACCACGAGATCATAGTACAGCAGTCTATGCAGATTTTGAGGTAGCATCATGTAACGAGTCAATAGTTTTTGCATTTAGGTTTTTAAAAGATAATTTGGTGACATTTTTATTTTATTTTTATTTTTTTTTGTTTTTAAAACAAAATGAAACGACTAGTGTCACCCCAGAATGGTAAAAATACACGTAAACTTAATTAAAACCATCTGGAAATAATTGCTCACAAGCTCCATAATCTACCGTTTAATGTTTTGCTCCTATTCCAGGCCACACCCTGTATATTGATATCTTATCCTCTAGCCGCCCAAATGCATATTAAAAGGCATCTTCAATGGAATTTACACCCTTCGATTTTAAAACAAAACATTGTCTATTTAATCTGCTTTCTGACATAGTGGATTCAAATTTCATTATAGTATGGTGGGCGGATAGAGGGTATATTTGGAGGCCATTTTCAGCTATTTTATCACAGGCCGATTTTGCTGCCGTTCTTGTTGCAATGATGATAAAAACCTTGAAACAGCGTCCATAGTGCGACCACCGAGCTAAAGCTGGCAAACGCTCGGAGAAAAGTGCCCCTTTACTAATATAGAAACGTTAACACTACCACTACCAGAGGCTCTAGTATAACTTTTACCGAACCAAAACGTTACGACCGCGTTTGCGTTTAGCTGTCAAATCCCGTACAAATTGAGGGTAAAACGCAAACGCGATCGCAACGTTTTGTTTCGGTAAAACTTTACTAGAACCTCAGGAACCCGCCTAGCCGTAGTCGCTTTCCGCTACATACGAGGAAAACCACGGGATGGGCTACGAGCGTAGCGCGTAGCGATTCTTGGTAGTGAATGTGTTAATATGGAAACGTTGTTTTCAGGAAACCGGTTCGGACAGGTTCGTGCTCTCGCGGCCTTCAGTGGAGCTGGCGTGGCGTCTCCTGGACGGGCCGCTGCTGGCCGCCATCTCCAACGACCATCTGATGGCGCCGCGGCTTGCCGAGGCGCTCGCCACATGCGCCAAGATGAACACATTGTGTGAGTAAAACTCATAATTCGCAGGCGAACTCGTGCGCATGCTTGATGCTGCTCCTGGACAAATGCACCGCGAGCCGAGCCCTTGTCGTCTCGGGAAAATCCGTATGCAAGTCTGAGTGCACTTGCTCTTGCTTAGAAAGCACCGTTGGCTTGATAGATACTTCAATGGCTCGCCAGAATGCCGTAGCGAACTGCCTCCTAGCGTTGTAGTATGTGCGCTACAACAGATTAGTCTAGCGCGGGATGCAACTAAAAGGCGCTGGTAAACAAGCATCTACTTATAAATTTATATTAAAGGAAAAATTAAAAAAAAATATGCTCCGAGCCGGATTCGAACTGGCTCAATATGATTTATCTTCTGGTAGATGTCGCTACACGCCTCCTTAAGGCGTTGTAAGAAGGAACGGATTGAAAGATTTATTGGCCGAGACAGATTGTTCCGATAGCTCAGTTGGTTAGTTGCGACGGGCCATGAATGCCTGTGGTCGCCGGTTCGAATCCGGCTCGGTGGATGAAATTTAAATTTTTTGCCTTTAATTTAAATTTATAATTTCGTTAGCAGCGTTACTGCTTAATACAAAAATTAATTAAGCATCAACTTCATGGGAATTGGCCATGTGCTTCCTTGTACGGCCGTTCATTTGGTTATTTTCTATTGAAACTCTAAAAGTGTATTTGCCATCAAGACTTTATTTAACAAATGTTAACTACAGCGTGGCGCGCGCGAGTCTGGTGCGTCCGTCGTCTGCGCGGCGTGCTCTGCGCGGGCAACGAGCCCGTCGGCCCCATACCGCCGGCGCTCAAGGACCTGCCCAGCCTGCTGTTCGACCAGTACGACTTCGAGGAGACCGCCGTGCAATTGGGGGCGCATCTACTCCACTCACAGTATCTGAAGGTAAAAATTTAACAAAATAGTGTTAAATAATCCCAAAAGTTATGTGTCTAAAGTTTTAAGAGGGGGTATGTTCTGTCCCTTTTCTGCTAAACGCGATTTCATATGAAACGATTGTCATTTACTATGACGCTCGCACTCGGTGACGTCACTAACTGCGAACGTTCTCTCTCTCTAACAAGCAATATTAAAACGGTGGTAGCTTTCTTTATTCTTTGAAATATCCGAATGAGATTTTCACCACTAGTCTTATGTTTTTGCCCTATTTCTTTCGGAGTAGTAATGATTTTCGAGTCCGCACCCGTATTGCGTACTTCCCTCGCTTCGAAAATAATGAAGTATTACGTATGCCCAGGAGCTGGCATGGCTGGCCTGCGGGCTCCGCATCGACTCGCGCGTCTGCCACGCCTCGGACGGGGCGCGCTGGGCCTGGTTCAAGCGCTACTGCCTCTGCCTGCGCACCACCGACGCCCTCATCAAGCGGACCCCTCTCCCCATGCCGTTCCTCTCGGAAGTGCGCAAGCGCCTGGCTGACCTGGGCGTCTACAATACCGAGGGCGGCGGCATGGACCATTACTATCCGTGGGAGGAGGATGTCAAGTTTAGCAGGTTGAGGGATGAACAGCTTGCCAATGGGTGGGTTTTTGATATGATAAGATAATTATTTATTACCGCCCTGCGAAAGAAAAAACTATAGAACGCGAGCTCCTTATAAATTTTTACCGAAACACGTGCCTAAAACCCGGCATGCGCGTGTTAGAACTAAACAGCGGTCTGGCGTCGTTTTGACATCCCGCCCCCGTCCCCGCATAATGACAATGGCCTCTGTGGGGCCATTTTGCGGCGCTACTTAGGATTCTATGGTTTTTCGTTCGCTGTTAACGCCACAATAAACGGTTACACAAAACATATCAAAATAACTACAAACGACGCTAAAAGCCACGACAAGCCGTAGCGCAGCGCTGATGTGCGAGCGACGCAGTGGGGCCCAGACTGAAACTACTATATATTATAATTAAAACTAAAACTAGTACTTAACTAACTAAACGAATGACGTAACAAAAGTCAATACGCAGTTAAATATTGAAAAAAAAAACAGATTAAAACAAACAACAAAATAAGTTTCTGTCAAAAATTTTATTTTGATACAATCTTTTATTGCTGACAGTACTTTTCTGTATATCGTCATCAACTACTCATTGAGACGATTCTAACGAGCCCGAACTCAACGGGATTACGTCAGTCAAGTACTGAATTCCGATGGCCACCTTCTGTCTCCATCATCAGATCAGGTCGACGGTACAATAATATTGAATTGTCATCCAAACTATACCTTTACTCGAAATTTCAGTTCAATCGGTCGGCGGCTGAAATAAAATAAACATTAATGAACACACGGTACTTTCGAGTATCAATAAAGTAGACAAAGAACACTCGGGGCGGGTTGCACCAAACCGTCTGTAATGCTCTGCGTCTGCCGGCGCCATATTTAACGTTGATCGGTCTGTAATCGTAAGTTGGTGCAGCGTGCAAATCCTTGTTGCCGTTATGGATAAACTTGTGAGTTTACTTCGGAACAGGGATTACCGGTTCTCATGGCCAGAGCCCGGAATTTTCACGGCAAAACAAAAGACTGTCGCAATCTTACTAGTGTTAGAAACATTTTTGTATCGATACCGAGTATTATTATCGAATATTTTTTAATACTTCGCGACGGTTAGTTTAAAACAATATACGAGAAATATCTAAAAAAAACTTACTCAACCTGAACAACATACCAATTACAATGAATTTTCTAAATTCCTTGACGTCGAGTGAAGTTGAACGATCATTTAGTATATATAGTGATAAACGAAACTGTCTGTCTACTCCCAGAGAATGTTGCGAAATTAATGATTATATACTCTTATTACGAGAGCCCGGAAAATCCATAGCAAAATAAAAGACTGTCGCAATCAAACTAGAAACTAGAAGCATTTTTTTATCGATGATATCGAGTAAGTTTTGTCAAAAAAAAAACAAACCGATATGTTTAGGTAGGTACATTATTTTATAATCATTCACGCCAAACGCAAAAGAAGTGGTAAGTTAAGGGTTTGTTTTATATGTGTTATTCCATCTAAAACGCAACGTAACTTATATTATCAACGTTACTTATATTTCATATTAAGTAATAAGTAATAACCGTTCCCTTTTGGCTTGGCTGTAGTCCAAAGAGTTAATCAAGAAAATGTTAAAAAATTAATGATTATCTACTCCTATCACTATAACAAACCCAATAAGATGTCATGTGCTGCTGTGTGTACTGACGTGGATTTCGAGGAAGAAATTGCAGCTGTATCTATATTATTATTTAGACCTATGTGAAATTTTGTATTAATTTTTTTATTTAATTTGGTGGGCCGTTTTTTTCTCATAATAAGCTGCGTACGAATTTGAGCGGCTCAGCCTGAGACATGCTCGTCCCGCGCGGCGAGCTGCTCACGAGCCAATTTGGTGCACATAAGCATGCGCGGGCGAGGCAGCGTGCTTGCGGCGAGCCGACTTTGTGCGTCGTTCAAAATGGCGTCGGACACGATGACAGCCGCGGTTGCGTTTATCATATTTCACCGAATTGTATTCATAAATTTACGAACAAACTCGATTACACATGCACGGCTAATCCACTTGCTTAAATTCATACGCGCCTGGCCCACAAACAAGTCGGAACATGTCGCTCTGTCCGCGGCACGCTCGGATACACGTCCAAATTACGCGAGGCACGCACAATGAGGCGCCTTTGCCTTTGTCAAAAGACCGCCTGTGGACGGCTCGCCGCGCGCCGCTCGCGGGCTGCTGGTGCACAGCGCGTGAGCGCGTACGAATTTGAGCGAATTAGGTGAGCCGTGCGTGCCTCAACCCGAGGCTGCTCTGATTCGTACGCAGCTTTACACAACTATCGATGTCGATAAAAAAATGTTTTTAACACTAGTTTGATTGCGACAGTCTTTTGTTTTGCTATGGATTTTCCGGGCTCTGCTTATTACTGTTAGAAATAAAATGTCATGTGCTGCTGTGTGTACTGGCGTGGATTGTAGACCGTTTTTTTCTTCTATTACACAACTATCGATATCGATAAAGAAATGTTTCTAACACTAGTAAGATTGCGACAGTCTTTTGTTTTGCCGTGAAAATTGCGGGTTCTGGTTATAACACGGTATTCGACATCAGCAACATCTTTATGATCTTTTGTACGAAAACACTGTGGGTTTTGCATATTGCTGTCTACCCCCAGGAAAGAAGAGGAGCCCGCGGAGCCGAGCCCCAGCTCCGCGGGGCCCGAGCCGAGCACCTCCGCGCCGCTGTACTACCCGTGGGAGGACAACGCCAAGTTCACGAGGCAGCACGACGAACAACTGCTGCATTGGGTTAACAAGTAAGTTGGCTAGACAGTCCCTGGGCGACCGAGCGCTGCTCGGGTGAAAATACGGAGAAAATACGGAGAAAACTAATATTCCCGGGCGTGAGACCTATTTGGATCGATTTCTCGCCCCGGTAAAACGCTATATTCCGAATTTCATCAAAATAGTTCAAGCCGTTTCTGAGAACGTGATTGTAAATGTATACATATATATACAAAAAAAGCTCGTTTAATAGGATAGGATGGGATAGCATCTTCAAGACGGCACATGCAGGATGAATTTCGCCGGCGAAAATATTGCGCCGGGCCTGCCACAGACAGGAGAATGGTCGGAAGGGAAGTTTTAAAATTATTTTAGCGTTATATATGTTGTATGGGCCTTCGGTATGCACACAGGCTCCGCTTGAGTCCTTTGAATTAAGTTCGTTAGATCAAGACGCGATGAAAGAAGTCGGGTAGACCTACATAATATTACACGTCAATCATCACCCATGCCCTTCTCTGCAGACGGCCAGAAGACTGGACCGGCTGGTGGGCGGGCAACCCCCGCGGCTGCGTAGTCTACGGCTGGGGCCACAACCACCGCGGCCAACTCGGCGGAGTGGACGGAGCCAAGGTCCGCGGGCCGAGCGCCTGCCACGCCCTCGCGCAGCTCAACCCCGTGCAGCTGGTGGGAGGAGAGCAGACGCTGTTCGCCGTCACACCTGACGGGAAAGTCTATGCCACTGGTGAGCTATAGTGCACCGTCGTTACATAGACATAGGGACTTGAATGGTGTAGCCGCCACGCCCTCGCGCAGCTCAACTCAGTGCAGCTGGTGGGAGGAGAGCAGACGCTGTTCGCCGTCACACCTGACGGGAAAGTCTATGCCACTGGTGAGCTATAGTGCACCGTCGTTACATAGACATAGGGACTTGAATGGTGTAGCCGCCACGCCCTCGCGCAGCTCAACTCCGTGCAGCTGGTGGGAGGAGAGCAGACGCTGTTCGCCGTCACACCTGACGGGAAAGTCTATGCCACTGGTGAGCTATAGTGCACCGTCGTTACATAGACATAGGGACTTGAATGGTGTAGCCGCCACGCCCTCGCGCAACTCAATCCCGTGCAGCTGGTGGGTTTATAATAAAAATGTATGTTGTTTCAGGCTACGGTGCCGGCGGGCGCCTGGGCATCGGCGGCATAGATTCCGCGTCGGCGCCGACGCTACTGGCGTCCATCCAACACATCTTTATATCGAAGGTAAAGAAAAATACCATACTAAACAGATCTTGGTGTGTTGTTATCATTCCGTTGTTAAGCTGTATCTTCTTGTTTTCTGACATTTATATGATAAGTAAATATTTTTTTCTCAAACATGCAATTAAATATTGACGTTACGTTCCTTAGGTGTGAAGGCTGTGAAGTATCAAGTATACCCACCTCGGCCGGAACTAGGGATTACCTGCCCCGTATTACTATTCGCCTATATCACACTTTGCAGGCAATCCCTTCCTCTGCGGCCTTTGTAGTAATGTACTATTACATCAGAACCACTCTACGGGACCACTCCGGGCCTAGTGCGTTAAGAAAATATTTTTTACGTCACACCTGGCCATAATGCGAGTTTTACTGCACGCTGCGCGTACGGTAAAACTCGCGTTGTGGCCAGATGAAGACGTAAAATTGTGTACTTACCACGGGCGGTAATTCGTAAAGCCCCAGTTCGCATATTTACACAAACAACTGCGATCTGGGCCATTTACGAATTCACCGCCTAGGTACGTAATGTACTATTATAACCATGAACTTATTTCAGGTGGCGTGTAACTCGGGCGGCAAGCATTGTCTAGCGCTCTCGTCCGACGGAGACGTGTACAGTTGGGGCGAGGGAGACGACGGCAAACTTGGACATGGAAATAGAGTGTACGTTGAAATTTACATATGTATACATATATTTCTATTTGTGACTTGTAAAGGTAAAACAAAGGCTAGCGTGAACAAAAAAAAACAAATTAGCTCTTGCTATAATACGGGTGTAGACACTAAACAAAATAATCAATAATGTCGTATTTGCTCGGAAAAGATTTAAAAATGTAGGAAAACGGAGAAAAAAACAACGCAAGAGGAAACTTGGCAAAAATTAAAAAAATCGTGCGTTCAAGCATCTGTCTTATACTGTATGGAGCGCGAAAAATCGTTCCACAAAAAATGCAAAAAAGTGACAAAAAATGTGTGCATTCAAAGATACACTGATACAAGTTTAGGGTTAAAATAATCACGAAGTTATAAGTGTCCAAAGTTTTAAGAAGGGGTATGTTCTGTTCCTTTTTCGCAAAACGGAACTTCATATGAAACGATTGACGCTCGCAGTTAGTGACGTCACTAGAAGACGGCAACGTGCCCTGCCCCGTCGTGTTCGGCGCCGCCATCAACGCGGCCGGCCGCCACTGAGTCTCACAGTTTGTTACGTCACTGACTGCGAGCGTTTTCTCTCTCTAACAAGCAATATTAAAACGGTTGTAGCTTCGTAATTCTTTGAGATATCTGAATGGGATTTTCGTCACTCGATATATTTTTTTGCCTTCTTTATTTTGGAGTGATAATCATTTTCGAGACTACACCCGTATTGTGTGTCACCACACCACGCTACTTCTTGATTACAATAATAGTAATGAGACAAAAACACAACCAATCGCTACAAATGGCATAACTATGCTACGGGCTGCGCATAGATTGAAACCCTTGTTCCACAGGAGCTACGACCGCCCCCGCCTCATCCCGTCCCTCTCCGGCTTGGAAGTGGTGATGATCGCGTGCGGCGGCGCACACTCCGCCTGCCTGACGGCCCGCGGCCGCATATACACGTGGGGCAAGGGCCGGTACGGCCGCCTGGGCCACGGGGACTCGGAGGACCAGCTGGTTCCCAAGATGGTTAGTGTAATCAGTAGACCTAGCTTCCAGTCCCATACACAGGTGTACCAAAAATGTTGTGTGAACCGATGTAGGGAGTTTTCGATAGCGCTTTGCGATTCCAAATATGTAGTTGTTTATGTTTTTTATTCCTTGATTATTTTTATTTTTATTTACATTACAGCCATTGCTTTTGTTGACATTGGGTGAAAGGTCGGAGGGTTTATTTCATTTTACGTCGCCCAGACTCTTCAGCCTATACGTCGATCGGCTAATCGAGGAGTTCAGCAACACCATGGTCGGATGTTCAATAGATGGAACGTTCGTAAATAACATCAGTTACGCTGACGACATGGTGTTGCTGAGCCCATCGATCGACGCCCTTCTTATCTTATCTTATCTTATCTAGATGAGGGCCCTTTCGGATGCACTTCGACCCAGCGGGATCTTTTGTGCATTTGCCCTCTCCTTTATGCCTACTCCCAAGCTCGCTCCATCGTTTCCACAAAGCGGATGATGCAGCTCAGCGGGAGCACCTTGAACTCCCTTGGTTGCGGATAGTCGCTACCAAAGTAATTCATTCTTTGTCTGGCAAGGGCATGACATTCACACAGTAAGTGTTCCATGGTCTCATCCTCCTCGCCACACATTCTACAGACTAAGCTGTCCGACAGTCCCATCTTGGCCAAGAGATCCTTGACTCCGAAGTGACCTGTGAACACCCCAGATATGATTCTGAGTTGCTTCCTGCTGGATTTCCAGAGCTTGTTAGTCCAGCCCGAGTCCACTCCTTCTATGAAGAGCTTAGAGTGCCTTAAGCCCGCCTCATTCCTCCACTCGTGTTGGTGTTTGGTTTTGGCGTAGGCTTTAGGAAGTTATGGTTCTCTGCGAGAGTCCCACAAATGGTTCTGGACCTACAAAGTGATTTGTAGACCCCCCTCTTGCAAGCTCATCCGCTCTTTCGTTGCCGATGTAGCCCTCGTGCCCCGGTATCCAAACTAGTTGCACCTTATTGTGCTTCCCAAGCTTGTTCAGTGCCTGGACGCCATTATAGACTAGTCTAGAATCCACTTTCGGCGCCGTAAGCGCTTTAAGGGCCGCTTGACTGTCGCTGAGGATATAGATGGTCTGCCCTCTGGTTTGCCTGTCTATATTCTCCTGTGCACAGGCAATTATGGCGTATGTCTCCGCCTGGAAGACGGTTGCCAAACTACCCATGCTTACACTACTACTGTAGTCAATCGCATAAATGCCTGCTCCCGTACCGGATCCCATTTTAGATCCGTCCGTGTACCATATACTGTCTTCGACACCAGACCTCGGTGGTTCTAGACCTTCGGCCCATTCGGCCCTGGATGGAACTTTTGTTGTGTAGTTCCTATGGAATACATACTTGGGTAGCATTTTGTCACATCCCATGTTTGTTATTCTGTCTAAGAGACTGTCAGTCTCCATGTTTGTGTGCTTAGTCTTTGGCTTGCTGTCGCTCCACAGTCCAAGAGTTCTTAGTCTATAGAGCGATTTGCGCGCCTCTGACTTAATCACCATGTGAAGTGGCGGTAGGTCCAGTAGGACTTCTAGCGCCGCTGTAGGCGTGGTTCGAAACGCCCCTGTTATAGCCATGCATGCTGATCTCTGTACTTTGGTCAGGGCATCTCTGCATGTGCTCATTAAAGTCCTTGGCCACCACACCAGGCTACCGTACAATAATATGGGCCTCACCATCATGGTATAGATCCACTTCAGTACCTTTGGGTTCAGTCCCCATGTTTTGCCATACGCTGATCTACACATTCCAAATACCCTGAGTGCCTTTGTAATGGTGAGATCTGTATGCTTCTTCCAATTCAGTTCCTTATCCAGAGTGACACCTAGATATTTCACATCGTTGGACAGTTCTAGTACCCTCCCGTACAGTTTTAACTGCTGTACGCCGCGAAGGGTCCTTTTCCTAGTAAAGGGTATTACTACAGTTTTGCCTGGATTAATGGATAATTGGTGCCGGTCGCACCATCTCTCCACTGTCTTCAGTGCCTTGTTCATGATTTCTGATACCGTGCCTGGGAACTTCCCACTCACCAGTATTACTAAATCATCAGCATATCCTACCGTGTGGGTGGGACCTTTATTGAGTTCCACCAGGAGTGAGTTCACCACCAAACTCCAGAGAGTTGGTGAGAGTACCCCACCTTGCGGACATCCCTTTGTGGCCGTGGCCGTTATCTCATCCCCCAAGAGAGATGACTTTATTAGTCTGCCATTTAGCATGTTGCCTATCCATTTACAAATGGTCGGCTCTACACCATGTTTTGCAGCTGCTTCGCTGATAGCTTTATACGTGGTGCGATCAAACGCTCCCTCCACGTCTAAGAAAGCTGCCAGACATAGTTCTTTATTCTCTATAGCCTGCTCAGCCTTGGTTGTTACCAGGTGGAGTGCGGTTTCCGTTGACTTCCCTGGCTGGTATGCACATTGCAGTTCGTGCAGCGGATGTCTCCTTAATGGGCCATCCCTTATGTGTCTATCTACCAATTTCTCCAGTGTTTTGAGGAAAAACGACGATAGACTTATCGGCCTATACGATTTGGCTTCACTGTAATCCGCCTTACCTGGTTTGGGTAGATAGGTTACTTTTACCATCCTCCACACACGCGGTACGTGTGCGAAGGCCAAGCACGCCCTGTACAATCTGCTAAGGTGCGGGATTAGTACATTAGCGCCTTCTTGTAGTAGAATGGGGTAGATTCCATCTGGCCCCGGGGCTTTGAAAGGTTGAAATGTTGAAAGTGCCCACTTTATCTTTTTATGATCTACTACCTTTTTAGACGTGTCCCAATTGTGTCTCGTTGTACTTGTGGTTTGTTCCAACGCACTAATTGCACCGTCGTCTGTTACGCTGTCGTGTATTACTGAGCCTGGGAAGTGTGTGTTACACATTATCTTAAGGGTCTCCAGCCCCGTTTTCGTCATTCTACCGTCATTGTCCCTGATGGATGTGAGCGGTACCGACTTTGTGGTAGCTAATGCCTTTGTTAGTCTCATTCCTTCCGGTATTGACTCAATCTGATCGCAGTGATTCCTCCATGCTCTCCTTTTGGCTTTCCTCACAGCCTTGCTGAGTTCTGTGAGTTTTTGTGCATAGTACCCGAAGTCATTGGATGACTTTGCGTCATTAAATATTGCCCTGGTTTCCCTCCTGAGCTTGACTATCTCTGGGGTCCACCATGGTAACTTTTTAGCCAGGGTTTTCTTTTCCGGGCAGTTATTAGTGAAGGCCGTGTATACGGCTTGTACTATTTTGTCCGCTTCGAATTCTATGTCAATAATAGAGTTTAGCTTACCTTTTGGGTCTCCTAGGTCCACTTTGAGATCATTTCTAAAGGCCGACCAGTCCGTGTTCCTAGGATTCCGTTTACGTACCGTATTCGTTTTTATTTTAGTTTGGTACCTAAAGCAAATGTATCTGTGGTCCGAAAGGGATATGTCATCAGATACGTGCCATGAGTTGATTTTGTTGCTAGTGTTGTTAGTAGCCAACGTTAAATCAATAACCTCCCCCCGCCTAGAGTTGACGAAGGTAGGTTCATTGCCTTTATTCAGTATTTGTAGAGAAGAGCTTACCAGGAAATCCAGTACCTTCTCTCCTCTCCTGTTGACATCTGAGCTACCCCAGATGACATGGTGAGCGTTCGCGTCGCAGCCGATGATCAGGTTGGTGTTCGCCCGGCTGCCGTATGCAACGAGATCCCGCAGTTGTTGTGTGATGGGATCCGTTGCCTCGTAGGGGAGGTAGGCTGATGATAGTATAAGCTCCTTACCCTCCCCCTTGTTTAGGATCATCACCGTGGTGAGATCCCTGCAACAGAAATCATGTAAAGGCATAGCGTTGATGCCATTTTTGACATATATACATGTCCTCATATTATTGTTATTATCTGGACACAGGTGAACAATTGTTCCTCCCGTTCCGCCTAAACCTCTTATTTCACTTTTATATATGTATGGTTCTTGAATAAGAGCAATATCGAATTTATCGCATTTTAGCTGCCTTGCCAGAAGGGCAGTGGCCGCCTTGTTGTGTTGTAAATTAATTTGTACACACCTTAGACCCGCCATTGGCGCTTTTATAATTTGGGCTTGCTGAGGTCGGCAGCCTCCTCCTGGACAGCCTCGTCACAGGACATGGGAGACATGGAGGCCCCCAGGTACAGCTCCGCCAATCCCCGCAGGTCCTCTGAGCCGATCACCGATAACGGTGATGACTCTCGGGCCCTGCGGGATTCAGCAAGTCCGTACCCGGAGCCCGCCCTGTTCCCGTCCTCCACCTCTGACTGCCCCTCCCCCTTGGCTACCTCAGCCCCCTCAGCCTCCCCGTTGGTGCCAGGCACATTGCCTACCGGAGGTGTGCCCTCCTCGGCCTCCCCAGATTGCGGAACCCCCGCGCCCTCCCCCGGCGTCGGACCCCCCGCGCCCGTCCCCGCACGAGTGCCTTCCCCAGCCCCCTCAAGCGCCCTCTCCTCCGCGTCCTCTAGGAGCTTGAAGGAGCTCAGGTCGACACCCGTGTGTAGGTGGTAGCCCGCGGCCTTGATAACGTCTGCCGACACCCGGTCCATCAATATGATGCGCCTGGTGTTCGCGTCCGATGTCAAGGTGTCTACCACCTTCCACTCCTCCGTGTGTAGCGCAGGATTGTACCTCTGCAACACACGGAGAAGCAACTTAACGTCATGGCCGCCAACTATCTTCGTTTTCCATGCCATTTTGACAGGTTTGGGAAGATCCTTGGCGTCCATGACCCTCAGGCGCAGGCCAGCAATCTCCTCGCTTCCGATTGCTGACCTGAGCCATGTGACGGACTCTCTCCCTTGGCAATTGACGTGGAGAGCGCCCGCCACTACGTTGCCGAGAGTGACTCGGGGTAGGGGATCCGGAGCGTCAACCAAAAGCTCCAGAATGAGCCCCTGGATGGCGCCCAGATGGATCGACGCCCTTAGGACACTGGTAAATGATTGAGAACGGTATGCGGAGGCCCATGGTCTCAAGTACAATGTCTGTAAAAGTGAGCTGCTGGTCTATAGAGGAAGAACTGTCAAATTAGACGACCAAATGACACTCAATGGCACTCCTCTTAAAGTAGTAACAAAATTTACTTGTACTTGGGGCATTGTGTAACTGCTTCGCTTAAAGATGAAGTAGATGTGGAAAGGGAGCTTAGGGCGCTGGCAGTGAGAGAAAAGTAATATGTGGATTCGTAGCTTCGCAAGGTGTACTAGCAACGTTAAAAATCACCCTTTTTAAGGCGTACTGTCAATCATTTCACCCTTGCAGCCTATGGATCAACTTTACTCAAAAAACTTACAGCGCCCTACGCGTGCATTATAATAGGTAATAACGCTTTACGGAGGCACGCACCGATGGCTTCCACGCTATCAAGGGTGGCGTCGCTGGTGTTGCTTGGCAGCGCCAACAGTCTCCTTGCCACAGTCGCGGACAGGGTAGATGGCGCTTTCTGGCAATATTGGAATGCTTGCAATAGATTACATATAACATAATTCATTATTAGTAAAACTAACATTGGTTAAATATTTTAGTAATAAGCTACTAATTAAATATGGAAACATTTATTTAGTAACGAGTCTGATATATTGCATCAAGATAGATATTTACAGGTATAATTTAAATATATATCACAGGTAGAACACTAATCCAAAATCAAATAATATACATGTAAAAAAAAAATTGATCGAAACAAAACAATACATTACAATTAGAAACCTAAGCCTGTGGAAACTGAAATTCCGAAATAAATTACTATTTAATTTAATTATTGTGCAACATTAGTATTGTAACGGCCCCGCTCTGTTTCCAGGTGGAATACCTCGCGGCGTACCGCGTGGTGGACGTGGCGTGCGGCTCGGGCGACGCGCAGACGCTGTGCATCACCGACGACGACAACGTGTGGTCGTGGGGCGACGGCGACTACGGGAAACTAGGTACACTGTGTTAACTCATTCACTGCTCAGCTACGCTTGTAGCGCTACGCCCTAGTCCGTAGCAGCTTAACCCATTCTAGGCCACGCAACGGTACCTAGCGGAGATCATATGCGAGATGCAAGGCTTTGGCCTTGAATGGCTTAATGTCCATACTATGTAGCGAAAATCTCACGTCGCGCTTTGTCGCATAAGTGTCATGATTAGCGCTGAATGGGTTAATACACCCATCAGCATGAAAACAAAAGCGTCAATGCATGTATCTGGCCAAATATTTTTACCAGAAAAAAGAAACACGCACTAGGCTTACAAATCATAAATCTTGTTCTATTATATCTGCGAGGTACTATCGACAACACAGCTAACTGACCATCGGTGCACCTTAAGTGCATTGTAATAAGGTTCTATATAAGCACAGGATGGTCAGTTAACAGTGTTGTCGTTTGTACGCCTACTTCATGATCAGACTGAAAAACAAAAGTTCCTCCTGTTTCCGAATTTTGTAATTGAAATAGCTGCAGATGAGGGAAGGCTTCATTTATATTACTACGCTGTAGATATCGCGGGCGACGTCTCAATTCTATACTAATAATCAAGGATTGTTTCCACAGGGAGAGGTGGCTCCGAGGGTTGCAAGCAACCCGTGAAGATCGAATGTCTGAAAGGGCTGAGGGTCATAAAGGTCGAGTGCGGCTCGCAGTTCTCCGTCGCGCTCTGCCAGTGCGGCAGCGTTTACACCTGGTAAGTACCGTCGTCGCAATGGAAATACGACCTTATTGCTCATACAATTAAAGTACGCTTTTGTATCCAAGAAACTGATATGACGTTTCGTGTGTTTTTCAAAGCATTTACCATTTGTTTTACTGCCTCCGAACTGGTAGCAGGCAGAATAATTTAACGTTTCACCTATGAATCCTTGCATTCTTTAACTCTGTCTCTTTTCAACTCTCGCAAACCGTAAATGTAGCTGTAGCTTTGAAACTTTGATTTGCTATTAAGATACATCTAGCTCCAAGCGCCGGTTCGCCTGCAAAGAACGCAGGCAACCCGCGGGAAAAACATAGTCTATACCATCCAGAAAGTCCATTGTGGGTGAAAGGTGAATTTTTTTTAAAATCCGGAGATTACCCATTACATACAAACTTAAGAACATACATTTTCAAAGCTATCTCACAGACATATGCTCTTTATAAAATTTGTATAGATGAAGTGAATTACAATACGAAAGCGCTCTTTCACAAAATGCTTGTTTATTAGCATTCCGTAATTCGTCATTCGTCCCTCTCGCTCTTACATACTTGCCAGTAAGGGACGAATCCTTTATGTCCGACACAAATGCGATTATGCTAGCTAGGCAGCTAGGTTCATGCCGGACCTGTTTTTCGCTATTCACGTTTATTTAAACGCCTATACAGTAGCAAATGGCGCTCCTTGCTAATATACCGCTTTTCCGAAATACCAGATTTTGCTAAATATCGCATTATCAATGTATCACACTTTTAGCTTACGACATTCCCGTTACACCAGTTTATAAAATCGTAAGGTACTCATGGAACTAAATCGTTTTTTAGAATGTCCTATACAGAAAATTTGGTATATTGGTGATGTGATAATTCAAGAATGTGGTATTTTGCAAAATCTGGTATTTCGGGAATGCGGTATATTAGCAACGAGCGGCAAATGTAGCTCGGTACATGATCAAAGGGATGAGGTATCTTCAAATGTTACTCACTCAGGCTCACCGCAGGCGCACATCAGGTTGATATATTGTCATATTTGACTCCTCCCAAGGGTTTTCACAATAAACGTTTGAATCTATATACAGGGCGTCCCACGCCTATGCAACGTGAAGGGAAAGTACCTTGAATATTGTAACAATTTAAACTGCATTCATAGATTTTTAAATAATTACATGGTTGAACCGGGAATCGAACCCGGTACACGAGAAGGATTCGTCCCTTAATGGCAAGTATGTTAGAGCGAGAGGGACGAATGATTTTTTGATAAGGGATAAAATGGCAAGCATGCTACGTCCGCGGCAAGGCTCGAACTTTTGGTAGCGATGACGTCGATGACGCGATGATTTAAAATAGTAAACCTTTCGTAAACAGCTACCAATTTTTAAAAACGGTATCGGCACTTGAAATGGGCAGTACATAACGTCTTTGACAGACATTGTCACTCAGATGAACAATAAAATGACGTTGTAATTGTTGAGTTGTTGTATTTTTTAAATTATATGTAGTATTTAATATTATTATTTTATTTATCACAGTGCCCTGTTTGCAAAATGATGTCATTTTTATTTTTGTAAAATGCAGTTGTGTTTTTTGATAAAACTTTTGTTTTTCACTAGTTACGTCATCGGCACCAAAAGGTCGCGCCCTTATGATTAGATACGCGCGTGATTTGAGCCTGAACTACTTGCCATCTAAATCAGCAGTTTGCGTGTAGCTGCATATCCTGCCAACAGTATATTTTTAACCGACTTCAAAAAAGGAGGAGGGTCTCAATTCGTCGGAATCTTTTATTTGTTATGCATGTTCCCCGATTACTCGAAGTCGCCTGGGCCGATTTGGTAAATTCTTTCCCCAGTGGTACTAGGGTCAGGATCTGATGGTGGGATTCTGGGGAAATCGAGGGAACTCTTTGAATTTCATACACCCTTGATGCAAATTGGGTACTGATTTGAAGTCGGTCAAAAATGGTTTTTTATAGTAATTTATTTGAAAACATAACTAGCTTTCGAGGTTTTGCCGGATGCTGTATATTTGATAGCTCGGACTTAATGTAGCAAGTGTGTGGGCTTAAAAGAATCCGCCTATGTAATCTGACACTGTAGAAGTGTATACATAACTGCAAGTTGATTGAATGAACTGAACGCTTTACTAACAGTATTTATTTCGTAGCAGTAGCCGTCTCAGAGCCTGACTGACGTTTTAGCGTCGTGGCTCAAGGGACGACGTACACGTATCACCACCCATTATCCATTGCAAATATGTTTGAACCAGCGATGGACAAGTCGAGTTTGGACAACTCGATTAACATAAACGTGTCAAATCGAATCAATCTCTTTCGCCACTGCACCAAGCCGGTTTTGCACTGACTCTAACCGAACGGCATGCACAAGCAACCTAAAGCTTAATAACTTAAGTAAAGCTCTTGCAAGTAGGGGTGACGTGTTCGAATAGGCATTTGTTATGTTTGTGTTATACAATCATTACTAATATTATAAATGCGAAATGATGCGTTTTGTACGGAGATAGTTTGGAGGCTGGAGAGTGACATAGGCTACTTTTTCCAGCGGGAAAACATCTAATTCCCACGGGAAAATTCAATATGTTACATTTTCCTATAACCACGCGGGCGAAGCCGCGGGCATCAGCTAGTTTGAATATAAATATATGCGGATAATCCTACACAAATCGACTAGTCCCAAACTAAGCAAAGCTTGTGCTATCGCTTCTAGACGACGATAAACATACTTATATAGATAAATACATACTTAAATACATGGATAACCATTCACAAACAAATGTTCATGCTCCTTACCATTCACAAATAAATGCCAGGCATTCGAACCCAGGACCTCCTTCGGGTTTGGGTCACTACCAACGTACCAACGAGGCTAAAGCGGTCGTCTAATACTACCTACAAGAAGGGCTTTACTTAAGACTCGCCTAAGGGTGGTATTCCACTTGTCAAAGATCTGCATCCAATGTGTATTTGCGTCTCACATTTTGCTTAAAGAGTTAGATCCGCAGCGACGAAAGCGATTGCCCGTTCCACGAAGCTACAAGTGACTATTTTACAAATCTAAAAACCTTTCAAATGGCCAGTCGTTATTGGTCGAGAGCCTCAGTGATGGCAATTTCCAATAGCAAAATGATGACTTCGAGCTTCGTAACAAGCGCCTCAATTCGACGAACCGTCCTAATTCGTGTTCCGCTTGACTCGACTTACTGTGTCCGTCAGTGCTACGCCGCTGCCCCGAATCAGTGACCGCTTGGTTGGGTCCACTCAACTTGAGTTAGTGAGCGAATCAACACGAGCGGTTCGAACCGAATACGGATAAAACCGACTTGTCACATCGCTACATTGAATGATCCCGTATTCATAAACTCATTTTACTTTAAGATTTTGTTCGGCGATACAAGATAATAATAGCAATGTGTTACAATAACTTGCTATAGTTTGAATGAGTCGGCAATACATACCTTTCATTCTAATTATAGCTAGTTATTGTCACAGATTGCACCGTTTGTAGTGAGCTTTTAAGCGCACGGCATCTGTCAGATCTGATCAAAATTTATAACATAGGATGCGTTCACATTGCTTTAATTTAGGTCCGTGTCGGTCGCTTCTACTGCGAACGCGATCTTCTCTTGAGCCGCGTACACACGGTCCTGGAACACATGTAAACTGGTACACACAAGAATTAGATAGGCAGCCAACCGTGTTAACGGAAAAATACACAAAAGCTTGAATGATTAAATGTTTTTAGATTATTTGCTGGTTTTTTTTTTCAATTTGCCATGCGAACGCATTTCTACGTTCCCCATACCCATTCGACCTAAAATATTACAGATGCCCCACGTCATGTAGAGGCTATGGACACGGCTGTTTACGAGCGCGTTGGTTACGCGATTTTACATATTACCCGAAACTAGTAAATTATAAAGACGGATAATGTCTTACAATGTAAATTTACTATTTGGAGGTCTATGTACCATTCATTTTGTATGGCTCTTAAACCTCTGCTTAACCCATTCATTGTCGAAGACGAGAAATCTTGTCATTATATATTTTGACTAAGAGCCATGAATAACAGTAAAAAAAGTGATACTCAGAGTTTACTTATTTAACTTATGGAGGACAATTCACAGCAGGCTCGTTCTTATTTACGCGACATTGTAAAGACACTGGCAGTCCCTATAATATATTAGTGTCTGATATACCCGTGTCATACACCCATATTACTCTTAACGCCTTAAATTATTTTTCGAATTCTTTGGCCATATAATGGCTTACACAGGTCAGTAAGGGTAGAGCATTGCCTCGTAATCCTGGGTCTTGAACTGCCACCACGCAAAATTAATCTAAGGTGAGAACTTCACCAAATGTTAGGAGAAACTCTCAGAATTAAACATTTTCAATGTGAATCGATCCGATTTCTTCCAAAGACCATAAGAGTTAAGAGTAGCCATGATTAGAGTACCTACTAAGCAACAGGCACGCCAAATAGACGGTTTCCATAATGTGGTCTAATTTTCTCACTACAATGCTATTGGGGTTTGAATCTTAGTGGAGTGGATTCTCACGTGGTGATACCCTTCCTGACCTTTGAACTTAACACAACGTTGTCGTTACGAGCGTGAACAGCGCGTGAATGAAACGTCGTGCCTTGGCCTTTAAGTAGGAAAAAGAGAGAACGCTATATTATCTTGCCTGGCTGCACAGCGTACAGGTAATGCTTCTCTCGTGTCAGGTCTTTCGGACGCTTCATATACAGCAGAGAGTATCTCAGAACCACTAGGTGGTATAGGTACCATCACAATTATCTATTTGTGTGGTTGAATCCATGGTCGCTTGCATCACGATTGAGTATATATAGTGTAAGAGCAGCTTAAAGCCGGATTCAGACTATTCTGCTCGCGTTCTGATGCGCTCTGCCCCGCTATTCTATAACTTGTTTTAACCTCACTTCACCCACAAATATATCTTGCTGCCGCGATTCGCATCTAAACCGCGATTCATAACTAAGAGTAATCAGAGGTTTAGTTTCGTTAGGCGTGACTGGCGCGGTGAGCGTTTACATATATTTCTTGTATTATGACGGTCTCTGACGATTTTTTGAAACAGTGCAGTGCATTTGGATTACGATTTTGAAGATATCCCGATTGCTGTCATGTCAACTGTTTTAAAATTTTAAAGGAAGTGTAAGAGGCAATGGATTTATCAAATAAATTAAACTATGAGTTTCCCTTGAGACGTTTCATTGACTTGTTGAGGAGCTCGAGAATGATGCCGAAAGACTTTACCTATATATATCATAATATAGCCCACACCGACAAGAGCTTAGCTCTTAAATAAGCAGAAGAAGATCATAATATAGGCACAGTTTTGTTATATTCATTAATTGATTGAAAATTAAAATTATATAATAGAAAAAAACAGCATACATATCAGTTCGTCCACCGCGAACGCTCGCGTTGAGACACTTGCACACTCGTCTGATCCGTTCTGTCGCAGCCGCTTCCCCGCCCCCCACGCCTCAGCGCTCTGAGGCTCTAGTATAAGTTTTACCGAAACAAAACTACGATCGCGTTTGCGTTTTACCCTCAATTTGTATGGGATTTGACACCTAAACGCGAACGCGGTCGTAACTTTTTGTTTCGGTAAAACTTATACTAGAGGCTCTGATGCGAAACGGAGTCGCTTCCCAATGCGACACAACAGAGTGCCTCAGACGAGTGTGTAACCGTACTTTTATGTATGAAACCACTAGCGGTCTGTAGTCACGACACAACACATCAGAATAGTACGAATCCGGCTTTAGCTTATTTAAGTGTCGCGGAAGCCTTTTTTGTGATATGGTCAGCCCAATTACTTGTAACAGTCAAATTTTTCATGAAAAACGCCAGTTTTAATCCTCATTACTGCACGACTTGATTTGATCAGGCAGGACTAGAGATTAATCTGAGGATAGCCTCGATATTTGATGAAATAATCTTGGAATACACTCCATTAATGTTTGATCAAATTAGCCCTTAAGCTGCGACCCACAGGTTCGCGCTTGTCAAACGCTATGGATTATCCCACGTGCGCGTGGGCGTAAACGCGGCCTAAGGCCGTCGCCTTCGTTTCACGCCGCGCGCCGCGTACAGAATCAAGTTGTATCGAAGTGCAGCTACACTTCTATAGAACATGACGCTGTAAGTGGCGCGCGCCGTTAACCGGAGACCATGGACGTGTGTCGACAGACTGCTTAACTGCTTGATAAATTAATTGGCGTTTTTTGTACCTTATTTGGCGTTAATTGGTTTCGTTTGACCCACGTTATATGTGCGACCTGCAATTTCAGTGTGTGAAGGCTCTTACGTAGTCGTACGCTCCAATTTGATTTCCCCTTTTTTGTTTTAACTCCCACTAGTATTATTAAACTGTAATATAAAGCTTTCAAGCAGTAGTATTCACTTCTCTCATTGCCTACATCGACTCCACGGATATGCAAGTGTTTATCATCTGTTAAACGTGTTAAAACCTCTTTTAGGTCAAACTTACTTGTAATAGGCTTCAGTCCGTGAGCTATTGAAACAAAATTCGGCTTCGGGTGTATGATTAAGATATATATTTCTATAATACTGTCGTTGAAATTGTATTCTTCTACCAATACCGGTAGAGCTGCTATTTGAATGGAGTACTTTGAAACAATTCGGCCAACTCAAATAATCTCAAATATAACCGTTTATTTTGGTTTAAAGCGTATAAGAGCAAGCCACTTAGCTTAGAGAAATACAGCCCCGAATCCTCTACTAGCAGCGCATGGACTGTAGCTACGGATTTTAGACTGTTTGAAAATTAAGTTACGATTTCATATAATTGGCCAAGCTATGAGTCACTTGTATGGAGGCGCAGCTTAACTTAACAGCCGCAGCCTTAGGGTGCCTCTCCACCAGAGCTCTAGCTACAGCTACGTTTCAAATGTATGAAAACATAGTATGCTATGCTATGCACATCTCTGGTGGAAAGGCACCCTTAAGCCGCATTTACGCAAAAGCGTAGTGTCGGGGTGACGCCAGAGTCGCCTGACAACTCGCGCGACGTGTCGCTCGACTATAGGGCTATGCGTGAACGCAGCCTTAAGCCGCGTATCCACTAGAGGGAGCCTCGGGCCGAGCGGCTGCCTCGCTCCGAGGCCGCGCAAGTGGAGACGCTGCCTCAACCTGAGGCGCGCCGCGACACGAGGCAAATTCGGCGCCGCGAGCCGAGCCATATTTTGTCGGTCTTTTTGCCGTGCTCAAAGGGGCCTCAGTCTGAGCCGTGCATTTGATGGAGACGGGCGTGTTGCCTCGGGTCGCAATGGACAACGAATCACCAATTAAATTAATTAAATTATACGAGTGTCACCGAGTTCTTTGGGATCCGTTAAATAATAAGTACTATAACAATTAAAGCAGCAGCTACTCTACGCGCTTCTGGTGCCATCGCGTGTTTGTTTTAAACTGGCTCGGAAGTCGCGGATCACGATGAAGCGTGTTGCCTCGGCTTGATCCGCAACGTGCCTCGGGCCTATGACTCAGGCTGAGCAGCCTCGGCCTGAGGCTGCTCAAATGGATACGCGGCTTATGCCAAGTTTGACACGGATATACGTTGGTAGTGAAGATAGTCCCTTTCAAATCCTTACATCCAGTAACAGGCTTGCTTTTGTTTTTGGCTTGCGAGTAGGCCTCTCTTTAAGCCTCTATGTCTGTAAGCCTACGCTGTAAACGCCTCCAACTGCAAGGACAGCGACCATGGATCAACCCATCTGCGTCTGTGTGTCTCGCTCACGGCTCTTTTAGCTCCTCGCAAATTGGTCTTTATCTCAACAGGGGAAAAGGCGATTATCACAGGCTCGGGCACGGCAGCTACGAGCACGTGAGGAGGCCGATGCGTGTCACCGGCATGCAGGGGAAGATGATAGTTTCCATCGCCACTGGTTAGTCTTGTGCAATAGTATTTTCACTTCTGCTATTCAGAAAAGAATCATTGTCGCCCTCGAATGAGGGATCAAAGTTAAGTTAGAGGAGCCAAACTTTTCTTCCCTAATTAATTAAAATTTTCCTTATAGAAGATGTGAGTATGTGCCACTCAGTAGCAATATTATTTCCGTTTTGGGCGTAAACACTTGAATCCTTCGTCACGCTCAAGGTTCTACTTCAGCATCCCTCGCTACGCTTGGGACCATATTTTAGAATCTTACGCTTCATTCAGGATTCATGATGGACCGCCCTCGTCGTAAATATAATCATTTTGCTCCCTTGAGACACAATCTATTATTATTGGTGTCGATCTCTTTATTGGTGTTTATTTCTGTCGTATTTTCTTGAGAAAATATTGACATAAATGGAAAAATATTTACATCATTATCATACACAACAGGGAGTCTCCACTGCGTGGCCTGTACGGACAGCGGCGAGGTGTACACCTGGGGCGACAACGACGAGGGACAGCTGGGGGACGGGACCACGCTGGCCGCGCAACGGCCGAGGTTGCTCAGCGCTCTGCAAGTGCGTGTTACTCGATCTATGGCTCTGATAAGCCAGGCAGTTACGGCATGACCACATACGAGCGGCAGCGACAGCAGTACGTCAGCCCGTAGTGTGGCCTCTCGCTCGCACGTAGGGCGCACCGCCGTCGCTCGAAGTCTTGGCCGCACGCACCTTTACCTTGGGGGGCTAAAGGCATCAGTGCGACTTTTCTTCAGCACGTCCTGTGCCGGACAACACTGGAACAAGTTGGCTTTCGGTGGTTTACTCTACCCGCACTCGCAGACTCGAGAACCCATCAAAATTGCAACGAACCGGCCCGTTTGAACGCCATGCCGCACTTAAAATTGAGAGAACTGACGCCGTATCGGGACACAAGCAGAGAAAACCTACACTCTTCTTTCTAATTACCACAGTCACTGACGTCGCTGTCTCTCTGGCTCTAATGTCAGTTCTCGTTCATGTTTGTGTTGGTGAAATAATGATTAAAGTATGAGTACTCATCTCAATATATTATTCTAGGATTAATTTCAATATATTTAAAACAAAACATTTCCTCAAAATAATATCGCTTTAAGCAAACAAGGTTGTAATTTGAACGTTATATATTCGCGCCGACAAGGCATCAGCCATATCGTGACGTCATAACTGCAACACCAACAGACCACGGACTACTCAGAAGATGTGCAGAAACATAGAAAAGTCAAATGTGCATGTCCTTCTTATAAACGCCTTCTGATTTTTGCATTTGCTTCTCTTTCTGACGACACTCACAGAAGACAAAATGGCGGTCGGCGTTTTCGGTCACGTAACATAGAAATAAAAAAAAAACCTGTTTTTATAACAAAATACATATTCGTATTCTTTTGGTAAAAGCTATATAAAAAATCCTTTTATAAGGTAATTTTATTTTGATAGATGAAAATACTCTACTATTGTGTTCCAGGGTAAACGGGTGACGAAGGTGGCTTGCGGCAGCGCGCACACAGTGGCCCTCTGCGTGGAGGCGCCGCGCGCCCCGCGCCCGCCGCCGCCGCCGCCCCTCGAGTGCCACCTGCTGAGGGACCTGACTCCACAACTGATATGTAATCGATTGGTGAGTGTCTCGTGTCCCGGAGCAAGAGGACTCTTGAGTCCATCTGCTGCAGTACTTAAGCTGTCTGCCTAAGTGATACAACTTTGTTTTTTCCTGTTTTTTATAATGTTATCAACTATTTAATTCATCATAAATTCGTTTCCAGGTGTTGTTACATAAGTTCTCCGAACTGGTGTGCCCGAACCTGACGCTGCTCATCCTCGAGGGTAATCTGGATCAGCTGAGGAACTTGATGTTCTATTCCGTCAAGGAGGCTGCTTTCAGAAAGGTGCGTACTAGTCATTCTGAATTGGGTTAGTAAGAACAACATGCAAATATTGCCAGTCAACCTGGATATAGTTGGAAAGGGGTCAATCTTAAACCTATAATGAATGCCATTCTTTTTTGGTCATAAATCTAGGCCTAGCTTGGGTAACTATTACGATCACACTCTGGTGCGTCGTTGAAAGTCTCCTTCTAAATGCTAGCAATGTTACTCCAAAAACGGAATGTGTAGAAGTCTTCAACTTCTAGTTAATGTCAAGTTGGACGCTTAAACTACATATATGCGGCCGGGCATTTACGTTCTCTATCTCTATGATGTACGGTGTTACCAGGCGGTGATGGCGACCATGATCCGCGAGCGGCAGCACGGCCCAGTGGTGGAGCTGTCCCGAGTGGCCGCTCGGCGGTCGCGTCGCGGCGGCGGCCTGGCGGGCCCGGCGGGCATGCGGTCCGTGTTCGGGCAGATGGTGGCGCGGCTGCCCGTGCTCACGCAGGAGGCACTCGCACTGCCGCACCGCGTGTGGAAGGTCAAGTTCGTTGGTGAGTGGACTGAGATGTAGGCCGTGGGGTGTAAATAATACAGACGAGAGTCGGGATATGAATGGACATTTATTTAGGTGAAACAGGACTTTTTATACAGTTTCTGTATCGCGTGTGAGTGAGCACTTACATAGTTTTACGATCCTAGACTAGTTATCGTTAATGCACTTAAATGGTGTTGTGTCTACACGAGCGTAAACCAGATGCTAGGGTATTGTATTTCAAGGCTAGAGAATATTACACAAGATTATTAGGTATTGCGTCGTACACCACAGGACGCTGTTTTCAATGCACCACGGCGTGCCGCCCGCTAGGTGGGCGCTCTGCTTGTCCACAAATGATATATCGCTGTGGTCGGCTACGGCACATTCAGTGCCAGCGGTTCCGTATCGCTGCGCTCGTAGCCGGTAACATGTCAAAACCATTTGTGTATAGAAGCGTCTACGAGTAGAGGACCCGTCGTCTTTTTGATTCCCCTACAGCCGGGTCCGGGATTTCTAACAGTATATTAACAACATCCGTCCTGGCAAACAAATGGCGGTTACAAAAATCAGTGCGCACGAGACCCGGTATAAAAGACACTTCAATATACATACATTCATGCCTTTATCCCTAAAAGGACCACCCAGTATCCATGAAACTTGTGTTCCAGTACCACTTTTAGCATAAATGTGGCTATCAAAAAGTGATCACATTTTGTCGATCTTTTGTTTGCTAGCCCATCGCCCACAACACACTTCAACCCTGTTCCCTTAGTCGACTCTTACGACACCCACAGGAAGAAAGGGGGTGGTGGTATTCTAACCCCGACACCACATGGGGAAAATATTATATAAATATAATATTATATTAAAATGTAACCAAAATCTAGATACCTGATGATGAGGAGACCTATTGTGATCGACATATTATTATTGTTTAAAGCAGGGGTCTTAAAACTTTTTGACTCAATGGCAACACATAATTTCGTGCGGGCCATGAGTTGGTGGTGGTCATGGACCAGCCATACCCCATCGCTATCGCGGGCCGAACTCTCCGCTTTCTTTCCGCGGGCCGGATTAGAAGGGCCCTCTGCCCGGACTTGGCCCGCGGGCCGTATTTTGGCAACCCCTGGTTTAAAGTCAACCTTGTCTCCCAGGCGAGAGCGTGGACGACTGCGGCGGCGGCTACAGCGAGAGCATCGCCGAGATGTGCGAGGAGCTGCAGAACGGCTCGCTGCCGCTGCTGATGGCCACGCCCAACGGGCGCGGCGACGCGGGCGCCTCGCGGGACGCCTTCCTACTCAACCCCACCGCCAACACGCCGCTGCACCTCAACTGCTTCCGGTTCCTGGGTTAGTCGCTAACATGAGACCTGCTCCTGATTACATTTCTTGTCGTTGACTTCGATTCTCGGCGTTCGACGAAAACATAATTCCTTAAGATTGACAATCCTGTCAACTTGTATAGGAATACAATAGTGTATTACTACAGAGGCCGGGAAGGAAGGGGTTGCTGGCCGAACGTAGCGAGGCCGGATAGTTTTGAGGCTGGCAATCCCTTTTCACGCCGAGGTATGTAACTATAGGGCTTTTCTCAAACATGCAATGAAATAAATGAAAAGAACCCCAAGAAATCAAACTTTAATTTCTAGACTGAAAAAATAACTAACAAATCTCTTCGTCAGAACTCGAATGGAAAAATAAAAAAATCAACAACGCACAATAAATCCAATAAAATTACAGAATTCAAAAATATAAATTTTGGCACCAATATGATTAAAAATTACCTATGCAATTTAAAATTAATAGAATTGGCTAATAATGTATTATTTGTTATGTTCATATTGCTCACGTCGATTTTATATAAATAAAACCGCAACATATAGCAAACATCGTTTATTGGTATGTTTTATAATTTTAGTGACAGAATGTCATAAAAAACCAAATATTTCTTATAGTTTTTTTAATGGCTGAACCCTGGCTCACAAATAAATGTGAAATGGAAATTTAAAAAAAAACCATCTTGTAGGCTAGACCTCCAATTTTGTTTGAAATCTTATCATGTGTCTGTCGTCTCTCCGCACCTGAATAATGATACTTCGCTGCCCATAAGGAACGTAAATACGTACGTCAATATTTCATTGTATCTTTGAGAAAAATAATATATTTGCGAAATGGGTCTTAAATTAAAGAACGCATCCGTACCCTTTGAGCCGGTGTTTGACCGACGCTTTCCTTTACTTAGATGATTGATGTGACCTTTACATTTCTGGGCTCGCTTCATAAGTTTAAAATACGATTCACATTACGCTGAAGCACCGGAAACGCAGCAAAATGTATGAAGAAGGCGTGACGTCTACAACACGTCAATATAATATATGCGTGTGCGAATGACCGAATCGCCCGTTATGTCGCCATTTCTACTGTTGCGATCACCGCATAAGTTTACTCGGTCGCATTCACCATTATTAGTTATATGTGATGTGTTAGTATGCTCTTCTTGATGAGTTCCTGCACTACCTGTTTAAAATTCTAATTTAAATGTTTCCTTCTATACAAAGGTTGTCTGAAAGAGATCGCTTTAAAGCGATAAGACCGCCTGTTGTTACCATTATTTATTAAGCAATATTTTTTTGTAAGATGTTTCTCTCCTGTTGTGGTGCAATAAAGAGTATTTATTATTATATTATTATTATTAGTGTTGCGAAAGATTTCGACACTTGACTTGAATCTCCACCGTAACCTGATTGGTTTCGTACAGGTGTTCTCATGGGCATCGCGATCCGCACCGGCTCGCCGCTGTCCCTCGCGCTCGCGGAGGGCGTGTGGCGACAGCTGACCGGGCAGCCGCTGCGGCCGCGCGACCTCGCCGAGGTGGACCGCGACTTTCTGCCCGCGCTGCTGTGCATCCGCGACATGTCGCGGGCCAACAAGGTAAGTAGGTACTGCAAAAAAAAGACCGGGTTGCACTCCGGGAGTGCCGGCAGAAGTGAAAACTTGAATAATAACGTTGTATATTACATTAAAAATGTAACACTTAATAACTATTACAATTATTTAACATTAAAAAGTTTATCTCTCAGAAAGATCAACTTCCATCCATACATATGACGTCTTACCTCTTACGAATCTGTCGGTAACGTGACCTGACGTGAGTTTAACATTTTTTCCCCATCACAAAAAGTGCACAGCGCCGCTAAAGAAATGTCCACTTCAAAAATAGTACATTACTGCAGAGGCCGTGAAGTAAGGGATTGCTGGACGAGATTGGGGTAGACGGCCGAGTCGTAGACGAGGCCGGATACAACGAGTCCAGCAATCCCTGTTCCGGCCGAGGATTGTATAGTGCTTTTCTCAAACTATGTGAGGAAATATAAAAATAAAAATAATTACAATCGTAACGAAAGATCAGAAAACAATTGTGTAATTTGCCGCCTTTTTTATTTTTTAAACATGCCATTTGAAGAAGCCGTTCGAGCACCAAGTTTAACCGCACATAAGTATAGTACCTACCATAGATTTTGTTTTTTTTTATGTCGCAATTATGCTTACAGTCTAGTGGTGGTTGGCAGAATGTAATTTTTCCTTTGTCAGTTTAATATTAGTAAGCAAATTTAAAAAGTTAGAGTAGCGGACAATAATGGTTTTACTTAGGGTTTTCATACATTACTTCTTGGCGTAAGGCCAAGAAGAAATGTAGGGAGCCATAAACAAGAAACTTCATGTCTTCATTTCGTGATATTAACGCATACATTTCCGAGCATGTTTGAGAAAAAAAAAATTTTCATTTATTGTAGGCCATGGGTAAATATGGGTCTTCTGAGTAGGAATTGTTGAAAACAGGAGGGGAAAAATGAAAGGACACATGTTACGCCGCGACGACTGGATGAAAGCAATAGTAGAGGGTAAAATGATAGGACCCATGTTACGCTACGACGACTGGATGAAAGCAATAATAGAGGGCAAAATGATAGGACACATGTTACGCCGCGACGACTGGATGAAAGCAATAATAGAGGGCAAAATGATAGGACCCATGTTACGCTACGACGACTGGATGAAAGCAATAGTAGAGGGTAAAATGATAGGACCCATGTTACGCTACGACGACTGGATGAAAGCAATAATAGAGGGCAAAATGATAGGACACATGTTACGCCGCGACGACTGGATGAAAGCAATAATAGAGGGCAAAATGATAGGACACATGTTACGCCACGACGACTGCATGAAAGCAATAATAGAGGGCAAAATGATAGGACACATGTTACGCCACGACGACTGGATGAAAGCAATAATAGAGGGCAAAATGATAGGACACATGTTACGCCACGACGACTGCATGAAAGCAATAATAGAGGGCAAAATGATAGGACACATGTTACGCTACGACGACTGGATGAAAGCAATAATAGAGGGCAAAATGATAGGACACATGTTACGCCACGACGACTGCATGAAAGCAATAATAGAGGGCAAAATGATAGGACACATGTTACGCCACGACGACTGCATGAAAGCAATAATAGAGGGCAAAATGATAGGACACATGTTACGCCACGACGACTGCATGAAAGCAATAATAGAGGGCAAAATGATAGGACACATGTTACGCTACGACGACTGGATTAAAGCAATAATAGAGGGCAAAATGATAGGACACATGTTACGCTACGACGACTGGATGAAAGCAATAATAGAGGGCAAAATGATAGGACACATGTTACGCCACGACGACTGCATGAAAGCAATAATAGAGGGCAAAATGATAGGACACATGTTACGCCACGACGACTGCATGAAAGCAATAATAGAGGGCAAAATGATAGGACACATGTTACGCCACGACGACTGCATGAAAGCAATAATAGAGGGCAAAATGATAGGACACATGTTACGCTACGACGACTGGATTAAAGCAATAATAGAGGGCAAAATGATAGGACACATGTTACGCCACGACGACTGCATGAAAGCAATAATAGAGGGCAAAATGATAGGACACATGTTACGCCACGACGACTGGATGAAAGCAATAATAGAGGGCAAAATGATAGGACACATGTTACGCCACGACGACTGCATGAAAGCAATAATAGAGGGCAAAATGATAGGACACATGTTACGCTACGACGACTGGATGAAAGCAATAATAGAGGGCAAAATGATAGGACACATGTTACGCCACGACGACTGCATGAAAGCAATAATAGAGGGCAAAATGATAGGACACATGTTACGCCACGACGACTGCATGAAAGCAATAATAGAGGGCAAAATGATAGGACACATGTTACGCCACGACGACTGCATGAAAGCAATAATAGAGGGCAAAATGATAGGACACATGTTACGCTACGACGACTGGATTAAAGCAATAATAGAGGGCAAAATGATAGGACACATGTTACGCTACGACGACTGGATGAAAGCAATAATAGAGGGCAAAATGATAGGACACATGTTACGCCACGACGACTGCATGAAAGCAATAATAGAGGGCAAAATGATAGGACACATGTTACGCCACGACGACTGCATGAAAGCAATAATAGAGGGCAAAATGATAGGACACATGTTACGCCACGACGACTGCATGAAAGCAATAATAGAGGGCAAAATGATAGGACACATGTTACGCTACGACGACTGGATTAAAGCAATAATAGAGGGCAAAATGATAGGACACATGTTACGCCACGACGACTGCATGAAAGCAATAATAGAGGGCAAAATGATAGGACACATGTTACGCCACGACGACTGGATGAAAGCAATAATAGAGGGCAAAATGATAGGACACATGTTACGCCACGACGACTGCATGAAAGCAATAATAGAGGGCAAAATGATAGGACACATGTTACGCTACGACGACTGGATGAAAGCAATAATAGAGGGCAAAATGATAGGACACATGTTACGCCACGACGACTGCATGAAAGCAATAATAGAGGGCAAAATGATAGGACACATGTTACGCCACGACGACTGCATGAAAGCAATAATAGAGGGCAAAATGATAGGACACATGTTACGCCACGACGACTGCATGAAAGCAATAATAGAGGGCAAAATGATAGGACACATGTTACGCTACGACGACTGGATTAAAGCAATAATAGAGGGCAAAATGATAGGACACATGTTACGCCACGACGACTGGATGAAAGCAATAATAGAGGGCAAAATGATAGGACACATGTTACGCCACGACGACTGCATGAAAGCAATAATAGAGGGCAAAATGATAGGACACATGTTACGCCACGACGACTGCATGAAAGCAATAATAGAGGGCAAAATGATAGGACACATGTTACGCTACGACGACTGGATGAAAGCAATAATAGAGGGCAAAATGATAGGACACATGTTACGCCACGACGACTGCATGAAAGCAATAATAGAGGGCAAAATGATAGGACACATGTTACGCCACGACGACTGCATGAAAGCAATAATAGAGGGCAAAATGATAGGACACATGTTACGCCACGACGACTGCATGAAAGCAATAATAGAGGGCAAAATGATAGGACACATGTTACGCTACGACGACTGGATTAAAGCAATAATAGAGGGCAAAATGATAGGACACATGTTACGCCACGACGACTGGATGAAAGCAATAATAGAGGGCAAAATGATAGGACACATGTTACGCCACGACGACTGCATGAAAGCAATAATAGAGGGCAAAATGATAGGACACATGTTACGCCACGACGACTGCATGAAAGCAATAATAGAGGGCAAAATGATAGGACACATGTTACGCTACGACGACTGGATGAAAGCAATAATAGAGGGCAAAATGATAGGACACATGTTACGCCACGACGACTGCATGAAAGCAATAATAGAGGGCAAAATGATAGGACACATGTTACGCCACGACGACTGCATGAAAGCAATAATAGAGGGCAAAATGATAGGACACATGTTACGCCACGACGACTGCATGAAAGCAATAATAGAGGGCAAAATGATAGGACACATGTTACGCTACGACGACTGGATTAAAGCAATAATAGAGGGCAAAATGATAGGACACATGTTACGCCACGACGACTGGATGAAAGCAATAATAGAGGGCAAAATGATAGGACACATGTTACGCCACGACGACTGCATGAAAGCAATAATAGAGGGCAAAATGATAGGACACATGTTACGCCACGACGACTGCATGAAAGCAATAATAGAGGGCAAAATGATAGGACACATGTTACGCTACGACGACTGGATGAAAGCAATAATAGAGGGCAAAATGATAGGACACATGTTACGCCACGACGACTGCATGAAAGCAATAATAGAGGGCAAAATGATAGGACACATGTTACGCCACGACGACTGCATGAAAGCAATAATAGAGGGCAAAATGATAGGACACATGTTACGCCACGACGACTGCATGAAAGCAATAATAGAGGGCAAAATGATAGGACACATGTTACGCTACGACGACTGGATTAAAGCAATAATAGAGGGCAAAATGATAGGACACATGTTACGCCACGACGACTGGATGAAAGCAATAATAGAGGGCAAAATGATAGGACACATGTTACGCTACGACGACTGGATGAAAGCAATAATAGAGGGCAAAAAAGAAGGGAAAAGGGGAAGGGCGAGGAAATCTTACATATGGAGCAAATAAAAGAAGAAATAAACGCTTCATCGCATAGAGAAACAAAAAGAAAGGCGGAATGTAGCCAAGCTCTTGAATAAGAAGAAGAAGAAGATGGGTAAGCCACGCGACTTTCAATTCAAACTCAAAACTTCGCACGAACTAGCAAGTGCGACAGAGAGGGAGATACACGAACGAAGTTCGTTTTCGTTTCGCGGTAGGCCCCCTGGTGGTCGTGTGTTCGAACTCTGGCCCGAACTACTGGAATCATCAAAAATCCTATGTGATGTGATGAAAAACTTGGTGAGGAGACTGGTGTAATCCCAACAAGGTCTAGTTTTCCATCAAGTCTGTGTTGGAAGGTATGTATGAATGCAAATAATAATATTTATTATACACAAGACGCCGGAAGGTCAGATGGCAGCTGAAAATGTCATACATTTTGATCGAAGTATATTTATTCACGAAAGAAAGTTGCATTATGTAATGTTTCCTTTAATGAAAATAATAGTTATTTGTGTCACAAGGGAGCAAAATAGTATATTTACGGCGAGGGCGGTGTATTGAATCCTGAACGTAGCGAGGGATCCTACCATTGAATCCTGAGCGTAGCGAGGGATTCTAACGTAGGATTCAAAATTCAAATTCAAAATTCAAATATTTATTCTGTAAATAGGCCTCAAGGGCTCTTTCACATGTCCGAGCTTACAAATTCAATTAATTAAGTTGAAATAACATTTAATACATAGCAACAATGAAAATATAGACAATCCCTGGGCATACATTTTCCGGGAGATGTATAGAGTCTCCGGGTCCATTATCACAATAATCTTATGCTATAATAATAAGGAGATGTAAAGTCTCCAGCGTCAAAATGGATCCTGAGCGTAGTGAGGGATACAAGTGTTAACGCCCAAGACGAAGATAATTTTGCTACCGAGTGACACATACTATTTTTCACACCGACATTGAAGAATATAAAAAAGATGCTGTTAAAATTACTTAAAAGGTTTAACAAATTTTCTTAATTTTTATTACAAATTTTCAAATAACGTTAAAGTTAAAACTTAAAACATGATCGTTTTTAACCGATTACGATAAAATTACAGTCGATTATTTTATTAAGATCTGTGTTCTATTGGCACATTGCGTAAATTCTACATGCTAATAAATAAATTAAAAAAGTAGCTTGAACAGAAAAGTAGCATTTTGATCCCTCTCGTCGTGGAGCAAAACTTCCTTTTAGTTACTTTTTATAAAATGCTGTGACAGAGTGGCCCGAGGACCGCACTTCGACTTACCAATCTGTCACAGGATTCTACAAAAATATAAGTTTATAAAAGAAATACAGGTTAGACAAAATGAATAATGATGCGGTACAACATTTGTATAAAAGGAACAACTAGGTACATTTATGAATAAAACATAACAGCCAATACTCTCATGACTCGCAGGATATGGGTAAGAGACAGGCAATTGTCGGTAAAAAAGAAGAACGACCCAGCCGCATTCCTAAAACTAGTGCGTACTCCAAATCGAATTACGTGCTGAAGCAGACCCTGTGCTCCTTTAGAGTAGAAACGGGCAAACGTTAGGAGGATGTTGTGGATAATAGATCCGTCACTCTCGCACTCGCATCACGCGTTAGTTGTCAGAACGTGACGGATGACATCCATAGCGATAAGTAGTCTTGGCGAACAAGTTACGCCTGCTAGAAACTTGTCGGCGACGAGTGATTAATTATTTTACGTCACACCTGTAAGTACCAGTAAAACTCGCATTGTGGCCAGATAAAGACGTAAAATTGTGTACTTACCACGGGCGGTAATTCGTAAAGCCCCAGATCGCATATTTATGGTCAACTGCGATCTGGCCCGTTCACGAATTCACAGCCCTAGGTACGTAATGTACTATTTCTCCCGCGATCTCTCTTATGTAATAGCTACCAAATTCTACTGTAATGTGTTCTACATTTAAATTAAATGTACTTATTATAATAATTTCACTGCTCCTAATATTAAATAATACATGTTAGCTATTAATAATTGTAATGCCGATTAGCACGTAAGGTTTGACTGTTAGTGTTAATAATATGCAATAAATAAATAAATAAATTAATAACGTTGCCTCAACTACTATCTAACTAGGAACTACGCGACTGCAATGAGAGTTTTTAGGGTTCCGTACCCAAAGGGTAAAAACGGGACGCTATTAATAAAGATCCGCTGTCCGCCCGTCCGTCCGTCCGTCTATCCGTCTGCCACCAGGCTGTATCTCATGAACCGTGACAGTTAAAGTTAAAATTTTAACAGATATATTTCTGTTGTAGCTGTAACGACAAATACTAAAAAACAGAATATAATAAATACTGAAAAACAGAATATAATATTTTTTTATAGATAATGGTACGGAGCCCTTCGTGCGCGAGCTCGACTCGAACTGGGCCGGTTCTTTTCTAATTGTATTATGTCACCAGCTGACAGCACAGGGCATGCGGTCGCGTATGTAGCCCCCGCGTTGCCCGGATACAGCTATGAACGACGACGTAGTCTGTAAGATATGTAAGGCTAGCAGTCGATATGTTTCGGCTTATATGTTGATGATCGCACGTTCACCAGGAGCTGCAGAACCTGGAGCTGCCTTTCTCCATCCCGTCGGCGGCCGGGCACGAGGTGCCGCTCTCTACGCGGCACAAGCGCGTCACGCCCGACAACAAGGACGAGTACGTGCAGCTCGCGTTGCACTACAGGTAAAATGCAAAACATAATACGGGTCACAGTCAGCGTCATGTAGTTAGTAGCAGCCAGAGTACCCAAATATTTCGTAACACACCCTGACTGTACCTACACTCGAAAATTATTATTACTCCATAAGAAAAAATGCAAAAAAATATGCCTAGTGACGAAAATCCCATTCAGATATCCCAAAGAATTACGACGTTTTAACGTTTTCCCCGCCAAAGACGGTCATTCACGTCATCGGAAAATCGTGCCATTTGTGCCCCTGACGCCATGCAATAAAGATAATAACCGACATATTGAAAGACAATTTCAATTTCATTGACGGCTACATTAAGGGGGGGCGATGCCTTGATTTGAGTCGAACACGCTTCCTAGACAGAGACACGCTGATGCCTTCCGCCCACGAGGAAAAGAGATGTAACACTCTTCGGGAATGGCTTTTTTGGACAAATTTTCGATAAATACCTAACTTAGAGACGTTTTATTTAAATTTCATAAAGTGAAATTTTAGGTGAGATAAAATACTATAGTATTAACTTAATTGTGTCGTAAAATAATACATTATTTTACGACACAATTAAGTCACATCGTTTGAGTAGGCTGAGTAAAAAAAGGAAAATACAGACCCAACTTTGGTTTTTTTTCTATCGAGGAAATTTTAAGCAATCGTGTATCGATAAAATCAGATAAACAGTCATATAGTCAAGAATCATATATCTGAAAATCAGACCTTATTGTTTCTTAATCTAGTCAGAACGGCGTTTCCAAGCACGCGATAATATCCAATGCACGGCCTTAATGGGGGTAAAGCTTTGTATGGAGCAACGATATAAATGAGCTCCACTCGAACGATGTCGCGGGCAATAGCTACTGTACTATAGCCTAGACCCATGGGTAGGGGAATGTAGGGTATAGCCTAGACCCATGGGTAGGGGAATGTAGGGTATAGCCTAGACCCATGGGTAGGGAAATGTAGGGTATAGCCTAGACCCATGGGTATGGGAATGTAGGGTATAGCCTAGACCCATGGGTAGGGGAATGTAGGGTATAGCCTAGACCCATGGGTATGGGAATGTAGGGTATAGCCTAGACCCATGGGTAGGGGAATGTAGGGTATAGCCTAGACCCATGGGTAGGGGAATGTAGGGTATAGCCTAGACCCATGGGTAGGGGAATGTAGGGTATAGCCTAGACCCATGGGTATGGGAATGTAGGGTATAGCCTAGACCCATGGGTAGGGGAATGTAGGGTATAGCCTAGACCCATGGGTAGGGGAATGTAGGGTATAGCCTAGACCCATGGGTATGGGAATGTAGGGTATAGCCTAGACCCATGGGTAGGGGAATGTAGGGTATAGCCTAGACCCATGGGTAGGGGAATGTAGGGTATAGCCTAGACCCATGGGTATGGGAATGTAGGGTATAGCCTAGACCCATGGGTAGGGGAATGTAGGGTATAGCCTAGACCCATGGGTAGGGGAATGTAGGGTATAGCCTAGACCCATGGGTAGGGGAATGTAGGGTATAGCCTAGACCCATGGCTATGAGTAGGCCCATGGGCCTACTCATAGGACTTATTCTGTTGAAGGAATTTAAATTATATTCAACTGGAATAGAGTTGCACTTGTTTTGTTTCGGGCACTTTTTAAAGCAAACGAAAATCGACTATTTCCGACACAATACGACTCCAATTCCAATGCCATTTTATGTTGTATGGTGGGCATTAGGAGGATAAATCATAGAGCCACTTTCAATATGCTATCCGCCACTGCTGTGCCGCGGCCATGCCACAAAGGTCCAATATTAATCCAGTATCATAATCAGTTCCCTCAAATCATGACTATTTTGCATCGTCACCACCACAGGTTGTCTGGAAGAGATCGCTTTTCAGCGACAAGACCGCAAGAAGTATATATTCATATATATATACTATCCTATTAATATTATAAATGCCAAAGTTTGTATATTTGGATGTTTAGATGTTTGTTACTCATTACGCATAAACGGCTCAACCGATTGGGATGAAATTTTGCATGAAAATGTGTCCTTGCCTGGATTACAATATAGGATAGTTTTATCCCCCGAGTCCACGCAGACGAAGTCGCGGGCGGAAGCTTAGTGTTTAATAAAATTTCAGTCTTTTTTCCGGTGAGCAATCAAGAATATCTGTATTGTATTGTATTGTATTGTTGTTCCCTGTTATGTCCAGACTCCACGAGTTCGAGGAGCAAGTGCGCGCCGTTCGCGACGGCATGTCCCGCGTGGTGCCCGCGTCGCTGCTGTCGCTGTTCACCGCGTCCGAGCTGGAGGCGCTCGTGTGCGGCTCGCCCGACATACCGGTGCATTCGTTGCGCGCCTCCGCCACCTACAAAGGTGGGGCCCCACTGGTTTTAGGAGACACCCGTCGCCGCTATCTGTACCAATTCAATGGATTTATCCAACGTACTCAGGTCCACCTTGTGGGGGGCCTACCCACGCCGCGCCTTCCGGTACGTAGTCGCCACTCGAGAATCTTTCCGCCCCAACGGCCATCGGTTCTACGTGCTATGTGCCCCGCCCACTGCCGCTTAAGTTTAGCGATTCGGAAGGCTATATCGGTTACCTTGGTTCTGCTGCGGATAGCCTCATTTCTGATGCGATCACGCAAACTCCCAACATAGCCCTCTCCATAGCCCTTTGGGTGACTTTGAGCCTTCTTATGACCTGGTAAAGGTAGCCTGATAGGTGGACTGATGACCCAAAGGTTAATGGAGTCCGCTGGATGCGGGTGGCGCAGGATCGGTCACTTTGGCACTCTTTAGGGGAGGCCTATGTCCAGCAGTGGACGTCTTTCGGCTGATATGATGATGATGACTTGCGTCGGGTTGCACCAATATACGATTACAGACCGATCAACGTTAAAAATGGCGCGGCAGCAAAACTGTAAAACTTTCCATACATTCAGATTTTGACGAACACCGCGCTTATGATTACAAACGGTTAAATGCAACCCATCCTTAGCGTCTAGCCGTCCACCATACAGTCAAGTGTAAAAATATGGGTGCATACAACTTACTCATACCTAAATATGGCCCATACCATAACTTATGTCAGCGGATTAAGGTTTTGGTACTTTTTTTATGAGACGATGTTATCGATACATATTTTTGCACTTGACTGTACAAGGAAAATTGCCAGTCAAGTTTGAATCACCTGTACTGTAATTGCAAGTAAAATAGAGATATAAAGATTTTACTGAACATAATAACATGGTTATTTTAACAATTAGCTCGTGCAACTGCATTAGTTTGAATTGTGTCGCAGCTGTTTACGCCCACCTCACGACAAATAACATTATGTTCACAGTGTAACATATAGTGATTAAAAAATGTAATTAAATCAAATTATGGTAATGTTAGTGCTTGAAAAGAAAAGTAAATTTACATTATAGTTTATGAAATATATCTATTCATAAAATCTTAGAACAGTGTGTGAAAATTAATCAATTACTTACCAACCACTAACACGTATTTCTGTGACATTATATGTACTTCTTGTAGGTATTCGGTCAATTTGTTATTACACTCCCAGTAGGACAGTTGACAGATATTTATTCAGTTTATTAGTTAGCACAAAGATACAAATAGTCACACCTAACTAGAGCATTACGTGTATGTCTTAAAAAGTATGTCTGTAAAATCGAACGATACTGTTCTAATTCAAAATGGTAGAAATCCTATTGAAAAGGAGCCCCTGGGCCATTCAAATGTTTTCATCACACTTGCTCGAAACGGGCTTCATAATGCGCAGGCATACAGAGCTGTAATAGCCTATGTTACGCCCACGGGCGTAATGGTTTTTTTTCTTAAATTGTATCTGTCACTCATGCGGCAGTTACAAAGCAAAGAGGGTTTATATCAAAAACGATGTCTGAAAACGTATTTATAAATTAATTTAAACTTAAAAACACTACTAAAACATGTTTTACAGAATTATTTACAGATTTAATATGTAGTTATTTAGTGTCTATGTAAAATGTTTTTAAGTGTTTTCAAATCGTGGTTGTATACGGAAGAGTCTTTGTCATACGCGCCCTCACGTCAAATTCAACAAAATGGACAACTGACATGTCGCAGTTTTTATTACGATTTGTATTAATTTCATCTAAAATGTATTTGTTTCCTCGCAAATGTGATGAAAAACATTGTGTATAACACGGGCGTAAGAATATTGCAAACTTGTTCGCAATATTCCACTTACGCCCCTCGTTAAACAATGTACTATTATTGAACTCGTGCGGCCTCGTAAATCACCACAAATTAGTTGATGCGTATACCGGCCCGTTAACTTTCCAGGCATAGAGCCGACCTCGCCGCTGGTGCACTGGTTCTGGGAGGTGATGGAGGAGCTCTCGGGGTCGGAGCGCGCGCTGTTCCTGCGCTTCGTGTGGGGCCGCACGCGACTGCCGCGCGCGCCGCAGGACCCGCGCCAGCGCGACTTCGTGCTGCAGGTATACCCGCCACAGATACTCCACAGAAACTCAGCCGGCGTAAGGCCTGCAACACACTGGCGCGGCCTGCGGTGGTGGACAATAGTAAATTTGACAGCTAATGACAAGTTTAATATGGTCCGCCGCGGCCAGGCCGCGCCAGTGTGATGTGGGCTTAAGGTGAGGCGGGGCGAGGTACGAGGTACGAGGGCGATGGGAGACCCGATCACGCGACTAATCTCGGACTCATAATTAGGCGAACTAACTTGACAGTTCATTGCACACGAATGTTGCCACAGTTTCTCTAGTGCTGTTAATATCGATATTTAAAAAATCCAGTTCTGAGCAGAGGTTTAGTTAAGCAGCATTATTATGTTTGAAATAAAACTAATAATTTTATTAAACTAAATAATACTATAAAAATTCGTTTAGAATTAAAAATACATCGAACATCATTTTAGGACATCGCTAAGGACGTTGTCCGCCTTTATGTTTTATTGACAGCTCCAACCATACATTAGGTGTGCCTGCAACACATATTTTTATCTATTCCTCTGATTGTATGATTTGTTAACTGTATTTAGGCAATTACATGAACTCCTTCAAAGCCTGAGATACAGGAATTTCCTAGTTCAGGCTCAAGTATTATGTATGATGTTATTATTATGTTTTATTAATAAAGATTATTATTATTATGTATGTCTTTCCCGCTCACGGGACAATGACGTCCCGGACCTTTGGGAGGCGTGCGTGGAGCTAGGTACCTACAAAGTACCAACTGAGCCAACACGTAGAGGCCCTTTTGACAATTTAATAAAATGCAAGGAGTACACCGAGCGGATGCTGTCCCTGCCCGTGTCATGGGACGCACACAGGGACAGCACCCGCTGAGGAGTATAGGGCCTATTGATGGTTGATGGAATCTAAATGAAACGGGTTATTGGGTGAAAATGATGGACTAGTGGCTGGGCTATTGGGTGAAACATCGGACGCCTGCCTAATAAAACTGTCTCACTTTTTATCTCTGGCAGACGGTGACTCGCCAACTGCTAGATGGGCCCCTATTAATAGCGACATTAAAAAATGGCCTAAGGGCAACACCGGTCAGAAAGCTGGGGGGAAGAGAGGTGGCACTGGACTTTAAACATATAGCCAACTCGCCACTTAGGTGTCCACATCAACCCTCGAGCAACAGCTCTTGCGACTCCACTCTGAACGGCCAGTAAAGGCAAGCCAGAGGCAGGGGGCCTGTCCAACCATCCACCCGATCGGCTCAACCAGACCACAGGACACCCCCAGGGGTACTCAGGTACGTAGGGTCGCTACTCCCTAACAGCCCGCCACAAGCTGCCTTACGTTGACTGATTGCACCAGAAATCTGGTGGGCGATGGGGCCGTCACATCCCTACGCCCTTTTATAATTATTATTATTATTATATTTGTTTTTATTTGTGTTTCTCTCCAAGTGGAGGGTATTTTACTTCCATACCCGCGGGCTTATTATTAGCCAAGCCATTCGACTTTCCGTCATCGGTCTGCTCGGAGCTATCTAGTACAGTGATTGTGAATCTTTCGTAAAGTCGTTGAGTTGTATATGTATAATAGTGTTGTTATCATTATTGTTACTAATTAAATCAGATTTATAGTAGGTACAAGATAAAATACAAACGGAATCAGATTTATAGTAGGTGCAAGGTTATATCGACATATTTTTATCGCCATGAACCTATCACTATTTTTTTTCGTATGTCTGACTACATCTTCAGCTGTCTAGTTAGTTCGCCTAATTATGAATCCGAGATTAGTCGGGTCTCTCTTCGCCCTCGTAGCTCGCCCCGCCTCACCTCATGCCGGCTGCACACCCTCGAGAGCACACCATGTACACACTCGTTGTAACATCACACATTAAAACCTCTACACTGCCTCGAGGCGCCCGTGCGCCTCGAGCGCTCGCGCTTAAACTTTTCGCCAGTCGGGGAGCCCCATAGTGGCGCCTACCCACAGGCCAGCTACGATGAGCAGCTACAGCCCTTCAGGCTGCTGCAAAGAACCGGACAAAAAAAAAAGAAACACGTTGCGTCATTTGAACAGCGGAACAACCCGACTCGTATAGCTGAACCACGGGCTAATTTCATGTCGCGATAATATGAAGTTGGTTGAAAATAAATAAATAAATATGTATGTACCATCGCAATGTGTTGCAGGTGCTCGACAAGTACCAGCCGCCGGACAACTTCCTGCCAGAGAGCTACACGTGCTTCTTCCTGCTCAAGATGCCGCGCTACTCCAGCAAGGCCGTGCTCCGGGAGAAACTCAGGTCCGGCACTTTATCACATTCGATATACTACTTTCAATGGGGGTGTAGACAGTATGTCAAATAGTCAATAATATTGTATTCTCTCAAAAAAGGATTTATAATGTAGTCAAATGGAGAAAAAAGCAACGCAAGAGGTAAAATAATCGTAAAGTTTTATAAGTGTCCAAAGTTTTAAGAGAATGTTCTGCACCTTTCCAGTAAAACGCACCTTTGACGCTCAAGGATCGTGACGTCACGATCTCTGACCGTTTCTCTCTAACAAGCAACATTAAAATTGTTGTAGCTGCGTAATTTGAGATATTTGAATAGGATTTTCGTCAATTTTAAAGCCTTATTTCTTTTGAAGAAATCATATTTTTTGAGTCTACACCCCTAATGGCTGGTTTCTAATATTGCGTCCGTATTAAGGTCGCGTTTATTTATTTGTCTTTTAAAAAGCATCAATTGACTTGCCAGAAGTTGAAGAGGTAAAGAACCAACTTTTGATCTTTTTTGTATAGAAAAAATCTAGTTAATGCTTTTTTGGCGTCTGACAAACAACACACGTGGGGCCGTGAAACATATAATTGGAAAACTATTTATTATTGATTCCAATTGAAACGGACCTTAGAAAATTATTACACTTCCATTGCTGCACTTCTTGTTTCACACAACCTCTGTACGCACAGATACGCGATACACTTCTGCAAGAGCATCGACACGGACGAGTACGCGCGCGTGGCACTGAGCGCGGCCGAGCGCGTCTCATCGGAGGAATCCGACTCGGACGGCGAGACTACGCCCCCTGTCGCCGCGCCGCCCGCGCTCTACTCGCTCGCGCGCCCAGCGAGGAACTAAAACATACGACTACGTACAAGAAACTACACTTTGCAAGCGTCCATAGCATGCGGTGCGCTGTTTTACCAACGACGCGGTATACAAATAACAATAGTTTACGTTATAATTACCGAGAGTAGATATCTGAAGTGTCAAAGCAAAGAGATTGATATGTTAAACTTTTATAATAACAACTCTTAAAAAATAACAAATGTATAAAGCTAGTACCGAAACGTGGAAGTTTCTCCACAGTTCGGCTGCTTGGAAAATGCTGTTTTTGAGCGTTGAACATATAAGAACCACCCACAATGGGTGTGGTCAATTTTTTTCATCTCAGATATGAATAGTAGATGTTGCTTAAAGCATGGGTATACGGGTATAGGGAAGTAACTGCCCCTACCTTAGGCTCCAAGCTTAGGTAAGCGCATACAAGAATCTCGAGGAATGTATGGACCTGCTATCATCATGAATTTGTTCCCGAAACGCTAGCGCCATTTTTGAGTGTGTGTGCACTTGAACTACACACAATATTTTAAGGAGCAGAGCAGAGCCACGCACACGAGCATTGCATTTGATACATATACCTGATCTGAGATGACAAGATATCCTTGATATTGAGGATAATTACATCTCTGAACGCTATTGACGCCTACAGGACCACAGAATGTCAAGGAATAGGTTGTTTTGCATGTTTGACATTAAGTATAATCTTGATAATGTAAGGCGTGTGCCAAGTTGTTCGAAATATTAAAACTTCTACAATGTGACTGAGAAAGAACCTGACTTCGTGACTTTAATATTATTAGACCTGTACAATCAGCAACAGAGGTAGCTAGGCACGTGAAGAGGTCAACATTATTAACACACGTGTTTATTAGGCCATAAGAGCATGTTTAAACAATCCACTAAGTACTTATCATCAAATAGGCATAATAATACAATTTTAGGACATACTTATTATGATAAGCCTTGCCGCAGCTTTTGAATTATTTGCATTCCATCCAGAAGTATTTCTAGGTAGTAGCTATTGACGATTCGCTTGTTCTAAATTATCTTCTGTTAGCTACCTACCACTTACATTCCATTTCTAAGTTAATTGTTATTCACGTTTAATTCCCACTAACAACATATTTCACTTAATTCCATGACCTCTTAATGCTAAACTATTTTGTCCGTCAGGCCATTACTTTTCCAACCAAAGTCCTTGATAATGTTAAGCAACATATTTAGACACTGTTAAACTGGAATAACCTTTAGTCAGATGTTAGCGTAATTCGGAGCCATCTAAATGATTATTGTCTCAACACATAGGTAATATGTATAATCATTTGGATGTCAAAGTGGTTTGTCCGTTTAGATATTAGAATCATTTTAAGCCATCTACATGTCTACAATACATATACTCCTCAAAGCAAAATAAGGGCCACAAACATTTTTCTATTTTATTGTTACTTATTGGACATAAAGTAATTGATAGGTGGCTAATTAATGATGTCCCGCATCCTTCAGAATCCAACCTCTTTCATGCTGGTGTGTGGCTAATAGCTGGAAAAACATTATTACTGTTTCATATTTAATTTTCAAGTAACGATCACCATACTTGTGGCCCCTATTTTCTTTTGAGTAGTTAGACTCCGTAATGTTACCATTCCGATTTCAAAGTAGATTTAGAAGTTAGAAAAATATTACATCTACTGTTGGCATCTATTTCTCCACTTTAGTGTAGTTTCAGTCGCGCTATGCCTACGAGTGCTGTATACAAGTCTCGGGGTATTTTCAGTAACGTTGCCGTTCAATTATTTCAGCAGTATTCGAAGATAATGCATATCTTTATAATTAACTAGCTGCTATGTAATTGAAATGTTCTTCACGTAATGCCGAAGCGTGGCTGAAAAGTCTTGGTCCCAACTATCTCCTGAGTGATGTGATTATATGCGATCATCATTTGATCAATATCGATGTATACATAGAGAGCTAAGTTCTAATAGTATTAAAGGCCATCTCTCAATTTCTGATATTTTAAATTATGTTCCTGAATGTATACTTTGTGTGCCGGTGGCGTGGGGAGTATTAATCACGAGTTTTCTAGTTTTATTTGCATATGTTAGTTAGTTGTATGTATGTGCGTCGGTGAGACGGGGCGTGAATGCCCTGCGGAGGTGTATGTCCTTGTTTCACGTTGAGGGTGGCGGCGGGACAGGCCGGTCTAGTAAAAATATGCTGATCTTTCACGATTCTGAGCACGAGATCGAGCATAAGCGAGAAGACTCGCGACATTAGGTGCACGTTAGTTCCTAGTCGTACCATTTCTGGCGTTGCGCGCACTTTTATAAATATCCGAGGCCCAGTGACAGTCCATCCAGGCCGAGCAATGACCCACCATTGTTTCGCCACTACTTACTGCGTGTTGACGAGGTGCTAGGGCTGAGCTTGATGAACTGTGATGTAACGAAGACGGAGGGATCTCTACGGCCTTGAATTTAGGTAGGATTTGAAAAGAATTGCATTTTAGAATGGGAAACATGAAGATACTAGTCATGTTGATATTAAGACATCATAGTATAGAGCGGTATGCGGTATTTAGGGAGTTGTTGTACGTTATTTATTGACGCGTATTGATCTGGACAGTGCGTGACTCAGACTAGCCGCGTGTGTCACCCTAAAGATCCTAGATCTCATTACGCTGCTGTTTAATTATTTATTGGTGCTTTGAGGTTAGTATTGAATTGTATATTTAATGTTCGTTTTTATTTAAATATGTATGCACAAAAGTGAACGCCGGCATGTGTTAGGTGAATGTTACGATATGATATTATTACCAGATATTGCTTCGCAAAATTCAGAATGTTTTCTGATTTACCATTTACATGTTTTTGCCCACATTAGTCTTAACAGGTTCGTGTTTAATATATGCTATCCCAAATGGTATGAATCCATTTAGACCAAAGATGATTTCAATGAAAAGTTATATTTTCCTAAGACTGTCTAGTATTTTTAAGATCTGACATTACTATATTTATTTTGACTGGTGCATTCAACACATTTATTTTCTATCTGTGTACCCTACGAACATGTAACTTAATAAATAAAGCATATATATAAGAAACAGTGGTTTTACTCAGAACATTTGATGACTAGGAACGCATGAGTGACACTAAGTATTCATTTAAAAATACTGAGTTGCTAACCATAAAGTTCGATCCATAAAAGTTTGCTAGGCACCCGGGCACCATAACACATACAAAGGTAAATGGTGTTGGACAGCCTCGTTTTGGTGGGTATTTACCATAAGTATTATGGCAATTACAACTCTAGTAGGAAGACTGAATAACAGTCACATCTCTCAATGAGCCTGCACCGACACCTCGGAGATCACTGCTGGTGTGGCGAGGGAACAATCTTCTTACCGTCTTCCTCGGGGATGTTCATTCCCGAGCCGAGTTATTTAAGCTTCGCTGTACACTAATATCCAAAGGTCACGTGACCGTAAGATTCGTATGACGTGAGATTCGAGACAGGTCACGTGACCGTAAGATTGGACCGATTGAAAATTCATAAGACGGACACGTGACCTGATCGAAAAACTGTTACAATGCCATTGAGTTTTCACTTCTGCCGGCACTCCCGGAGTGCAACCCGGTCTTTTTTTTCTTTTTAAACCCTGGTGTGGGTTGTCGTTGTACCCAAATTACACCCCCCTCATCATGCGCGTGTTCAAAAATATTATGGGTTTCTAAAAACCACTTTTCAACTCAGTGATTCATTTACTTACGTGATATTGGGCTTCAAGCCCTAATTTTTGTTCGATGGAATGCAATACTACTGGGAATATGAAAAAAAATCGTTGCATAGTACATATAATGAATAAAAAAGGAATACTGTCACGACTAAGTAGGAACTACTTACCGAGTAATAGTCGACCAACTTAATGTGTACTTCGAAAGGCCAACTTTCGTACAAATTCGGCCGACGCAACCGCACCATTTAGTTGGCGCGCGCGTGTCGATGTAACAAAGACAGGCAACTACGGAACCCTGCACTGCGCGTGGCCGGTTTTTTTATTAGCTGGTTACACACTAGCCGGGCATTTGCCGCGGGGAGACTGTGCCTCGCATGTGCCGTGTAGAACTGATTTTCAATGGAAGTCGTAAGAGACTATAGAACTTGAGATAATACTTTAGCTAATATTTACCTACTGCGGCCAAGAGCGTGCATATATGTAATACTAGCTTCTGCCCGCGTGGAAGTTGTTTATATCGTATAGGTTCATACAAACTTGTACCCCTCTATTTGACACCCTTAGGGGATGATTTCCGGGATAAAAATTTAGTAATTTAGAAATATGTCTATGCAGGTAAAGTTGTTTTGGTTGTAGGAAGCGAGGAGCCGGAGTAGTGGCGCGCGCAGGCCGGCGTTGGTGCGGCAAAGGCTCTCAGCAAATAGTCGGAAGGCGCGTGACTCACGACGGTTAGTGATTCTAGGAACCACGTATTTAGTTCTGTCCACCAGCTGCACGCAGTCGAATTTGTTATGGCAAAGTCCATGGAGAAGCATTGCGTCAAGGAACAGACGTCTTTTCTGTTGTTTTTAGTCTACATATATTTTAACAACAGGTTATTATTCTGGGGGTGCACGGCTATCCCTATAGAGTTTAAAGTTGATAAATTATAAGAATTTGTATTCTATTTTATGACCTTTGTAATTGTAAAAGTCTTAACCTATTCTTTTTAAACACATTGCTGAAGTCATAAGATATCTTTGTTTGTATTTAAGTATCAACTTATTTTTTGTTCTGTAATGTGTGCTTTATATAATATTACTATGGATTATTTTTATTACTTAGCGCCAAAAACCTCGTCTACCACGGTTAGCACGAGACTCCGCGCGACTAGTACTGTGTGTCACTGCGAGATAAGCTATCCGTCTCTATCTAATTAGAACACTTAGAAAGAGACGGATAATCTTATCTTGTGGGCCATTACATTACTATAATTTACTATTTCTAATCCATAAAGTTCATTGCAACAATTCAATTAATAATATTGTTTTCGCAGTAGGTACGACACAAAATAAGGAATTAAGAAATGCATTATCAGTGACTTACATGATTTTATTACACACTAAATGAATGTACATTTTACTTAACAGAAACCATGGCTAGTTAACATAAAATAAATCGATTATGAACTGTTTGCATCTACTTTGACTTAGGTTTAAGCATTTTGTATAGGATTATCACGCCAATGACAGCGTACGTCGCCTTGGCCACCTGAAAATAATAAAAATGTTGGTAATTTAAATTAACAGCAACAGTAGGTAGTAAAGTCCAATTACAACTGCGCAAGGTGAGAATATAGAGGGCCACTCTCGGTTTCGCCCCGTCTCGGCAAATACTCCGGCAAAACCAGTCTCGTATAGTTTTGTCGACAATGTAGAACAGGCTTTATCCTTTTTAATAAAATGTTGCTGATTATTTTTCCAAAAAAGGATGAATTTAGTGAGGAGTGGTAGCTGTCACTTTGATGTCTGTCAATAGCAATGCTAAACTTAGCAACATAGGTGACTCGGAGACGTTGCCTCATACGCTAACTATTGTCATGATTTAGTTAATATGGCTAAAGTATATATGTACGAAGACTGGAATAGGGTATGGAGTAGTGAGACAAAAGGAATTCATTATAGAAATATCCAACCATGCATTCCAAGGAAACCATGGTTTAGTAAATTAGTATTTTCAAAAACTGTTACTTCGGTACTGTGTAGGATGCGCTTGGGTCATGTATGTACCCGAGAGCGATTGCACATGATGAATAAAGTTCCGGATCCCTATTGCTCTTGTGGTGACTATGGGGATCTAAACCATGTTTTCTTTTCATGCACGCAGTACGATCGAACTGCCTTCTTTTCTAGCCTTGTATCATTGCGTATTCCTTTTCCAACATCAATTAATTGTTTGTTACAAAGTAATTTGTATGGTATTTATAAAATTTTATCAGTATTTATAGAGAAAAATGATATTAAATTATAGTGTATTTATATGTTTAAAACCCAATCCTCTCCTTTCCAAATTTCCGAAATCATACCGTTTTATCCTTGTTTCCCTAACTTTTAACTCAAATAACATGACATTGGCTAATCTATGTAAAACCAGAAAAAAAAAAAAAAAACTGGTGACAACATTGCGATCAAAAGAGCTTAATATATTTAGTAATCACAATAAATAGTGGTCATGAAAATGTTAATATCTACAAAACTAAGCCGGGTTTGACTCCAGTTCTTATATATTTTTTAATCCTAATGACCCAAGGAATGCGTGGTTAAAATCGTTTGGATTCCTAGCGAGCACCAATATATATTATCTATGACATGAAAAATTAATTATTAGGAAGTATGACAGAAGAATGTCATCTAGAAGAAGAAGCTGTCTATTCCATGGGATCTGCAATACTCCATTAAGCGGACACCACAGAAAAAATCATACATTCATTAAAAGGGTTGATAATTGGCATGTTGACACCCCAGGCAAACATCCACAGGCTACTGCATCAACTTAACATCAGTCCCACTATTATCTAAGTAATAAGTTGTGTCCAAAAAACTTAGTTGTTATTAGATTATGACCATACATAAGTATCTCTCAGCCCAGCCTAGAGTGGATACCACTCAACGCAGAGTATAGTATACCTCTTCTTTATGGCAAGTAAATAGTGGATGAGGTCAGCACGGAACCGAGGAGAGTGGCGTAGTAAAGAAGAGGCCTAACGTAAGTATGCGTGCTTCCAATTTGTTGAACATGTCCACAACAAATATCCACATACATTGAAATAAACTATTACAATATGAGTCATGGTAAAATAGCATGAACTTTCAAAAAGGGTTACGTATGACTTCGAATTTAATCTAAAGAGATCGAAGACATCTAGACACTGTCACCTGTCCTAGAGTTACTATACTGGTACTTCGCAAAGCCAAGCGCGCAAATATTTGTTTGAGGGGAAGTTATGGTTACATTTAATATAATATTATTACAAATGGACATACGTTCGCTCTGCCGTTGTATGTCTGGCTGTTGAAGTACTTGGACAGGCCTTTCAGCTGGGCTCCCTCGGCATTGTCTCCGGCCATTCTGAGGGCGAATAAATCAAAGAACAACGATACATAACTAAAACATCACACATTTACACGATAGTACATGGAAAAAGGGGAAAAACTGCGTTTTACCTGATTTTTATGCAATTTAACCTTCTTATGTAATTACGGACTCCAGCAGGTTAGAACAGAGCGAGAGATAACGAAAGAGACAGCAACAATTCGTCGCACAATGCCACAGATAAAGTAAAATGGCGTTCCATTCCATTTTAATGTTTACGTAACGATGAATAAAATTGTAAATAATTAAATGAGTTTAAGCTACTAATAAATCCTTTTAACCTTTTTATAAGTATAGCTAATATCATCGTTGTAAAAGTGCCTGAAATTGGCGCGAAAATGTAATTCATCGTCTTGAGATAATGGAGCTTCTTCGCAAATCTTTGAAACTTATCATTGCGATTCACCAACCTTTGCGTTCTGGAGCGGTACCACGACGTCCGAAACGGGCCATCTTATAATCTCCACCTAACTCTAAAATAAAGTGAGCTAGACGTCCAAGTCGATCTTCGAATGGCCCATACCGCAGTATGGGCTCTGTTCCTTGGTACTGCACATTATTTAAGAGTAGGTTCTTCATCTTCAATCTCCTTGTGATGGTCTAGGTATAGATGTGTATGCTGCAGTAGATCTCTGATTGAATTAATGTTTCTATTCGCAACAGTGTAATAAGCACAGAGGGTAGTAAAGACTAGTAAATGAGTTTATGAGAACTACATTTACTTAATGTTTTGGTTTAGGCTTAGGATTCGGTTTCAAAAATTTACTGTATAGGTAGTAGACGGCAAGAAAAGCATAAGTCGCCTTGGTCACCTGAAAAAAAATGAGTTAAAACTTACATTACAGAATTTACAGATGTGGGGAGGATTTTATTTTTTTAAGGAAAGAGAGAGTAGGTAATTTGCTCTATTTTTGTGGTGCGAACTTGATTTGTCTAACAGCATTCATGTAGTAAGAAGATCAAGTAAAGTATCTTCTTTGCCATAAGGTTGACTGGTACAGAGTGGTTTACAGCACGAAGTCCGCCGTTTGTACCATATATCTTATTATTTTGTGCACTAAGGAATAAATAAATAAGATGCTATAGTTGGCCTCTGAGATCACTCAGCCAACTCTGTTTTCGTCAAGTTTCTGATCTGAATCACCGGAGATGTCAGTCGCTTCAGCACCGGCTAGCACGCGATGGCGCGCGAGCTCTCTCGATTTTTCTCGCACTATCCGTCTCTCTCTTATTAGAACACTTAGAAGAAGAGGTATAGTGCGATAAAAATCGAGAGTATGTCGCGGCCGTCGTGTGCTAGACGTGCAGCACGGTTAGCACTAGACGCCGCGCGAGCTCTCTCACACTATCCCACCTCTTATAAGAAAACTTAGAAAGAGACGGATTGTGCGAGAGAGATCGAGAGAGCTCGCGCGCCGTCTTGTGCTAACCGTGCTGATCTTCAAAAACGACTGCCTTAAATTAAGGCATATGTTTATGTCCAACGTAAAGCATTCGTCCCTCTTGCACTCGCATATTTGCCAAAATGGGACGAATGCTTTATGTCCGACATAAAACTTAGCGTGCTAGGGGGTCAGATATAGTAAAATATAACGCCAAAAAAGCAATTTTTACTGCCGAAAATAGTAATGAGCACTAAAATTTAATCTCCATTTTAATATTATATAATAACCCAATTATTAACATCTTACTACCCTATTAAAGAAAATGCTATCCTAATAAATCATTGCTAACCCAAAAATAGTAAATGATCACCAAAATTTAATCTCCATTTTAATGTGAAATAATAACCCAAATTATAACATCTTACCTATTAAAGAAAATGCTATCCTAATAAATCATTGCTAACCCAAAAATAGTAAAATAATTTCCTAAATTCGATGGACTGCTTTCGTTTCTGGGACTCAGTCTCCCGCTCTCCGCCCGGGCTCCCGCCATAAACTCGCTTCGTCGGCCCTTCGTTTCACGTGCGCAGCGCACTCAACCTACGCTCCGCTCGCCACCTTCCCCGACTCGCTTAGCTTCGGCCTCGTGCACCCCGTTGAACTCAGGACTTTATATACACTAGGGGTAGGACAGACAAGACCACGTGGAAGTGGGGTGCGCGGATTCGGGTTTTAGTAGCACTTGTAAATTTGGCATCATTATATTTACTTTATTTGGTGCGTACTTATATTTTATGGCAAATAGTGGGTTATTTAGGTAGGAATATTGTATTAATTTGGTCGCTAAGATTTGGTGATCATTTACTAAATTTAGTCTTCGAATACAATTTAATGTGCAGTCGTTACTAAAACAGCTAGTACTATTTAATGGTGGAATTATTTTTTGGTGTACTGTATATTTTTTTGGTAAGAGAGCTTAGAGTATCAAAGCATTTTTTGGTGGTCATTATATTTAACCCCTTAAATTAAAACAATAAAGGAGACGCTACACGAGCGAAATTGGCAGACCTGCATGCAATCCTGTCGCGTGAATCGGTCCGTGTGGATACGTGGGGGAAGCACCGACGGCCAACCGCATAATAGGTCACTCCATACTAGATTTTCTGTGACCTTGCTTGGCAGTCCTGCCGATTTCACTCGTGTAGCGTCTCCTTAACATGACTCCAATTGTGGGATCGAGATATAGTCCAGTCAATGAACTGACAACTTGTATGGAAAAAATGTCAATTTTGGAAATAATTTATAATAGCTTCTTTTTGATGTGTAACGGATATATTATCAATTAAATAGTTACCCAGCGACAAAATCCGACAACATTTCAGACATCAAAAAAATGATAAATTAACTAGCTTCTAAAAAGTCAGAAAAAATATTAATAAACATGTTTGTCTTTATTTTGGTTCATTTACATTTGCTCTATAATATTCAATATAAATCGTACAAAAAAACACAATGCATGCTTCATTTAAAGCTACATAATTACTTCCGGGTGGAAAGTTTGCCGGATTCTTGAATAAATCATCTTAGAATACAATTTTAAAATGAAATCAACAAAAAAAACGCTATTATAAATTAATGTTTTTCAAAACCGTATTTTGCCTGGAGTAATAAGTCTAGGATAATCTAGACTCCAAAAGTATGGTGAAGTCAAAGAAGAAAATTGTGGTGTTCTACATTCCACTTACATTAGCTCTGCCTCTAATTGTACTGCCGTTAAAAATCTTGAATATACCCTTTAAGCTTGGGTCGTCATCTGCTCCGTGGCCCGCCATACTATTGAAGATAGTGTTAATGATGATGATACATAAAAACTTCGGTTTTATGGTAAGAATTATATAACATTAATTTGTCATATTTGATGGCCGATTTTGACACTCAAAAAGGAGGTCGGTTAGGTAATCGATTTTTTTACAAAAAATTTTTTTTTGCGGCGTTCACATTCTAGGAAGGTGGACCTATAGAGAATGTAAACGTATAATCATTATTATACATATATTAATAGTAGCAATGGTTTACTTGTTGAGCCAACCTCGCTCGGCAAGGTTGCGGGACGCAGCTATACGGTCGCATGAGATGAATATACCTAACCAGTATATTACACTCTTATTTATGTACCTAACTGCGTCCCGCGTCTTGCCGAGCTTCGACGATCCTGTGAACGACGAGTATTATATAGTTTGAGATGGGACAGACTTTTTATAAAAACTGTCATTTGAATCTTTTACCTTGGGACGTTGAGTTGCTTTTTGAGTGGACAACTTTCATCCAATTCGGTCAACTAACCATCCATAAATAAGAGTGTAATGGGGTAACTGAAATAAAGCTTTTTAGCGTCTCTTCCGGGCGGATTTTATTGAATTCGAATCCGTCGCGTCAGTATGAATTAATGTTTTTGTTAATGTAGGCTTGTGGCGTGTTGGTTTTCGATCTTAATTTAAACAATGCACGTATAGTGACTAACTAAACTTTCAAATACATACATGGCGAACTGTGATAAAGAGGAAAGGTCTGATGAGATTGTAGCTTTGTATGTTTTGGGAGCCGATATCCGATTTTATAAATGATTTCACCAGACACTGCGTATTTTGGACTTTCCGGATGGTTAATAGGCTATTTCATCCCTCGGTTTGCCTGCGTTCTTTGCAATACGCGGGCAGACTGACGAACTTATATAATAACATACTTATTGAATATACAATAAATAAAACACTCGATACTTTATACATACATATATTGTAATACATCAAATTTCAATACTTTTGTAAAACACTATAAAACGTATGAGAAAATATAATTTTAGAAATAAATTTGTTCATACAAAATCTTTTTATACATAAGTTTAGGTATATACATATAACATCAATATCACCATCAGTCAAATCAATCTTTGGGCAATCTTTGTAGATATTTTACAAATCGATCAAAATGCGTAAAACAAACAAAAAAACCGTTAAATAAGCACAGTAACTACCTAACTAATTAAAGTTGTGTTAAAAATAATAAACTGCCACATTATCAAAACAATAAATGTGCCTTCAGCACAAAATTTGAGTTTCTCTATGTTTTCTTATTTATAAAGCACATTCTTAACTAAATGAATGGACTAGTATTCAATACAACGAGATACAACAAAACTACTGTCCAACCATTATGTATTTATTTACTTATGCAATTATTTATGTAACGGTCTTAATAAACACGTTGGTTGTATGCGACAGTCCGAGTGCCGTTAATAACGTGACTAATACGCATGGATATTTTTACCGTTTTATAGATATAATAATAGATATCAATTTCTTTGTCATGTATTCAGAAAAACGATCAATTTTTATACGTGAAAAACGTTTTAGATTTCCACTTTTTTTTACTAGCAGTATCGTTCAAAACTTATCATTATAGATCCAGCTAACTAGAAACTCCTTGGCTTATCACTAAGTATTTACTTAAGTACACAACTCCTTGAGCTCATTAAAGTAATTAATTATTTAAAAAATCCGTTGCACCATCAACCCATGAGAACTCACTGGAAATATATTGCACATACCCATATATCAGAAAATACTGCTTACTTCCTCTAGTGAATTTAATTTACGGTAAATTAATAAAATAAAAATTTGTCTTGTAACAGTGTTTACTTTAGGCACGTAATAAGAACCTCATAAAAGGGGTAGGTGTCGTGGGGGGTTATTGTAAAATTGTCTGCCCATCACTATACCAACATGTTTGCCAAATTAAAAATTAACAAGCTAGTTTCAAAAGTTATCTTCTCACCTCACTTTTATAATATATCAGGTTCAAAACGAAACCAATTTCCGTGAAGGTCATTATTATACACTTTTCCAATTTGGCTCTAATACACCAAGAGGCTTGAAGGTTCTAAAAGTAAGCAGTTGGTCGGTAGAAAACCTTCTACTAACAAAATAATCTGTGCAAACTACGATTTCAATACAGGTGTTTTTGGCGAACGGAATTCACATTTGCTCTTACATGAAACATTATACATGCACAAAATAATACAAAACACAATTGATATCGTCATATTCTCATGACAGATCACAGGTAGGTTAGGGCCAGTATCACAGCTAGTACGAGCCATAAAAATAAAAACATTTAGTATATGTGACAATCACTAAACAACTTAGTCCTCTTTTTGCTATTTTGTATAATCTTAGTGTTTATGCTTACAAGGCAAAACATTGTAGTTTGACGTAGTATTCCTCCAAGTTTAGTGTGCAACGGACGAATGCTTTGCATCAATCATAAACGCTTCAATACTTGTCGCCCGTTTCACGAAGCAACATGTTCATGTCTAAACTGGGAACGTTGAGGCTCTCGGCTTGCGAAATGCTTATTATTATTACTCTGGCAGTGGCTTCTGGGCTGTGAGAGCCCTTATATCACTGCGAGCATCCATTGTGATCGCCACTTACTACAGTTCTCGGACAAGTCCTGCGAACTCAAAGAACTGCAGGATTCTGTTGAACTCAAGAAATTTGATCTCCTACGGGCACATGATGAGTTTGCCCAGAATGGAGTTACGGCTGCGCATAAGGCAGGGGCAATCGGTTAGGATGAGTGTAGGTACGCGTATCCTCCGCTACAAGGCAGAGTCTGCACTGCCTTGTGTCAAACAGTCCTAACGTTTGCATGTGCTTGTGTTGGCAACAATGCCCTGTAAGCAAAATGTTCTCGAGTAATATTTACGTAGTGACTATCACTGGCCCGTTATTTGAATGCAAGCTCCGGCCCGGCTGGTACTCGGCTCAGATGAGGAGGTCCTCTTCCCAGTCCTCCTTGACGCGCTCGGAGACGGCCACGGAGGGCCGCGAGAGCTGCTGCAGCTCCTCGTGGACCCGCGGCGGGATGGGGTTGTCGCTGAGGTCGACGTACTCGAGGGCGCGGGATCGGGCCAACCGGTCCACGTCTACTTCTGCAATGGTATATCACATTTTAGTTACTTGTTTTGGTTTGTCCTAAAATTATATTTCAAGATAGTATCATCTTAGTAGCTGTTAGGTTTTAAAGTTGTAATTTGAGCTGATATAACATTTATCAACTGGAAACATTAAGATTTGATTAAGTGTATAAAGCCATGTCTATGGATGGGTAAAATTGTCACGCGTATGGTTGAGATTATTAAACGTGGACGACTTTTTATATAATTTACATTGGAATTGGAACCATCTGATTCATGGACGGTAGAGTTGCTTTTTAATGGAATACTTTGATGCTATTGGGCCAACTCAAATAATGTCAAGTATATACATTCTCATAATTCGCCATAACTTTCAGTTCGCGCCGCGTAATGTCTCGCTTGCCCAAACAAGGCCTAACGACCATAATAATACTCCTTTCACTAATGGCTCTAAATAAAAAATAAGTCATGTGTCTAACATGACTAGTGGTTATATTCTCTTTGAACATGACAATGACATGCACTTCATTGCGATGTAGAGGGAGAATCAGGTGTAAATGAATTATTATAAGGAGAAAAAGCTTTTATAAACATACCTATGATCTGATTATGGTGTGCATGTAGTGTGTGTAAGCTGGGGCACTGGCAAGCGATGGCAGGGAGCGACACAAAGCTGTTGTGCGAGATGTCCAGACGCTCCAGGCAAGCCAATGTGCACAGCTCGTCTGGCAATCGGGCCATTTGATTGTTTGACAGGTTCAAATCTGAAATTATTACAATTCTATAGTAAGTTAATCTTTTTTCTATAAACACGAAAAAACACCTTGTCGTGGGAACAATTTCATTTTTGATAAATGTAATTGTTCCTCAATAGTGGTACTTCTTAGTTGTCTAATTTTAATAATATTTTACTTCTACAAACTATCCGAGCTGAGTGGCCATAAGATTGATATTCAATAAGAAGGAAATTGATGTAGATCCAGCTTAGTTACGCTTTTGCAAGCATATAAATTTAAATTGGAATAGTGAACAGTAGGTGTCACAAATTAGAATATTGACTGACTCGGAAAAAAAATCAGTGCATGAAGTACGGAACGAGATCATTGAAATACGGACCTGTGATCAAACTGAACTTGACAGTAAATTTGGGAGGTATCTTGGTGATGACATTGCCACTGAGGTCACAGCTCTTGAGCTCTGTGTGTCGCATGAGGTGGTACACTGCATCCGGGACTTGCATCAGCTGGCATTCTGACAGGTCTGCAAAGATGGCAACACATTGGGTGAGACACTTGTAACTATTACCTCATTCTCGCTTCACAAGAAATAGAAATGCATACTTTTGCAAACAAATGAGCCCACAGTCATCATCGAAAATTTTGTTACAGCAAGTAAATTTGGGTGAATCATTGAATATGAATATTTCATTGGTTTCTGTTAGTAAATTGATGCATATTGATTATTAATATTCATAGTTATTTTACTATTTGAATAACTATGAATGCTATTATTGTTCTATGGAATTAACAACGCACAAGTTTCACCAATAGCTAACATGCGGGTTGGAGATGCATCACTCTCAAAATAAAGTAAATAATAAGGTCAGGTAAGGATAGTCTAGTAGTCTACAAGCAAACATATGTGGTTCCTGCTTAGTGCTTAGCCTTAAAACTGTAATAAAAATAAATTGAAGATAAGACTAGCTCTTGACTCCATGAGTATAAATAACAACTTTATACCTGTAAAAAAGGTTTTACATAACAATGACTGTATATGATACTAATAAAATAAAGCGATATCTATCAAATAACCAAGCGCACAGGCGTTACGTCACGTGTAACCGATCTGCATCTAATAATAGCACTAATCTCGTTACCTAGGGCCTGAGATTCCTGTGCGTCTTCGCACCTCAACACGACACGTGTCACTGCTAGGGCCATGGTCTCACACTTATTCGAGTCTAATAGAGAACGGCACGAGAATCACGGCGAGTTGCAAATTAATTTAACGTTACAGAGAGCAGCGTTAGAGACTCGTGCTGCTAGACTGACCTATTTATAAGTTTTATGAGTGCGCACATGTACTTTATGTTTACTCCACAAATTGCGATTGGACGGAATCACGGAAGTCACAGAGCTAAAGCTAAACTATTGCAAATCTAGTTTAATGGAAAGTTGTTTCATTGTGTTTTAATTTATAAAAAGGAAGTTCTGTCGTTGCAACCCAATGTTGATATTAATCACGGTCACTCTTGACATTGACATTTTGACATTGTAATGACGCAAGCAGCTGTAAAGGATGCGTTCCATTTTTTGGATAAAGTAATTTTTATTAAGTAATCGTGTGTTGTATATATAGTCCGTGTGTTTATTACGTAATTTCATAAATAGTTATTTTTCTGCTCAACAATAATACATATGTCCGTTTTTGATAAATCAATAAATTGAACATATGTACCTATTTAGTGCTATCAAGAAATTGTAATTAGGATTATTGTTTTGTACAGTCAACAGCAAAAGTAGATGATCATTTTAGTACCTTGTCGCTTTCAGTACTTGACGCAGCCCAACTGTCACAGTATTGTTACGTTAAATGCGACAAAGTACTAAAATTATCATCTATATTTGCTGGTGACTGTACCTACAACTAAGTATTCAAACTCGTGTACTCAACATATATCAGGTTTACATCATTACAACTCGTTCGCTATCACAGCCCAATTATTGACAGTGAGTCATACGTGGCACGTTCACATGAATAGCAAGGAAGTAAAACGAGCAGTGACCTTTTCTCGCCCAGTTTACCTTTATGGAATAAATTGCTCTGCTGAGGCCAACATGTGCTGGAGAGTCAAGTTTGTAAATCACAGCCTGAGATGTCTAAATCGATCCGAGGCATGCCAGCGACCGGCATCGACAGCACGCAGTGAATCTAACGTGCATGTCTTCCGCATGTTAGCGAATTCATTGTACTTATTGTTGTCTTCCGCAAGCCTATATGGCTGTAGTTAAGAACGAGGAAAACGGTAAAGTAACACTAGTTTTGCCGTCTGTTTTGTAAGCGACTTCCGTGGAATACAAGACGGTTATTCACAAGTGTTCACAACGTGCAATTGATAGGTAGGTAGGTAGGTACATAACACCTGTTTAAATTAATATAGCTAGGTAGTACATTAATTTAGCTACCTACTTTTATTATATAATGAAACTATAAAGAGCGGATCGCTCAGTCCGCTCGGCAGAACTTTTACTGGTTCGGGGTTGAACGTTATTCTCCAGGCTCTGTTAATATCCTGAAAATTAAGTTCGTACGCTCCTATTAATATTTTGAGCTCTACGTTTGATTACATTTGCTGCTAACCTTCGTACCATTCGCAACCCTAGTAGCATTTTAAGTTGGCACCACGTTGGGCCATTGATCACTGAGTTGGCCCAACGAAATGCCAACGAAAATGCTACTAGGGAATATAATCCTCTTGTGCCTCATGTGTCGTAGGGTAGGTCGGTACATGGTAGGTATTAGATAGTTATCTCGTCGTAAGTTTTATATACTTACCTCTAAGCTTCTACTATTTTTATTACGAGACAGATGAAAGCTAGACCTAGGGATAAGTACCTTGTAGTATAGTTAACTACATACCCCTTTAAAATAATGCTGATACACGGTTAAATTCACGTAGTTCCTATTAGTATCACTACGGAACCACGGGTGTCATGAGTGCTTCTAGCGTCAGAGGCGTCTCTCGAAGAGTTCGAAACATGTTGCCCGTAGTGACATTTTTGGCGCGGAACGTTTCTTATCTATGGTTACCTCCTGTGGCGGTCTAGCTAGGGCTGTACAGCGTATCGCACGCAATGACCTTTCATATATGCGTTCTGTTGCACCTAGTAACAACATAATTTCATTGATCGCACATCATTATACTAATTTTAATTTTATTTCATTGTGCTAACATGACGAAAGAAGTAACCCCATTGCAAAATATGAATTGTTTTGTGAAAACTTAACCTGCTGTATTCATATTTTTTTTACTTTATCCTTACATCCCCACGGGCTATCGTATTTAATTATTATCATAAAATATTTTATTTTCCGAAATGGATGATTATTTCGATAACAAACATATAAACTAAAACAATTATAGTATTGGATGTTCAGTTCTGTGGTCCGTCGATATCCTTATCCCACTCTATAATTGTCTATTGCCAAAAAATTACAGCTAACGTCATCACTTAGACAGTGGACCTTCTGTAGGTACTATTAAATATCCTGTTTTTTTTATCATGGTGAGAGCAGAAGGTCAAATTCCACTAGGTATAATACGTCTTTTTATACTAGTCGACTATAACCTTTAAATTAGAACCTCGCTAACCATAACGCAATAGAATACTTTTATTCTGATGCAAAAGTTTATGCTCTATGGACAATCGAAATAATTATTATTCAATTGTACACAGAACTAAAATGAACTTTGGCCAATCACGAGGCTCGATTTACAGAAAGACATCAACGTGTTTTTAAAAAAAAGCGGTTGGCTGCACTTCGTTTCAGCAGGGCCGTTTTCAATCGATACCAAGTTTGTTTAATAAATTATTATTTCCGTTGACTCGTAGAAAAAGTATTGTATACAATAGTTATATAATTAGCTTTTTAAGTCTCGTACCTTAATTAGGCCACTCAGCTAGCTTCGTGGCCTAAACGTGGTACTCGACAAAATAAAAGCATACATTATATAACGATTGCATAAAATACTATTGTTACTAACCCTACTCTCGTATTAGATGTGTTCTATTGAATTTGTTTGTTATTGCTAAGTACGAACTGCGCAGAACGTTTCCTTTTCCAAAATAACTTTCTAATATTAGGAAATGCGACTCACAGTGAAAGCTAGAAACAACTCAAACACCCCATCCCAATCGAGCAGAACAGGTATTATATGGTAGGAATGGATAAATCGAGCTTATGTTAGAAAATAATACGCTAAATAAAAATAGAAGACAAAATAGAGCAAAAGCCGAACTCATGCCTTGTATGAACAGACCGGAATAGGGACTTAGGGCCACCCGACCTCTAGTTAACGGTTAAAATGGTCTTATGTTACTAATGAATACCCCACCAGGTAATGAAAACAACGGGGTTATAATTTTATACACACTTTATTACCAATTGGAGTGGGGGGGTTTTAAATGTAGGTATACCTAGGTACATATGGAGGCTCCCATGGAATGAATGCATTCGAAATAATTGTAACAGTGTGTAGTAGGAACATGCTATCAAAACATTGTAGTGTTGTAAAACTTGTAAACTGACCAAAGCAACGTTAGATTTAAACGCAACTGTGTCTAAACAACACACAGCGAGCACAGATTCCCGTTGATAAGTGAATTAATTAAAGCATTAAGAAATTAATCACCGTCACAAAGCGACGGTCTCGACCCGGCCTTGGACAATTTCACAATTTTTACACGATATCTTCGTTAGGTTTACGAAAGCTTGTTATACCAACACCTTAGAACAGTTCGAATTGCGTTGCGTAAATGGACTTATGTTCCGCGTAATTATCCACTTGATGTCTTGTACGATTGTGAACTCTGATAGAATTCGTTTTCACATGGTTAAAGTATTAACGACAAAGGAAAAATACGGGAATATTAGTTGAGATTCTTGCGGTTCCTTACGATGGTTCGGGCGGAATACTCGTAGAATGTCGGTGCAGAGTGCGCGGGCCGAGCAAAAACGACGGTGTTAAGTACGTCGATATAATTCTTATGGGATTGAAACTAGTAATCCCCGATCAGAGATTTTCTCCCTTGTCTTTTGAAAATGTGTCTTTCTCTGATTATTATAATATAAAAAGTTGGTTTACACCTAGGTTAGGTACCGGTACCGGTATAGATACGGATACAATACGGGTACAACCGTAACATTTAAGTTAGTCATCTGATCAGTTACCTGACGTAAGTGCAAAATATGTATCGATTTAATCCTCTCTTATACATGTAGGTAGCTACCGAAACCTTAATCCGCTGACATGAGAGCGATGGGACATATATGAGTAAAATGTATGCACCCATATTTTTATACTTGGCTTCTCGTTTTACAAGTAAAAAATAGTTGATCTCTTATTACCCCCAAAAGTACCCCTTATATTATGAATACTCCGTTTTTAGGCTTTTAACCGCCAAAGACGGCCATTCACGTCATCGGAAAATCGTGCCATTATTGGTGCCCCTGGGTTTAACGAGAAATAAATTACATCCCCAGTTTACGAGTAAGTAAACAGGGAACTTAAAAAAAAAACTACCTTTTTGTCGGCGTGATTTATTTGTATGTCCAATTGTCCATGCCGAATTACAGCTTTCTAGTAGTAAGGGTCACTGAGCTAAGCCGCAGACGGACAGACGGAGAGACGGACATGGCGAAACTATAAGGGTTCCTTGTTGACTGCGGAACCCTAAAAAAGAGGTATATAGGTTATAAGCTCTAAAAAGTGGCACACTAAACCCACAGATAAACTAAACCTGAGTCAATTGCACCAACTTGCCTCAGTTTCGCGTCGTCAATGGAAACGAATTGCTGTCAGATTTAGTGGCCATTTTTAAACACGGAATTTCGTTTAAACAACTTATCTACCTATTTTTTATATTACATCATTGTTTACACATGCAACTTAATATACATAGTTAAAATCACAGAGTATCACAATGAAGATTCGCAATCCCCAATAAGGTTCTATAATTAAATAGCGAACGAGATACGTAATCCGTAGAATCAGTAATCACACGAAGCCGAATCCATAACCATAACTCACGTAACTCGACGGGTCGCCATTTGTAACAGAATTCATGATATGTTCCAATAAATAAACAGCCGTGAACTGGAAATTGGGCAGTGCGGTAACCGCTAGAGAAATAATTGGGAAACCCGAGACCGGCTGGTTTCGTTAGTGCTGCCAAGGTTGAGCATCTTCGATTGCGCGTACCTTAATACTTAGACTACGAGTAGATGGGGTCAGCAGCAGAAGTAGCAATGTGAACGCGCTGAAATGGATCAGTAGATACACTAAGCACAGAAGAATAAGGATTGTGCAAATAATTTTAAGCGAATAGGTACTCAACTTAATCATAAACATCGGTTGATATTTAACAGTGGTTTTTCGGTGCAGGAAAATGTCGTGAGGAAACTGGTCTAAGCCCAGAAAGGACATAGTTTTCCCTCTGGGTTAGAAGGTCAGATGGCAGTTGTTTCGTAAAACTAGCCTACGCCAAATTTTGATTTAGGTACCCAAAGCGGACCCGTGGCTCGTTTACGGCACTAATGGAAAAAATGCTAAGAGGATGAAGATGATAGACTAATCAATAGGTAGAGTCGAATTCATTCACGGTATGTTTAAAAAGTTTGGTTAATCGTTTAGTTGATTCGTCATCAGTCTAGTTTTAGATTTAATTATAGTATAGTAGTTTTTAGTGAAAATCAGCGCCACGGCTTGTCGTGGCAATATGCTCCTTTTAGCGTCGCTTGTTGTTGCATTGATATGTTTTGTGTAATCGTTTATTGTGGCGTTAATAAAGAATTATCTTGTCTTATCTTATCTTATAAATATGTACGTTCCCAAAGGTTCAAAAATATGTGAGCAACCTTATGCTCAATAAAGTCATGTTCACTTTTTTATCACTTTGCCCGTGCACCTATTTTAGAATTCGAATACGACGCAGGCAAAGATTTACGCCACAATTACACCAATACTTAATGTGACTGCTTATCTGTTCTGTATTGTATCATTCATTGCATTGCCCTATTACAATTTAAATTCTTTATAACAATATATATAATTAGTAGCATCCAAAGTAGCCAAATATTTCGGTACACGTCTCTATTACTGTAAGAATAATCGTCTACTCTGGCTGTACTAACTATAAAATGCTGACTGTACTTTAGGGTACTTAAGAGTCCGCAGGCGCAGTAAGCTCGGCCGAATTTCACCTTCCCGTACAAACGTAGCTCGTAGTTACGCTCTCATTTTAAAAATATGGGTTGGATTATGACAAAACTTGGCATATAGATTGACATGAGGTATATCTATCGCTGTAATTAGTTTATCCCATAAAAAACATTCCATGTAAAAAAGAGGCCGTGTCTCGAAACTCTTCCACCGCAAAAAGTTGTGAGATATTTACTAGTACCAAGTCTCAGGCATTCTTATTATTCTTTATTTGCTAGCTAAATAAAATTCTGCAACTTGGCAATCACACATCTTTACTGCATTTATGGATTTTTGCATAAGTACCTAAAACTATGTAGTAACTATTGTGTGATTACCAAGTCACAAAATTTTACTTAGCTAGCAAATAAAGAATAATAAGAATGCCTGAGACTTAGTACTACTAAATATCTCACAACTTTTTGCTGTGGAAGAGTTTCGAGACTTGGCCTCTTTTTACATGGAATGTTTTTAATGGGATCTCACTTCTTTTTGTAGGTTATTGTGTCAATTCTTGATTTTTGTCCCATTTACTGTTACTTTAACTTTACTTTAAATATAACTTTGTAATCCTATATGTTTATATGGGATTACAAAGATTATTTATGCAGTTTATTTTTTGCCCCAGTCACTGCAAATATAACTTTGTAATCAAATAAAGATACTTCAGACCTTCGATTTTTGACATCAAATGAAGCGCCCCACCAAGTTGAATATTTTTTGTAAAGGCGGTATAGATATATCTCTAATAGTTTGGTTGGGCTCTTGTGTTTTCTAATCAGGGTCACCAGGTACTCCAGATCTTCGATTATCCTAGTTTTTATAGTTTTCCCTTTATGTGGCCATTAAACCCTAACTCTGTACCAAATTTCAGCTCTGTGAGTTTATGGGAAGTACTAGTTCTATTTTGATGATCATGAGTGAGTGAGTGTCATAAATGCGAAACTTTGCTTTCGCTTAACTTCGGAACTAAATGACCTACAGACTTGAAAAATTGCATTTTAAGTATGTGATTATAGCTTACTGGATGACGAAAATTTCTGCGTTCTGGTCTTATCCAGGGGTTCTCAAATAGGGGCCTGAAAATGCGGCGAAATGGTTCCAGTAAAGGATGGTACAGCAGTGTTTGCTTCGCGCTCGACTTGGCGGGGGCACTGCCGTGCCCCCAGATATGGTTCCAGTTTATAAAACCAACGAACAAAAACAAGATTAGTATGAAACACTTAAGTTCGCTGTATTTTTTTACTATGGTATCTGAAGCTACATAAACTAATTACAGACATAGATATACCTCATGTCATTAATGTCATTATATATGCAAAGTTTCAAAATCCAACACGTAGTTTTAAAATGAGAGCGTAACTACGTTTGTATGGAGAATCGACCTTACTGCGGACTCTTAAGGTTATGCACGGATAATTTTCTTAATGAATCAAATATATTCCCAATCACCCTGCGCGCTCTCTCTCCCTGGTTGTTTTTATTCTTATGCTTATTCTTATTCGGAATGCGCTATAATGCGTCTCTCCTCGCCACGCCTCGCCTAACGTAACTAGACCTCTGCCTACGCTTAGTTACCTTCTATGAATCTCGGCGTCAAGATATATTTGTGGGAGAACGGTGATGTGAGGTTAAAAAGAGTTACAGAATAGCGTAAGTCTAAGTAATTTGTTTCCAAAAACTTGAATGATCTAGGAGGCACAACGTCTTTTTCTTTATACTGAGAATTACTTATAGATCGATCGTGAACAAGCTCGATAGTAAATACGAGGATTTGACGAAAACGGAATGCGTGTTGAGTTGCTTATTAGTGCAAACATGTTTAAGTTACGGCAATTAAGTTGCGGTTTGCGAGAATTTACGTAATTATCTCCTCAATTCTTTTTCTTCACCAGCGGAGCATGTAAGGTCAGATCGAACAATAGAGGCCCAAGGATACACACACTTTTACTTCAAGACCTTAGTAATTAAAGTGTTCCTCTCTATACTTCTCATCAAACTGATTACCTACGCTTAATTACTTACTATGTTACTATGAATCGCGGTGTCAAGATATATTAGTAAGTGACGGGTGAGGTGAAGCTGAACAAGTTAGGTACAGCAAAGCCTGGCTGGACGGGGGCATATCTTATCCCACAGATCCGCCTGGGTTCTCCGGAATACGCGAGCAGACCGCGCCGGCAGTTTGTATAAAAAAAAATCTAGGTACATTTTAAGCAGATATTAAATACGGAATATCATAAGAAGTAACGCATTTAACACTAGCGGCTCTGTGAGCTGTAGGAATCGTCTTTTGTAATTTATTTTATATTTAAATAATGATTGAACATTGCACACCCGTATGCAGTGCATAAATTCGGTTGAGAAATGCGACCTGTAGAGGCGCACAGCTGGACAGATGCCGGACGTTGAGAAATGCGACCTGTAGAGGCGCGCACAGCTGGACAGATGCCGGACGTTGAGAAATGCGACTTGTAGAGGCGCGCACAGCTGGACAATCTATATGCAAAGTTTTGTCATAATCCAACCCATATTTTTAAAATGAGAGCGTAACTACGAGCTACGTTTGTACGGGAAGGTGAAATTCGGCCGAGCTTACTGCGGACTCTTAAGTACCCTAAAGTACAGTCAGCATTTTATAGTTAGTACAGCCAGAGTAGACGATTATTCTTACAGTAATAGAGACGTGTACCGAAATATTTGGCTACTTTGGATGCTACTAATTATATATATTGTTATAAAGAATTTAAATTGTAATAGGGCAATGCAATGAATGATACAATACAGAACAGATAAGCAGTCACATTAAGTATTGGTGTAATTGTGGCGTAAATCTTTGCCTGCGTCGTATTCGAATTCTAAAATAGGTGCACGGGCAAAGTGATAAAAAAGTGAACATGACTTTATTGAGCATAAGGTTGCTCACATATTTTTGAACCTTTGGGAACGTACATATTTATAAGATAAGATAAGATAAGATCATTCTTTATTAACGCCACAATAAACGATTACACAAAACATATCAATGCAACAACAAGCGACGCTAAAAGGAGCATATTGCCACGACAAGCCGTGGCGCTGATTTTCACTAAAAAACTACTATACTATAATTATAGTGCCAAGATAGAGCGTCCGTCACTGGCTGACACCGTTCAATAGAATTTCGAAAATGTGTGTGCAGATCCAATAATTATATAGATATTTTTTGTCAATTCAGTTTAAAGAAATTTTAAAAAGAAATTGATAAATGACAGGCTTGCGAGTTGTACCGCTCACAGAGCGATATGACTTACAGTCAGAATGAAAGGCAAAGCTTAGCTTATCAATAGAAACGTGGTAGTTAGGCCACTTTCTATACCTGACCTACCCTTGACTATCCAGTGGTTAAGTAGGTACCACCAATTACACCGAGCAGCAATCATGCATGTAGCCACAGAAGGATATGCCCCGTTAACAATGACTTCGGCTTTCTGAGCTAAGTAACTACTATCTAGTGCTAAATAATATACACACAACTAGGAACTAGGAGACGGTTCAACGACGTGACTATTGTGTGTTTGCAGAATATAAGTGAGACTATAGGTATATAGAGTGGTGTCTATGACGATAAACACGACTTTTTAGGCCCAGTACGTGCGTATAGCCATAATTCTTCTGAACTAAAAGGACGCAGACCCACGGCCCAGCTTAATTAATTAAGGTATCGCGTAGTAGTAGTACCTACAGTCAGTGACATAAAGATAGTAGGTAGTAGCAAAAGTAGCGAAATATATAACTTAACTAACTTGTGGCTCTGTGAGCGGTACAACTCGCAAGCATGTCATTTATCAATTTCTTTTTAAAATTTCTTTAAACTGAATTGAAAAAATATCTATATAATTATTGGATCTGCACACACATTTTCGAAATGCGACCTGACCCCGTATCATGGTCGAGTGACAAGATAGAGCGTCCGCCCCGTTTTATTGAACGGTGTCAGCCAGCGGCGGACGCTCTATCTTGCCACTATCGTGTGATAAGGCCCTCCATGCGGCGGGGTCTGTAGAGGAGAACAGCCGGACAGCCGGACTTACGAGAGAATTTCGGCTCAAGCTGAAACTAAATTCCTTTAAGTTCAATTACAGCCACTACAGGAGAAAGAATGTGTAAGGATATATTTGGTTACTTTGGCCACTTCCATCTAGTTAAGTACTTAGGTATATGATGATGGCCGTACTATTGCGTGTACCAAGGCCAAAAATTACTTATCATACGTTTGTAAATATGAAAGCGTCAAGTCGAAAAACATAATTAGGTAAATACGTAATGATAAACTTGGTAGTTTGTGAACTACGTAGTTACGTTAATAATTATTTTGAATGCTATCTATAGGTAAGCAGGATATTATCAATAATTTAAGAACGCTTTATTAGAACATAACAATCTCTTATCAATGATTGTATACTTAACCTAGTATACTTTCTATTGTGCAAAACGGCGTGGATAAACACATACAGGGTGTCCGGTGGCAGATTTCGAATTATAAAAGGCAATAAGTAAAATCAAGAATGACAATGCGGATTTTGTATCTTGAAAAGAATGCTGTCTAAATGATATCCCTCTCGCCGTACCTACTGACACATTCGTGAAATCTGTGGACAGTATTCCGCGCTACGCGCTGCAGAAGAGACGACGGTCGAATGACGTTTACTTCTCGGTACTATCCTTTAGTTCTGATATAGTGGCAGGATTGTTTACATAAACTTTACTTTTTAATTATCCCCGTTACGATTGGAGTAAGATCCGGCGATCTCGGTGGCCAGGCGATGTCTCCGAAATGACTAATCAATGTAGTGGGGAAAAAATGTCGCACTAGGCTCATGGTGTGTGTGTATAGCAGTGTGCTATACACACAAGCGCGTATCGTGGCGCCGTCTTGCTGAAACCACGTTTCCGAAGTGAAGTAAGGACGTGCTCTCAGTGCTGGCATAAAATATTCTTCAATCACACGCCGAATTTTATTGCCGTCCACCGCAATGGTTTGGCCTAAAGAATTTTCACAAGAATACGGCCCTATGATTCCATGGACTTGTGTATATGTAAACTGTTTGCAACAAGTTAAATATTATCCTCGGTCCTCGTCGCTCGACTGGGTCTTGGTCGTAGGTTGTTTGCGGCTGAAATTGTCGTTCCGAACTTTCGCACCTACGTTTATTACTTTTTAAAATACTGGCAAAGGAAATTTGAATTCTGCCACCGGACACCCTGTACTTTGTACAGTCTACTTCTCCAATATCTATACAGACAACCTTTAAAAAATATCTACACATGTGTCTCATGTCGGTAACAATAAAGTCTCTGTATAGATATTTTTGAAAGGTTCTCTGTGTAGATATTGGAGAACTCGACTGTACCACGAAGAGCCATGCCTTTTATTTAAGTATTTAGGGATATGGGCATCTGCTTATCATCATCAGCTCACATTGAGAGCAGTGCAAGAAGAGGGAGTAGGCCTTTATCCAGCAGTGGAACACATCAGGCTCTATATGTAGGTATAATGGGCACACGATTGACTATTCCCAAAAAGTTGCAGTATTCTATTCTTAAGTGTTTAGTTTCTATTTCGCTGAGCTGTTTAGTCATTAAAATTATTAATGGAACAATGAGCGTCATGCAACTATGTTATGCGATATAAAAATAAACATTACATAGGTCTGGTATACAGACAATGTTCTAATTCAAATTAGGTACCTACACTTTATTTAAAGAGACCAGAAGCTTTTAAGTGTTCTAATGATGGATAGAAAAGGCTAAAGGTATCATTCTGCACGTAAAAAGGAATGACGACTCTTAAAATTATGATCAAGGGATATAAAGCTCCTGTACTTGTACCATATGTCACGTAATGGACCGAATAACATTCAAAAAGCAACTCTACCGTCCGAGGTAGAAGATACCAATTCTACCTATTCTAATGATAGTTTTATAAAAAGTCGGCCACATTCAATCATCTCATTCATAAGTAGGTAACGATAATTCGGGATGCTCTCAATCTCCTGTCATTGAAAATGAAATACACCTTATTTGATTAATTAGACAAGTAACACATTCGCGATAGTCGCTTGGCAGGCGATGCAAGTGGCGACCGCCTCGCATCATAAATATATTCGTATTTTGGCATATACCATAACATTGTACGCGATTTGGTGACTGCACTGTAAGCTACTATGTGAAATGGAATAAATAAATAAATAAATATAGGTACAGTTGATACAATTACTTACAAACTAGAGTAATAGAAATATTGTGGGTAACTACTTAGTTATGCAAATACCTACCAGGTTAATGTTGAAAGCAGAAAGTTGAAATCAAACTATGATATCTGCACGTAGCATGGGACGGCCGCGACATACTCTCGATTTTTCTTGCACTATACCTCTTGTTCTAAGTGTTCTAATACGAGTAAGAGAGAGGCGGATAGTGCGAGAAAAATCGAGAGCTCGCACGCCGTCGCGTGATAGCCGCGCTGGGAAGAAAAGTATAACCTTAAGAGTTACTGTTTTCTGAATAGGAGGTGTGAAAAGAATATTATATTACTTAGTGAGTCAAAGCGAAATATCACAATATCAAAACCCTTTGGATGCCATTTCTGTCGAATCATGTCAGAAAGCGACGGTTGCTTTACCATTCTTTATTCACCTGAGCAATACTTGCGTATACTAAATACCAGAAAGATTTATTTTAACAGATAATATTCGATCTAGGGCACAATTCTGTGACGCGTTTTAGACGTATTAAGTAGACGTAAGTATTAGAAATTATATCTTGGTTCACGCGTAATCGAATAGCCAACATATGTTAGAGCACTAAGTATGCAGATAGGACTTGGATCAGGTAGATTAGGTACACATTTTAATGGACGGATCTATTCTAGCAAAATTTAGGTTCTATTGTGACCAATGGTATGTAATGGTATACCGACCTATCTATATTTATGTAGACGAAATGTTGATAACAATAAAATAAATAAAACAGTTATTTTCGACCTCAATTAATGACGTTCATAATCATAAGCATAACAATGAGTAAATAGATTCAATTAGGTGTTCCGACAACGCAATTTGCAGATAAGATTCGCGTCTACGCTACGCTATAATTTGAATAATTATAGCTCGTCTTTTGTCTTCTACACATTAGGGGACATGCACATAGCTTTAGTTAGGTATGCCGTGAGTTTATCGACCCGTCTCCTTTTTCTAACAGTACTTTAACCTGGGTATTGAGTTTTTGGGAAGTTTCAGGTCACGTTGCGAAGAACAAAGGGACATTTGAATACAGGCGTATTACAATACTTTTTTATGTATGTACTTTTTTGAATCCTCGTTATTTGCAAAGGTAATTAATGAGTAAGCCTAAATTATAAACCTTAATCTAGGTTAATGATAATGATAGATAATGGCCTAGAAGTATCACGATACTTTACAATGATAACCATATTTTAAATATTCGATTAAATCATTATTTTTCTGACATACCCAATTTTTTAGCTATACCCAGTTTTTTTGGAGTAATATAAAGCCCTGTGTGTACCTTTATCGCAGCTTCACAACGATTAAAACCGATTTGAGGTGGCCTTTTCTTAACGAGTAACTTCTTGATAAGTTTACGGACATCCGTTTTCGGATGTAATACTTATAGTGGCATGGCCAACACGGCTGTTCAGTTATAGTGTACGTACATACACTCATCTCACGTATATCCCTAAGTCTCAAAGGCATTACTTACATCCCCCTTATTCTGTAACTTGTTTTAAGCTCACCTCAACGCTCACCCACAAATATATCTTGACACCGCGATGCGTAGTAACAAAGCGTAGGTAGAGGTCTAGTTTCGTGACGGACGACCGGCGGAGTGAGCCGCTTTAACGCGTAGCGAATAACAGCCCAGAGTGTGCAGAGGGATTTTCAGTGTTGCCTAGGCACCTACTTATTAAACAAACAAATAGCGATATCGTCCGTGCTCGTCCCTAATACATTGAGATTCCGTGTTTACTGACAACTGTTCGTAATTGGAGGTCCTTCCTTATACAGGGCTACTCGTAGCGATGCAGTGAGTCTGCAGACATATATATGCATATACACTAGACTGACCGATCATATTGATAGTGTTTTGTTTGTTTTGGTTCTTCCGCGCAAGTGCAGTTTACACGCTGGTTTATCGACTATTGTAGAATACGATGCATTGCTATTATTTACTAGATATACGCATAGGTACTAGATTCTTGCATCAAACTGCTATATTGGTTTAAGAAAAACATTTTGAGAAGAGCGCTGCCAATTTTTAAAGCATGCCACATATTATACCTCATAGCCACGCATGTAGACCTATTCTCATGTACGATGAGTGAATTCACAAAAGTAGCATTATTAGCTCTTTGTTATATTGAATGGATAGTTATTATAATAGATAATTTTTTGCTACATTATCGCATTGGGTTCAAAATTGTATGTGTGGAAATAAAATAAATAAATAAATGTAAATGAATTAATTCATAGAATTTTATCAACAATATCTCTATCGCTATTTTATGATTAAATTTTAGTAATATACAATTAGCATATGGCAACAGTGTATGTAACTAAGGACTGACCGAGCTGACTGTTCTCCTGCGCATCCTCACAGCGGCTCACCACCCTGATGATGGCGCGGCCAGCCAGTCTAGCGCATATCATCATCGCCGGTGCCCGAAGGTCCCTCTCCTCCGCCTCTGCAGGCATACGCGCGCCCCCCTCATATTCCGTAGGTGGCCTCATCACTGATCACAACACAAAAGTCACTGGCTGATAACACTAGCGAAAGACTTTTTTTCAAGTACCAAGACTTTTTTTAAAGTTCAACTGCTGCCGCTTTGAAACGCGAAGCGCCTCTTCACTCGGCTGCACTCTGTAATATTCGAGCGGCGATTTGCGGCCAGCCTTTATATCGTCGCCAAAACAAAGAAGCGTGGTGTGCGAGCGGGAGCGCGCAACAACAAAGCGGTCTCGCTCTGTCTGCTGCGCAGTTGACGCACGCGCGGAAATGGGGAAAATTTAAGGAAATTTTCACGAAAAGTTGTGGTCGTTGTAATATTTATTTTGGAGCTTTGGGGTTAAGACGGGAAACATTTTTGTTACTTTCAGTACCTACCTAGTAATTATGAGGGCTACGATTCTTATGTCTTATTTTAACGTTATTCTTATCACGAAAATATTAATGTTAACGCCTTTTGACTGGGTAACTTGGTTATTAAGGGAGGGTAAATTCCTAATAATTAGGGGCCCGAAATAATCAAACTTTAACACATTTAGAACCTTATCAATTATAAGATTTATGGTAAGTATGGTATTAAAATAATCGTTACTGGGTGCACAGCCATGATGAGACGCGCTGACAAATATTTACATTCTATTTCAATGAGAATATTTGAAAGCTTTTTGCACCTGACCACCCCTTTTTATCACAACACCAAAATATTTCCCTCGCGATTAGACATAAAAAAATCATACAGAAATGATTTCCGAAAATAAACCTCCGGAAATTGGCCTGATTACCCATTTCGATCGCGCTGTGTGAATTCTTTGTCTACCTACTCTGCAAAAATCTATTCACGTCCATGAAAATGTAATTTACAACTGACAAATACAAATATTCGTCTCTCTCTCTGGTTCGAAACACAAGGCAGTGCTGCTGCTGAACATAAACAATTTCCTTTGATAAGTGCTCGGAGTTTGCAAGTCAGATTGTCAATCGCACTTGTTAGCACGCTGGGCTGGTTCACAACGCTTATCGAAACTAAACTCTGGCTAAACCATACAAACCTGAGCTCCGGTTATATACATACAGTTGCTACGACTCTCGGTTTCATGACATGGACGTATGGAGAGCTGAGTCGAGACAATAAGTTCCGCTGAATCTTTGTGAACCTTAATTGGTTCGTGTATTCTCTTTGAGGATGTTCCGAAGTACATTTGCGTTTAATGTTTCCTGAAATATATTCAGGAAAGGAAGCAACGTGCATTGCCAATTGACAAAGAAGAAGCCGAGATCTCGTGATCACAAAGCCAGTAAAAGACGCCCAATCTCAAAATTTTATAAAAATGAATATGAATTCGTTTGAATAATTATGAACATGTGATTTATAAATACTGTCCGTTTTACTAGGGTTCCGTGCCTCAAAAGGAAAAACAGAACCCTTATACGATCACTTTTTGTCCGGCAAAAAAAACGGCAGTTTATGCCGCAAAAAACGTATATTTCGACACTCTCAAGGGAATCACAATTTATAGGGTACTTTCCGTAGACCTATATGGATTATTAAATTTGGCAAGTAATATCTTATACTACAAGTACAGGGGAAAATCTGAAACTATACATTTTTAATTAAATCACAAAAAAACAGGATCTTTATGCAAGGGACCGTCGAGTGTACAACTTTCCGTAAAATAGCCCAGTAAATAAAATATGTCTCAGGTAACTTTCAATTGGTTTGCTTATTTCGCTACAGGCAGAAATATCCGTCGGTTATTTCACAGGTTTGCATGCACTTTTTATTATATTTTTTGCTTGGAGCACGCGGAACGTTTTATTTCACTTGCAAATTAATATCGAAGAATGTTTATGAATATTTCTTTTAGGTTGCAAAGTACGGCTTTTGTATTTGAAATTTAAAAGTTGATGGCTTATTTACCGAACAATGTGGTAGGTGACACACAGTCTTTGTTGTTATTGGCATACTTAAGAAGCATGAGATTTTAGAGAATAAAATCTTGAAATCTTTTTTTTAGTGTACCTCCACTACACTTGACTACACCTAAAGTGGGGATGTATTTTTTTTCTCATTAAACACATACGGGTATCGTTAGATAGCTTGTTCAAAATTATTACAGGTTTATTAAAACTATTTTTCTCAGAAATCTCAAATCAGATAAGCAAACGGAAGATGTATGAAAATTGTATGAGACTTAGCCTCGTAAAATATGATCGAGGTGTAGTTCAGAACTACAGAATTGCTGTACACAAATTTACAGGACGCCTTCAAAACATATTCTAACTTGTTTTAAGCTCCCTCAACGCTCACCTACAAATATAACTTGACACCGCGATGCGGATTAACTAAGCGTAGGTAGAGGTCTAGTTTCGTGATGTGACCGGCGGGGTGAGCCGCATTAGCGCGTAGCGAATAACAGACCAGGCTTTGTAATTACAACTAGGTACTATGCGCCTTCGGATGTTAAACTTGTCCAGCCCCCCTATTCTCTAACTAGCCTTAACGCTCTCCCACAAATATATCTTGACACCGTGATGCGTAGTAACTAAGCGTCGGTAGAGGTCTAGTTTCGCGGCCCACACCGCCGGTCACCCGGCACGAAACTAGACCTCTACTACCTTTTTATACGCTTAGTTACTCGTTACTCCACATCGCAGTGTCAAGATATATTCGTGGGTGAGCTTAAGGTGAGCGTAAGAGAGAGGTTGAGGTGAGCTTAAAACAAGTTACAGAATAGTAGTAGTGGTTCCACAAACTTGACAATTGACCTAAAAAAGATAATTCGATGTACAGTCAGCATCACATAGTTAGTAGCAGCCAAAGTAGGCAAATAAATCGGAACACGTATTTATTACTATAGGAGTAAGAATGTATTACGGTATATTTGGCTACTATGGCTGCCGCTAACTATATGATGCTGACTGTACAAACATTGTTGTGTCTAAATAAAAGTATAAGTAAACGTTCCGATCCAGAAACGTGAACCATATTGTCATTGTCGGGTGATAATTGCATGGGTCATGCAGAGATTTAGGTTCGCGTCTCTTTGTCAGTGGAAAGTGCCAAAGTCAAGGGCCGTAAGGCCTAATGTTTTGTTGGACACCTTATCCGCATAAACGGCGTCTCCTCTTCTATAATTATATGGCCTTACTTAACTATTGTCAGGAAAGACGACTTTTGTTTTTCTGACTGTTTATGACCCAATTGTCAAGTTGGTAAAAACCCTATTAAGTGTAGTTTGTATTTCATATTTCTATAAGATAGTATGAAAAACTAAGTTATTTTTTGCACTCGATAACTAAAATGTCTAGATTGTTTTTGTACCCTTAACTAGGTAGAATAAAAAAAAAACCAGGGTAGTAGCGGTTCCCGGTTCTCGATAGAATACAAACAATTGTTCTTAAAATGAATGCAAAAACATATCCATTTAAAGATTGCTGCCTAACATATATACTTATAAGGTTATAGATGACTAGCTTCCGCCCGCGACTTCATCTGCGTGGACTCGGGATAAAAACTTACCTATATTTTAATCCAGGCTATAAACTATCTTCGTGAAAAATTTCATTCAAATCGGTTCAGCCGTTTAAGCGTGATTGAGTAACAAACATCCAAACATCTAAACTTTCGCATTTATAATATACTAGCTTCCGCCCGCGACTTCGTCCGCATAGACCCGGGATAAAACTATCCTATATTTTAATCCAGGTTATAAACTATCTTCGTGCAAAATTTCATTCAAATCGGTTCAGCCGTTTAAGCGTGATTGAGTAACAAACATCCAAACATCTAAACTTTCGCATTTATAATATATTAGTAGGATACGTATAATTATTAATTACCTAAAAATTAACCTTATTCGGCTTTTTTGGGGTCCGTATTTCCTGTAGTTCAAATTATGACGCATAATATTGTTACCCTAGTTTTTACTCTACTGAGCATAAGTACCTCAGACCCTGTAAAGGCACATTTAAGGGGCTCCTAGCTGCCAATGACCTTCGATCTATAACTGTCGGTTTATTTGTGTTTTTTATGGTTTATCGTATTAACAACAACGAGGTTTACCGAAATAGTATCCCATATTTACTTCAAACCTCACAGTTTTCGGGATATATGGCACCAAACTTTGGCAATTTCAGGCCAAAAAACCAGTTTTATGGACGTAACTTTTGTGAAAATGAGTATAAAATAAAAATCTCTCTTGGGTTGTTAGAGACGTCAATAAGGAACAGTTATATGTAGATTTCATATATAAAAGTGCATGAACAACATAATAATATCGAAAACAGAGCTTTTTTGGACCATGTTTTAATAAATCATAAAAAAATAAATATTAATTATTTTCAAAAAAACTCTCGTGCAAATGTAGATAAAGAACTAAACAACCGATAGGTGTTTGTTCCATAAATATATCTATAGTTTTGACGGAGGAATATCAATTCAAAACTCGTCAAAACTAGCCAAAAAGCGCGTGGAGCCCCTTAAGGCCTTGGATTATTCAAATTCGTGAATAAGACAAAGTTCGTGCTGACAAGCCGGTAGCGGGCGCAGCGGCGCCGTGATGAAAGCCTTCGTTAGATCAGGGCCCGCCTAGTTCAATGGTGTCCGTCAACTGATTCATAGTTCCGCATTAAGTTCAAACTTAGTGAAGTACAACACTACAGCACAATCAATAATTACAAAAAATATGAGATTACTCATAAAGGTACGCATCTTTAAGTGTCCGTGTTAATTATATAGGTATACGGTGGGAATTGGGATAATATACATACATATACATATGTATATTATCTTTTTATTGACTAAGTCAGACATAATAATGTGTTCAAAAGTGCTAATTTAAAATACCTGCTCGTTTTAATTTATTTTATTGTATAGGTAGATACTTAAGTGACTCTCGTCGATAGGTATCTGATTATTTAGATAAACTTCGACCTTTACCGTTATATTATATGTTAATAGCACCATAAAAAAAATCTTTTGATCCTGTTAACATAGGTAGGTATACAGGTAGGTAGGTGAGTGACTTTAGATAGCCCGACAGCCTACCAAATTAAGCCGTATTGAGGATAATTGGGAACATTGGTGTACACAAACAAACAAACAAACAGCCTCTCGCCCTTAACGCGTAATACGCTTCTCCGTTCCGTCGTGGGTAAAATAACAACAATATTTTAAACATTTTAGGAATCAGACACACAGTAGGTTGGTGGTCCAATTTACAGTCGCCATCAGACCGAACAAGGTTCTCACAATTAATCTGAACAAGATTATGCGACTCTATTGTCAACGCTAGAGTGATAAGACTTTTGTAGCACCCTGATGAGTAGACATATTTCATGGCTTTACACTACACTTGGTTTAAAGACGCACGCGATACAATAATTTGCTTTAGACATGTTTCATAATAATGAACTAATGAGACGAACATCTCCCGCAGCTTAATTGCGTCAATCGCCAGCCTTGACGTCTATCCGCGTCCGTTGAACGCACCGCCCGCCATTTGCCAAAGAGAGACGCAAATTTTCATACGCAGAACCTTGAATATATGCCAGATACTATTCCCAAGTCCCGTGCTCAGTCTGTATTTACTACGTTAAGTGTTTATAAAACCGGTTTAATTATAAATGTTCCGCTCGTTTTCCGGTTCGCTCTAAATGAACCGTCAAAACAAGCGAGAGTGAAAACAGAACGCTTGTGTATGCTGGAATTGATTTACAATTGGGTCGCGCATCGGTGAATCACTCGAGGGGTGCTGTTGCAGTAGTGTATACGCATCTACACGTACCTATTGATATACTTATATTGTATTTCTGCTCACAATTCCAAGTAGGTACCTAATCCTCCATACCCCTCTACATATATAAGTTTTCCGATCAGCTAAGAAATCGTCCAGTCGATGACCTGAGACATTTCATTAAATAATGTTATTGAAACTTAGCATACCGCCATACAAACCTGATTAGTAGTTACTAGTTAAAATCGATACCTAGGCACAGAATAAATAAGTGTAGGTACTCCTAGGTCTGCGACAAATGACGGCTTGCCGGCTTCTAAAGGCATTTCGTATTTTGATTTGTCAATAATCACTTTAAGTAGGTGATATCTAGTATATTTATCACGTCTAAGATTTGCAGAGTAATTGAGTAATAACTAAGAACTGGGGGCCGATTTTTGACTTTCGAGCGCTCGAAAATTAAATAAATGTAAATGCTACTGTAGTGTCATAATCACAGGCACTTACTTTCTACCGATAGAATTGAATACGAGTGGTCAATACCGCACGTTTTTAAATTTTCTATCGTCATTTCAAAATAGAATTTCATATTTTTTTACAGTTTTCGAGTGAAAGAGTCGAGCGCTCGAAAGTCAAAAATCGGTCCCCTGTTTAATATTTATGATTTCATCATTCAATATATGGCGTCTAGGTGGTTCTTTTCATCCGCTACCATTATACGAGGACTGCTCACATTTATGGGATCCAAATCATAATAATCGCTAACAACCTCATATAAAACCACCCGATTTATTGTCGCTTATTGCGATACCCGAAAGGTGGGACCACGCACCAATTAAAGTAAGGTTCCGTCTGGTACACAAAGCGGCTGTCACAGACGAATGCAACCGCCATGCCAAGAGCATAAAATCTAAGAAGAAGACTATAGACATGCATTCAGCACCGCACACCGCCACCACGTCTCGGATCTCTAACATCACACCAGCACAGTATCTAAGAAGAAGACTATTGACATGCATTCAGCACCGCACACCGCGACCACGTCTCGGATCTCTAACATCACACCAGCACAGTATCTAAGAAGAAGGCTATTGACATGCATTCAGCACCGCACACCGCCATCACGTCTCGGATCTCTAACATCACACCAGCACAGTATCTAAGAAGAAGACTATTGACATGCATTCAGCACCGCACACCGCGACCACGTCTCGGATCTCTAACATCACACCAGCACAGTATCTAAGAAGAAGACTATTGACATGCATTCAGCACCGCACACCGCCACCACGTCTCGGATCTCTAACATCAAACCAGCACAGTATCTAAGAAGAAGACTATTGACATGCATTCAGCACCGCACACCGCCACCACGTCTCGGATCTCTAACATCACACCAGCACAGTATCTAAGAAGAAGACTATTTACATGCATTTAGCACCGCACACCGCCACCACGTCTCGGATCTTTAGAGATCAAAAGTAGGTGAAATAAATAGTATGTTAGCATCACGCGTGTTAATATTATTGCACCTACTTTTCCATTACAAATTGCGCAGAATCGTTGAAAAATTCACAGACTCATAAACAAACTAAGTATAAATTTTATCGCTCTATTTACTATCGTAAAAGCTTACCCATTTTCCCGCGCTGTTGCTCGTGTTGCTAAATTTAACACCATGTGACCTCTTTACTGGAATTATACGCTTCCTTGATGCTTGCTGATTTTTTTATAGTGCTCACTAGCAGCAAGACTTGTAATGTTTACTTTCCTTTAAAATGACTGGCGCGGCCTGCGGTGGCGGCCAGTTTACTATGACAATCAATGCGTGTGAATGAATCATTGATAGGATTATCAATTTATCATAGTAGTTGGGTACAAAAGGCCGTGCCCTATGATGCATTTATTTCTGCAAATAAAACAAAGTGCTTACTGACCCCGTAGCATAGACGGCCTTATCACACGATAAGTGACAAGATAGAGCTTCCGACACTGGCAGACACCGTTCAATAGAACGAGACGGACGCTCTATCTTGTCACTTATCGCGTGATAAGGCCGATCGTGATACGGGGTCTGGAGTGGAATATGTTTATTTTATAGAAGCGAATGTTTGCTTTACTTATAAGTGTTTGTAAAACTGCGTTGCAGGAATTTAATATCGGGACTTTGACCGCTTTAGCCTAGTTGGTAGTGACCCTGCCTACGAAGCAAAAGGTCCTGGGTTCGAATCCCGGTAAGGGCATTTATTGGTGTGATGAGCACGAACATTTGACTGCCGCTTTAGTCTAGTTGGTAGTGACCCTGCCTACGAAGCAAGAGGTCCTGGGTTCGAATCCCGGTAAGGGCATTTATTTGTGTGATGAGCACGAATATTTGCTCCTAAGTCATGGATGTTTTCTATTTATTTAAGTATTTATTTATATATATAAGTATGTTAGTACCCATAGTACAAGCTTTGCTTAGTTTGGGATAAGGTTGATTCGTTTAAGATTGTCCCCTAATATGTATTTATTTATTATTATTTATTTGAGCCCAGTAGTAGCCTTTCCTCCCAGGATCCGCTAATGCTTGTGCATGCATTTCAAGTTTACCAACGTATTACTGCCTACTTTAAAAAAAACTCTGTAAAGTGAGAAGTCACCTACACACAGGAAGCGCAGGGAGGTATTCTGGGCACCTACATGATACATCGCGCCGACAACTCGGGAATGTAATCTTGAGACGAGATTGGTTACACGAGATCTCGCGTAAACATTCAGAGATCTCGATAGCAAAATCGACGACGTCTCGATTAATCTCAACAATATTGAGACACTACATTTTTTTTTTCATACTATATTAATATGGTCAAAATTGCGGTTAAAACCTTACTTAGAGATTTTAGAGAATTGCTATTATATTTTGAGCATAAAACACATAAATGGTATACATAAATTTTTGATTTACAAAAATAAACGATAAGGTACTTATGATTTGTTGGTAGATACAACACACACGTGAATAATTTGCACACACGCTCCAATATTCATTATTTTGAATAATTTATTTTGAAGCATTTAGTTGCCAAGGACTGTCCGGCACGAATTATTAACATGCTTTACGTACTGAAATCTCGATTATTTCAGTTGAGGTCTTAACCGAAATTTCAACTTACAGGCTTATTATTCCTGCCACCAATATTGAAACTCGTGATTTCGAGACCTCGCGAGATTGAGATTGCATTCCCTACCGACAGGGCAACCAATTCAAAGTTCAATATCTTAAAAGCGGCTGAGCCGATTTTGTAGAAACGTAGCTAAGAACTATCTCGATCACGGACAATAACCGTATTAAAATCGGTCCATTCGTTTAGAAGCTACGATGCCACAGACAGACACACAGATACACAGACTCAAACTTATTTATAACACCCCTCTTTTCGCATCGGTGGTTAAAAATAGGGTTCAGTGGTAAGCTGAGTAGAGATAGATTGAAAACAAGTAGGTATAACTTTTATAAGAATTCCACCTTTGTGTTGTGCTTACACGTGATTGACGTAGTTATTTTAAAATTATAGGTCGGATTATTGTATCCTCTCTTTGAAAATATCTAGGTATTCTCTGCATCTTTTCATAAAATGGGCATAAAGGATAACAAAAGATTTTCTATTGGATACATTTTCGAACTAAGATTTTACAAAGATTGCCGTTCCTATTTTCCGAAGATGCTCTTCGAAAATGTTTTGTGTACGTCTTTTGTGTTCGTCCACGTAAATTATTCAGTGAGTGGTAAGTATATGTTTTGGTATTTATTTATACTTCCGCCCACGAGTATTTTGAAAGAGATATGATAAAAATTCATTGGAATATTCTTCTTTGAGAGTGGTTCCTCCTGTGTAAGCACATTATTCCGGTTGCATCTTAAATGAGTCCGAGGGGTCCTCCTGGCACTTCAAGTCTTGATGTAGGCACTAGTTTTTGCGGTAGCAACTGCCCTGGTACCTTCCAGCCCAATGATACGTCTATTAGTTAGGTGCATATATTGGTCAATTTTTTTCCCCCCATCTATCCTTTGAAAGCGGCAAATATCCTGAAGATTAAAAGAGACGAAATCGTTAATGAATCAGTCATAATATTGCATTATTTCGTTTTGCGTGAATGTATTATAGTTATAAAGATAAATCGATACGTCATAATGAGTGTGCTATTGAAGTAGGCAAGTGGAGTAGCACAGAGATAACGTCCCAGACTACTCGACTGCACTTCCGAATTGATATACTTAGAATAGTAAACATACGGTCACACTATGAGGCTCATAACAAGAACGTATTGTGATGTGGTGTTCCTGGTGGTAAGTTGTGGTGTTCCTGGTGGTAAGTAAGGTCGCCAGTGCTCCCGTGTGGAGAGTGAGGGACCCGGCGCGTGCGTCTCTAGCTACTAATTAATACCTACAAAGAATCCTCAAATCAATCAATAAAGGGTCGACAACGCGCTAGCTAGTGGTTCTTCTGGAATCGCAAGCGCCCATAGACTATACTATACTATACTACTACTGTCCGCGTATACCATTAGGCCGGCCGTATGCTCGTTTGTCAACGTCGCAGTAAAAAAAAATATGAGAAACTCACGACTGTATTTATACCTATTTTTTTATAAAACGTAATACACTGACCACTGACATGTTAATAGAATTTTGTAATTCTAGGTTATCCCAACGCAAAATTAAAGACTTGGAGAAAAAACTGTCCCAATTTTGTATGTTTCCATTCCGTTATTTTTCCACACACGCTTATACGGAAGTAATGGAATGGAAAAATGAAAGTTGTATGAAGTTGCTTTTTTCGATCCTGCGTAGTTGTAGTTACGGATAACCTCGAATTTTAATATTTTGAGAAGAAAAGTCAGTGTAGGTACAATTTTCATCATATGGCCCAGGCAGGGCTCGCTATGCCATGTCGACTCATAAGCTGTTATAGGACTCCTCTTGACATGTCCCGCATCGCCGGACGATCACGCGCGGGCCGCGTGCCTCTTCATTAATTAATAACGTGTATGGGGATGCCAAAGTGTCCTACCGTACTCTTTTTTATATGTAGTAAGGCAAGGCAAGTTACTGTGTATTATTTAAGCTAATGCTTTTCGTATAGAAATAATAAATAAATGTTGATAGTATCTAATCAGAGTAATCCAAAAACGAAATAAAACCAATTTTTTTGACCACTAAATTGGTAACAAAATAGTAAAAACAAAAGTATATAATAAGTACCTGAGATCTGTACAAAAATTTTAGAAATCTTTTTTAGTCATTTCAACTAAATCATCAACGATACAAGAAAGTATTGAATGTTTACTGGTGTTATAACCGCTGATATAGCCGCAACCTATGGATAGAGTCAAAGTCATTGAATTTTAGAACAAGATCATGTACTCACCTGAATACTGAGATTACGCCACAGACTCGGAAGTAGGCTAAGGATGTCATTGTCAGATTCGTGCAAACAACAAAAGGCATTAAGTAACATTTTCGTAGCATTTAAATTAAACCTCATGCGGGCTGTGGCAAAGTTTATTATCGCTAGTGTTGCTGTTGAAACTATTTCTTTTTGATGTTACCAGCTTATTGATGATTCCTCCTGACATTGTGCGTCTGAGTGGATGCCATCGCCAACGCGGAGGTGTTTACTAATTATTAATAAACTAGCTGATGCCCGCGGTTTCGCCCGTGTGGTTATAGGAAAATGTAACATATTGAATTTTCCCGTGGGAATTCGATGTTTTCCCGGTGAAAAAAGTAGCCTATGTCACTCCAGCTTCTAAACTATCTCCATACCAAAAATCAAATCAATACGACGCTCCGTTGCGACGTGAAAGAAGGACAAACACACACACACACTTTCGCATTTATAATATTAGTAAAGATAATAATCCACTCTTAGGTACGTATTGTTTACTTACAGCGAAAAATTGGGGCTTATAGTTAACTGTTTCATTATTTATAGGAAAATGTATTGCACATATATATCATATTGTGTCACACACTTTAAGACATATTCTCTTGGCGAAGTATTTTTCATTTCTCTCTCTCTTACACAAGCCCTTCGATTGCTGATACGACACAACACCAGCTTTTTCCTTTATTCGGTCCATATACCTAACTGCTCCGCTTCCCCCGCCTCTCGTTGCTTCTATCTTTCCTTCCATGATGGTTTTAAAGAAGTTTTCGTGCCGCATCAAATGACAAATTATTTTCCCCCTTCTATTGCTGATGGTGTTCAAAATCGCTCGCTTCTCTTTGACCCTTTTTTACACATCCTCATTTGTATTCTCTCAGTCCAGCTTTAAATGCATTCCATCCGTCTCCAACACCATATTTCAAACGCTTCCAGTCTTTCTCGGATCATATTGTGTAGGTACCTATACCAAATATTTATTCTGATTTGATGTGTCTTTGAAGTAAATAAATGCTGTACCTATCTATATATCTACAGGTACCTACTACTTACGGGTCTATTTTTTTCCAAAAGGAGAATCGAGAATATATATAATATCTATTATATGTATACGTATTCATTTATATTAATATATTATCCTACTCACGAGAATCGATTGAGAAATGCACCCTGTAGAGGAGAACAGTGCAACAGCCGGACATACTTACCTACCAAGACATGTTTGAAACGGAACTTCGTTCACTTCGCTGACTCGTTCAATAAAGAGTAGAAATAGGGATTGTAGCTTTGATTAGTACCTAATTTTACTCATACGGTTCATTGAATATGTAATTAAGTATCATTTCATTAATACTAGTGGCTCTGTGAGACGTAGAAAGCGACAGCTTGACCTTTAAAAAAATATTTCGATAAACGGTAACGAAATGATAGTTTCTCTATATAATTATTGAACCGGCTCACAAAATTTCACGATAATCGTTCAGTTCGCTCATTCGTTCAGTTAGCTAGCAGTACGAGTAGTAATTTGTAACAATTAAGTAGATCATTGAGACTTATTAACCAACTATAAAACGGTTCCCGAAAGCTAACGAAGCGGTCAATGACGCGCCAAATTTTCCACCAAACGCGACCACTGACATTCGTCGAAGTTTTTCACCGGCGCGGATCTTAAGGTCGATCCTTTGTGCTATTTCAGCACATCCTGGACTCAAGCCAGCGCGTCCGACGCAGTAGCGACGGTTCTTTGATCCCGATTCCCGGGACAATTCACACCGAAATCACCTTTATGTGTATCTTCGGAAGTTTAAAATTGGTTTGCAGTTGCAAATTTACAGCTGTATTCGACTTTCTTGCTTCCTTTGTTTTGATAATATCCAGGTCCTACTGGTGATTTCACTCAGTTATGAGTTTTTTCAATGCTGAGGTTATGACCGGACGGCCTCTGTACGGTTTTTGCTGTACATATATGGCATAGCCACGTTGGTTGTGTGTGATCTTTCTAAAACGTGTTTCCTTTGAGTGAGCAAGGTTAGCGGCTGTAGCCCAGGATAATAATCGTAATATTTCATAGCCTACAAATTAAAAAATAGAAATATTCTTTAAACACACTTTAACGAAGAAAGACAGTGAATGTTATTCGCACTCAGCAGAAATTAAGTTAAATAAATAATTTTCCCTTTTTAGGCGATGTTCTGACTGACACGCGAAATTGGAAAGTATACTTAGTGCTCATTACACCGACCACACTCTCCAATAAAAATACATCTATCCAGATGCCTAAGATTTGCAGGTCAACAATATCCCGGTTCAAATCCCGGTAAGGACAAATATTTTGGGATGAGCGTGAATATTTTGTTTCTGAGTCTTGAGTGTTTTTAAGATACTAATTTAAGTAAGTAGTCTATTAAATATTGTGTCGTCCGATACCCGTACCATGCCCAATTGAGTTTACTTCGATTGTACCCTAATATTTATTTGTTATCCCTTACTATTACTACTTATTGTTGTGTTGCGCACGACACGCGTTCAGTGGGTGGAGGCCTTAAGTATGCTCTCCTTGATGAAGTATGCTCTTCTTCCTGTTTAAAAATTTCTTGCTACACAAAGGTTGTCTGGAAGGGATCACCAATAAGACCGTCTGTTGTTACTATTATTTATAAAGCATTTTTTTTTTGTAAGATGTTTCTCTATTGTCGTTATGCAATAAAGAGTATTTACTATAATTATCTATTCATAAGTAACTCATATTATGGTCTCTTTTACGTTTACTAAATAGAGGCTAGTTGTCAAGTAGTAATATTTTTGTAAATCTGCGTATCGTATAGTGCTTTTGTTTTGATCAAATGTTCCGCATTTCATTTCGTTCACAGCTGGTTACTATTCCGTCGCTTGGCGTTGTGTATCTATAGACTAAACCGTCACGCTTTGATGACTTCCTCAACTTCGCATCTCTATTGCGTACTTTGAAATGTGAACTTTACGGTTTACGAATCAAGGTAGATTTTAATTGTAATTGTTGTGCAAATAAGTGGTTGATCGACTAAGGCGGTATCTTTGACGCAGTTGTCTGAAATCGGTTGGAATTCCGGAGCCATCCGGGTTGTTAGGGTATTGGTAATCATCTTACCGAATAGGAAGTGTGTTACTTACGCTCTTTTGTCCACTGCCACGATTCATTGTAGGATTGTAGGGAAGCTCAGTCGCATGTCCCTGGCTACTAAGGTGTAAGATCTATTGCCATACCAAGCCAGGATACATGTTATTCTAACTTATTTTGTAACACCTGTGTAACATTGGTTTGCTATTAAATGTCTTTATGCTCGTTATTGTTCTTTCAATGTAGTCTAGGTTTTTTTTACAATATATGCATATATTATAAACGCGAACGTTTGTGAAGAAGTTTGTTCCACTTAATCTCGAAAACTTCCTACAAAGCGTATTTTAATAAAGCTTTCCTTAGCTTAGGCATGCATGGACATAGACAATCGGGTGAGAAATGCCACATGTAGAGAAGAAGGCCAGCCGCACAGCGCGACAGCTGGATATCTTGTCATAAGAAATAATCTCGGCCAAAGCTAAAACGGTCTTTGTTCGCTTCGCTCGCTCGTTCTATTAAGGGACATTGTAGACAAATCTCACCAGTCCCACAGTAAGTTCAATGAAGTTTAAAGGGTACTAGACGACGATATACCTACTTCATATTTATAAATACTTATATACACAGAAAACATTCAAGACTCCGAAAAACCACATATTTCTGCTCATCACACAAATATTCGAGAATTAATTAATCTATCCGGGAATCGAACCCAAGAAATAAGATTCGTAGGCAGCTACACTATACCCACTAGACTGACCAGTCGTCGAAGTCGAACTATAGGATGACGAAACGATGCGCCCGTGCTCGACTGTGGTTTTGTATGAAAGCACCTACATTGGAAGGATCGCACGTGTCCGAGATGCGTCCATGTCTTATAAATAAATATCTTGAAAACGGTAAATATCCACCAGAGGTATGCGAAGCTGTGCCGAGTGCCTTTATTTAATATATAAAGGTATTTGTGTCTAGTTCAGATAATTTACACATTAGGTATTTCTTAGCTTTTTCTTTCAGAACTTTGAGCTTATATTCAGGCAAAAAAGTGTAAATTTCTTATGTATTTCGATTCCGTTACCTTTACTCGCACGAAAACTACTGATAGCAACGGAACGGATAAATGTATGAACACTCGTCGGATCACTCGTCTCTCGTCTCATCGGGGTCAGTGTACAACTTTTAATAAACTGGGCCAGCTTGCCTTACACCAGATATCATTGCACGACTGAAGGTGGGATGCACCAAACCGTCTGTAATCGTAAGGGGTGTTCGTTAAAATCTGTATGCGTGGAATGTTTGACAAGTTTCTAAGGAATGGCAGCCGCCGGCGCCATTTTTAACGTTGATCGGTCTGTAATGTAAGTTGGTGGAACCCAACCTAAGACTGAGTTTGGATGGAATGGCAGCCGCCGGCGCCATTTTTAACGTTGATCGGTCTGTAATGTAAGTTGGTGGAACCCAACCTAAGACTGAGTTTGGATGGAATGGCAGTCGCCGGCGCCATTTTTAACGTTGATCGGTCTGTAATGTAAGTTGGTGGAACCCAACCTAAGACTGAGTTTGGATGGAATGGCAGCCGCCGGCGCCATTTTTAACGTTGATCGGTCTGTAATGTAAGTTGGTGGAACCCAACCTAAGACTGAGTTTGGATGGAATGGCAGCCGCCGGCGCCATTTTTAACGTTGATCGGTCTGTAATGTAAGTTGGTGGAACCCAACCTAAGACTGAGTTTGGATGGAATGACAGCCGCCGGCGCCATTTTTAACGTTGATCGGTCTGTAATGTAAGTTGGTGGAACCCAACCTAAGACTGAGTTTGGATGGAATGGCAGCCGCCGGCGCCATTTTTAACGTTGATCGGTCTGTAATGTAAGTTGGTGGAACCCAACCTAAGACTGAGTTTGGATGGAATGACAGCCGCCGGCGCCATATTTGACGTGTATCCAAAGGTGTATCTTAGAAGTGGGAAATAAAACGCAAATGGACAGTGTATATAGATATAGTGAAGAGTTCAGGTAGGGGCGGCGCCCTGCGCGACCTGCGCGGCTGCGCAGCAGTGCAGCATGAGCGCGGTGAGTGCGCAAGCGCGCGCGTCGCCACCGCCGGGCTCGTCGCCCGCGCACAGCTCCTCGCGAACCGCTTGCAGCTGCAATCACAGATTACAGCTCAACCGCTGGGGGGTGATTCTCACGTAGCGTTTTTTAAACGTTCAGCGGTTTTGTTTACTATCTTTGTAATATTGGGATGATTAAGTAAAATTAAGATCTCAAAAAAATATGTTGCTAGGCATCGAGGATAGGTTTTGACTTAATAAGATTAAACTTATTTAGCTACTGAACACCACAAATAATATGGGGGGTAGTAAGGGTAGTGTTTGAAACGCCTATTTTAATCACCCTCGGGAGCATTAATGCAAAATGTTGCTTTTTGAAGCGCTAAATCTTTAAAATGAGCCGGCGAAAAGGAAACTATTTAGTATTATGTAATTACAATGTCAAAATAATTCTTGTATCGAGGCTATTTTCAACTTAGAGTTTACTGCTGTTTAAAATGATATTCTCGCTGTTCTGTCGAACAAAGATTAATTCATTACGCTAGAAACGTAGCTTATTGATTGGCGAAATGAAGCAATTATAATAAGGTTGGACAAAAATATTTTTTATTTCAATGTCGCTAGTTACATTTTTCCCCTTATTGCAATGGAATAAGGTGCAAAAGTGTAAACATATATTTGACATCGTCTGTACCAAGAGCGAGTGAGCGAGTTAACATTTTGAGGGCTACGGTCGCCTTAACTGAGGCGCCCGCATGACCGGGACCCGCCGCGCAGCGCGTCACTTACCATTTCATGGATCTGCGTGGGTGACAGTCTGGCGGCCAGCTCAGGCGCCGCCTCCCTTGCCGCCGCCAGTAGCGCGTCCGGCGGCAGCGCGCTGCGCAGCGCCGGCGCCAGCATCGCCGGCACCCCGCCGTGCGCCAGCCACGCCGCGCCGCACCCGCTGAACGGGTTCCCCATCGCTTCCAGAGACTGCTTCCTGCGCGTCATGGCTGCACGTGAAAAATGAGCTCGCCTCAAGTAATCAAGCAGCGGTAAGCGTTAAGCGTGACAACGGAAATATACGTCCTATTACAACAAACGTCCCCCGTTGTTCCCGGATGCCGCGACATGAATAGAAGAAATGTGGGCTTAAAGGGGTCATTACCATTTTTTTGAAGATTTCTGTTTATATTAAACATTTATAAATCGGGAACAGAGCATTTTAACCAAACAGATTCACACGAAGGTCCGACTGAATAAGCATTGAATCTGAGATAAAACACCAACATACAATCAAAATAGTAATCTTGCGATCTCTATTTGTGATTGAAGAGGTCCGACTCGACCACGCAGTTTTGTGCAGAAAATACAAAATTCATTCTATTACGTCACTATTTCACAAAATGGTAATGACCCGCTTAAAGGAATCAAGCTGCGAGAAGCATGTAGCATGATAAAAGTAAAATACAAACAGAATAGGTATTATAACATGTTCATCCACTGCAGCCAACCAGTCTTGCCGTTGCCGGGGATTTCTTGCGTGTGGCTGCATGTGAAAAATGAGGCTGCTTACGAAACCAAGCTGCAGGTAGCGTGAAATATTGAAAATATGCTCTTCCTATTGGAACTGCCAAACGACAGTACCTTGTCGACCCCAGAGACTTTGTATGTACGGTATGAAAATATTGTATAATCGCTTAAAGGAATAAAGCTGTGAAAAGCGTGAAAAATTAAAACCTCCCACTGCAACCTTCTAATGAATTTCTTATTTGCAGACTAGTCTGTGCGTGTCAAATGAGGCTGTTTATCAAAACAAGTAGTAAATATGCGCAAAGCATCAAAATCCTCTTAGCCAGTGAGAAAAACAAACACAATGATGAAATAGAATGACGATCCCTCGCATTGCAATAGCTTAACCGACTTCCTATCAAATTGCGGAGTTTGCTTTCAGTCCGTCGAAAATGAGGTAGCTCGAAGCCTCGAAAAGCGAGCAATATTGAAATTGTGTGTTCACAGTGCAACCGTCAAACAGTAGTAGGTACCCTATCGGATCCGGAGGCTACTTCTCATGCGTTACACGAGTAAAATGAGATCACTCAGAGGAATCAAGCTCAAGCTGTGAAAAGCATGAACAATTAATGAAATAGTATACCAATGTGTCTAATGAGGTCGCTTAAGAAAAAGGCGATATGCGTGAAGCATCAAAATTTTCATAGTTTAGGGTCACGGAAATGCAACCCAATGTTAGTATAGGTATTATGATCGCTCCTACAGTAACAGCTAAACGAGTTCCCATATCGGTTTTCGATTTCTACGTGCCATGCCATGACAGGGAAATCTGGGTGTGAAAAGCTGGAAACACCCAATCTCAGTGATAAATACCTAACTATTTCGATTTCAGTGCGTTTGGTTTGAATGGGACGATGGTGACAGCATCGGTCTTAGCGTGGTTTCTATGAGTATCTCTTAGTCTGGTAAAAGTCAAATCGACCCCTTGAACCATCATTTCCTTGTAACTAAAAGATACAATCCTGCTGCCGATGCATTGAGAAAACTAATATATTATGATATTAGGCTTATTATAATCCATCATCGCACAAGCCTGGTTCCCAATAAAACCGTTTCCAGTAAAACCGGGTGACACCCAAACCTGACGGCGTATAAAAGCAAACATTAAGTATTTAAAATGTACATCGCTTCATTGCTTATTAGGCATGAATTTTGTCTGAACAAGGCAACAGATTGCCACAAGCATCTTGTGGTTAAATGAAGCGTACATATTATACGTGCTTACTTAGACTTTTTAACCTCGTTACAAAACAATGTCTATTTTCCCGGTAACTTATACAGCTGTTGCACTGACTTGACTGCACTCGGTTTTCCCGACACCTCGGTACAACATTCCTAGTTTAAATGACTCGTGGTAAAATGCCGTTCTTGGCAGTGTATATTCAACGTTTATTAATTATAAAAAGTATGTTTACACTTAAGGTCAGTCGGGGCAAGTGCGCCAACGGGGTAAATGCGCCTATCATATAGGACCGGTCATTGTGGCACTCTTTGGGGGAGGCCTATGACTGGCACTGGACGTATTCGGGCTGATACGATGATGAAAGCACTTTCAAATGTTATACGAGAAAAAGGTGTCCCAAGATTTTTTATTCCATTTCGTTACCGGTTCCATATAGATTTTATGGTGGTAACGGAACGGACAACCGAAAATATTATGTAACATTTTGGACACTTATTTCGGCTATTAGGTTCGAAAGTGCTTTCGGTTCTGAGTAGAAATAATCCGATTTAATCAAGATTAGAAAAAACAAGTAGTACTTTCCGTGAAAAGGCCCTTTAACTTGGCGACCCTCAATTTGTATGGGATTTGACAGCTAAACGCAAACGCGGTCGTAACGTTACGTTTTGTTTCGGTAAAACTTATACTAGAGCCTCTGATTTGCCACCGGAGCCACACTAACGGGGCTGAGTTGACACAATACACGCATTCGTCTTTTGTTACAATCTGCTCCAGTTCTACTCGACTTAGCAGAGTTTCTGTCCCAGTTTCATGGGAGTCAGAACTTTCTTGTGGAATAAATAAATCTACCTGACCGTTTCTGTGTATTGTTTAACAAGAGTTTAATGGAGCGACCCCACCGGTGCGTAACGCTGCGTATACGTGTTGACGTGTCGAATGCGTCACGTATTCTTCATACATTTTGCTGCGTTTACGATGCGTTAACGTATTTTGAGCAGCGGTGTGGGCGTACCTTTATACCGATATTTGAATTCAATATTCCAATAATTGTACAAATAGTCAGTACGGTTGCTACAATAACAAGTTGAATCGTATCTCTTTATTATTTAGAATAAGTTTTAATTGTTATTCCAAGCAGAAATGCGATTTCGTTTGTTATTTAAAATGCTCACAAATACGATGTTCTATAAGTTAAAAATAATAACAAGAGGCGCTGTCGGTAATTATCATTCATTATCCTTTAGGTACCCCTGGGTATACCGGCACACACACACTAAGCTTAGTTTTCATCGTTCATTCATAATTTTAGTGCAATACACAATACTTTGTCGCCTCACCAATTACTTTGGCTTAGGCACATAACATTAAAGAATATAAGCTTAGGGATTAGACACGTTCCCAATCTATAAAAATCGCAGTATCAAAACTTTACAGCCACTACGCTTGGTCACCTGGGAGTGTGGCTGGGCGAGGGTGGCAGCGAGCGACAGGAGGCCGAGGTCTTCGGAGCCGAGAGAGAGTTCGCGGAGCCGGCGCGGCGCAGCCCCGCCACCAGCGCGCTCATGGCCCCGCCACCTACACAACACCGGGTATGGTTCAAATTATCCCCCTAAGGCCATTTTGTTTTGTTTCAAAAAACGACTGAGACGAAACAAGTGCAGCCTCTGAGCGAATATCTGTTTTCATACAGGGTGTTAAAACCCAAACGGAGCAAGTGACGGAAATGCGAAACTGCAAGAGACACGGAAACATGCTCTTAGGAGTCGCGAGACCGGTTTTAGAAAAAAAACTGCATTCAAAGATTTTCGAAAAACCCTTACAATTTGCGGTAAAAAAATATAATGTAACCCTGTTTTCACCAAAAAAATTAAAAAAACGCGGAAGATCTGATATCAAGGAAGCATTTTGCAAAATAAGCTGCAGGAGTAAGGACTCTTAAGTATGAATATTTTCTCTCACTGCTCATTTTACCCTTGTATGTATGTATGTAGTGGTGAGTGGTGAAGTATTCGAATAGAAATTACACATTAAAACTGTCTATCACAAACAAAAGAATGCCTATTATCCTTGATATTGGATGGAATTGACTCATATAAGGACCTAGGTATGAATATGAGTAAATTCCAAGGTTTTTTTTTACCAATTAGGTAATGTTTACGGGATATCTTCGACAACCATAGATAGATATACCTGCACCTTTTAATATTTACTCGCAATACCGCAGTGATTTCTTTCCAACGTCTGTGAGAACCATAAATAAAATGTACTTAAACGCGATTTTCTTGGCATCTCGGTAAATATTAATTAATAATCATGTACATACCTACTTATATATACTTACCTGCATATGGTAATTCCCTTAATACTTAAGTTTAACAACCCCGAATATAATCAAATAAATAGTAGGTACATGCTGTCATTAACAGTTTAAGTACGAAACCTCATTATGGAGAACACAAAGTACTTATACAAAGATGAGTGAAATGCCTCAATCTTAATTAATGTAGCATAACTCGACATAAATTATTGTAGAATATCGTACGTTATATAAAAAATAATTAGTAACATTTCAATAAGTCCAAGAGAAAAGTAGGCTAATTATTTAATAGTGAGAGATGTGTACAGTTTATGAAATGACTATGCACATAAATAATATTGCAATACTTGGAAACAATGTTAACCAGAGCGTTAATTTGGGACGATAAAATGCAAGGATTTCTCAAGTCAATACAGACAAGAATAATGCTATTATAATCAGGGTACTCAGGGTTGGGTTTGTATCATACTGGCAAAATTAGAACACCGATTAGTCTTTAAATTAGTAGTAGGTATGATGATATCCACAAAACACGAGGTTAGGTCATCAACGAAGTTACCCCCTTATTCACAAAACGTAATAAACCCCTGCACGGCTATCACAAAACGGCATAGACTATCCGTCGCTTTCTAAGCGTTCTAATTGGAAAGAGACGGATGATCTATCTCACCAGACACAGATCGCGCGCCGTCCTGTTAGCTAAAAAGTTCAACATATAAATATCAAAGTGACAGATGAAGGCAAACTAAACGGCAGTTTAGCTATAAACTTTTAACCCTTGTTTACATTGGGATTTTAAAATAGGTTTGATGAAAGTTCATGAATAAGGGCATTAAGTCTACAAGGTTAAGGGTAGAAGATGAATAGGTAAACGACAAATCAAACGACACGAAGTGGGCTTGGATTCGGAACAGGATGTCACTCACAAAAATGTTTGACACATAATACGTATAAGAACCTGTAGGTGTGTTCATGAGTGTTGGAAGAGCCCGGATCTGTTAAAAACGTATGTGTCCCGTTCGTCTGCATTCGAATAATTCGTCTGCGCATAAAACAGATTAAAAATAAAATAGCATTCGTAGTTTGAATAGTGTCTATGGTAGTTGTTTTGTTCAGCACTGGTATTGGTACTGACCTTCTTCGTGGACATCGAGCGAGTCTTTTCTCTCTGGTTCGTCGTCTGAGTCGAGGTCGGCATTGGCGTCGGGTTCCGTCATGATGAGCTCCGGGGGTGGCATACTCGCGCCGGTCAAAGAATCTAAACAAGACGAACATCAAATCTTTCTTATAATATAAGTTATAACTAATGTTGACACAAGAGAAAGTGTTGTGATAAGTAGTATACATTTGTCTCAGTTTTAATATACTGCGACGAATTGTGACCTACATAATCAAGCAGTGCCTACACACGGATATCACTACGTAAGGTAACGGGCCATAAGTTCGTGCTAGTACAGTCAAGGAATTTAATTTCCTACCCATTTTGTTGAAATGTTGTTAGGCATTCACGATGCATTAAGGTCGAAATTTTCATTTTAGTATTGATATGTCAATTCAATACCTATTATTTGTCACTGCACATTACAGATAACCTCTTTGCGAAGTCATTTACTTATCTAATAAATAGTTAAACACATGTCAGTTGATGTCAATGTCAATCGAGAAAAATGTGAAATAATTTTCAAATACGAAATTAATTTGAAAAATAATAAAAATGCTTGCCGCAAACCGTGAAGTATTGCGAGCTCAAATAGTGGAATTACACCAGGAGTAGGGATTCATGAAATAATACGTCTCGTTACGTTAGTAAATGATTTTAATTAAATACACGTGTTTAACTGCTGCTGGGCTTATGTAGCCCACAGCAGTGATTAATTTAAGGAGAGTCCGTCCTCAGCAATCATCGCTAGGATAGTCTTAGGTTAAACAATAGTAGATAATCAATACATATGTTTTTTCTCTGTTATCAACACAGAAGAAACAATAAGTTGTTGGTAGATTTATTGTGTCACTCTTTGGGAGAAACCTATGTCCAGCAACGGTTTTCTGTGATAAGTTTATACCCCATTAAACAGAACAGCGTTTACAGATGCGTGCCACATCCAAAAGGTTGCCTAGATATTTAACTTAAACGGTTTTGGTTAATATAGATAGGTAACCTACGTATATGTGTGTTTTCAAAAAGGTGAGCCTGTATTATTGGATAAGATATTACATTTCATAAAAAAAATCCCGGAAAAAGAACAAAAGCCCCGCGATTTGAAATACCGAGTTTTACCTAGGCCCTCTATTGGATTTTGTGAATATTCGTGTTACTTACCTCATCTATAATCTTGTTCAATATAAAATAACAAATGAGGGTGTACATTCTTTAAAACGTATCTCGTACTATAAGGTACTCAAAAACTTTATGCCGAAACAGGGGTCACAAACTCACAAACTTAGGAGCAGAGCCGAATTTTATCACGAAATGGGGTTCAAATACGAGGTCAGCAAATAAATTAATAAAAAAATTATATTGTAACAAAAACTATATTATTATTGCATTAAATAATAGGCAAGATATCATTATTCATCACACAAAATGTTTCAAAGTGATATCATGTGTAGTAATGTGTCAAAAAAATTACCAATTCATAAGTGGCTTAACATGCCGAAACAGTGGACCTTAGTAGAAAACAAAGTCGCTTATCCCGCTGTCTGTCCCTATGTATGCTTAGATCTTTAAAACTAGCAACGGATTGCGATACGGTCTTCTTTAATAGATAGAGTGATTCAAGAGGAAGGTTTATATGTGTAATATAGTACTCGATCGAAGCCGGGACGGGTCGCTAGCTAGCTATGGGCTAGATTCACCAGGACTGGTTACAATGCCCTCCGTGTACAATACAACAACGCATTTAGGGTACTGTTGGGGCTGCCTCGACACTGTAGTGCATCAGGGGTGTTTGCAGAAGCACACGTAGATTGTTTTTACGCAACAATGCCAAAAAGATGTGCCTCCTTGGTGCGCAGGGTGAGAGCCAGCTCCCGAAAATGATCTCGAGCAGACTGGACTGTCCGTACATGAGTTGGTGCTGTACAGTCCCAAGTGGAGGTGTTCAGCAGTGATCCATGACTGGACAATAGTGTACTCAATTTTATAAACCTACTAACCTTACTTATAAGTAAAATATAAAATGTGTAACTAACAATATGTGGATCCTGGTTATCTAAATAAAGAACTTTTTTATTATTATTGTAATACACACTTCTGCCTATATATTACTCAAACATAACATACACATAATGTATACCATTATTATACTCGTATCAACCAATACCTTTGAATATCTCTACCGCTAAGTGTAATAAATACATACTAGACTAGGTATAATATCTGTTTGCACATTGTTTATGTTACAAGGCTGCAGAGCCATTGGAGGCTTGGAATAGCTATCAGTTCCCCCGAAATTGAAGTACATAAGATAGCATTATGTATTAAGTCCATAGTTCCATAGAAGCCATGTATGTATGAATATATTAATTAACCAATATCGATTACAATTTTGCAACTATAATGCCCAAGACGTGATGAAATTAAATTCGAACAGTCGTCTCGTTCGAATTATTAGTTACGATAGTCGGAATTAATTAGCAACTCACTGGATACTATTTTCCGACGCAAGTTCTCGGCAATCTTTGTTTTAAGTATGGATAAAAGTTGTACTACGCTCCGGGAGTTTGTTACCTAGATCGATAAGAACAGGTCCGTAACTTACTATAGAAGTTAGAAGTATGCAAAAGTAAACCTCTCCTCGTATATTGTAGCGTTATCCCGGTTGCATCCAGGAGGACACCGGGGTCCACTAGCAACTAGCAACCAACATTTGCTAGGCTATGAAAAGCTTAAAAGAACGATTTTCCTCATTTCCTCTTTTTCCTCATGTGACCGCGTACAAAAAAGGACGATAGAATTAGAAATAAAACTTAAATTGTCGAAACCGAATTCAGGTACCAATTTGGTCTTTTTAACTATTATTATTATTATTTGTATGTTTTTCCATGGACTTTTGGAAGGCATGCGTGGGGCCGAAGCCAACAGCGCAGAGGCCCTATACAACAAATATAATATAAAGCGAGGGATACACATGGCGGATATTATTTACTGGTTCCGTTTTAAAGTTTTTCATACAGCATGATCTAATTATTTTTACCAATATGATCGCTTCTGTTGTCTGTTAGTTGTCTTCGCCAATTAGTTTCTAAGAACTCTCTATATGTAGGTATTGTAGGTCGAAAAGAACGTCCTTTGTTCTCAAATACACTGATATGTCCCAATTTATCTATGGCTTCTGATTCAGAACATTGAATTGTGCAACAATACGGGTGCTTAAAATAGTAAGTCCTTATGTGTAAGCTCGTAGGTATAACTAATGTATTTACGTACTTTAGTGACATTTTAGCTTGCCGGTGCGACGTCAGGTTTTAAAAACAAAATAGTTTGTTGCGCAATAATTCAAACACTTCCAATAAAGTTGGAGCTGTTAATCGAGGTATTTCCTTTCATCGGTAAGTACAATTTGTCCTTAAATATCTTTTATTAATTAAAAAACTATATATTTTATTATTTTCATCAAAACAGTAGCGGGCGATTGTGTGCCAACGCTAGTTTTCCATTGCGGCTTAAATTTGACGAGCCAGACTTGGCGTGCGTTCAAAACCAGCGATGTAAAAATAAGCTAAATATTCAAACTGTCAAGTTCAAGGTCGATTTCTAATTTTTCTGTCAAAAGTAAGAATAGTGCTGTACACTGCGATTTTCTTACTCGATTATTAAAATATATATAATAACGTTCTTATAATTATTAGCAGCTATTAATGTACGTAGTGCAAAGCAAATATTATGAGAGGATTAAACGAACTTACCTGAAGTGAAGTTCTATCCTGATTATATGAAGTACTTAGTCCGAGATAACTGTGTAGTAACGTCCTTTCTTGCTCATCATACGCGAAGTTTATAGACACTCTTTAAAAAGAAAAAACCTGTTCCTAGCAACGCTATAGCTGTCAATCAATCGTTTTTTCGCGTTCAACGCGCCAAGACACGAGCTTTGTGAGAATCTAATAAAAATATATAATTCTGTTGATTAAATTCAATAAAGTGGTCAAGTATAAGCGAAAAGATGCCTAAACGCAAGCGGGAATGTGATATTCGCAAGAAGATCGAGAAGTATGAACGGCGTATAGCCAAGTACCGGAAAACCGAAGGTAAGTGAGGCAATCAGAGATCGTGGATATTTTGCCTCAAATTAAGCGTACTAATTGCTAAGACGAGGAAATAAAGGTGCATCATTTCCGTGGGAAAGATGTCACTTGTTTTAACTGACCGTCCTCAAGATAACCTCAATTTACGCATACTCGTGTGACGCGTATTGCACTTTATCCGTGGGATAGAGATGAGAGGTGTTTTAAAAATAAATGGATTGAAGCAATGGGTCGTATAGAATGGTTTCATACATTTATTGGTTTCCTAATTCTGGACATTGCACTACGGTATCTGGTCGCGTATTTAGAGGACCATAGCTCGGCCAATGATTAAAGTATATCTAGCGTGTGTGAGCAGGAACGCAAGCAATCCATTCAGAAATTTGTTCAGGATGCTTAGGGACTGAACATACTAAAAGTCTCGACAATTTCTTTCCTTCTATAGTGTAAAAAAACCAAGACCTTTTTATTAGTACTATTTTTCATTTCATCTGTTGAACCTAATTATCATTTCCTCTGTCGGTTCTTATCGATATTTTGAATCGATACAAAATAAACCTACAAGTTATTGCAACTGCCACTGTGCTAATCGATGTCGCGCAGCTTGTTTCCCGTCACTAAATTACGCTCGTGACGTCAAAGTACCTACGCACATAATACACGCTCGGTTCCCATAATAATCGACGAGCTCTTTCTTTCTATTTTGATATAGTTCTGTGCTGTCAGATTTCGAGGGCATTTTTAAACACGGAATTTCGTATAGACAACGCATCTACCTCTTTTTTATATTACATAATTGCATACATAATTAGTCTTTCATCAAAGTTGAACATGAGATCTAGCGTGGCATAGCAATTAAAATATCCAGATACAGATCTGATTATTCGAGTCTTCAGGTTTTTTTAATAAGAATTCCTTAAGTGGCCAGGATATATTTGTACCTACATGGCGGGAAGAAGTTGACAAATCGAGATGTAAACTTTAATTTTATGGAATTTGCTAAATAGGTAAACAAACCGTAATACTGTAATTGACATTTAATGTCAATTTCAATACATTGTTTGTATACATAGTTAGCAAATTCCATAAAATGACAGTTTAGACTGAACTTAGAATCAAATTTTATATCTCCCCTTGACAATGAATTCTCGCGTGTGCGGATATGGTTGTTGTTGATAATCGAGGGACTTATTAGTCTTACTACACAAACGCTCATAAGACATTAAAATAAAAGAGAGTGTAGAGACCTTGTTCGTGTCCCGGTTATATATGAAACTTTAAGTAAATATTGCAATAGTTACGTTGGATAGTACCGCGTAGATATCAAGCAAAGCAAAGTAAAAGAACCATCGCATCGTAAAAAATTGTGAACTGGAACGTATGCCTTCCGCGTCGCGTCGATTCACATTCGCAATATTCACGCAATATCTGGAAGCGGTACGCGAGACAGCGGGGACACTTGGGAGAATAAACAACAAAATAGGCAGGCAATCACAGGACGGCCCGCGAGCTGTGTCGCGGCGACATAGCCTATACGTCTCTTTCTAATAAAAATGCTTAGCAAGAGATAAAAAAGCATGGGCAAAATTAATCATCTTACTTAACCGTTGATCAAAATGAAATCATAAATAATTGGTATATTTGGACAGGGTTTGGGGGAGGCCTGTGACCAGCAGTGGACGTCTTTCGGATAATATGATGATGATGATATTTGGCCCATGCTAAAAAATTCTCAGGCAAGACTAGTCGTTAATTTTGCTTGAAATGGTTAAAATACCAATCGTTTTTAAGGAAAATATAATAGCCATAAATTATGGCTAAAACAGCAAATGTGCGGTATGGCAAAAGTTCCTCACTGTAAGCCCCATTTACAATCACAAGTTTTGTCAATGTTACCAATCACCAAAATATACGATACCTTTTTACATTGCCGATTCTCACATCATATATTAATTTGCAGTAGTAAACATCGGAGTTTTATTGAACTGGGTGGATATCGTAGGGTTACGACTGTTACGAGTCTAGTTACAAAATTATAAGAACTTTGTTCAGAAATCTCTTTTGCAGCGGTTCTATATCGAGAGGCCGCGCCGTTCTATTCTGCGCCGTTCACGTGTTCATATTTCGTAGGAATACACGCCGTCATTATATGTAATGCGTTCTTTATTTTACTATACACTTGAGAATAGATTGCGTTGTTTTAAATTGTAATAAATCTGTATCAACGCAATACGTTTCAAGCACGTATGTTTGCAGGAAAAGTAATATCTGCAGCGATTTATGTTAGATTAATACGGAAACCATATATAATATGTAGTGCCCACGGATTGCATAAAGCAACTCTTTGAGTTAAGACTGGTAAACCTGTCCATGCATTGTTTATAAGCAAAAATTTTACCCACTGATAATTAAGGTAACAACAATCAGTGAGTAATTAAACTTGGGTAAGTACCTACATACTTTAAAAAATACATTGGTAAGATTGGGTAGAACATTGCTCGATATTGTACTTAATAAAATCTGCTACTAAAAATAGGTTATAATAAACCATGTCGTTTGAATAAGCATCTGCTTCTGCATTGGTTTTAAGCGACACAGTACTTCTGTGGGTGAGCGTCCGTTTTCTTACAGCACAGCTGTCCGTTTTAGTGCATAAACAACAACGCGTAAAATGTTTACGGTTGTAATTGGAGATTATTGTACGAGGGTGAGAATAAAACGCCATTTTTTTGGTGTTGTGTCAAAGGACGCGGGGCCGTGTGGCCGTGTAGTGTGTGTACAGGAAGGCAACTGTGTCCCAGTGATATCCCCTAACGCTTTATGAAAATGTAATTTAAGTGAATATGAAAAAGTAAATTAGGTCTGCTCATTCCTCAATAGTAAACTATGTCAACTTATAATTATGCGCAGTCCCTAAGCGAGCGAGCTCTGCTCGGGTAAAATAGAGAAACTACTTCTAGGGAAATCGAGTTTTCCCAGACATGAGACCGAGATAAATCGATTTCGCCCCCGTAAAAACCTTCCAAATTTCATCGAAATCGTTCGTAGTGCCGTTTTTGAGAACGTGAATGCAAATATATAATAAGTCAATGTAGTATGAGTGAAAAGGGGACAAACGGAAAACGAGCGCTGTACCTACAGCCCGTAATGACTGTCACAGCACAGCATAATGCTGAGTTCGTTCCTTTTGTCACACAAATAATCTTGTTATTTTTTTATCTCTATATCTATTTTGCTTATGTAGTATCAGTTTGGGTGACAATAAACATTATCTTTCTTTCTTTCTTATATTATATATATAAAACCTAGGCGACCGAGCTTGGCTCGATGTTTATCGTTTTTTGCAGAGAGTACCTAAAAGTTTTCCCAGATATGAGACCTAGCTACATCGAATCGTTACAGCCGTTTTCGAGACGTTATTACAAATACTGCTGGTTTAATAGTAAAAATATAAGATCGTGTATGTCGTGTGTCCGACCGTTTCTTACTTAAACAGTTATAACAATGTTGGTTGTTCATACATTAAAACGACGTCAAGTCCACCAGGAACCAAGCTTCCTCATGACCTCACTCAGAGGGCATGCGCGCCACGCGGTGCCATGATAGATCGTATTTTCAGGAAATCACGCATAACTTTCACAAACTCCTACAATACCACCATCACATCACAGCAAAACCAATCTTCCACGCTACGAAAAAGATCTAGTTTCGAGTAAACGCAAAGACACCTCTTATGTGTTGGGAAATGATTCTCCGAAATGCATTTTCATCGCCTCTTGCGACACATATATTTTTGCCATGTGAATAACAAAGAAGTTGTGTCATGATTTTTGGCAAATTCGTTGGAAAATACGACGACAGTGATCGACTGGAATTTTGAGCGACTCGTGTTCAGATTTGTTATGCTTCCTGTTTTCTCGAATATGTGTTCAAGTATTAATAAAATTCAGGTTCACTGACTTAAAGATCGTTTAAGAGTGTACAAATTGCGAATCACACATCCTTAGCTTGCGTGCTTGTCAGCGATATGTCGTCCAAGTCGACATGTCCTTGCTTTTTCCTCAACCGAAATTTTAGGACAACTATCCATTGTGAGAACAGCTGCTTAATAATCTTATTATCCTTTGTTGTGTTTGACGACCGCTTTAGCCTAGTTGGTAGTGACCCTGCGTACGAAGCTAGACGTCCCGGGTTCGAATCCCGGTAAAGGCATTTATTTGTGTGACGAGCACGAATATTTGTTCTGAGTCATGGATGTTTTCTATGTATTTAAGAATTTATTTATCTACGTATATAAGTATGTTTATCGTCGTCTAGTACCCATAGTACAAGCTTTGCTTAGTTTGGGCCTAGGTCGATTTGTGTAAGATTGGCCCCTAATATTTAATTTTAATCCTTCTCCTCGTAAGGCCATCGGTCACTGCTGAGGATCGTGTTACCTATTTGTTTGATGTATGCTATCCGCTTCTCCCTATCGTAACCCTGTGGAGAGCGGTGCTCAGAGGAACATCTAGTTTAATATCTGATTAGAATCTTAAGATGGGAATGCAGTCAGCCCTATGAATGCCTTGCCACTCACCAATGGTGCCTTGACTGATAAAGTGGGGACCCTTGATGACAAAAGGTTGCTGTTTGTCGCTCAGTGCAGTACTTAGTTGTGGCAGTAGAGTTCGTGAGAGAGTTGCTTCAAGAACAATATGCGCAACACAAGGTAAAATCAATGCATGTATTCAATATGTTCCAAATCATCAATAATCGTAAGTCATTGACCTTTAAAATCTGGTTAGGTATATGGAAAATTTGTCATTTTTCTAGCAGATTGCAGCAGCTGGCGTCATAGCTAAGCTTTTACCGGCCTGTAAAGTTTTGTTGCTGCAAAGTGCAAACCTAACCTAATCTAATCGGTTCTACACGATGACATATTAGATGTACGTACCTAAAAAGTTTACAGTTTTTCAAAAAACATATGAATTGATCATTCTGCGCGACTACGAGCAGTTTGTCGATGCAGTAGGGCACAGCAAATCAGTTCAATGTGTTGCACACGCTCGCCTTTACGCAAACCAAATTATCGTCCACTTACCACTCCCCTGCTTCGGCACGCACGGCGAGGACTCCTGGCATTTGGTGACGCACTTCTTGTGGCAGCAGAGCCCGCAGTCCCGGCACTGCATCGCGTCTTTCAGCCATATCTGAAAGGGTTCTCTGTTAGCCAGCGACTCGCAGAACCAATGGTGAAAATTATCCTATATTACAACAGTGGGGCTGGCACAACTGCGACAACCGACGCGACGCGATGCGAGACGTCAAATTCTAATCTAATCTTTGTATTTTACGTAGTGCGAAAGAAATAGAAGTCGCTGAGTTATGCTGCCCCACAGGTATTATTTCACTTGAGGTATGACAGATTCAAGATTTTTTCTACAGTAATCGAACTACCACAGCTGATATGGAAGGGAAGTGCGTGTGTCGAAATCGTATGTTGAAGGCACGTAGTGCTGCAGCACCGAGTCACACGGTTCCCGTATTACCTATATACACGATGATTTTTAATCCGTGATCTGGAGTCGAAAAATATTGATAAACAGCCAAAACAGATTTCAATGGATGAGGTCTCATGGAATTAAATCACTGTTTAGTTAATTGAATTTATTGATAATATTAACACTAATATCCACTGAATGTCTGGTCACCCTACAATTCTTGAAGTTAAGTAGATGTAGATACCTACGTCAAGCACACATACGTCAAATTTTCGCAAACTACCGTTAGGGTGACAATGATTTTGAATTATAAAGTAATTCCTTATTCAGTTGTATTCAGAAAAAAAAGAACGTTTGTTTAAGGTAACTTCGAGTTAATCGTATTTGATATCAATTAAAGAATTAGAAAAACCGGCCTAGAGCGTGTCGGGCCACGCTCAATGTAGGGTTCCGTAGTTTTTCGTCCGTCACAGTAAGTGTCCCCACTTAAGCGTTAAAAAAATGGGCTATTTGTTACATTGAGTTGACATATTAAGTACAAAACCCTAAAACCCTATATCCGTTTTTTTACTTTATTCGAAAGCACGTCATTTCAGAGTTTTCAGAGTATGAGAGATGAAAAGAGTTTGTATTGCATTGTACATTTTAATCATTATTTGTTATTCGGCACAAGTGCTTGTGTTGAAAGCCGAGCTAGTGAAGCGGGTTAGTTCAATGTGAGCGTTCCGCGTACAGCGACATCTATCGGCAAATTAAGTAAACTATTGCATGCGAGCTTAAAGTATGGAAGATGTTTTTTATGGGATAATTCTTTATTGCGTGAACCGATTTTCACCGTTTTTTTACTTTATTTGACAGCACGTCATATCAGTGTGATTTTGTAGAAATTACAGGAAAATAAACACCTGCTTATACGGTTAAATTACAAACTTAGTTCAGAAATTATTTTGTATTTTTTTCAAAAACTATTCAACCTATCAAGTTCAAAATAATTTTCCTTGAAAGTTTTTATAAAGTTCTACTTTTCAGATTTTTTTCATATTTTAAAAACTTATGGTTCAAAAGTTAGAGGGGGGGACACATTTTTTTTACTTCTGGATCGATTATCTCCAAAAATATTAACATTATCAAAAAAATATTTTAGCAAACCCCAATTCATTTTTAAATACCTATCCAACAATATATCACACGTTAGGGTTGAAATGAAAAAAAAAACACTCCCCACGTGATGTATAGGGGAGGTACCCTAATAAAAAATAAAAACACTTTTTATTTTACCACTTTGTCGGCGTGATTGATATACATATTAGTACCAAATTTCAGCTTTCTAGTGCTAACGGTTACTGAGATTATCCGCGGACGGACGGACAGACAAAGCGAAACTATAAGGGTTCCTAGTCGACTACGGAACCCTAAAAAATTACTGCTGATCACGAATTAAAAATCATCATGTATAGCGCCATATGCCGCAAATACCGTGTCTAAAAGCGCGCTTATCTCCTACCTTCTTGTTGCAGAAATCGCACTGCGTCGATCGATGGAAGTGCGTGCGCACGAAGTCGTGCGTCGCACGCGCAGGCTTAGGAGGGCGGGGCACGTCGCGCGGCGGCGCGCGCGTCGCGTGACGCGCGCCGCCCGCGCCCTCCCGCTCCCACCACACCAGCGCATCGCCGAAGCACAGGCACGGCTCGAAACCGGCGTGCGAGGATAGCTTGTGGCTTTTGCTGGGCAAGTTACAAACATCGTGTAAAGGCACAACACAATACCGTCCATGGCGGGAATAAAGGCACATCTAGCAAATTGTCACAACTTGCTATAGTACGAATTATACAGCACGCGAGAAGTAAATTAGAACTTTGAATAAATCAAACGAGGTTTAGATTTCTTCAATACTTTTTCCCGCAGTGTTTTGTACTAGACAGTTAGTTAATGCTTAATCACATCAGGCTACTTTACTATTGAAAGGCAGGAACCCCAATTCAATGAAAGCATACACATACCTGAACTTGATGTCGACATCGGGTGGCAGGAACTGGTACCGCTTCATGTGGTGTGGCACGGTCGAATCCTGGCACTCGGACAGCAAAGCCGCTAAAGGAATGTTCAAGTAACCAAGCAGGACCTCTTCTTTCTCCCCCGCCATTGTTGCCCATACGTTTAAATTGAGATACTTGTGGTTCTCGTTCAATTTGAACTCTGTTTCCTCGTCAAAGGGTATGATAGGTTTGAGCGGGACGCTCTTAGTCCAGAACATTTGGCATATCTCGACGTGTTCCGTGAGGCGCGGGCCGCCGGTCTCGAAGATCTGGTCTTCATCGTCGCCTTCGGTTTTCTCTGGTCTGCATTCGGAGGAGTCCATCCTTATGATGGGTATCTCGTGTTTGACTTTAGCGGTGGATTGTCTGAGTGGGGTGCTGGCGCCGGAGGCGGGAGGCGTGGAGCCGGCGGAGCTGTCGGAGGACTTGTTCTCGACCGAGCACCGCCGCTTGCGCAGCCCGAAGTTGGAGGGTGACGGACTGTCGGATTTTGGCAGCTGACGCGTGGGCTCTGGTTTTTTCGGCTCCGCCTCGGCTTCTGGAGATTTTGTTGTGTCTTCCTGAGAACATAATGATTTAGTTACGGGAAAGTAGCTGATATTTACCTATATATTCTGACAGTTTACGCATGCCGCAACGCCGGCGGCGCAAGCTGTTGGAATATATCAGTGTAGGTATATCTAGGTACTGAAAATACCTTTACCACAGGCCAGGCGAAATTTAATCTTAAGACATTTTTAAAAGGATCCGATTAATTGTGGTTAAAATAATATGTCTTCGAGCTCCAGTAAATCCTGATATTATATTTTAGGTAGGCACCTATTAGGTACGGAGAGGCGCTCCGATGCTCACGCGGGTTCTTACCTGGTGCAAACGCTGTCCATCGCCATCCAACGTGGTAACACGGCAAGTGTGATCGGCACCTTTGCACCCAGTACAACTCGCGGGAGTTTAGGTATTTTACTAAGCTTACGCTATGCCTTAGTGTTTAGTAACATATTTATATATTTATTATATAACTACTTATGTTTAATGTGTTGATTTTATGGTCTAACTAGCTTCTGCCCGCGACTCCGTCCGCGTGGAACTCGTTTATCGTTTATTACAATCGGTTCAGCGGTTTAAGCGTGAAAAGGTGACAGACAGACAGACAGACAGACAGACAGACACAATATTAGTATGGATTTATGCATTAACGATCACATAAAGATAATTAACTAGCTGATGCCCGTGGCTTCGCCCGCGTGGTTATAGGAAAATGTAACATATTGAATTTTCCCGTGGGAATTTGTTTTCCCGCTGGAAAAAGTAGCCTATGTCACTCTCCAGCCTCTAAACCATGGAGATACCATACAAACACATTAATACGATGCTCCGTTGCGACGTGAAAGAAGGACAAACAAACACACACACACACACACACACACACACTTTCGCATTTATAATATTAGTAAGTTTTACATTGTGAATAGTAAATGGAATCTGTGTATTGTACCGAGTGCAGACTGGTCTTGGAGGCAGCAGCGCGCAAGCCCTGCAGCCGCACCCCCTCCATGACCTCGGAGACGCGGCGGAAGCTGAAGTTGGTGCGCGCGCGCTTGCTGTCGGTCGAATCCTCGCGGCGCACCGCCGGCGTGCCGCCACCGCGCCGCAGCCGGATCGTTACCGCGCGCCGCTCGATCAGCCGCAGCAGTTTGCCCACCTGGACACCGTGATACCCATTAGTTTGGTTCCATAAAAGTAATATAAAGTATAACAGAAAAACGCCTACTTGAAACGAATAGCACAATGATAGGTCGTGAGTGAGAGTGTACATTAAATTTAGGCATACTTACTCGTCGTCTCGTTGAGCTAGTTAGGTACGCTCAGTGACTCAATAACTTATACATATCTATTAATCTATTAATGTCTTGTATTTCATTGACAAGCAGGACATAAGATTAGTCTAATAATTACTATAATTACGTCACAATTTGATGTAACTACAGGCGGGTAGGTAATCAATGCGGGCACTTCGATATCCACTAGCACATAGTACAGCTGACCTGTGCCACATTGCAGACCGGCTTGTTGTCGACAGCTAACACCACGTCGTCACGCCGCAGATCCGCGCGGTACGCGGGCGACATGGGCATCACAGTGTCCACGAGAACGGCGCCCACGCCCTGGCAGCAGACGAGCCCAAGAGCCCCAGTTACAGCTGGCAGTAGCACGTCCAGTGTCAGTACGCCGCGCCGGAGAGATACCTGCCGGTGATACGAATTATTAATACCTAATTGCGATAGATACCGATTAAGGCCTTATAAAATAAATATTAACTATATTATCTGTTCTGTTCTTACCCATCCGTGCGAGTCAACAGCCAAGGCAGCACGCACGGTACCGGCGCCCCCAGGCCACTGAAGTCTGGTGATTTCTACCAGGCGCACGGTCAGCCGCCCGTGCGGTGTCGGTCCCTCCTCGCCCTCCGCCCCGCCCGGCTCTGACTTCGGGAAGAACGGCTTGTAACTACAGACAGACAACCGGCACTTCCAATCTGAACTGTGAAACTTATAACCAAACTTGAACTAAAGTCCCTAGGTCATCGCAGACGGATAACAAAGGTTCAGCAGCGATTCAGTCTTCAGCTTTAGTTCAATGTTCGGTCTTCAACGATTTCCTTAGAAAGAAGAAAGAAGATGAGAAGAGATTGGGAAGAGAAGTAGGAAGTACATGGTCCCCAAAATATATAATGATATCCCGTATGATATAAGGGAATGTAACACATTTAGAATGTTTAAAGTTAAAGTGAACGAGTTTTTCTTAGAAAAAATATAATCTAAATTGGAAATGTAGTCTAAGTAAAGTGATCACGTGAGCTGTACCATTAGAAAACAAAATGATGTATCTAGCTATAGTAACCAAAGTAACTAGCTAATAGCTAAGCCTACCATCTATTTTTATGTAAGGGAGTCCCTCTGTCAACAAACTGTCCTGCAGTTTGGCAGAAGAAAATGTTGTAAAACAAGGGTTGTTTAAGTGAATATTTTTTTCTTATTCTTATTAACAAACGCCTCGATCGCCGTCGCTCAGTGTCGATGCCATTGGAAACAATCGTCAAATGTTATAAGAGTAGGTATGAAAGGGACCGACATAGATTAACTAGGTACTAAACATATTTAAATTTAAAATTTTAGAAAGCAATTTTTAACAGCATGCACATAATTTTGCAAGTGCCCGAAATGTTACCACGACATACCGTATTTTATAATTAGGCAGAGTATGCCGCTGTGCCACGGCCCGCCTGATATGTGCTGCGACCAGCGAGGCCAGTCGTGGCTTGAGCTGCCGTCCCTGGAACCGCCCTCGGACACGGAGCTCAAGCTTGGGTGGTGACTCGAACGCAAGCGCCCAATGCGTGTACGGGTTGCGCCGGAACATAACCCGAATAGTTCCGCTCAAGCTCTCGACTGTAAGGAAATTGGTGCTCTGTATATATATATGTACTCAGTAAATATACTCAGTCTGTGTGTCCTGTGTGTTTGTGAATAAATATTTCTTTCTTTCTTTCTGTAGAAAGCCACTTCCATGACACGTATCATCATTTTTATTTCATCACGGACGGACTATCAAAAAAGGTAACCATCGTAACCGAATGTACCGACGGTTGCTGCGATGAGGTTAACTGTACAGTCAACACCAAAAAGATGGGCATTTTCTAAAAATTCTGTACCCATGAGCGGACTCACGCAAACAAAAATATACTCAGTATCAGTATTTATATTTTGACGACAATTAAGTAGGTATTCAGTTTGTATCAACATTTTTTTTTTGATAAATGATACGCATAAATGTGAAACAAGATTATTTTCATACAAGTAATTTTTATGCTTAATTTTCTTTATATCACTGACACTGTTTTATTTTTAACTAAGAAGTTACGCTAATTGGGTACACAATTTTTTGAAAATGCCCAGGAAGCAAATTGAGTATGCAAAGTAGTATTTTGACCGCTAGTGTGGAATTGAAACAAGAGATAGCGAATGGATTTTAGGGTTAAACTACAAGTTAGCAAATAAACTGAAAATAGAATCCGAGAGAAAATACGAGTACGTCTAGGGAATGGGACTTTAAAGAGCATTCACATTTTTTTTATGTGACCGACCATTTACTCTTTTTATTGCATAAACGCGTACATACTTCACTAAATCGAATTATTATTTACGAAAATTTGTTAAACAGCAAATTCAGCAATTTAATTTTTGTATAATGTAATTACAGTTAGGTACCTATATTAAGAAAATTTCATATTAGGTTGGATAAAATGGAAGTTATCAAAAACATTTATACTATGTCATGCAGGTTGCACGCCTGGTCGAGCGAGCGCAGGAGAGCGCCATCCTCCTCCAGCGACCCGTTGTACACCATCCAGAGGAAAAAGGTAAATTCGCAGGTCTGGGGAAATGCTGATAATCGACCCAGTCCTCGGCCTTCTTACCTGTGATGGAGATGTTGGCGATCTTCCCGAGCAGCATGACGGCGTCGACGTCGATTCTGAAGTTGCCGTCGTAGGCCAGGTTGCACGCCTGGCCGAGCGAGCGCAGGAGAGCGCCATCCTCCTCCAGCGACCCGTTGTACACCATCCAGAGGAAAAAGGTAAATTCGCAGGTCTGGGGAAATGCTGATAATCGACCCAGTCCTCGGCCTTCTTACCTGTGATGGAGATGTTCGCGATCTTCCCGAGCAGCATGACGGCGTCGACGTCGATCCTGAAGTTGCCGTCGTAGGCCAGGTTGCACGCCAGGTCGAGCGAGCGCAGGCGCGCGCCGTCCTCCTCCAGCGACCCGTTGAGCACGCGCAGCGCCGTGATGCTGGGGAACTCGGTGCCTACTTCCAGGGAACGGAGCTGTGGGGAAATACTGGTTAAAAAGGGGCGAATTTTATTACATTGCAGGGTTTGATTAAATTCCAGCCCCGTAATGTAATGAAAATCGCACACGAGTTGTCGCACCTTGTAAATACCCCTTTAGGGATCTAGTGGTACATTCAAGGACCAATATGTATTCACTCAGTTTCATAAATATGTATAAATATTACAACCTTATTGTTGCAGAAATAAGGTCTACCTACATATTTTTGAGACTTGGGTGTGTACATATTGGTGCCCTTGACTGTACCTGGGATCTTACATACTATGCTGTTATCAAAAGCTCTCAGTTACATTTCATGGCCTATCCTATTACCTACTAATAGTTTGCTTATTGAGTCGGTAGCATTTCAATTATAATCCATACATTTTAAGTTGTTTAGCTATTTAAGCGAGTATAATTCAACGCTAAAAATAAGAGTTTATCAATACAAATAATATGACCGAATATTGCAGTAAAAAATTTGACGAGTAGGTATGTTAAAACAAAAAGTACGAGTAGTCACAGAACACAACGACCTTCGTCTTAAATAATAGAAAATTTCAATGCCCATTTTCATATGCCCTTTACCACCTCGATGCAATTCTAACTAGAAACAAAAATCCTAAAACGTAGGAATAATTATTCGAAAATCCCGTCAATAGAAGCCTTTTAATACCCCGTCAATCCGTCATCAATAGAAGGACTTTACGTTTCTAAATAAAAGAGACTGCAACCCAACTCAAAGGGGTGGGAATTGCTATGTCCCGTCTATCCGTACCAAAACTAAATTGAAGTTTAACTTATAGATACAAACTTCGGTCAGCACTTTAAACTCTTGCGCTTTGTACACATTTTTAAATTATTATTTTACACGGGTCTTACACGATATATTTATTTGCCTTCATTTCTTAGGGACACGGGATCCGGTCATTATCCCAGATGACTGTCATTCCAGCAAGGTAACCGAGATACATAAACATAATACGTAATACATGGTGGGCGACTAACAGTAGGTATACAACTTTGAATCGATAATTATATATAATTTAAAAAATAAGTGATACACTACACCAAACATTTTCGTATGAATGTATCCTTAAGACTTTGCAAGTATGTATGGTAATGCAAACAAATAGTCGCCAAATATCCGCCTTGACAAATGGTAAAATACAAGGCAGTTTCATAGAGTTTTTCAAGAATTTTCGCATTACCAAAGGTGTCTTTTTACGGCAACTCGAATTTCGCTTGTTTACTCTGTCAGGTTTATGAATATGTCGATAAAAACTTGGCGGATAGGCCCGAAAGTCCTCTGGCCATCCATTACTGTATTCATTGTCTAGGACACACACAACACTCGCAGTATCCGCGCACATATCTAAAGATAGGTACCTCCCTAAATTTCAGTTTCTGAATCACTGGTCCCCAAGTAACCAATAAATTGAAACCATCTTCCCTTTTGAAATCTTCGGGTGTTTCATTATTTCAAGATTTTCAAGTGCTTCTCTTACTATCCGCAGATAATAATGGCGTTCAGTGGAGAGGATTTTGGGCTTGTGTAAGTCAATAGAATGATACGATTCGGTCGCTAACTATTAAGTGTTGCGATATTGCGGATTTGTTTATTTGGCGGTTTTTACCGCTGTGTTCCGTCACCCTCTCCTGAACGCTTCGCTTAGCCTGGCCCATATAAACACTCCCACAACTGCATTCCACCTTGTAGACACCGGGATTTCGGCACGTAACGACATCCTTTGAATTTGAAAAATGCTGTTCCAACTTTGTGTTTCTTGAATGCTGGTTGCCTGCTAACGCTTTTCAATATAATGCACCCATATCTCCGTTGACAACTTTCTGGGACGACAATAATCTGGGACCATGGCTTGCACCGGTGTCAAAATGTCAGAAATAAAGGTAAATAAATATCGCGTTTGACCCGTGTAAAATAATAAGTTTGTTACAGTTTGTGGGGTAGGTATCTTTAGCGACTCAACCATCGCCTTTGATATTCTATAAAAAGCTAGTGGCAGCCGTAAAAATAGAGAAAAGCTAACAATAATACTTACATTACTGCGAAGGTGGGAAAGAGCAATTCTTCGAAAGCCGTCATTGAGCTGCACTCTAGGGGAAGCTTTTAATGAAATGTTCTAAAAATGCTCGTGCCTCTTAGCGCAGACGCGGGATATTGCATTTCACAACCAGTGGAGATAGCTAAATATTCACTGGCGAAGCAATATTCTTCTTAAATTTTTCCTTTAATTTAAAATTAAGTAAAATAAAACTACTTTTCTGTAATTCTCACAATACAAAATCCGAAATAATTCCATCGGAATGTTCAATGAAGAAAGTGTGCCGTGATAGTTGTTGTCACTGCAATAAGTAGGTACTTTTAAAATAATCAATGACAGATAGTTTCTTTTGTCAGGGTGTTTGGTTGCTGTTAAGTATAGTCAACAAAGTACCTAGTCGCCATCAGATATATCGGAGTTAGGTACCAAAGTGCTCACAGATATCTGAACACGTATCTATTGTAGAGGCATTAGAGACGTGTTCAGATATTTGTGAGCACTTTGACCGCTCCGATATATCTAATGGCAACTGTACAAGGCATTTTACTATGTGTTTTTCTACTTTGAGACGGTACAATACGAAAGAAAGAAAAGATATAAAGAAAAAACATTTATTCATGCATGACATAAAAGCAAGTACATGTACAAGGATATATATGTATGCATAAATTATTAAAAAAAACTGATACTATACAAACAAAACAAACTGAGATGAAAAAATAAAAATAAAAAACACCAATATCTACTAGCTTCATGAAAAGGTCTCGCCTCAGCAAGCATAATGCCGAATAATCCATAATATACCTATTATATATAATACATACTCGTATAATATTATAAATGAAATGAAATTTAGTAACATAGATATCATTTGAGTCTCGGGGAAGGATATAGGATAGTTGTCATCCTGGAAATCATCCCCTAAGGGGGTGAATTGGGCTGTGAAAGTTTGTATGGAGCTACGATATAAACAAGTTCCACGCGAACGGAGCCGCGGGCAAAAGATAGTTAGGTATAAATATTTGGATAGTTCCGAGGATAATAAATATCTATGAAATACAAAAGATAGACATGATAAAACTATTTCTTTTGCGCTATTTCGCCCAAGAAGGAACCCTAATAAGATCCTCAGTAATCCCCTTGGCGCCGATAAAACATTCAATAAGAATCGATTATCCGGCACAGAATTGAACAAATATAGTTTATCTACGCACATATCATTAGTGCTCTAAAATCGGTTGTAATAGTGCTGGTAATTTCCTTCGGTTTCGGAACGCATTTTAGAGCACTAATGATATGTGCATAGACAATAGTAGTTTATGCAACTGATCCATAATGAGAGGCCTTAAAACACTCGTGTAATCCTATTATAAAACTAGCTGTCGCTCGTTTCATAAAACCACACTCATGTTTTAGGGCCTCTCATCATGGGTCAGTTGCATAAACTACTATTATCTACGCACATATCATTAGTGCTCTAAAATGCCTTCCGAAACCGAAGGAAATTACTAGCATTATTACAACCGATTTTACTATAAGAACTTTCTTGTCTGTCGTAGTAGGTAGGAACTGTACTTTAATGTTATAACAGTATAGATTTCTGTAACGTTATGAGTTTAAATTTGGAATAGCTGTCAAAACTTAAGAAAGTCTCTATTCTAGTATCCATAGATATTAAAACAGTTATCAATACGAAATTCAGTATGTTTTTTTAATATAAACCGCACGACATTTGATCTCCAGTGACATGAGTAAAGGGACTTCATTCGTGTGTTAATGATTTAAAAAAAAAACATTGGTCTTGACGGAGGATCGAATTGCCGCCATTGGTGTTGTCATTTTTTTGTTGGTTTTTTGCTGTTACGTAAGTAGAATTGTGGACCCATCTTAAAGTACTTATGATATGTGTGTACATAAAGTAGTGTATGCAACTGTGCATAATTAGGCCTTAAAACACTCGTGTGATCCTTTATTATTATGGAGCAGTTCCATAAATTACTATAACGACGCGGAGTAAGGACACGTCAAACCAAGTCCCGCCCCGTGCTAGTTGAGGGTAAACCACAGGGGTAAACATTACATTGTGTTCGCATACGAGATTTGTATACCGACTATATGGGTAGGTATGTCTTTTCATCAGGGAGTTTGCGGTTTGCCGTGAATATGGGACAGAGATTTCAGTGCCAAAGTTTGTTTTTCCTCTGGAACATTAGACTATACATTTGGAAATCTATACAGAGCAATATATTTTACGATCCGTGCCTTCATTTATTAACAAGGGACAAGGGGAGAATTTTACATTATTCTTTAATATATCTTTAATAAAATGATAATAATAATTAAATTCCCCCCTAGTCATAAAATAACGTATATGTATTAAGTGCTTGTTTGTAAAATGACGAGATTTTTCAGAAGAGGCCGAAAACGAATTGGCGAAATAGAAAATTTGTTGTACTTATTTGTTCACTCACATATCCTAATAAAACCATGTTTAAAGCAATCATTTTATATTTGCGAGATTTTTTAAAGATAAAATAGCATGGCTCATCTATGAATTTTTTTTCAAATATGTAGTTATTAAAACATTATTTATATGCACGTAAACTCTAACTATTGACCACAGGAAAGATGATTTTTGTTTTCGACACTGTATGACCCTGTGGTCAAATGCGTACCTATTTCTGTACTTATAAAAAAAGTATAATAGCGTATTATACCGTGAGTGACTCGAAGATCTTCCCCGATGAAGTCTTGGCGAGCAACTCGGCGAGCTCGGTGGCCATGCGCCGGCGCAGCCAGCGCGTGTCGGCCGTGCTCTGCTGGAAGATGAACTGTAGCATGGCGTTCAGCGCGCCCTCCGGCGTGCCGCCCGCGCCGCGTGTCAGCTCGCTCAACACCTCCTGACAACACAATGGAATATATATTAGAAAGAATCATAGTAACAGCTCAAACTCAAAATATTTATTCGTCAAACATAGGTATTAAGTATATGGATCTTATGGCATATTATAATTTATGTGAAATTAACTAACTGTCTCATTGAACGTGTTTATGCAAAAAAAACTGAACAATGTCTTCGTTTCTAACAACATACTACATGAATACTTAATAACTGGTGACACAATCATTTGAAAATGCCCATGCAGGATATTTGAGAACTATCTGTAAAGCATGCGAGTTGTAAATATACTGCGTGGAACGGAACGATGGACTTTCCCGCAAGAGGGGGATTATTGAGCGCTAGTACGTCACATTTTCCAGATAAACTATTTTTTTTGACGCGATTTTTTTTTACATTTGTATGGAGCGTTGGCTGACTGGAGCGACGAGCTCCATACAAATGTAAAAAAAAAATCGTGTTAACAAAAATAGTTTATCTGGAAAATGTGACGTACTAGCGCTCAATAATCCCCCTCTTGCGGGAAAGTCCATCGTTCCGTTCCACGCTGTATATGAAAACTCATTTTCACACATCTCTGATGGATATTTACCCTTAAGGTCGGGTTGCATCAACCACATCTTTACAGGCCGGTAAACGTTAAATGAGGCGCCGACATGTAACTGTCATCAATCTCATTAAACTCTCAAACTTCTTATAAAATCTTGTAACGGACGTAATTTACGACTAACGGTTTGAAACAACCGAGCCTAACTACCCGTTTTCTAAAGATGTTAGATCTTGTGTCGAATAGTAGGTAATGTCAAAAAATACACAAGTAGCCACCTGGCTCATACAGACTGAGTAAAACAAAAGTCGTCTTTTCTGTGGTCAATACAGTCCTACCAAAAATTAGGCTTTATATCCCTTAAGGTTTGCAATGTGTGGACACACGCTAACCTAAATCTCTGTAGGTATTGAGTTACTAAAATGTTATCGCATCCTCACAAAACTGGGCCTTAAAATACTTGATACATGTATTAAGAGAACGTTACATGCGCCGAGTTATTAACACAAATGATCTGGACACAGACCACGGATGACCCAGTTCCGTGGGAGCCCACCGAGTGGGTGCAAGCATCGTTACTGGACCAAGGTCGTCAGTCCTTTGACCAACGAAAAGGTAGTGATTACGTTGACCTTACTTCAATAGCTATTCAGTACGCAAACTAATCATTAAATTGTTGCGTTCGAATCTATACTAATAAGTATTAATATTATAAAGAGGAAAATTCCGTGAGATTGGAAGTTTTTATGTAACAATGGATACTCGCCGCAACTGCTTATAAATACGAGTACAAAATATATTTCACTTGCGTGTAGAATGGTCTTTGTCAATGGCTATAGGCTATATTTTATCCCGCTAGTTTGCCTGCGTTCATTGCAATGCGCAGGCAAAGCCGCGCGGGCAGCTATTAAGGTATATAAATCTGCCATTTAGTCTTAGACTGGTATGGTTGACAAAAAATTATGTCTAAGTATATCATTCTTTTACTTTTTCACGTTTGAACCATTCAAACGATTCATATTTCTAAAGCGGGTGCAGAAGCGGAAAAATCTGTAACGCATTAAATATAGAGGCCTCGGCGGTACCATTTGGAGTCCCTCGGTTCGTGGGGTCCCAGTGCGCAAAAGTTATTTGGAGAAATCGCGAAACGTCAGGTTGACGTAACTGGTGACCGAAGAGCTGGCTGCTTTCTCGCGCAACGCATCAGCGAGGAAATGCCGCCAGCATCCTCGATTCAATGCCTCGAGGGCCTTTTTTAGATTTAACTTAGTTTTCATTTAATTTAGTTAATGTTAGTTATTATCTTGTATACAATACTTTAGAAAATAAAAAGTTTTATATATTCAAACGATTTAAACTGAAGCTGAAGTCGAGCTGCACTAAAACAATTGATAGCAAGTGACGTATGACATTTGAATGGGTTTCTTTTACAGAAAGACTACGAGTGAATTTACGAAAAAAAAAAAACAGAATTTAAGCATTTTTTGAGTAATCATTTCCTTTTTTCATCTAATTAAGCAAAGAAATTTATGGTGCAAATCTTTACGGACATTCAGGCCCACGGTGTATGTACATAATTATGTAATAAATATCATTCGCGCAGACTTCCGTCCACTTCCTTTAGTCGTATCAATTTGATTGAAACTTTGCAAGTAAGTCTAATACTTCGTAATGCTTTGTCTAATATAGGTGACGTTCCAATAATTTGATAATATCAAGTTAAACTGAGGATAAAGCCTGAAGTGAAACTCTTTACCGGCTAATGGGCTTGTGCTAAAAATAAAATTTCAATGTACATTTATAAATTAAAAGTAAACTTATATGTCCTGAAAGTCTTACGGAGACCAAGTCACGGGTAAAAGCATGAAAATGCCACCATTATAAGCTTTTACCTGTGTCAAATCGGAACAAGCATTAACGTCAACAGCGTGATGTATTTTAGACATAGGGCAGGACGAGTGTTTATTAGTCCGAAATGTGTTGCAAGTGAGCCTACCTACCCACCCTAGTCTTTTGGCAGACGACCTTCCATACACCCTGTATAATGATTTAATGATTGATATTTCCATTCGTATTGCATTCACGATAATGGGCAACTAACATAACAGCAATAGCCACCTTATTACGTTGTAATAAGGTGGAAAAACGATTGCACAATTATGCTGTACAAGGTGTAACAAGTTAAGGGTGTGAATTGGATATTATCGCGTCCTTTGAAACGCCGTTCTGATTAGATAAGGAAACAATAAGGATTGATGACAATGTCATTGAGTATTCACTTCTGCCGGCACTCCCGGAGTGCAACCCGGTCTTTTTTTTAATTCAACGACGGTGGCGATGGTAAGCGGACACCGCAGCCTATAGACGCATGCAACTCCAAAGGAGTAACATGGGCGTTGCCGACCCTTGATATGTTCGAGGATTCGCCGTGTTGACAGCTGAAGGAACAAATTCCCTCGCTCTCAACACAACGCATCCTCGGGAGCTCTGGCGACCCTGGTCACCTCCAGGAACACAACACTACTACAGAGCAAAAGTTCAAAAAAAGTACGTAATGTTATTTCGTTTCAGGGGTCACATCACAGGCTCTATTATGCGCAGTTTAATACTTTTTTTGAATTATTTGCCTTAGATTATTGAATTGGAAACTGCATGATATATGTCGTACGTGATGGTTCTCGTTATTCTAAGGTTCAGTTCAATGTTCACTTTAAGCCTATCATCCCTGAATAGGTAGGTACTGATAAGTCGCAATAATAGCAGCTAGAGCAGCGTAGTGGCCTGATCGGATGAGGAAAGCTATTTGGCGAATGATTACCTTCGAGCCAGATTGAAACTCGATCACACCGCAAGTTGTACGGTCGAACCCACAAGGGACTGAACACTTTTGTACCGAGACGCTTTAACGTCATGCCTAAACTGCCATACAGGGGTCATAAATAGATTTAGGTTCGCGTGTTTTCTGTGGACATTGCCCAAAGACCCATTTATAAAGCAAATTTTTGGTTGGATTCTTAATTCGCATAAACGGCATCTCTTGACCACAGGAAAGCCGACCTTTGTTTTACTCAATCTGTATGACCCACAAAGCTGTGAATGGGTCAAAGCGACAAGCTATATAGGACTTAGGAGTTCGACTGTACATATGTAACAAATCCAATCTTTCGGTAATATTTTGTCTATCTTTATCTTATTGTTAGTCAGGCAACAAGTTAAAGACAACAAGTCACTAGGTATTTAGACAAAATACCATTATTACAAGCCTTGTAATGAATGACTTCACCTTTAATTAAGTTACCTAGATATGGTTTGCATCATCAATTCATCAACGTCAGCATCATATCAGCCAAAAGATGTCCACTGCTGGGCTGTTATTCGCTAAGCGTTAAAGCGGCTCACCCCGCCGGTCGCCCGTCACGAAACTAGACCTCTACCTACGCTTGGTTACTACGCATCGCGGTGGCAAGATATATTTGTGAGTGAGCGTTGAGGTGAGCTTAAAACAAGTTACAGAATAGGGGGGCTGGACACAGGCTCCCAAAGAGTGCCGCAATGACCGTACCTGCGTCACCCGCATCCAGCGAACTCCCGCGACCTCTACCGGGTCATCATTCCACCTTGCAATGCATGTGACAATCAAATCTCGCAACTCGATATTCACTTATACATTGCTCATATGTAAAAAATATGGTCCCGTCAGATTGATCTAATGGACGAGGCACAAGGTGTTCCTCTCTTCCATGCCTTAAAGTAAAATTTGTAAAAAATGGTTTAGTTTTAATCTATACAATACGAGAAAGTTCTTAATTGCAATGCAAGGCCAATATCAAGGACAGATGAGTAAGAAATGCAAAACCAAAGGAATTATTACGAGAGTAAAGAGAGACGTGAATGTCACTTGACCTATTACAGCGTATAAGCATGCATTATTGATTGGTGTGGGTAGGAAGTTAAGAAAGCGTTAAGAACGCGCTGATGGACAGGCTCGATCGGTGTACTTAATTGATATTGTCCAGCAGATACGACTTGTACTAAAATGTATTCCTGTCCATATAAATAAACGCATACTTACATACTCGTACATACATAGGCTCGAAAAAAACAAAAACATATGCCTCCTTCTGAGGCAGTCAGTTAAAAATAGTCCATATACTGCAACCGACAAGACCTAAACTTGTTAGTTAGTAATAGTTTAGTTGTTTTAGTTTACTTGTAAGTTAGTAATAGTATAAGTAGTTTAAAACTGCTTATTTGTGCCCATAAGAGAATCGAGAAGATTATTGGATAATGTTTTGGTGTATACGCATTGAATTAGCGGTACTGGGTCGGGCGCGGATGGCGGGGTCGCCGCACAACTCGAGCAGGTACCAACCCATCACAATTAAATACAATATCTCGTTCCATATAACACCAGAATTTAAACGGACGAAATCATCTACTTTTCTTCGTTTATTTAGGATATCAAAAGGAAATTCTGTCCTAGATTTACTTATTACTACTTACTTACTGATCTTGTATGGAATAGGGTATAAATAAGTACCTACCACTGGACCAAGCCGGGCGTGCGGCGGCAGCTACCTTTCCGTGTCGACCGAGTATGCATTAAGTAGATATTATCTCAATATACCTAATTAGTTTATACGATTTATATTATAAGGTACATATATAAAGACCTTTCGTAGTGTAATAATTGAGGGTTCATGTTTTCTGCCAACAAACTGTTATGCAGTTTGGCAGATAAGGTTAAATTTATATTATGTAACCTGTTTTAGTAATAAAATAAATTAAAAAAAAAAAAAAGTAGGAACGCGCGCCGGTTCAAATTAGGGCCGCTCTTTTTTTTAATCTGAATATTCGCCGTGCACACATTCCAAGTCCAATGTTTATACCAAGTAAAACCAGCAGAACCGTATCGGCTACTCTATACTTGCTTAATATTATAAAGAGTTTATATTTGTACATTTGCATGTAATGGGTAATCTCCGGAACCACTGGACCGATATCAAAAATTATTTCACCTGACAATGGACTTTCTGGAAGGACATTTGCTATGCTTTATTTCGCGAGTTTGTATGCGTTTTTAGCAATAAACGGGCGAAGCCGCGCGGGCAGCTAGTGATATTGTTATTCCGAACCTACTTTTGTTTTTTGTTACAGGGTTAAATCTTTGATTTTCTAACCTACACTCCACGAGTTAAGAAGATAGGCTCCGTCTGTGGAAGGTTTGCCGGTTCGTAACCAGCAAAAAGCAATAAATGTTACTGTTTTGCCTTGGGGTTGACTGGTAGAGAATTAAGTTCACCTGTTGCACTATAAGTTTTTCTCTTGTGCAATAACAATAAAATAAATAAAATAAAATAATATGTCCCATTAAATTACATTTATAACTCCCGTAGTAAACATATATGTATTTATAAAAACATATGCACACAGTATACTGAACCAAAACACTCGCACATTAACATTACAAAATCACATCCCTTGCCATTAAATTTAACACAAAGTAGTTACAAGTCAATTAGAGTAGAAACAATGTCAGTATAATCAGTATTAATGTGTAAAAAATTATCCATGTCAATAAGTCAAATGATTAGTGTTACATTAGGTCAGGTGAGTACATCAGATAATGTTTTATCTACTGAGGCTCTAGTATAAGTTTTACCGAAACAAAAAGTTACGACCGCGTTCGCGTTTAGCTGTCAAATCCCATACAAATTGAGGGTAAAACGCAAACGCGATCGTAAAGTTTTGTTTACGCTGCGCGTACGGTAAAACTCGCATTGTGGCCAGATGAAGACGTAAAATTGTGTACTTACCACGGGCGGTAATTCGTAAAGCCCCAGATCGCATATTTATGGCCACAAACACCTGCGATCTGGGCCATTCACGAATACACCGCCCTAGGTACGTAATGTACTATATTGTACCTACTACTACCTAGGTAAAATACAGACAGAATAGGTTAAATCCGTACAAAGGCGAACTTTTTTTTTTATTGTGCACAAAAAAAACTATGGCCAACTACCCCGGAATTACCCTATCAGTATGAAGCGTTTTGCGCTGCCGCCAGCGAGGTCAATCTTTATCTAAATTTTTTGGGTATTTATGTTCTTTAATTGTACCTAGTTGCTCCCACACAAACATTTGTTCTTCTCCAAAAACTGGTACGAATGACGTCATTAAAAATCTTAGTCATCATCCCTACCTATTATAAATATAATGATTAATGATAACGAAGAAGTTAATTCAAGAATTTGCTGCCGAAGCAAGTTGCATAAAACACGTGGCGTAACAATATTTCTATAACTTTATGATTTGTGGTTGAGATTGAAAGAGTTCCAAAATCACTGACGCCTTTTTCCCTGATGACCATGTGTGAAATTGGCAGCCCTGGGCCCTGCTCGCATCACTGGGCAGTGATTACGGGCCATCATTCTACGCTGCATTATTGACGATGCACGTGAGTACTCGACGTTGAACGGTGTTTAAGTTTATAGTGAACCATGGCCTCTATGACGAAGAAATAATAGGCTTGTACTTGTAACCTAAGTTCTTTTTATGACGCTATTCGAACCAGTTGGAAAGGAACAAATGTTTGTATGGGAGCAACTACAATTAAAGCGTAAATACCTACACAAAAAATTTAGTCAAAAACGGACATCGCTGGCGGCAGCTGAAACGATTCATACAAATTGACATAAAAGTATGACGTCACAGTTTGCTATTTGTACTAATCGTTGTATGGAAAACCAAGTAAATTGCTGTTTCGGTCGCGAAATACTATGATTTTAGGTTCATAGTTGTCATACAATTTTGTTTCTATAAAAGCGTAAGGATTCTAATTGTACAATAAATAAATAAAACCGGCCAAATGCGAGTCGGACTCGCGCTCGAAGGGTTCCGTACCATTATAAAAAAAAACACTTATGTTGTATGGGAGCCCCACTTCGACTTGCACTTGGCCGGTTTTTTAGTATTTGTTGTACAATTAGAATCCTTACGCTTTTATAGAAACAAAATTGTATGACAACTATAGACCTAAAATCATAGTATCCGTCTGTCACCAGTATATATCTCATGAACCGTGATAGTTAGCCAGTTGAAATTTTCAGTATAAGGGTGCCCTATACAACAAACGTGATTGTTTATAGATAATGTAAGGAACCCTGCATGCGCGAGTCTGACTCGCACTTGGCCGGTTTTTTTACAAGCTTTTATTTGGACTGTTTGTACTTATGTAAGAAAGTATGTTTGTAGGTAAGTAGGTTAGTTGTCAGTCAACATTTGCAATCCATTTTTCAGTCACTTGCCGTTATCCAATTGAGCTGAAATTTTGGGTCAAGGTATAGTTTGGAAGACAATTCAATATTATGGTACCATGAAGTTGATCTGAAGATGGAGACAGAAGGTGGCCACGGGAATTCAGTCCTTGGGCTCGTTAGAATCGTCCCAATGAGAAGTTGATGACGGTATACAGAAAAGTACAGGTGGCAATAAAAACATTGTACGAAAAATACAACATTTAGTAGAAACCGGTTCTAAAGTGAATTGGTGAAGGTCTGATCTTGGGATACAAGAGGAATCAGGGCAACTTGCATTTGCTCTCGGAAACCACAAATTTGGTGAAGTGGATCTGATGATGATGGCTACGGCTGACATAAGGAAATCCTCAATGATGTAGCAACTTCACAGATTTAATTCGGACTTAACGTAGCAAGCAACGAATGCTCGTCAAAATACACATTTTGAAGTGGAACTGGTGATGAGGCACTGAAGATAAGAATGGGACCCCTGAGGAATCAACAGAACTCCTCAAATATCATCGGCCCATACAAACCTACTTAGCTGTTTGCTGTATTAACCACCGCAATTGTTAGCTGAAAGGTGGTGAAATGGGAAGAATATGTGAAAATTCTATGTGTGTGGACGTGGAGTCGGTGTTTGTTGGGTACCTATATATATATATATATATTTTTAATGTAAAGGTCACGGGTGGGAAGAAACTACTTGCGCAATTTCAGTTTACGGAGTATGTTCGTATTCATATTTAAATTTATTCATAAAACCAATTTACGTTTCACCAAGGTGGACATAGATTGTACCATATATTATGTCCTTAAAATAAAAGGGACGTGAGCGACATTGAGTCAAATATTGTTTTTTTTAATATATAGATATATGTTTAAGTACCAGATGCAAGGTCATTTTTGAATCTTGATAACAAATTAAGATTATCGGCGGCATGAAACAATCGCCCTTTAGTGGCAATTCGACCAAACTAAAATAGACCAAACAATTCTGAAGGAAGACATTCTAAAATAACATACACAGTAACTTAAAAACATGTGTAGAGCTTACTCCAATGTTTTACAAGATGGCGTGCGAGACAACATATTGTAAAGGTAACGACGATGTTTTACGAGCTAAGAAATTAATTAGCAGTTTAGCTTTCTCGTAAAATTAGACGAGGCTCGCACGTAATCAAAGGGCCCAACATCGGATGAAGGCATTAAAAGAGGAAACACAACGGCCGTTTTGACATAGAAGCGTAGTCCCCTGTTTTCTCCTTGGATAATGGCAGTAGAGCAATTTTTTTTTCCATAAATATAGATTTAGGAATACATTGGAACATGTCAATAGTAACCATAGGGTTACTATTGACATGTTCCTATGTATTCCTTTTTTTCATAAATTTATTCTTAAAAGAGATATTAACCTTCAAAAACATAAAAAAATGCCAGATTATCCGCTGTGTTCAAACATCCAGAAAACAATTTTGACTAAATAATTTAAAAAAGGAAAACGGAACACGGCCAAAGCCTTTCTTTGACTTTTAATAAAAAGATTAGTTGAATAGGTCAAGTTTTGGAGAAGAAATCAGGGAACTACGAAACGTTTATTTTATGTACTTTTAATAGGTATAGGTATTTTCGGTCCAAGCTGTCTCTATCGCGCTCTGCGGGGGGAGGCTTGAGGTTGGCGCGACAGCAATACATTTTACAAATACCTATTTCTCAATTATCTCAACCTTCGTGTTTCCTATTAAATAAAAATAAACATTAGCTGGGACGCGAGTTCACAGACGTTCGGCAAAGTGCAGAGGTAGGTCTGGCAAACGCAGCGCGGGTGCCTTAAAAAGTTTCCTACTTACCGCATAATTATCAATAGAATGCGGGAAATATCCGTGATTCAGTCAGACACAATAAAAAATATTAATAAAACGCCAGATTGGCCGCCTGCTACAAAGTACGGCGTAGCAAACGTAGAATGAGACCCAAGGCACCCTTTGGCACCAAGGCTGCAGTTGCGCAGCCCATCTGATACGCAACAGGTATATGTTCTTCATGTTCTCATTTGATTCAGTTCCGTTGCAAGGCCCGGTCGCCTCACGAGTCGCAGGCTGTCGTGTCGCAGGTTGTGTGTGTGTTGGCTGTTAGGAACGCCCTAAGGTATCTCACCTCACCCGTCACGCGTAACGAAACTACACTTCTACGGTAGTTACCGAACGAATCGCGGCGTCAAGATATATTTGTGGGTGAACGATTAGGTCAGGTTAGAACAAGTTAAAGAACCGCGGGCAGCCGTCCACAAACGCGGCTTAATGGCTCCGCCAAGACTTGGACCGGCGGCAAGGGGCAGCGGTGTGCCATAGGTACGTGGGACCGTAATGGTGCTCCCATACTGGCCGTTGTAAATGTTATACAATAACGGCAACTATCTTTCTTCAAAATCATAGTGTTACATAGCTTTATCCTTGTTACACTATTAGTCCTTTAGCCCACTCCAAATGAACCTACGTTTCATGACAACACGATAAAATGCATGGCAGGTCGAGAAAGTTATGCTGAGCAAGAGAAAAAAAATGGCTGAAAGTTTGAAAATCCTCCACTTTGTCAAAATTTATATGTGTAGGTATATTTACCAACGTCATGTGACAACAGTACGAGACATTTGGCATCATTTAGCCATTTAATCGTAGAGAGAGTAAACCTAAGTCTGTCAGTCGTGAAATGGCCGGAAGTCGTGAACCTATAATACTCTGGACAGGTTATGGTAATAATAATACCACGTGCGAGCGAGCTGGTAGCATACAAATCTCGATAAGTGTGACAGAAAGGGAAATATCATTCATTGCCCTTGTCATAGTTCCACTTTTTTTTATTTGCCACAACTGATTTAGTATGAAGTTGTGGCACATAAACCATTACCCGTTCAAATTAAGTAGGTTGTTTATGGCAAGTCATCAGCCATTTTAAGACCAGTTCTTCATTTAGCTGCATAGGAGCCTTTCCGTCCCTCACTGTGGCATCACGTACAGCCTGTCCAGAGTTGTAATAGTTCATGGCTGGAAGTACTTGGCAGACGGTGCCAAAGGTGGCAACTTTTTCTCTTGCTGAGCACGACTTTCACTACCTGCTGCCATGCATTTTATAGTGTTGTCATGAGACGTAGGTGTATTGGGAGAGGATAACATTTATAACAGCCAGTGTAGCACCATAAGCATTCTTTCTATGAATCTCTGTCACTGGTCTCGTCGTTTAGGGGTGGGTATAAGAAGTTGATCGATCCCGGCGCCCTGTTCGATGCACGTCTGTGGCGTCCAATGGGATGCTATAACAATTTCAGGGTGATCTGCCCTTAGGTGCTTTTAAGTGGGAATGCCGAAGGTTCTTAGCCTTATTCTCACATCACAAGCGACAAAATTTAAGACTGATATTGTATGTTTTTGCGACCAATAAGAATTAATATTGCGTAATAGGGATAAATAAAATAATCAATAATTATGTATTTTCTCCAAAAATGATTAAAGATATCACATGGAGTAAAACGTAACACAAGAATAATCATAAAGTTATAGTCATTCTATGGTAAGAAAATAAAATAGCGTAGGTAGGTAATTTATTTCTTAATTTATTTCTTTTTATTGTCAAACATGTTCCTATTCAATATTGATTTAATTTTAATTCTAATTTTGATTTTATTATATTGTATTCTTATGGGTCTAAGATATCCGAATTAAATGATTTTTATTTTTATTTTATAAGTGTCCAAAGTTTTAATAGGGGGTATACTCTGACTCTGTCCCTTTTCAGCAAAACGCACGTCCCTTGATGTCACGAGTCTCAAGCGTTTTCTGCTCTCTCTCTCTCTATCGAGCAATATTTTGAGATATTTAACTATGATTTTAGTCATGAGGCATATTTTTTGCCTTCTTTTTTTGGAGTAATAATTAGGGCTCGCAGTCGTGACCGGGTTTCGTGTACCCGTAGCCGGGTCCCCATTTCTGTGTTAAACGGAAACGGTTTTATGGCCTGTTCGGAACGTGTAATTAGGAACCGTATAATTAAGACCCGGGATCCCACGAACACGGATCTTAATTTCACGCGGTTCCGTTCCGACCCGTTTTCGACTGACTGAGTAAATAACTAAAGACTCATTAGAAATTTATAAATAATTTTGTCAAATCTTACTAGCTCTAGTACCTACCCGTACCTACCAGGTAATGTCATAAAACCCTTTACCCCGGTACGCACGATTCGCACGAACAAGAAAAAACAAAGAAGACTTAGGTTAGGGCATAGGTAAACGCTTTCATTTATTTGTTGAAATTTCGACTTTATCGCAAATACATAAAACTTAATATAGCTTGGGAATTCAACGACTTGTTTATCAACTTTTGGGTTTACCAAAAAAAATGCAACTGATAATGCCTATCTAAATGCTAATTTTGCGTACATCCCGTTATGCTAAATATTTTTACCTTGTTGAACTACATCAATTATGTATATGTTTCAAAGTAAATCTTGCCGTTAATAATGAAAAAAACCCTTAAATACATAAATACATTTTTCCATAAGGCAATTTTACTCTACGAGTTTGCAAGTAATAAGAGTATATCATAAATCATTTTTGCTACAACTCAAACCGGCGCGGACGGGTCGAGTTGCCTTGCCCGTTACCCGAGCGGAGCCGAGATGAGAAACGTTTCTTGGAAACGGGACGGGACGGGACAGACGGGACGGATCTTGACGGGATTGTGTAATTCGGGTTCTTAGTACCGCCGGGCTTAAGGATACGTGTACACGGTTAGGCGTTTTACACGGATACCGCGAGCCCTAGTAATAGTACAATTAGAGTCCTCAATCCTATCATCGCAAATGTGATAAAAAACACTGTGTATTATGTCAAAGACGGAAAGAATTTAGCAAACTTTGAAGCAGTGTACGAGTCAATGATATCGAAAGTAAAGATACGCTGGTCCGAACAATATTCGCTTGACATACTGTGACGCACTGTGACAGCTGAACGGTACGGTCGTCCTGACACAGACTAAGGCACGGTGGCCCGAAATAGCCAGTGTCGGGCCACCGCATTGGACGAATTACTCGTGCCCGTGGGCCTATCTTTACGTAATAATATATATATCTATGACTAGTAATAGATGTTGTACTCGTAAGTCCGTCCATTCACGTAAAGAAATAATTATTTATTCAGTAGCAAGCGATGCAGCAGAAACAGTTTGCGGGCCATAACCACGACTCAATCCCACTTTACTTGCGTTTTACGACACCGGCAGGAATAAAACGTAGCACCAAACGAAGATACAGTTCTCACGACCAAGCACAAGTAAAAGACTACTTTGTAAGTTATCAGGTAGAGTTGAAAATTAAAGAATGAAATAACAATGTTTCAATGCTTATTTGGCGAGCCCATGGATGATTGGTTGATGAATGTTTGAAGTTTTTGAAGTAAGTATAGTAATATTTTATTGATATTATTACATATATACAATTCCAAGTTATTCTCAATGATGCATTACAAATTAGATACATAATGTAGTTACTATGCTCATCATAGACTAATATTATGAAGAGGAAGTGTCTGTGAGATGTAGCTTTGTAAGTTTGTTTGTTTGTATGTAATGGGTAATCTCTAGAGCTACTCATACGATTTCAAATAATATTTCGCCTGCGTATGGTGGATAAACATAGGCTATGTTTTATCCCGCGGGTTTGCCTGTGTTGTTTGCAATACGCAGGCGAGGCCGCGTCGCGCGGGCAGTTAGCATTAAGAGGAAACACAACGGCCGTTTTTACATAGAAACGTAGTCCGTAGTTTTTTCCATAAATCTATGGCTACTATGGACATGTTCCTATGTTTTCCTTTTTTTCATAAATTTATTCTTAAAAGAGATATTAACCTTCAAAAACTTTAAAAAATGCCAGATTCGCTGTGTTCAAGCATCCAGAAAACAATATTGACTAGATTATTTAACAAAAAAAAGGAAAACATAGGAACACGGCCAAAGCCTTTCTTTGATTTTTAATAAAAAGAATAGTTAAATAGGTCAAGTTTTGGAGAAGAAATCAGGGGACTACGAAACGTTGAGTTTATGTACTTTTAATAGGTATAGGTATTTTCGGTCCAAGGTGCAGTTGTCTCTATCGTGCTCTGCGGGGGGAGGCTTGAGGTTGGCGCGACAGCAATACATTTTACAAATACCTATTTCTGAATTATCTCGACCTTAGTGTTTCCTCGTTGCAAAGGTACTTCATATCAAGACTACTCGAATAAACAGTGACAGGAACAATATAATACCATTACCATTATGAACCCGTGAATATTGTTCTGAATATTTTAAAAGGTTGCGCTCGCAATGTTACTGTCAAATTCTCGACATTACGTCGAAACCAGGAACGTAAATTAATATATATTCTGTGTGTATACAGTGTACAAAACAAAGGAAGTTTTTCCTGTGGTCGATGGTCAATGGTCGATGGTCAGCTTTTGGACATGTAAGTTATGATTGAGTCACACAGATTTATATAACAGAAGACGCTGTTTATGCAGATTATAAGTCCATAGAAAAATGAGGCTTCACCAACGACCGAATGCACCAGTGACATTTGGGTCAGGCCGTAGATTTTGGAACATTTTATGTAAAATTTTGTCCAACGCATTTTTTTTGCCCTTAATATCTGCCTATACTTTTCAAACTCGTACATTATATTCCCCAAAAAAAAGGTGAATCGCGGTCACCAAAGATATTTAAATAAAGTGATAAATTATCGAAGTTATTGGTGGCGTTTACCCGAAAAATGGTGAATTTTGCATCAAAATCGCTTGTCCTTCGTGGTACTAGGTACACTGAGCATTTGTAAAAAAATAAAAATAAATATATTTGATAATCTGTTTGATTTGACGCAATAACATAATAGTCTGCTATTCGCCTTTTAAATATCATTACGTATTTCCTAAGACAAACCATAACATATTCTATACTGAAGAAAAAAAACGACTTTTTCAATTTTTCGCGTTTTTTTTCTACGCTACCATTATCTTCCCATTGTGTGGAGTTACATTTGGTAGGATTTGTGGTATGAGTAGTGGCAATACCAGAGTAACTTTGTCTTTGGTCAATAACGGGCTAGCGGCCGTATTTTGGTAAGGTTGTTGTCATCTGTGCTCCGAACTGGAAGGGTGCACTTTTTTCGCGTAACCGTTTTTTTAAGATTTCAAGGTAAGTTTATGTTTAAAATCTGTAATTGTTATTGTGCCTCATAGCGTAAAGTGAGAGTAATTATTCCAGGCTCTAAAGGCCCTAATACAAAGCTTATTTATTGAAATATTTTAGTTTTTATATGATTTCGCGCTACTAAATGACACCAGTGGCGCGAGATTCCGAATAATGGAGCATGCACACATAGTATTTCGCGTTTTTGGGTGGTCTCTTTTTCTTTTGACAAGGTTTGCAAAGCAAAGGCGGCAAATTCAAATATTTTACGTAAATAGTGCCATGCACATTTTTGCGCGCGGCTTGCTAGATTTTTGTAAAAATACATTTATATTCAAAGTAATACAAATTTTGTTTTCCATCTTATTCGAAACTTAGATAGGTACTGTTTATAATTCTGAAAATTCTGATAAACCACATGCATTATGCATGCATTGGCTTTTAAATCTCATCTCAATCTTCATCTAATTATTAAGTGACTACATCATAATAAAACACAACAAGTCAGTTATCTTTATGAAATTTGGTAATTAATTGATAAAGGCGCATCTTCAGTACTTAGGAGTACAATCAGTGCAGTGATTTAGGAGATATTAAGATGATTAAGAGAGAGTAGAGTTTGAGACTCGCACTGTTCAATAAGTTAACGGGTGTATTGTATGTAAGTAAACGCTCTTTTGTGCATAATCACAAATAACAAAAAGATAAGGACAAATATACGTACATACACACACTTGTTGGAACACGTGTTTTCGAAACCCTCGTAGACCAACAATATTAATATGAATAACTACTGCTTATATCTAACAATATTACTACAAGCATAGATAATCAAATTGATAACCTCGCTTTTTTTAGTTCTGTTAAAAATATTGTTGATGTATAAACTCCTTAACAATTTTACGTTACTTTTTCGCGTCACTTTACGCCACCAGCGGGTAAAAGTAGCGCGAAAAATGTACGCTACCTCTACGCCATTTGTTCCAAAATGTACGGCCTGACCCATTTGTATTTATTTGAGATGAAGAAGTAAGAATATATATTTTACTTAGTTATTTGTTTCCTCGAAAATGTCTTTCATATTGTGTAGGTATCTCATGGACGGTTTGACTTAGACTGACCTTGTAATGCATGTTGTAGGTAATTTTGTCCTGAACTTTGGCTATATTATGTATGTCCACCGGAAAAACGCGAATCTTAATATCTGTATCGCTTCATTTTTTTATTTCTCCGAAGATGGACTGCCCTTTGCTTATTTTCTTTTTTAGTTTCTTTTCATCTCAATTTGCAACTGATTTCCTTGAGTAAGGAAGAATAAGCGACGGAGCGTCCTTTTATAGTGCAGTCCGGGCCAAACAACTCGAATCTCGATAAAGCAAACGCTCCCAGACTCAAAGTAAATCGCTTCCCTTATTGAAATGTTAACGATTTCTCACCCATAAAAGCAATTACCGATGCATTTTATATACAAAGCAAAATTGCAGTGAGCTTTTATCGCTGAGACTTCATTATTTTTATTTACGATAAGGGTCAATACAATTGTTGGTTCTTACTTTTATTATTTATCGTTGATAGTACAGGGGTAGGTATAATAATGTGCCAACCGACTTGGATGTAGAGAGATACCCTTAAGATATATTTTGAGTAAATTAATGCTACCATCACAGGTTCTTTTTTAATTTTGGTTTAGTACCTAGTTTGCAAAAGTTAGCCATTTAGTTTAGCTATCGTTTTTTGCTTTTACAGTACGTTATTTATTTATTTGTACCTATATGCAGGTGTAGGTATTTCGCATTCCGTTAACAACTCAATTTGCTCAACTCTTTATTCAAATATACCTACTCGGTCCTCGGGAGGATTCTAAATTATTAAAAGCTTGTTAATGAGGCCCTAGGCCCTGAGAAGTAACACTTCAATTTTTTATTTTCATACATTGCTGGTCAAGCAATTTGTAATGTATGGAAATAAAAAAGGGAGCTGATTCAGCTTATTATATCCGTTTTTTTACTCTTAAGAGCCACAAGAACACGATTTAAAAAAATTATGAATCCTCCGGTGCCGTGTATTATAATAAAATGATTATGAACCACCGAAATGGAAAGGATCGAAAATGAACATAGTAAAGCTCAATTTTATGGAAAGGTTTAAGAAAAATATTCTTGTCATAAATAATCATTGGGCACATGATCCGCCATGCACGCTGTATATATTTCCATTTTATTCATCAGCTTAGTTTGCAATTCATGTTAACAGACAAAAACTCCTGCATATGCAACTATCCGGAAATACGCACGCAGTCCTCGAAAACATTCAGCCCTTTATAGGACATTCGTGTAAACATTCGATTCTTTATTCTTCGTTCTTTTTTCTGTACCGCTCCGCGTGAAACACGAGTAAAATGATTCAATAACCAAATTGATGTTCAAGGCATCCAATTATCCAATTGAAGTTTGGTGTACCGTTCTGCGAAGGCTTTAGCTGTATATTCGGGAATTTTCACGTGCGCGGGCACAAATTGATATTTATTTATTCAGCATAAAGTTGCAACTTGTACGTTCACCTCAATATCATAAATGTCGCGGGGCCTAGGGAATTATTGATACTGTCGTCCTTATTGACGTGAAAATTATAACATATTTTGTAGTGTATTATCGATATGTCTTGTAAAGTGATGTTAGAAGCTAGTCGGTCAAACGGATAATTAAACGGTCGCAGAACTGGAGGGAAGCGTAGGAAGGCAGCCAGATATAGTAATCTAAGTAATATTAGAAACAATCTATATATATAAAACATATTCGTGTTCGTTACACCATTTTTTACTCAAGCTCGGCTGGACCAATTTTTATGATTTTTAATTTATTGGATTTGTCTTTGCGCTGAATACCAGAATATCTAATAATAAATATATAAAATTAAGTAATATCAATTTTAAGATTTTAAATGGTAAATTCAGTTTGATTTGATTTGACGACGCTGTTTATAAGATTTGTTCCTGATTCGTCATATTCCTCATTGGTCATATTCCTTATCCGACACTTTCCTAACTCGTCATATTACTAACTCGTCATATGCCTGATTCGTCACATTCCTCACTCGTCATACCATGTAAAATACATTTGCCTGCACAAACTTGTTATAGAAATCCTCTGTGGTAAATGATAAGGACTTCTTCTTTTTCTTTCCCTTATCCCATCTATAATTTGGGGTCGGGTCCGAATGATAAGAACCTCTTTAGATAATTATTAATAGATGAGTGTTACTAGTTATAGTTAGATAGTTAGTTATTTATAGACATATCATGAAGTTAATGTCATTGCCATTATTAAAATCGGTTCTGGCGCTTCGCCGGCCTCTACCGGTCACTCGCTTCGCTCGCTCGGCTCGTGGGCGTAGGGTCGCAGTACACCTGACGGTGTATTTGTCCTAACAGTCAATTTGTATTAATTAGCGCTTGTCTAATTTTTATTCGTTTATTTTACCTTGTAATTAGAGTATATTGTATCTATACACATAAGTATATCGATCGATTCAAGGTCAAGATTAAGATTAATGGCCGTATTCATAAACGTACTACTAGCCTGTTTTAACTAAAATGGCTAAAACTTTGACATTTGTGTTCGTAAGAAAGGGACAAAGCACATTTTATTTAGCAGAGGCATTTTAAGTTTTATGAATAAGGGGGTAAATCTTTAATAAATATAAGTATTTTTAGCAAAAAAAGCTTCCTGGTGATGAAAATAGAAACTAAATAAATAAACACAGCCCACCAAAATTATTCGATCAATATACTTAAATAAGAATAGATTGCCAATGGAGTCACCATCATCCATCATTTATCAATTATGCAATCATTTGTTTAATTACCTAATGCCCTGCCGTAATGGGGGGAATAGAAGAGATCTATTTACATTTTTTTTTATTAAAAAATATCTTATTGATTCAGTTAACCATGTTTAATTAGTGTTTTTACATTTATATGTATAAATATTTAATTAAAAATCGCCTAGCTTCATAACTGACGTACGAGTGACACTTACTTAGAATTAAAAAAAAACCATCACGCCCTTGGGCTTAATAAAGGCCATTGTAGATCTACATACATGCGCGTTACGTTGCCCTTTACAAACGAGGAAGTGTAATCACTAATCAATAAAATAACGTGTTCTCTGTAAATATAGGTATGTAGAATTAAAGCTGAAACTACCAAATATGAGTTCACTAATGACTTGGCTGTAAAGTACCGTGCAGTCCCTACGCAAACCTTTAAAAATAAAATCACCGTCATTAAATCCTGGTATGCATATGTATTTATTTGCATATGCATTACAGAATACAAGGTGCAAAGTTCAAAATGGTCTAAGGAGACCTGGTAATGTTATGTCAACCCAGGAATAAAGATTTAGAAAATACGTGCATTACAGGCTGGAATATGTTGGATTTTTATTTGATGAATACTCATCTGTCTCATATGTATATCAAGTAGGTACCAAAATAATTAAGTAACCAATCACAGCTTTGAAAAAACAATGAACATAGGTAGCGTATGTGTTTTTGACTTAATTTATAAACAAAAGTGAAAACTGAGTAACTTGCCGTCCCGTTTCTAAATATTTCAAGCATTTTACGTTTGTTACCTCAATGCTTGTTTATATTTTTGGTTGTCTGTCTCCTTCCAACAAAGCTCTACATTAGTAAACTTTATTTGCTCACCCACTCCAGCTTGGTATTCCATATAACACAGGGGTTCAAAAATCCGAATTACATTATTCCTAATAAATAAAATTCCGATTATTAAAAACACGAAGTTGATTTCACCGAATGTCAAATTTCCGAATTATAATATTGTTTTTCGGGCCATACATACCACTTCGTGCTTTTCATTCGGAGTTATAAAAATCGGTTAAAAAAGCAATCGCAATTCTGAAATTCGGTAAAATAAAATTCGTATTTTTTAGTAATCGAAATTAAAAGTCTTAGGAATTATGAAATTCAATACTCCAAATTTCGAAGCGAATAGCGACGCGGATCTTAACACATTCACTACCAAGAATCGCTACGCGCTACGCTCGTAGCTGATTCCGTGGTTTTCATCGTATGTAGCGGGGAGCGACTACATCGTAGGCTTTCGCTAGGCGGGTTCCAAAGTGAAAGTGTTAGAGAGTAGTGTTAAGGCTACAATTTGGGACTAACGTCGTTAGCCGAGCCCGTGGGCGTCGATGACTCGGTAGCCCGGACATACTCCTACTTTTCGCAGAGTTAGTGTCTGCGCGTCGTTTTGCGGCAACGCCCTATCTATTATATGTTACTTTTCATTGTGCTTTCCTAAAATTTGGCTTATTTTTGGATTTATTAGTCCAGTACCGATTGCCATCTTAGGTACCTAGGCTACCCACTTAAGGATAGATTATAGGGAAATCCAAGATTATTCGGTGTCAAATCTATATACAAGTATTTACAGCTGCATGTAGGTAGTGAGGTCTGGTTAGCCCGTCAGGGCGTCGGCCGCCAGAGCCTCGTTCGTTGGTCAGCAGGGTGCACCCCGGGCAGGGTGAGGTTGACATTTGGATCAGCAAAAAAGAAGTTGGTTCTGTACCACATACAACCCCTGTACCCCATATAGCCCACATAGAGCAAGTTTAATAAAACTTTGTAATAATGTGTCGAGATATGCCATTAACCATTATCATTAGAAAAAGTAATTTTAGCTCCCTTTGTGTATAATATTTATGTGCAAATGGAATGAGTGCTCTCTGGCACGGCACACCTTTGTTACCTGCGATGCGATTCACAACCTATCTCGACTACTTCACTCGCCCCGTATCCATTGTATAATTGCAATAAATGAATTGAATAGAATTATTTTAAATTGATCTCGATATTTGTAACAAGTAAGCATTTCTAGAATTGGTTGTACTCACCAATAATTTTTTTTATGTCAATTACGGAAAACTTTTAATTTTCCTACTTTGTTATCAGTAGATATCACGATGATTATGATGATGATGAAAATGAGATTTAAAGGAACTTCCAAAAAGGAGAAAAATATAAGAAATTTCTTATTGACGTACATACTTATTCGGTACTATTCTAGAAATGCTCAAGTCAGACTTATATACACTGGTAAGTTGGTTGTCGGTTATTGTTGCGAATACCTATACCTAGCCCTTTACACAACAACTAACCTCACCTCACGTAAGTCAGACCTTCGATTACGCGTCGTCATTACTTATTCCGGCGTCAAGATACAGTAATTTTACTTGATTTCGGATTTTTTACTATAATAGCATATACACTGCTTTAAAAAAAATAAAGTCCGCCTGTACTTCGCTTCGCTACAGCTACAGTTCCCACAGTCGATTTGGGGGTGTGCAAAGTTTGCAACTGGTTGCCAGAAGCAAGTGAGTGGCCAGGGGTGAACGGTGAGGTGAGTCGTGAATGTGAGCCGGTGCATCGTTACTCACGGGTCAACGCGTCCGCGACCGCTTCACAGTTGATGAACACGAAATTCTAGATCCAATTTAAAAGTAACACGAGTACTCTGTTCGGCGACACCGATCATTTATTGATTAAATAGTGTCGGATTGTAATTCCAAAATGAACTTTATGTCTATTGGAACAAACGGGAATGGAGTATTAATAGAATTTGAGTCCACTCGTTCATGTTAACTCAGTATTGAAACAAACGCGAATGGAGTTTATCCTTTGGAGTGATAATGGAATAAGAGGCAACTGCTCTATTGAATCTAATAATACTAAGAGCACCTACGTAGCGATAGCGGTAGGTAATTCATTGATTAAATAAGGTGTCGGATTTCATTCCAAATTAAGGTGCGACCACATCGCTGCTCAAAATACGCTAACGCAGCAAAATATATGAAGAATACGTGACGCATACGACACGTCAACGCGTATACGCAGCGTTAAGCACCGGTGTGGTCGCTCCCTTATTCGACCAAACTAGGAACCGCGAGTAAAATTTACTTAGTACAAACGAGAACTGAGTTTATTCCCTTGGAATTTAGTGGTAACACGAACGCGTACTTCGGAGATAGTCATTTATTGATTAAATAAAGTCAGATTGCATTTCAAATTATTCGATCAAACTAGGAACTGCTAGTAAAATTAATTTCATGTATAGTGGAAAAAACGAGACCGGAGTTGATCCTCTTGAAGTAATAATACATTTTGAGTCAATTACCCAGTTAACTTAGTGTCGAGGTATTTGAATTTGAAACGAAAATAGAGAGTATTCACTACGGTTTTGAAGTGTCACCTGCCTATAAGTCCTTAATAGTGTCTAAATTTATAACGTCTTAATTAGTAAAGTTTTATTAATATTGGCTTCTATGAAATATTTGATGAGGTAACAATTTAACATTACATATTTTCTTTTTCTTCTTCATGTGTCATCTCCATCTCGGAGGTCGGCGACCATTTGTATGCCCATGAGTATATCGAACTATGTGTAGTAGCAAAATCGTTTTTCCGTGCTTTCAGCCTCCAAACACAAATAATATCTTGGTTGAAGAATGTAAGAGACGGTTCTTCGACCAAGATATTATCTTCTTCTACGACCTCTTTTTCCTACGATATTTTAAGTCTTTTAAAATTTCATACAATAAATTTTTATAAAATAGCGATATTTAAAACTTTACAGATCAAACATTTATCCATATTGGTCCAAAAAAAGCCATTCCCGAAGAGGTTTGCATTTCGTTTTCTCGTGCACGGAAGTTTATAACGTGTCTTTTTCACGAGGGCGTGGTCTACAAGAATCAAGACAATCCCCTTAATCACCCATCGTGTGATAATCGGTCCGGCGTCCTAGGCACAATTCACGGACCCGGACGACGAAATCACAGCGTCCATCGAAAGATGGAACGCTGCGCTTTCGGCGTCCATCACATCGCGTACACTTCGGCGTTCCCGCCGCCGGCGGGGACGTCCACCGCGAGATCGCGACAACACAGACACATACAGTCCCTATTCGTCCCGGTACCGCCGCATACCGGGTAGAGTCAGTCCGACCCAAGTCGGGCCTAGCTGAGTTTCTTGCTGGACTCTTCTCAGCTAGGCTAGGTTTTAGCGAACCAGCGATAAAACTCCCAGTAGTTCGACACCACTCACACCCCAGATTCGGTTGATACCGTTCAACCAATCTCACTGGAGCGCAAACTCGTAGAGTATTCCAGTGTATAAACTTCCCCGCGTGGTCGTGCCTCCAACCACGCAATTCGACCGCTATATTTGTTGCTATAATAAGACGGACCCAAGTCCGTCCTATTATAGCAACAGTCAGGTTAAAAAAAAAACACCCCCGAAGACTTTGCTCGTGGCGCGACGAGCAAAGTAAGTGTTTAATATATTAAGTTGAACTTCTAATGGTCAGACTTTATCACCATTCAAAAAACTAAAAGGTCATCTACGAGGTAGGCAACGGTGAAATTGATCTTGACGGACTCATTTTAATATTTCAGTTCAAGACCTAAAACTTGTTCGTACGAAAGCGACATGGATTAATCAAATTAATTAACTCACTAGGGGCTGAGGTAATGTTTGTTCCAATCCCGAGGGTGAGAGTGCCCTTGCGCGATAATATATATTACTTTCAAATAAAGTGTTAGGTGGTGACGTAAACACACCTTTGGTCTTGTAATTGGAGATTGTACAACTAATTAACAACTAAATCATATTCAGTGGATCGGATTCTGATAAAATATGGAACCAGCCCAGGAATGTTTTCTAATTAGTCAAAAATAATTTACTTTTGACTGCACTGCCGAACAAAGAACGTCGTTTGATTGACTAGTGACAAAATCGATACAAAGAATTGTAGCTCATCAACTCCTTTACTCCACCTTTCAAGCAAAATAACTAAAGTGTACGTAGACACAGGTATATGCGTGGCGGTAACTACAGCTGGCCCGATTCACGAAGCTATGACTAATTTTACAAGTTTTGCAGTCCCCAACCCGCTGTAGGCCAGCGTGGGGACAACTGCCCGTTCCCTCTCATCCATGACAGGAGGCCGGTGCCCAGCAGTGGGACGTATACGTCCTATATAATAGGCTGATTTATTTATTTGCAGTAATACAAACGGGTGATTCGTGAAAGTGTGGGAACGCGCGACTGCATCGCTACACTAGCCATGAATCACCTGCGTCGATACTGTATCGCGTTTATCGTTACAAAGTCGCCGTGTGCAACTGCTCGTAAAATTAAAACTCTGGAACACCCTGCATGTATACCCAGCTATTATGCACCACATCGTTTCGATAACGGCGACCCTAGCAATTACGGATTTGCCCTATTATGAGCTCTAACGTGGCTGGCTAGGCCAAACTTACTCTCTCTATTACCTGGGGAACAGTAGAGTTCGCCAGTTGTGTTATAGATGTACGCGTAGGAAGGTTTAGGCCGATTAGGCCTCTCCAGTACCACAGTACCCCTTATCGGGAACACATACATTATCGTATATATTATGACGTATTTTTAACGTCCTGTGGCTCGACGCTTTTAGTTAATTGGAGTAGAGGCTTTGTTCCAGTTGTGCACCGGTATGTGCACGAGTCACCGTGTCATATTCTTGGTACTGAACGCAAGACACCGCAGGGGTTATAACTATGAGTGTTAAGCCTTTCTCTATTTACTTATTAATCATCATATCTGATGACCCTCACTATCCTTCACCTGCGACCCCGTTGGAAGCCTGCAGCTCAGTCGCAACTTATTGGGGCATCTATCCAAAAAAGATCTTACAGATCATGTCCGCTTACCAGATCTGGGTCACCAGGACCAAGTGAAACAAATTCCCCAGCGGTTTGACGTCAGTGTAGTGGACTGTGTGATTGTCCAGAGGCGCGATTCGCGATCGTTTATGACATCTTGTTACATAGACATACTTAAATTGTGACGTGCCATCTTGTTACATAGACATATATACCTTTACCCGTAAGGGCATGCGGGACGAGTTCCTACGCCAAGTCAAGGCACGTCGATCCCTAAAAAGCACCCATATAGTTGGACAGGGACCGGATAGGGTGGTGTATGTCAACGAAAGACTTACCAGTGAAAACCGTCGATTATTTCGTAATGCCAAAAATCTTGCAGATAAGCGTAAATACAAATACTGCTGGGTCAGAAACGGGGCCATTTTTGTTAGAAAACGAGATGCAAGTGAAGGAAGCCCGACTATACGAATCCAATCAGAGGACACTCTCCGCGCGCTGGATCTCGACCTCGATGGTGGCCCGAACTTTTCCACTTCATCAGTACAATAATTACTGTCACTAGTAATCACTATCATATTGAAAACTATTTTCTGTTGTGTACACTTCCTTTATGGTACTGCTTACTTATATTTTTTAACATAAATAGTGCATTAGTTTTAATTTTTTCGCTGTTGGTAATTTCGCACTTTAAATTGCACATTTTCCAGCATGAGATATTCACAAATACACATATTTTCACACACCCCAATCACTTCCGGTGCGTTAGATATCTTACGGTTAACGTTTCTGATAAAAAAATCGTCTATTTACTGTGTCGGTATGGCATCTAAGATCCTGTTCTGGCTTCTCTATTCTCCCGATCTGCGATGGCCACCTTAGATTTATTAAGCGATATTGATTCTGCATATAAGGTAAAATGCCATACACTGACACTCCCTGAAAACTGCTCAGATATACTTTCGAAATTTACATTGAAAGTCTTAAATATAAACATTAGAAGTGTCCAGAAGAATTTCGTAAATTTTATTGTGATTTGGAAGAGGCTTGATGTTAGTTTTGATGTGGTTGTTTTCAGCGACTGTGTGGAGTTGTAGCCTACGTAAGCAAAAAGGGGTGTCCCGTTTTTTCGGAATTAGATGTAGATGACGCAAACTGTATTCTTGTCAATGTCCCAAACAATTTCAAGGTCATTGCGACATATAGGTCGCCCAGTTTTCTTAACCCAGCCAAGTTCGTCATCTCTCTTGATACAGCCCTAAAATCGTTATCGCCTACGCCATTTTTAATCTTCGCTGGAGATCTTAATATAGGCATCTTGAACTCTGCTGACTCCAACTCTTTCTCCTCAGATTATCTCTGTATGTTGGCTGAAAACGGACTTGTTTCATGCATTGATAAGATAACCCATCACAAATCGTGCTTGGACCATATTTTTGTAGCTAATCAGTGCCAGGCAGAATCAATCGTTTGCAATACTGACTTAACGGATCATGCTATTCCTATGATTGGAATCTCGCTCCTACTGCGGAATCGGCCAAATCCAGGTCGAACTAAAGTTGTGATTGATTACGTTTCCCTTGAGCGTGAATTACATAGTGTGGATTGGTCCCCGATCACCCAAACCTGTAACCTGGATAACGCAATGGAGTTATTTTCCTCAACGGTTTCAAGTGCAGTTACCCGGCATTCGAGATCTGTAAAGGTTAGCCGTTCAAGGTATTGCCTCCAACCCTGGACGACTCCTGGTTTGGTGAGGTGCTCCAGACATAAAGATAAACTTCATTTGATCTCGCGCGACGATCCCGATAATGTCACAAAAAGACTCGTTTACACGCGTTATAGAAACTTCTTCATTACATTATTAAGAAACCTCAAATCTGAGTACGATCGCAGGGATTTTACGCAACACAAAAACGTGCCCAAAAAACTTTGGAATACAATAAGACGAATTACACATAAAAATACTACGGTCTCCTCGGTGGAGGACTTGTTGAACGCAAGTACTTCCGCTGATAAATCCATTGATCACTGTAATGCTTTTTTCTCCACAGTAGGGTCCAAACTTGCAAGTTCGATACTTACCAAATTAAACGTCACCGAAAACTCTCTGGCCGCTAAGATCGATCGTACTAACTCTTGTTCCAATTCTTTTTTCTTTGAACCAACTGATCCACAATAGGTACTTGGTATTATTAACACTCTTGATCCAAACAGCGCCCCTGGCCAGGATGGACTGAGCAATCGCCTTCTCAAGGTGTTGGGAGGAGTTTTGTCGGAACCCCTTGCAGCGATTTTTAATTCAAGTCTGAATGTTGGTTTGTTTCCGCAGGCTTGGAAGACAGCGAAAACAAACAGATCCACAAAAGTGACGCGAATAACTACCGCCCAATCTCTCTTCTGGGCGTTTTCTCGAAATTGCTGACCTGAAATAAACGTCTGACCAAATACCTTGAACAAAATAGTTTTCTCTCGGATCGGCAATATGGTTTCCGACAAGGAAGGTCAACCGAGGACGCGGTGACACTTTTGACAGATATTGTTGCCATCTGGATCAGGGGCGATGCTGTGTAGGCGTTTTCCTTGATCTATCAAAGGCGTTTGACACGGTTTCGAGGCCAATCCTTCTTAGAAAGCTGGAAATTCTGGGCATACATGGAACTGCTCTAAACTGGTTTGCTAGCTATCTGTCTGATAGGATGCAGTGGGTAAGAATTAACCAGTTCTTGAGTAATTCGGAACCGGTTTCTTTTGGCGTCCCCCAGGGTAGTATTTTGGGCCCCACTCTTTTCATAACTTACATCAATGATATCACATCTCGTGCTCTTAAAAATAGCGAAGTCATCTGCTATGCCGACGATACCGTCATGATTTTCCACGGGGACTCGTGGCAGAGAGCCCATTGTGCAGCAGTGGAAGGCTTTCGACAGGTATCTGAGTGGCTTGAGCGTAATCTCCTCACCCTTAATACAACCAAAACACACTTTCTCTGTTTTCATAAAACGGCCTCATCACGCCCTCCTGATGATTTACGGGAACTGAAAATTCACGATCAATACTGTATTATCCCTAGAAATCATTTCGTTACCAGTTGCAGCTGTAATTGTATACACAAATCCCGATCCCTAAAATACTTAGGGATTGTTTTAGATGAAAAACTTAATTTTAAAGAGCATATAACACTGACAACTGCAAGGGTACGTAAAATGATTTACACTATGAAACTGCTAAGGGAGGCTTGTGATTGGAACCTCTTAAGGATAGTGTACAAGGGACTGTGTGAGTCTATTCTAAACTATTGCATCCTTGCTTGGAGCGGCACTTCTAAATCTGTCCTGATCGTCCTGGAGCGCGCCCAGAGAGCGGTGCTGAAGGTATCCCTTGGTAAGCCTCGGCGTTTTCCCACTGTGAACCTTTTTGATGAGGCCCGTGTCTTGAGTGTGCGTAGATTATATTTTTTGCGTGTTACTCTGTTTATGCACAGACAGGTTAGAAACTCTCCAACTTTCCCTGTATTGCTCAAAAAGAGAATTTTCAAGGTGCCCAAGCCTGCGTTCAAGACCAGTTTTGCAAAACGTTTTAAATCCTTCCTTTTCCCCCATATTTATAATATGTTAATTAGGACGTGTGATATTCGGCACTGCTTTGTTTTTGAGGCCAAAAAGCGTATTCGGAACCTGTTGCTTACATGGGACTACAACAAGTCCGAAAGTATACTTTCTATTTTAAGCTAAATTTTACCAATTCTTGTATGTCTAATTTATGTAGGACGAGTATCAAATCTAACGCACCATTTTTCATTTTTCATTTTAGACACATTAACTCAAGCATACGCACGCACACTCCTCCGTAGATACCTAAGCATATACACAGTTACTCACACACACATACACACACACATTTTAAAGTTAATGTCTTAAGATATATAGTTTACAGGATAATATTTAACAATTGCTGTCAAAAGTTACTTATATCCTATGTTTGTTTTAACTTTGATTTACGGACCGCACTTTATTCGGTCAATTCTATGTGTTTGGTTTACGTTTGAATTCTACGATACAGGCCTAGCCTAGTGTGGGGTCATCGACTTTGCATTTTTTTGTACTGAATCTTTCTGGTAATAAAATTTTACTTTACTAAAAAAAAAATACTTTACATACTTAAGACGTGCCCTCTTGTTACATAGACATACTTGTGACGTGACGTCTTGTTACATAGACATACTTATGACGTGACATCGTGTTACATAGACATACTTGTGTGGTGACATCTTGTTACATAGACATACTTGTGACGTGACTGTGGTTAAGAAAAATGCATGCCCGGTGCACTCTTCATTTATTTCAGCACATCATCGTTTCTGCCAGCTCGTTATATTGCCATACACATGGGTGTGATATTACAAACTGAAATATATATGCCCGGCGAACATTCTGTTTATTAAGGCGCGAAATTACGAGAACCTTAGCACAACCGTGTATAATGATATTAATGATCAATCTATAACTAATAAAAACATATCAAATATGAAATATTGTGCCATATATTCCTGTTAATAATCGGGTTTAATTTCATGTTCCAAAGAGTTATACAGGAAAAAATCTATCGGCCCTGGAGGGAAACTACCCTAAACCCTTAAGATAGCTCATTTTGCATAAAGGAAATATTATTTTATTTTCCCTAAGGAGAATAACTGCATTTACAGCTTTAATTAAAAGGCTTAGCCGAACCAAAAATGATATTTTTGATATTGTAGCTTTGCTAAATAAGTTTGTATGAAATGAATAAATATTATTCTGCAAGTAGGCCGTAATGGCACTTTTACAAGTTAAAATTCTACCATACGTTTTGGATAATCACCGAAACCGTATATCCGTTTAAAAATAAAATTTGCTTCGTGTAGAACGAACCTTAGGAGGGCCTGGATGCCTCGTGTAACAATTATTACAGAGGTAATATCATCTTTCAATTAAGCGTTTCAATTATAGACGCCTACGGTGCCTCGTGTGTCAATGACAGAGGTCATTTAGTTAAAAATAATAGATTTAATAACGTTTCGATTATAGAGGTCTTCGATCCCTGATGTGGCAATTACAGAGCTAATATTAAGAAAAAAAATTAAAATCCAAATATCAATCATTCCCAAAATTTCAAAAGCAGAAGTCTTTTGTTGCCAAGGGACCGGGACTGGCCATTTGGTTGCAATTATAGAGGTTTTTCAATTATCCAGGTCCCAGTTAACCATTTGGTAAGAGGTAAATAATTTTATAAAGATTAAAAATATTACAAAACAAGTCAGAGTTCAATAAATGAAAGAATGGTTACATTAAAATACGTACAAGGTCTAGACTAACTACCTAAAAGAGATGAAAAAGCTCTGCGTCATGCCCGCACCCAAGGTCCCCAAAGTATAAAGTAAAACTACATCCCGCTCTGCGTCATGCCCGCACCAAAGGTCCCCAAAGTATAAAGTAAAACTACATCCCGCTCTGCGTCATGCCCGCACCAAAGGTCCCCAAAGTATAAAGTAAAACTACATCCCGCTCTGCGTCATGCCCGCACCAAAGGTCCCCAAAGTATAAAATAAAACTACATCCCGCTCTGCGTCATGCCCGCACCAAAGGTCCCCAAAGTATAAAGTAAAACTACATCCCGCTCTGCGTCATGGCCGCACCAAAGGTCCCCAAAGTATAAAGTAAAACTATATCCCGCTCTGCGTCATGCCCGCACCAAAGGTCCCCAAAGTATAAAGTAAAACTACATCCCGCTCTGCGTCATGCCGGCACCAAAGGTCCCCAAAGTATAAAATAAAACTACATCCCGCTCTGCGTCATGCCCGCACCAAAGGTCCCCAAAGTATAAAGTAAAACTACATCCCGCTCTGCGTCATGGCCGCACCAAAGGTCCCCAAAGTATAAAGTAAAACTACATCCCGCTCTGCGTCATGGCCGCACCAAAGGTCCCCAAAGTATAAAGTAAAAATACATCCCTCTCTGCGTCATGGCCGCACCAAAGGTCCCCAAAGTATAAAGTAAAACTACATCCCGCTCTGCGTCATGCCCGCACCAAAGGTCCCCAAAGTATAAATTAAAACAACATCCCTATTTGCGTCATGGCCGCACCAAAGGTCCCCAAAGTATAAAGTAAAAATACATCCCGCTCTGCATCATGGCCGCACCAAAGGTCCCCAAAGTATAAAGTAAAACTACATCCCGCTCTGCGTCATGCCCGCACCAAAGGTCCCCAAAGTATAAAGTAAAACTACATCCCGCTCTGCGTCATGCCCGCACCAAAGGTCCCCAAAGTATAAAGTAAAACTACATCCCGCTCTGCGTCATGGCCGCACCGAAGGTCCCCAAAGTATAAAGTAAAACTACATCCCGCTCTGCGTCATGCCCGCACCAAAGGTCCCCAAAGTATAAAGTAAAACTACATCCCGCTCTGCGTCATGCCCGCACCAAAGGTCCCCAAAGTATAAAGTAAAACGACATCCCGCTCTGCGTCATGCCCGCACCAAAGGTCCCCAAAGTGCTTGCGGCAATTGAGACCGGTTGGACGAGCCATGACCCAGAGCGGGGGTCAAGACCCCTCTCCCTCAATCCCCACTGCCCCAGGGCCCAGCTGTCTCCACAGCAACCCGAAAACGAAAGTTGGTTACAAGGCAGAATACTTCGTGTGTTTGAACTTGGTGGCAGAGACTAACCCCCTTATTCATAAAACTTAAAATACCTCCACTAAATAAAATGTGATTTCCCTTTCTTAAGGCGGGATTCCACCTATGTGCGGCACTGTGCGGCACAAGCATATTCAGCACAAAAATGCTTAGCAGCGCAGAGCGGGATGTAGTTTTACTTTATACTTTGGGGACCTTTGGTGCGGGCATGACGCAGAGCGGGATGTAGTTTTACTTTATACTTTGGGGACCTTTGGTGCGGGCATGACGCAGAGCGGGATGTAGTTTTACTTTATACTTTGGGGACCTTTGGTGCGGCCATGACGCAGAGCGGGATGTAGTTTTACTTTATACTTTGGGGACCTTTGGTGCGGGCATGACGCAGAGCGGGATGTAGTTTTACTTTATACTTTGGGGACCTTTGGTGCGGGCATGACGCAGAGCGGGATGTAGTTTTAATTTATACTTTGGGGACCTTTGGTGCGGCCATGACGCAGAGCGGGATGTAGTTTTACTTTATACTTTGGGTTGTTTTACTTTACACCGGTGGAATCCCGCCTTTACGAACACAAATGTCAAAGTGACAGATGAGGACAAACGAGTTTTAACGCCATTTTAGTTGAAATAGGCTTGTAGAACGTTTATGAATACGGCTGTTTGCTTACAGAGAATGTCATCCTGTCCTCTTTGGACCGTCAAGTTATCCGGGTGATCGTCGGACGGACATTTAGTGTCGCCCATTTAGCCAGGGCCTCGGTAACGAATGGAACTCGAATGCTGCTGCGATCAATTTAATATCTGAGCTACAAGATCCGAAGAACCATGTGCTGACGCTTAAATGGCTACCAGACGTATGTCCTGGACCCGACGCACGCCTAAGCAACCGTAACGAACAGGCAGAGCCGCCTGACACTACTGTTTGTCGTCTAAACACACATAGAGAATTGACTCTAAACAAGATTTGATAGTGTCGTCGAACGATTTCAAATCAGTGTCGTACATAAAATTGATAAACTGTCATTATAAAGGTTTGGAGATGAATCTTATTTCATTTGATGCTTACACTAAATAAAAAAGTGAGAAAAAACATAGTTTATTAGTATTTTTTGTGCGATATCATGAATTTGTGATATCTCAGAGGTATATCAAAATTTAACACATATAGCTAAAGTTTATGGTGAAATTTCTTATGCAACGTTCTGAACGAATAATAATTTACTTTAAAATTTAAAAAGAAAGTTGTAACCAACTTCAAATCAGTAGGTACCCAAATCACTTAAAGTGCGCCTATAAACTTTGAAGAGTTCCCTCCATTAGTCCATAGTTTTAATCGCGGGGAAGGGGACGTTTGATACTTTTCATCCCTGAAGTCATCCCCTATGGGGTACAATGGGGGGCGGAAGTTTGTATGGACATAGACGATATAGACGAGCTCCACGCGGACGAAATAACGGGCTAAAGTTGGTGTGTAATATTTGTATAAAATGCGTAAGTGGCAGTAAAAATAGGAAACAAAGATTGAATAGGAAACAACCCTATTATTACATAAATATGATATGGTAAGTGAAACGGTTGTAATTTGGTGCGACATGCAATTTAATGATTAATTAGTAATAATGGCAATTATGCTGATTAAAGGACTGAACCGCCTGACTGGTCTTACCTTGTAATTACCAATCGTGGTACTTCCATATCGGTACCTATAGGAATTCAGTACTTTTAAGAAAAATATGTACAATGATTTTTACTTTTGTTTCGCCAAACATAATTGTTTATTGGCGAGTAGTACACTCATTTTCAGTTTATTTATTGTACCTAGACATCTTAAGCATGCATTATAGGTACTAAATATTCACATTCAAATTGTTTTTCTCATCACATATCGTGTTTTATAATAATATTGTTATTGACTAGCTTCTATTCAACCAATCTGTTACTGTAATAATATTCCTACATCTTTATTCTAGTTTACATTAAATTATTTTAAATAACATCTAATAGCAACTCCTTTAGCCTTTTTTTTAAACATATTTTTACTAGTGCATTAATTTTCCGGAAAGATGGTATTTAATATTCTAGGTGTTATATAACTTATAGTCCTTTTACCATAGTAGTTATTAGCTTTAGGCTCAACGTAGGTCCGGCGCGTCGTATTTCTCAGACCGCGGGAGTACACTCAGACCGATTTATGTTCAAACCGACTTGTGTGTGCTTTAGGTGGATGTCACACTGCGACGCATCAATGGACGGAGGTGCGTTTCTCGTTGTATACAAGTACCTCAGTTTGTATATAAATTCCGCGTGGTACGACACACTGCACCGCACCTCCGTCCGTTGATGCGTCGCAGTGTGACGACCGCCTTAGGCTAAGTTCAGATGACCGCGCGGCGACGCGCGCTCCCGCGCGATTCAGCTGTTCACATGGCGGCGGCTTGCGCGCGGCAGTCTAGCGTGAACATTCAGTGAGAATCGACGTGGAGGAGGCTATTTGCTTGTGGGTTTTATACCGCAAACTACGACGTCGTCGTCATTGAAAGCAAAGACGATACTGGGTGCACCCTATTTTAAGTCACAGACTTTCTTTAAGCCTGTTTTTGACTTTCTATCCCACACTAAGACTACATGAAGATCGATTTTTCAACTACTTTAGGATGTCGATTGCATCTAAATCCAAAAAGCATCTCTTTTTTCAATTTCGTCAATTAGTAAATCAGTAGATATCCCGTCCTCCATTTTCGTCGCTCCGTGCGTCCGTCCGCCTCAAACCGCGCGAGTCAACTGAATAGGTCGATACAGGAATGCAGATCTCAAACCGCGCGTCACCGCGCGGCGACGCGCGGTTCAAGATCTTGCGCGCGGTGCATGGCGTTGCGCGCGAGCACGCGCGGTGACGCGCGATCATGTACACAACAACATTGATTTGTTACAATCTCAAACCGCGCGCCGAGCCAATCGCGCGTTGTCGCGCGTTCATCTGAACTTAGCCTTAGCGTCGATGTCGCTTTGGCGGTATTGAAGCATATTGTTATAAATAATACTATGTAGTCCACTTCCACTTTTGCCACCTAATATACCATAGCATGACTCCAGAGACTAGGATAAGTTTTACCGAAACAAAACTTTACGATCGCGTTTGCGTTTTACCCTCAATTTGTATAGGATTTGACAGCTAAGCGCGAACGCGGTAGTAACGTTTTGTTTCGGTGAAACTTATACTAGAGCCTCAGAAGACATTTACTTCCTTGTCTTGTGTACGAAAAGGGGTTTACGATTAAACTGCACGAGTAACTGTATTTTACTTTTAGAAATTAGTGCTAGTCTAGAGCTTGTGACATTTTTCTCTGCTTTCATATCAGAATACCTAATATTTATATTCAACTAATGACGATATATACCTAAGGAATTCGGAGCAATCTCACAGCATCTCAGCATAACAAAAAAAACTTCAGTTTTGGTGCAGGACTTAAAGATGCCTTGATTCGATTCGATTCGCAAAAATCACGCCCCCTTTTGAGAGTCACGCTTATGCCTTCCGCGCACGAGGAAAAGATATGCAGCACAATGGCTTTTCGGAAAAAACGAATAGATTAATATCTAACTTAGTGCACTTTTGTTTATATTTCATTAAGTGATATTTTAGATGAGGTAATTACCATACCTAATTGAGTCATTCATTGAGTCGTAAGATAATACTATACGTATCGTTTGAGTAGGCCGAGTTAAAAAAAGGAAAATAAAGACCCAACAGTGGTTTTTTTTCTATTGAGGAAATTTTAAGCAATCATGTATCGATTAAATCAGATAAACAATCATATAGTCGAGAATCATATATCTGAAAATCAGTCCTTATTGTTTCCTAAGTAGTCCTTGTTGTTGTATAGTCAGAACGGCGTTTCAAAGAACTTGATGTTTTCCAATACCCGCCCATAACTATCGAGATGCAGGTTGAGCACTCTGAGTAGCTATGACTACAATTCAACAAGTTGGACGGAAGCATTGGAGGCAGCATATAAATAGGAATTATTTTTATCCGCATAATCAGCAGCTTTGTTTAAGCAAATTTCCGATATTCCGAGATTTCTTTCACCGGTTTTGCATTTTATTTTTGCTCTGACTAACTAGGCTATTGAGTTTACAATCAGGTGCCTATTTACAGTTTACAAAGTTTTATATATATGTATATATTAGTTTACCGCTGAGTACTAATTAATTTTTAATGATCAAGCGAACATCACAAGCCGTTTATCACAGCCCAAAGGGGGTAAGAAAATTACGAGAACTATATTCCTTTGCTATTCCTCTATAAAACATGCAGGTATATTAGCGATGATGAATTGCGAATAATTACAGCACACCACCACCAATAATGACAAAACCTCGACACGTGTTTTGCCCCTCTGCGAGGTATCATCAGGAGAAGCTGGCAGGAGATATTGCTTGCACCACGTCCACTGAGCAAATGAGCCGTCCTTCAAACTCCTCCCCTCCCGCAAACATCTTAATCCTTACTTAAACCCACTTAAACAAAAAACCTGGATCCGCGACTGGCTTCATAATATGACATGGTGACACAAAAGTGGTACATACCGCTGGTAATGTAACCGGACGCTTGGAGAGCTCGTCGGCCGGTGTAATCTTGTCGAACGGCCTTAGGTAGTACACTAGGATAGCGACGGGGATCGCCAGAGCAGAGAAGGCCCCGAACAGGGCCGCTGCCAGCAACCAGATCCAATCTGGCATTGTAAATATCCGAATATCCGAATACCTAGAATATAAAAAAAACATTAACAGATCCATCATCAGCCTTTACACGTCCCACTGCTGGGCACAGGGTATGGGCAGTAGTTCCCACGGCAGGGCACGTTGGGGACTTCACATACACCTTTAAATTTCTTCGCATATGTAGGTGCAGAGGTTTCCTCACGATGTTTTCCTGCACCGAAAAGCTGCTGGAAAATATCGAACTATATTCAGTAGGTATAGTATAAGTTCCGAAAAACTAATAATATGATATGGTAGGTATAGCAGAGCCTGCTTACAAAGATAAGTGATTTCTGTAAAAGGTATAGATAGGTAATAAGGACCAAATTCTTGGCCAGCATAACACACTCAATAAATTTTTCTATGAAAGATTTCCGTTGTGTCACGAAAATTAACCATACAAATCTATGGTTAATTTTGTATCACAACGGAACTTTGTTCACTTCTTCAGTTTATATGGCTAACTACCAGGCTAAGTATTGGCCAAGTATTTGGTTGCTCACCCAGATTAAGTTAGTGCTACTTTTTACTTCTTTGTATATCGTATATTTATATATATTATATATTAGATATTTAAGTATAGTAACTCTCATGTATTTATTTATATATTAGTACTATTATTGCTACTATATTGTAGGCGCTTTTTACTGTAAGCCTTTTACTATATAAATAATGATATAAATAGGTATCCGAGACGGGATTCCATTCCACCACTCTAGTTTGACAGCCGCCTTTGTTAGAACCACTAGGCTACCGTAGGTACATATAAATAAATAAATTAGTAATATTTCTGCGGTGGACGCAAACAAGGCATTTATTAATTCACAAAATTCGATATAAAATACTTTTCATCCATTAAACAGATGGGTGACGGTCGTGTCTCTATGTATCTCTGACTACCAGAAAGGATCAAATTGCATCTTGTTGCAGCATGAACACGATAAACACCTGTCTAGTTAACGTGATCACTTTTATGTCGGACATTAAAGAATTCGTCCCTTACTAGCAACTATGTTAGTGCGGGAGGGACGAATGCTAGCTAGGCTCGACCGAGTGATGTTTGCTCCAAAGTATGGAACAAACAAATCGGAAAAGCCTGTACCGGCCACTACATTGGGCGAATTGCAGCGCGGCAAGTGTTTTATCCGATCATTGCGCGGTCGAGACGCGCAACGCGCACTGTGGTGAGTTGGGATCCAACGCAATGAATCAGAAAAACCCCCCGTGTGGTGTCGGGTTAGAATTTCATCACACCCTTTCTTCCCGTGGGCGTCGTAAAACTCGACTAAGGGAGCAGGGTTGAAGTGTGTGTTATGGGCGATGGGCTAGCAACCTATCACTGCAATTACACATTTTTTCGATCTTTTATACCCACATTTATGCTAAAAGTGGCGCTGGAACATAAGTTTCATGTGCTCTGCCTACCCCTTTTGGGAATAAAGTCGTGAATGTATGTATGTATGTATGTATGTATGTATGTATGTATGTATGTATGTATGTATGTATGTATGTATGTATGTATGAATCAGAAAAACCGCCGCCGCGGCCACGCAATGTCGTGGCCGGGCCATATTATTATACGCCTCTTTAGTCATGCAAAATAGGTTGCCTGGGATCGGAGTAGATGGAGGGTCTACTTTGACTTACTAAATAAGCAAAAGAAGTAGTTTTTCTAATAAATGTATTCTATTTCAAGTCCCCTTTAACAATCGAGAGCTGAGGTAAAATTAATTAAGAAAGCTAATTAAAAATCTCTCCAGCCTAAGTGCTCTGAAAGTGAGTAATCCGAGATTGTTGCTTGGACAAATTAACGAGTAGGATCGTTCTCGACTACCTGGTGTCGACTGATAACTTTTGATATTCGGCGCTTGTACTTTATACTAGTGGCTCTGTGATCTGTAACTCGCGAGCCTTCATTTCTTTTTATATCGAGAAAATAAATAGTCAAAAAGTCTATATATTTATTTTAAACACATTTGCTCCTAACGTGCCTCTTATTACGTCGGATTTAGGCTCATGATCCGGGTATTAAACACGCGTGTTTTATAAAATTACGGTATTTTTAAATTTTTAATTGTTTTAAACGCATTTGCTCGTAACGTGCCTCTTATTAAGTCAGATTTAGGCTCATAATCCTGGGTATTAAACACACGTGTTACGTTGTACGGTTTTTTGAATTCTCGGTAAATGGATTCTTACTCGACTAAACCAGTTTTATATTGACAAATATTTATGATAGTACATTGTGATACAAGTGAGGTATGTTGATAATTACATCAGAAGCGCAATTGTTCACGTGAGCCGCAGGTGAGTGAGAGATGAAAATTTTATAGGCCTGCCAAGTAATTTTCTTTACTTAACGATGGCAACAGGTTTTTACTCACATATTGTACTATCGACAACACAGCTGACTGACCATCGGTGCAACTTAAGTACATTGTAATAAGGTAAAGTATATAGTACTTAAACACAGGATGGTCAGTTAACAGTGTTGTCGTTTGTACATCGCCAAGAATGGCGTCCATGGTCGCAACGTGACTTAATCGGGATATAACCATACGTAACACACGTGTGCCGTAATGTTATAAAACACGCGTATTTAATACCCAGGATTATGAGCCTAAAAGCGACATAATAAGAGGTACGTTACGAGCAAATGTGTTGAAAACATTGTTAATGCGTGTTTGGTTATTTAAAAAATGTTAACCTTTGGTGAAAAGAAAAGTGATAAAAAGAATTGACGCTACTGGTCATTCTTGGCGATGTAGGTACAATCTATGAGTAAAAAACTGTTGCCATCAATCATGCCTGTTGCTAAAGAAAATGACTGAGGCGCCTAAGAAAAAATTTTCATCTTATGAAAAGGATTTTTTCCTCGCAACTGTGTTGAAAAACGTCGCATGAAACGCGTGAGCTTTGATAATTACATCCACGGCTCTCTTATCACGCTCACCTGCGGCTCACGTGAACAATTCCGCCTCTGATGTAATTATCGGCATAGCTCACTAGTATCACGATGTACTATTATACTATAGGTACCCTAACTGTGAGTAAAATGATTAGTCCAGATTAACAACACACTATTTAATTAGCCAGCATTTTTGAACAATTACATGTGGGATCTCTGAACCCCAAATGCGGCAATTCTGACGATTAACAAAGCCATCGAGATGAAAATGTGCTTTGTCGCTAAAGATTATTTTGTTTGAAAAATCTGCATCCCTGTTTTGGCGGTCGATAATGCATTCAACGAACTCTCTTCGTTGTCCATGATCATGAGGCTTCAGTTCTTGTGTTATTTGAACTTTGTAAGCATGGAGATGCAGATCTTTAGTGAGTATACGCTGGGGAGAGCTTTTTGATGTTTGCAATTCTTGTCCACGATGCCTAATGGATGTTCCTGGATGTTCACGGACATTCTGACACACTGATTCGATATTTCCATTTGAACGGCTTGTTTTTGGACGACCAGTGGAATGAACATTGAATTGATCCATTCTCCCTGAATTTTGCAACCACTCTGCTCACAGTTGGTGAAGTCAAGTCAATATTCCGACCATATTTTGCACGAAATTTTCGAACCGTACCCGCCAAACTTTCATTACTTTTGAAATATTGTTCAATAATAAAAACGCGTTGGTCTTTCGTATAACCCGCCATTTTTACAAACCCTAAAGATTCAGCTGTCAAATAGTTTTTTTTAGGGTTGCCAGCACTAAAATACAAAAATGGCGGCAAATTGAAATCTTGCGTCCTTTTTGGGACACCCTTTATTAGTAGGAAAAAATATTGAAACATATGGAAAGAGGGTGAACCTAACTTTATACTTCCATCTTCCGAGTAGACAAATAAAGGCGTCTGCGAAAGTAGAAAATCGTTGAGCTCGCAGTAACATCATCACCAGAAACCCGCCTCGCGGTTGCTTACGCCGTGGGCGCATTCCGCTACATACGAGGAAAACCACGGGATCGGCTACGAGCGCAGTGCGTACCGATTCTTGGCAGTGAATGTGACTTACAAAGTAACACATTCAGTGCAGGGAACCCGATATCGGGTGCTTACGCCGTGAGCGCTTTCCGCTCCATACGAGGAAAACCACGAAATCGCCTACGAGCGAAGCGCGTAGCGATTCACGGCACTGAATGTGTTATAATAAAGCTTTTTATTCTGACACCGATGAAAGTATACAAAATAACATTATGATATACATATTTTTCAAAATGCACCAATATCGGTCGCGTCTTTTGGCGTATTATATCAACCTCTAATCAGATCACTTAGCTCATTCTACGTCAGGCTACGCTCGTAGCGCTACGCCGCAGCCCGTAGCAGCTTAGACTCTGCGTGTTGCGAAAGGCGCCCGTAGCGCCCTGACGCATTGTGTGTCGTGATTAGCGCAGAATGGGTTAGACCTAATATTTGATAATCAGAATGTAAATCTGATGACTGCAATACATACAAAGTGTAACAAAAATGGGGTATGAACCGATAAAGGGCTTAACAGGTATCGTGTTCTGACAAGAAAAAACAGAAAAAAAAATTGACGCGATTTTTTTTTACATTACTATGGAGCTTGTTGCCCCAGTTAGCCAACGCTCCATACTACGTAAAAAAAAAATCTTATCAGAACACGATACCTGTTGAGCCCTTGATCGGTTCACACCCCATTTTTGATACACCCTGTATATAACCTATTGCATAGAACATTTATTTTGATACCCACGCGTATTTACACTACATAGTTTGAATGTATTAACGTCATTACGCGGGAAACCGACTCCTTAGAGATTGTCTACCGGCAGTTTTGGGGTCCAGCGGGCGTAGCATGGTTAACATTTTATCACATATCGCCATGGATTATGCGAGTGCGAGAGTGACGGATGTCTTATCGACAACGATAAGTGATAAAATGGCAACCATCTTAGGCACGCAGGAGACATACCTAACTAGATACTAAAAGATTACGCCTCAGTTTCCCGTAACAACTGCTGCTGCAAGTTGTTACGGGAAAATTACTAAGTAAGCAGTGTCTCGGAAACGCGGTCAAGTCATCGACACGGCCTGTTTACGATCGTCTTCAACCTGCCTACATCACCCAAGACCCTTAACTAAGCATTATGTATGGCGAGTCCATAGAAAAGCTACTCGCACTCGCAGCAACTGTATGAAATCGCACTAATCACTAATCAAAGTGAATACAGGCCATTAGGCTGTATCTGTATGGTGTGCGTGCTGTAATTAACCACAAGTGAAATTAAAAGGATTTTCAAAAACCCAACTGGTATTTTTTTGTACTTTTTGGTAATAAATACAGCTACTTTTACGTAAAATTTTGGATATTTAAGCGAACATTGTTGTTAAGCCAACTTTTTTTATCGTTTTTAGTATACTAAACGAATGTTATACCTAACTAAAAATATATTGTAGAAATATAGGATTTTAATACAAGAATAAATGATTTTAAAATACCTAAGTATTCAACGATATCCCATTGACATTGTTCATGTACTTCATTATTTGTTTTTTTTTTACAATATGGCGTCTGACGGCCGCCATTTTGCATTTTGATTATTGTCTTGTCTTCAGTGGCACTCGCAAGATTAAAACAGCATTACCCTCCATTTTATTGCGGAGTCGGGTAAAATCAACGACTGACGTATCAGATCAGTGTCACAAAAATCAAACCCGTATCATAGTTACAAGTGGACGCACGCAAAGGACCATATTCTCAATAATTAGTTAGCCTGGTTACTCGGTAGTTAGCCATACAAACTGAGGAAGTGAATAAAGTTCCGCCGTGACACAATAGTTAACCACAGAATAGGGATGTAGATTCAAAATGTATTATTACTTCAAAAGAAAGAAGGTAAAAAAATAATATATGACTATAGTTCGGGTATCTCTATCTCTATCGCACTTACATTACTCGTGGGACAGGGATGCTTGTATACGAATTTCGAGTTTCGATTTTCGTGGAAGCGCCGCAGATTCATAGGCAATCCATTCACATCATTCATTCATTCTGTCGAAGGTGGTACGTCCGATTTGCATCCTACGATCCTACAGTACAGACGACCGATCCCTACGCGGACCATAAATGACCTTGACCTGCATTATTCTTGCCTGAGCCGTCGGTAGTGCTATAGCGGTCTTTAGATCTATCTAAATTTAACGGGGATGGGAATTAAACTATCTCGCTCTAATGAGTGAGATGGTTGAACTCCCCTCCCCACTTGGTTGCTACCTGTAGCGCACTAAATTAAGACAGGTCTTAAGGCCTCTCATACTCGTTATATCCATTCATGAGTCCATTTTAAGACTATACTGACGACCGGCCTTGCATTGGGCGGGCACCGGCCAGATCAAGGTCACGTTGCCAGACTTTCTCTACTTATGGTAGAGAATTTTGCGAGCGTCGGGCAGCTGTATTTTTGCCCGGACAATTGACAATGACCTCGATATTATGCAAGGCGTGTGGAGCCACGCTTTGCTTTATCCGCTAGCGTGGAAAATGGGAGGCCATTATTTGACGATCAGAAACTTATAATGTTATAGTATACAGGGTGGCTCATTCAGAGCGGTCAGTATGGGAAAGGCTGAAACTATAAGATATACGAAGATCTGTTCTTAGGAACCATGTCATCGATTTTAATAACAAGAAAAATTGAATTCATACATTTTAAAAAACTTGTACTCAGCTCGGGAATCGAACCCGGACGTTTTGAAAAAAAAAAACTAACAATATTTCTATTTAGATATCGATTGTGTAGGTCTTAAGCAGTAAATGTTTCTATGAAACATGATATCTAAAATGAATAAAAGGCATTGTTTAATAAAAACACCTAAGCAAAATTTTAAGTTCGCGCCAAAACAATGACACTCCAATGTTTTTTTCTTTTTTTTATTGCTATTCGGCCAGTCACACGAAGACGTTCCATTTTCAAATGAGGTTTATCACGTATCTGTATCTGCATACTTAAAATAAGTATGTAGCGGGCTTTTCAATTTATTATTAGTGTTTGATTAATAGAAGTAAGCAATTGCAGTCATGAATAGATAATATTATCGCAGATAACAAAACTTCCGGAATGGTTTAATGCAATGCCGATGCCATATGATATGTAAAGCGGTGTATGTAACAAGTTGCGACACCAGCAAAGAGGTACAAACAACCATAGAGACAAGTTTACATGCCTGAACTTGTTGAATATTGTAATGGTGGTCACTTCGAACACCTACTAAAATAAATTAAAGTATGTGAAAACAATGCCTTTTATTCATTTTAGACATCATGCTCCATAGAAACATTTACTGCTTAAGATCTACACAATCGATATCTAAATAGAAATAGTGTTAGTTTTTTTTTCAAAACGACCGGGTTCGATTCCCGAGCTGAGTACAAGTTTTAAAAAAATGTATGAATGCAGTTTTTCTTGTTATTAAAATCCATGACATGGTTCCTAAGAACAGGTCTTCGTATATCTTATAGTCTCAGACTTTCCCATACTGACCGCTTTGAATGAGCCACCCTGTATACTCGTAGGTGGTTAATAATAACATATGTTTTTTTGGCCATAATTTTATTTATAATTCTCTATTTGCTTATTTATTTATGAAATAACAATAATTACATTCTTTATTGAACAAGTGAGCGAAGCCAATGTAGTTCGCCGTTCCAGCTTGGGCTACAATTCTTTTGTATGTCCGGATGTCCCGCTGTCCCGCTAGCCAGCTGTCCGGCTGTCCGGCTGTTCTCGTCCTCTACATGTCGCATTTCTCAAATTTTGTGAGCAGGTTCATTAGCTTTTTAATTTTTTTATTACATATTTATTTATTAATAACTTAAATTAGACATGAATAGTTCTTACTATTGCTACATAGGTACTGTATTGCTCATTGCTCCACAAAACTACATAGATAGTTTGACTTAATTAGATATAGGTATAGTTTTTTTGCGGATAAAAAGATCTTGACATTTTTTTTAAAGCCGCTTTCAGATCTGCACCTCTCAGAACCACTCGTAAATATATGATTCAAATAATAGGACCTAATAATCTTTTACAAACGCTAACCAGTGCGGCAGGTCGAGCTCGTTTTCTTGCAATTAGAGAAAAGAAAGTCTGGCTGTAAACTTACCATCACCCGCAATCAGTGCTGTGCAATTCTCGGGAATATTCCCTTTTTCCCGGGTATATTCCCCAAACAGGGGAATATTGAAATACAAATTAGGAAAATTAATATTGTAATAAAAGTAATTAAAATGAATAGTGCGCCTACAAATAAAATGCCTATCGCCAAAAATTAATTCTGACTTTTTATCTCAATTTCAATTACCATTTAATATGTGAGTATTTTCATATTTTGTATTCGTACTATCGACAACACAGCTAACTGACCATCGGTGCACCTTAAGTGCATTGTAATAAGGTTCTATATAAACACAGGATGGTCAGTTAACAGTGTTGTCGTTTTTACATATTTTATTGTTTTTTTTTATTACTTTGTAATATGTTGTATCGTTTTTGTTAGGTACTTGTAGAAGTATGTCAGCAAAATTTGTTATTTTAAGCTGGGGGAATATTCCCAATAACTATGGGAATATTCCTGGGAACAATGGGAATTTACTTTTGCGGATAAATTACACCGGTTAATATCTTGGTAAAAAATCAAGGGCCCAAGTTATCATGGAATCCCTGATTGCAAATTATAAACATGCACAATTTCAATATTCCCGTATATTCCCTTGTATGGGAATATTCCCTGGAACGGCACATCGCCACCAACAATAGGTATATGTACTGTTGGACAGTTCATTCAGATTGGCAACCAGTTTGCGGGCTGGGCATGCGACGAATGTCCCACGTGGCTGTTAGTGAGGTTTTGGACGGAATCGTAGGGGCGCAAGCCAGACTCGCACTTGACCAAACCGGTATGTAGGTTTACTACGCCGATTAGCAACTTCCTAATTTAGACACGTCGTGGGAAGGCAGCAAGTGGTCCTTGCCCGCCAGTTACTCTAATAACGTCTCCCGTCTTGCCCTTGTCCTGTCACGGGCGCCATGTCAGTGTAACGGTAGGGTAGGCCTATTTATTGTTGTCGTCTTAGGAGAGTTGGTGAATTTAAAGACAACCTTTCAAATTCACTCGTACACATTTTTTTGGTAAAATATTACATAACAAAGTAAAAAATTGCATGCGGCTCATTATTTAAAGGGGCTTTTTATAAATGTCTTCATTGAAGAAACCTTTTTTGTAAGTTGGTCGATAACTGAAGCAGGTCGTGAAACCGGCAAAATATTCATGACAAGAGGCTGTTTTTTTTTTTAATATACACCATGTATCTTCATAAACGTTCAATTTACATATTTTAGCTTAAATGCCGTTAATATTCGTCTATCTGTCACATTTGTGTTCGTAAGAAAGGGTGTACATTTTATTATGAATAAAGAGCTTATGGCTCGCAGAAAAACGTGTAATAATTAGCCAACATTATTATTCAAAGACAGTGAATGAAAGATAAGAATTATGTTTATTGAATAATTACCTAGCGGTTCTATTTATGACCTTTCTTCGTTTGCAATTTAAAGCAGTATCTTACCTAATGAAAGGCACTGAAAGTAACTGGGTCATAAGAGGCGGCTCCGCCTTAGTTCCATTATATTTCATCGTGCATTTAATCCATTGCAAGGTTGTACTGGTGGGAAAGCTATAAAATATGGGAGTATTGAATTCACCGCTCATCGTTACCCCGATTATTTGGTTGTCATAAATAAGTGGGCCACCAGAGTCCCCTGGCCGGGCCTGCTGCAGCCTCGTGGAGCACTTTGGCGCAACACATAGAGCTGCACCGTAATGGAACGGTATCTTTTCTAGATCGCAAGGCACTATGACGCCTTCACCAACTTGCAAAGGCGTGATTTGATTCGTCATTATTTCATTTAGAGTTACACCTTCTATTTTTTTCTTTGTATATCCAAATCCAGCGTATTTAACCGGTAGTCCCAGCAGAGTTTTGTAATCAAGCGCCAGAAATTTCGCGTAAGGCCGACTTACTTTTTCTATGTAAGCTAATGCTACATCATTCGCTGCGACTGTCCCTCTATTGAATATATAGCCAGGATGAATAAAAGTTTTGATGACTTTCGATGATTTAGTACTGTTGCGTGCTGTTAGGAAATTGCCGTATCTTATAATTATGGGTACTTTATGTAGAATGCAGTGGCCTGCTGTGACTACCCAATTTGCAGCTATGAGGCTTCCGGTGCATAATCTGAAAAAGGGAAAAATGTCCATTTGCAGTAGCACCGCGAAAGGGAATTCGTCTGCTACGTCCGGTTTTCCTTGGTACACTCGGAGATCGCCTCGTTGCATGGCGCGACACGTAGTTAGAACTGCCACCAGAGTCAGAATAACTTTGCCAGCCACCATCAGGGATTTGCTATGTTTAAATATTTTACAGCAAAAGCTTAAATAAATGAAATCAACCGCTGTACGCGTGTCACCTTGTGCACAAGTAGGTATTTGCAATTATTAGGTACATGTTTTATATTGCGACTATTTTCATGGCGAGAATAGCTTCACTAAACCTATAAAGTTTGAAAATAAGTGCTATATTGTGCAACGCACAATAAATAAATAAAGCATTACCACATTTAAAATAATATTTGTATACAATACTCTAGCTGTTGCTCGCGACTTCAGTCGTCAGCGTTGAACTTGTTATCTTCTATAAGTATATCTTCGAGAAATTATTGCTATAAAATTTTAAGCGCAAGCTTAATTATCGCTGTTCCAAGCGTCGGTTAAGTGTGTGGTAGATGTCTATCTACCATCTTAAGAGATGATTTTCCGAGATAAAAACTATCATAATATCCTTCCAATACTCGCTAATTTCACCTATATTCGTTCAGGGATTAAGTGTAAACGGTAACAGTGCGATGAGTTCGTTAGTTTAAATTGCTAACTCTAAATTGAAAAGTCCGTTTTTACAAATATAAATATTTAAAGGATCTTCAACAGACGTTACTGCTTAAATTGTGCATTTTTTTCATAATGTGTTAAAGATTTTTTTTTTATGTCTACTAAAGTACATCACTGGATTTTTTTGCCTAAAGCCGCCCAGTACTTTTACTTACGTTAGTCCGGGGTACCTTGTATAGTTTGAAAGCAAAATTTTCTTATGCCCAAACCAAAGGTAGAACTTTCCATCTCCATCCCCAATCGCCATTTAACGGTGTTAGAGAATAAATTATTTTGATTGGCCAAAAAATAAAATCCGTACTTTTAATCTAACATTAACATTCTGTTCTGTAAGGGTCGTATTTCTAACTTAAACTACTTACTACTTTTCTAGTAGCAGTTGGATTATCTATTTTGACTAATTAATTGCTTATCAATACATTTTACGTAAATTCCAAAAATAACTTGTTCCCAGACATACCTCCAAACCCTTTCAACCTCCTTAGAGGATGAAATGTAAAAATAGCTGTAATTGGTTTTCTGAATTTGACGGAAGTTACAGTCACGGGCATTTTACTCAAAAACTATGTGAGTGTATTTGAATGAAATTTGCAGTAAAGGTGTATTTTGTTAGCCGCTATGATGATGTCTATTGGTGCTACCACTCCACACAATTACTATGTGCCTTTCGTACAAACATTTAAAGAACGAGGACTCAGGTATGTCATACTAAAATATTAAATTAAATAATGTCACAGAAGCAGAATAGCAATCACCACTTTTGCGTGACATCTAGAAACAATTCAGTTTAAAAATTCTGCCAGATATCCAAAATAAAATCAACAAAGGCAAGAGACGAGCATCGAACTCCCCTGGGAGGTCAACACCACAATCACCTGCAGAGAAGAACCCAATAAAAACCAATCGATGTTTTCCAGGTAAGTAATCAGAACACGAATGCCAATGCCATTTATATTTTCTCCAACGAGGGCAAACATTGTTAACTTACTGCTCGGAATCATTGGAAGAAAAATTAATGAGCACTTTCGTTCAGTAACGGCATCATCAACTTCTGCACCTCGTATCACTTATTCACATGGTTTTCAAATGTGCATTTTAATAACACAGGGGCAGAGTTGTGTTTACAACAACGCAAGGCAGTACGAGATCGCTAAACAAACCGACACTGTATGCTTATTTGACGTTCGTAAACTCTGCTGCAGCGAAATAGAGTTGTGGTTACATATTCGCGAGAGAGAATGCAAACATGTTTTTGCTGGCTGTACTCGGGTTGAAAGCAATTAGTCTATTGTGAGTTTTTGATGGCATCTAGCTTGGATTGAGTCCCCACACGGGCAGTTTTGGATTAAGCGTGAGTGCCTGAACACAGTGTGTTCCAATATCTAGGCATTGTGGCGTGATTCATAGCACATGCATTAACTCTTGACCTTTGGCTCCGATTGCCCAAACTTTGATACCGGTTACTATACTTCTCAACCGAAATTTATCAAAGTACTAGACTCTGTTATTGTTATGTACAAAACAATTCGTTTTCAACGTTTATCAAACAGTCAAAATCGTTAGTGTTTTTTTTCATAGTCATATCATTATTATTAGTTTTTTTTTTAATGTTCTATTGTGATATAGTAATATGTAGGTACTAAATAAACTACGTCAATATTAAACAAACACTATTATAGAGAACGCAAGGGATTGCGGCTGTCAATGTGACATGCAGTTGCACATAGGTAAATCATTTATCTAAGGTTATCGCTTCACGTAAAACCAATCAGGTTATCTACTTATTTTCAATCAAGAAGTTTTCATTGAGATTGTGCAAACATTTAAAAGGCGAAAATTCAATCGCATTGTTAGTCTAAGAAAATTAAGATGAATATGGGCAATCAGGGGAAATAATTCGTGTAGTTTTGTAAATTGGTACAATTATACCTTGTGGTGTCCAGATAAACATACTAAAAGTCCTCGAGGGTGGGGGCTGTGCTGAGGGTGTAGGAGGGGGGTTGAAGGTACCTTTTTTCAGATTTTCGTACATATCTCGAATATCTTTACGAATAGCGTTATAATAACTTGAGACAAAAGATTGTACATAAAATTTCCTACAAAATTGGTCATAATTATTTTTACTCTACGATCAATACTTTGGGAGCTACAGGGTGTTAAAGTTAACAAAGAGGTAAAAAATAGTCGATTTAAGAAAACGTCGTTTTTTCGTAGTTGTTCATCATAATTCATTTTTGTTTTAGGATTAGCAAGCTTAGTCACCTGCTTATCGTACATACAATTCCCATGTCGATCCATTGAGAATTTCTTAACAAAACAAACAAATAAAGCTGCAAAACCACTGATTTTTCAGACATAGTTGTTCTCCGGGAAAGAGTGCAATTACGACCTGGTGATGTAAGAAACAAGTGTAGGATCTCTCTGTGTGACCCCCAGGAAAATCTGACATTTCAAGATTTGCCTCGGGGTAAAAAGTTGGAGTACAGCCTGGCTAAACGGTCAGACCTAGGTCAGGAGTGCTCGACCAAATGTCAAAGGCGTGCAGTTTTTGATGACCATGTTCATCAATTACTCTGTCAATTATGTACCGGTGGTCCCATTGTCACCAAGTCAGGATCTCAGGGAAATTATTTTATTTATTTATTTTATTTATTCAATTATACGGGACACCAACAGAGTATATAAGCTGAGTATATAAATTTATCTGTAGCACAATTATTATTTGGGATTTTATGTACCCCAATTATAGGTGGACACATCATTGTCATATATTATTATTACTAATTAAGATTTATATAATTAAGATTATTACATTTCATGCATAGTTTTCAATAATTTAGTGAAGTACAGTGTATATTAAGAGTAAGTTTTTTTTTTTAACGCTAATGCTAAACCTACAATACAAAATTAAGGGCAACCCTCAAATTGTATAGGCACGCGTGTAGAGATTTTGGTGTTTTCTATTATAACTCGTGTATTTTACCCTCGGAAGTTTGATGAAGTGAAACTGATGATAAAGACTACAGATGACTTTTTTGAAGTACCTACTCAATGATGTAAACCTGAGCCCCAAGCCTATTGTCTCACTAATTTATTTTCTGTTTTGTCTTGTTTAATATAAGTAGGTACCTACCTACACGATTTTTTTGTCAAAAGTCTATGAAAACCTCGGGTAGAGACTTAAGTATCTACGTCAAAGGTTTTGATATGATTCTGTTGAAGTAGCAACTATAATAAAGTGCTAAAGGTGATTCTGGTACTTTTGACTAATCGACGTAGCTCCTCAAATACTATCGGTTCGCATATCTCTTTTTGTAATATACAACGCATTTGCTTTCGGAAAGCACTTCATAGTTGGTTAAGTGGAAAGGACATGTGGAAATGTTCATGTATAGACTCCGTTATCTTGTCGCACTAACATTGCTTTTCCGAAGAGCGTGAATGTTATTTTTATCGACCATCTAAATGTCGATAGTGTAATACTTAGAGTTATATGTCCCTGATAATTAGTCAACTGATAGGAGGATCGGATATAAATAATAAAAAAATAAGAAATAAAAGTTTCGGGTGTAAACAATCGAAATTCTGTGTTATTCAATTTATTCCAAGGGATATTGGAGTAAATCATGAATTATGTCACATCCATATTAAACTGACCCCGTATCATGGTCGGCCTTATCACGCGATAAGTGACGAGAAAGAGCGTCCGTCTCGTTCTATTGAACGGTGTCAGCCAGTGACGGACGCTCTATCTTGTCACTTATCGTGTGATAAGGCCTTCCATCCTACGGGATCTGAACTTGGTTTGCTTTTTCGCCTTTTAAATCGTTGTTTTTTTGAATCTAGATGTTGTTGTATGGTGTCTCATTTTGGAACTATTCGTAAAAATCGTAAATTGTAGTATGTGCAAAACAATTCATTTTCAACGTTTATCAAACAGTCAAAATCGTTAATGTTTTTTTTCATAGTCATATCATTATTATTTGTGTTTTTTTTTAAATGTTCTATTGTGATATAGTAATATGTAGGTACTAAATAAACTACGTCAATATTAAACAAACACTATTATAGAGAACGCAAGGGATTGCGGCTGTCAATGTGACATGCAGTTGCAAATAGGTAAATCATTTATCTAAGGTTATCGCTTCACGTAAAACCAATGAGGTTATCTACTTATTTTTAATCAAGAAGTTTTCATTGAGATTGAGCAAAGATTTAAAAGGCGAAAATTCAATCGCATTGTTGCATTATATAAACATCGATATCGAGACGGTCGATAAAAAATACATTCGCGCTCTACGGAAAAGCAATGTCAGTGCGACAAGATAACGGGTTCTTTCATGTATGTGGTTGGGCGTAGTACTGATTTGACGACGGCTACAATTTCGTTTTAAAAGTAAATTATCATATTAGTGATTAGTACCTTTATATTTTTCAAAATCATTCTAGCCGAGCCGAGCTACGCACACCGAAGCGGTCCGTATCCAAAGAGCTCTACATGAGAAACGTCGTAACGCAGAAAAGCGTGTCTTAATTGTAAACTCGAAGCAAAGAAAATGCTTTTGCCCCTCACTGCCTCGGAAAGCCGTCTTTTATCCTTTAAAACCAGGGAGCAAAAACGCATTTTATCTACTAGTGGGGAAAGTAATTTGACCTTGGAGCGTATTCAAGTAGCTTTTGACAGTATAACAAACCGTAAAACGCTCATAATACAAAAAAATCACAGATGATGTTATTTCTGTTGCCGCTATAACAACAAATACTAAAAAACAGAATAAAATAAATATTTAAGAACTTTTAAATAAATGCTTGTTGCCTTCATCAAATTATCAGGAGCTGGGTCTCAGAATGTATGGGAAAACTAAAATCCGACTCGCACTTGACCAAAATTATTAACGTTATTTATTATTACTGTTAATTTTTTTAAATATTATTTAAATCAAATAAAGTTGTTTTGCATGCATTGCATTGTGTTACACACGGTGTTACAAATGTATTTTACTTCTCGTGTGTTGAAACACTCGCTACTATTTTAACTCGCTTCGCTCGTGGTTCAACTATAGCATCCTTTCGCTTGCTCGTGTTTCAATTCCACACTCTTATTTTACACGACTTTGCACCCTTGTATAACAAATAACTATTAATATTCATAAAGCATTATTGCTGCAAAGCACTATTGCTTTGATATTTTCGACCGAGCGGTTTGTGAGTTAGAGAGAGGTACAATTTTTTCGACTTTCAAACTAACCCCCTTATTCATAAAACTTAAAATGCCTCTGCTAAATAAAATGTGCTTTGTCCCTTTCTTACGAACACAAATGTCAATGTGACAGATAAGGACAAACGAATTTTAACGGCATTTTAGTTAAAACAGGCTTATAGGACGTTTATGAATACGGCCGTAAGTGACTATCTCCCAAAATATTATTAATCGTGGAATTTTTGATCTTATTTTCAAAAACCTACCCGACGTGGTTCGGCATCGAAACTAAATCGCACTTTGAGGCACTGAGTGCGGGTTGTGGCTGGATACAGTTCGCATAATTAGTTTTGGTTGATGCCGAACCAGACTGCAGTTCACATAATTAGTCTGGTTTGATGCCGAATCAGACTGCGGTTCGCATGATTCGTTTTGGTTGATGCCGAACAAGACTGCAGTTCGTATAAATACTCTGGTTTGATGCCGAACCAGACTGCGGTTCGCATAATTCGTTTTGGTTGATGCCGAACCAGACTGCAGTTCGCATAATTAGTTTGGTTTAATGCTTGACTAGGCTGCAGTTTGCATAATTCGTTTGATTTGATGCCCAACCAGACTGCAGTTCGCATAATTAATTTTGGTTGATGCCAAACCAGTAAGACTGCAGTTCGCATAATCAGTTTTAGTTGATTGGCAGATGTGGCTGAACGATATGGAGCACGCGCACGCTTTACCGATATTAATGTCCTAAGTCTTGCTATTGCTGTTCATAATCAGCCGACGCACGCTCAGCGCAAGACTCGGATCCAGTTTTCGCATAATTTACATGACGGGCATGTCACCCGCACTAAATGTAGTACTTAAATAATGAATTCCTGGGATTGAACCGAAGGGCAGTTAATGTTTGCAACAGTACAGTAGGCTGCAACGTGGGCAAAATTGTAACGTAGGTAAATTACCTATCAGATGAGTATGTACAGGGAAATATTGGATTTTCAAAACCTACCTATATAATTGCTAAAGTTAGCCCTTAAAAATCATATCAAGCCCTCAAATAAGAGTAGATGGCAAAGAAGGTTAGATTGATTGTTCATGACTACATTATCGTGGTCAATGCCTTTCTAAGCTAATATAATTTAACTTGAGCTGTTTCAAGTTACCTGTTTGTCTTTGTATTTGTAACATCGAATTATTCAGTTTTAAGCGAGTATACTACGCGCACCTTTCTGTATTATATCCTATTTTTTTAAATGTTGACTTGTTAAACGTATCCCGGCGAACCTTGATCCCTATTACAGCTATCCTCTCCGTACAATTTAAATAACCTTGGTGGTCCGCTTTCCATACATAACGTCTTGACATTCGCAGGCTAACGGCGTGATATATATTTGAAGACAACAAACTTTTATAATTTGGCTTTCCATTTGCGCGAAATTCCCCTTTCCTAGAGTAAACTTGTATAAAACTAGGATAATTTGAGAAATTAGTCAAATTAGTTTGCGGAAGTGTAAAATAACTGAAATTCATGCCCAATTATTCTCTTTGTTTACTTATGTAGGGTATTACTTACCATAACAAGAATGGATTTTCCCTTTTTTGTGGTGGGTAAATACCTAAATAAAGTATACAGCGTATACAGTCAGAAAGCAAGAAACATACTTTTTGGCGCATTAGGTATTTATGTTACACTTAATTCTGTAGGTGCAAGACTCCAACAGTCATTAACGATATGTTCATAAACACAGTCGGCAGCTGCATATTTTATAAATAATTATATCTAGTTCTATCTACTTCTAATTATATTTTATAATAAATAAAAGTAAAATATCACACTCATAATAAAAATCTCCTTCAAATAAATACGTGCATGATTTAAAAATACATAACATTCGCTGGTGCATAAACATAATAAATTAAATACACAAGTCCTGGATGTGTCAAAAATCATCTGTTGCATTGAATAACAACAAGAATGAAATAATGAAAGTAAAGGAAAACGAAAGGAAACAACGTTCAATTTGATAAAGTCGATTCTTCCATGGATTAACTAAAAAATCAACTCACAGCCATGCATGGTCTCCTTAACGACTCACCTTTTATAAGATTTGCCTAAAAACAACAAAAACTACCTAAAGACGACTGATATTATACTAGACAACAATTGACGACAAACATTTAACTTTTTAATTCTATAGTGTCTACTCGTATTTGGGGTAAAAGACCGTGATTGAAGAAAGTGACGATTGCTACATTTTCGAGGGCAAGCCGGGACACCGGCGCCGCTTGCAGAGCTCACATTACTGACACTGGCTGTGAAACGACTCTGCTGATAAAGCACCTTGAAGCCGGCGCGGGCATGCGCGCTGTCACGCCAACTGGAGCAGCCGTGTTATTGGTGAATACCGGAGCGCCCGATGGGTACCAAAGCGTTCTTCACTCCGCACGACAAGCCGTCGATCACCGACGCTCATCTAAAGCCGATCCAGCAGCTTTCAAAAGTATAATAAGCTGAAAGCAAACTATGCATTTAGTCACAATAGACTGCGTTTGATGAGTGCAACGAAATTTTGAAAATTGGCACAGAAAATTGCCAAGAACGCTTGCGCGTAGGGCCGATCGATAGCCGCCATATTATTATTTTCCAAAGGCAAAGGTATACCCGGGCCATATGTAAGCCACGGCACAAACTGGTCTCACTCAAATGCGTAGAGTTCAGATTGAAATGCAAATCTAACAACTTAACCTGGGTACGGGTCGACATTAGAACAAATTGTTTACCGGCAAATGTCAATCTAAGTTCATGTTTGCTTTGTACTTTGTTCATATTTGCCATAAACCACTCTAGGTAAAGGGTAAAAAGTAACTTCCGTTTGGGTGACCCGTATAGCTGACAGGCATAGAAGTTATAATCGTCTGGCCACATAGTAAACTAGTAGTCCGGAGCGATGGAGAGAGTAGATTCAACACCTGTCGGCAGTCATCGTTACTTGTTCTTCTTGTTCTTTGATTAGCACATTAAGTAATTGCCTGAGACAAACATTGGTCAACTTGCGATCCTTAGTAGGTATGCCAGAGCGTGGCTGATATGAAATAATGTGAAACTTTATAGGTAAGTTTCCTTTTCTCCAGTCAATAACTTTGTTACTTAGAGTTGTATTTCAGTAGTTGCACATGCTTAGTGAAGTTATTGACATCCGTTACAAAATGGTCTATGGGACTAAGGGTGAGTTTCCGCCAGAGCTGTGCAAGGCAGCGGATTGATGTTTAATTTCCTCGCACACCGCTCGGCTGCCCCGCACACCTTTGGTTGATGCTTGATACTCACCTTTAGTGTGGTAGTTTTAGACAGAAATTGATAAAGGCGGGCAGGTAGCTAAGGTAACCGCGGAATGTATAGCTTATATAATGCCGTAGTACGAGACTGGCTGCGCCATTCGAGTTAGCGAGAAAAAGGGCACAAACGCCATGCAATCCGCGGCGCTTATCCGTTCAGCCGACACACAATAAGTTCTCTCCCACGCGGTAATTTGCAAGTGAAATAGTTTCTGTCGATTCGAAATGTCAAAATATTCAAGTTTTCACTTCTGCTGGCACTCCCGGAGTGCAACCCTGTCTTTTTTCATATGGCGACAATGAGGCCTATCAAATAACGTGTCAATTATAAATACTTGAAACGTCATGATATTCATGATTTTTGAATTTCTAGTTTTTCTCGACAGGAATCGGTGCGGTGGTCAGACTCAAAGCCCCGTTATAAATAACCAGACCAGGTGGAAAATTTTATCAACGAAGCGTTTTAAAGGTCTCGCGGAGCGACTACGGCCTAATTGTTCGGAGATCGAGTTACATCCCGGATATTGCATCAAAGCCATCCCGAGGTGCAATTTAAACTTGTAATATTTCCTTTCGTCCGACGGAAAATAATATAATTATAGTCTAGCCAGCCAACTGCCCGCGACACTAGAAAACGGCGGTAAATTTAAAAAAGCAGTGAATTTTCCGCATTTCATTTTGACCCTTCCATTCTAATGAACCTAAACGAAGAAACTGATTTTTACAAGTACGTAATTTACGATTTTTGGTATGTTGACAACACTGCAGACACAGTTATACATATAGTTCGTCACTAAAACGTTTTGCAAGTTGGTAAAACAGTGTAATGTTACAATTTTGCCCTTCTTTTTTTTCTTCTTTTGTTTTTATTTTGCTGGTGGAGTGTGGACTTTACCTTTTTCGATGTGATTTGAAATACAATAACCCCAAGAAACTGGAAAGTCGTATACTTATAAAGCGCGTGAAGAAGTTTGTTAATTTTGTCATGCAGTCGCCATGCGGAGCGGCCAAAGCGCTCACAAATATCTGAACACGTCTCTATTGTCGAGGCATTAGAGACGTGTTCAGATATTTGTGAGCACTTGTACAACTGGTGCCAAACAATAGATAGCTGCAGTTGCAGCAGTGCGTAGAAGTAGATTGCTATGTAAAAATATGATACCAAAAAGTCAAAATACTTAAACTGGCATTTTATGGAATTTGCTAACTATGTAAACAAACGGTCATACTGAAATTGACATTAAATGTCAATTTCAATAAATTGTTTGTTTACATAGTTAGCAAATTCCATAAAATGACAGTTTAGACTGAACTTAGAAAAAAAAATGTAAATAAAATAAAATAAATAAAAAAATGTACCTACAAATGACTCTTCTTCCTTTTTGGACAAATTACTCTTTCGAATTTTTGTGCGTTGCTGTTATTCGATATTTCGGTGATTTCTGGTGTGAGAAAGTGGAAAACACAAAAAAATATATTGAATGGTACTTTATTACTCACAGTAATATATTATGCTATTCAATGGCCTGCTAACACTGTTTCATAAACGTACATTATAAACAACTACGAATAACATACACATTTGATTACGAAGCGATTACATTGCAACAACATTTACATTAATTAGGTAATACATAATAATCTTATTTACGCGTCCGAGAGGGCGGCTACACCTGGCAGTACCTTACCTGTAATAGAAAGTTACAATTGAACTACACGAACACTACACAACATTTCTATATGTCTATTATACTAAATATAAGCATCCCAACCCTTGGTCGATAAGTCATACAACGCATTGCACAAAACTATCTGGTTCCAAAACCAAGTTAGGCTGCATACTATACAACGATATAGGTACAGTCAGCATCAAAAGTAGCTACGCAAACGAAGACGTCAAAAGTCCTTATTGAAAGGGAATAAGAGCTTTTGACGTCTTCGATTGGGTAGTTACTTTTGATGCTGACTGTACATACTTACCAATTAACTTTAGTAACTACATAGAAAAGACTCAGGAACTACTTACTAACCTATCTCATTTTATATGTATACACATATACTGGGATCTCGTGGCCCTAGGGTACTTAGGGTACTGCTTGAACGAAGCAACGAGAAGACAGAAGAGTGAGACGCAATCGAGAAGGAGCGTCATACTCATACTCATACTCATATATATTTATTGCAAAACCATGGTCACGGTGGTAGCATTTTCAGGGTCAGCAGTATTTATAGGTTCACACTATATTCTTACTCCTCAGACATATGTTCGCCCTTTGTCGTGAATGGTCATTCATTATTCACTATAAAGCCTGTCCACGAAAAAAAGTGGTCGGTTTTATAACGACAAATTAGGAAAAAAACTAAGAAAAACAATTTCATGGGCTATTTAAATTAAAGTTTTATTAGTGTTCTTTAAAATTAATCAACATCCTGTTTAACAAATTAACACTGGTAAAATGCCCTGACTTTGCTTCGGACTCCTTCCATCAATCTCTGTAAGTACATCACTTTCAGTCACCTTTTTCATGTCGTATCCCACATTCTTTTGAACTGTTGCTCATTTGTAGCAATTTTACCACTATTTTTCAATTTTCTTTTCTTTATTGCCCAATAACGCTCTACCGGCCGGAGTTCTGGGCAGTTCGGTGGATTTGCTAATTTCGGTACAAAGGAGATATTATTTTCAGTGTACCATTCCAAACAGATTAGGCATAATGTGAGGACGCTAAATCAGGCCAGAATATGACAGGCTCTGTGTGGTTTCTTATAAACGGCAATAAGCGATTATTCAAACACTCTTTCGTGTAAATGGATTGGTTAATCGTACCCGTAGTAACAAAAGATTTGCTTTTTTGACCACATGTACAGAGATGGCTTGCCAGACAAGGAATTTTTTTGCAAATTTATCAAGTTTTTTTGTTGTAAATTTTTTATCGGCATTCCCTCTTCGATTTGCCACATAGAACTGCAAACCTGGTAATTGCTTAAAATCTGCTTTCACATATGTTTCGTCGTCCATCAAAATACAACCAAACTTCGTCAAATATTTTGTATACAACTTTCGAGCCCGGGTTTTACATAATTTATCCTTTATAGCATCGCGATTAGGAACTGTAGTTGCCTTGTACGATCGTAAACCTGCACGCTGCTTGATTTTTTGGACATACGATTTCGATACCTTACATTTTCTGGCGACGTCACGGACAGAGAGAGTTGGATTCTTCTTAAAATGCTCGATTACTTTTTTTGCCTTAGTTTTATCAGCAGGACCGCGTTTTCTAACCGAACCACCTTTTCTTGAAACAGACAATCTGGACTGATAATTAGCCAATACCTTTTGCACGGTTGACTTCGGAACTTTTAATAATTTGGTTAACTTTCCTTGCGATATACCGATATTTTGGTTGTAGGTGTACACGATCTTTTTTCGGATGTCCAGTTGGCTAGACGACATTTTATAAATTTTACGAATTTATAAACTCCAAATAGCCCTAAACGATAGTTTATTCTTCCCGCTATCTAACAATCAGTGACAGAAGTCAGTTGTCTTTTATTTTTTTTATTAAATGCTGACCACTTTTTATCGTGGACAGACCTTAGTATATTTACTTATTTATTTTATACTTTATTAGTATGTCTCAAGCGGTCGATTTATTTCATGTAGCAACACCTACAAGAAATCATGTTTATAACAATGCTGACGGGTAGGCGGGTAGTCAGACTTCCTCACGGATATATTGCGAACGAACACTTAAGTGCAGATTTGTAGTGTTAGATTAGGGGTGTAGACTCAAAATTTATTATTTACTTCAAAAGAAAGAAGGCAGAAAAATTTGCCTAATGACGAAAACCCCATTTAAATATCCCAAAAATCGTAATTTTTTGGGATATTTGAATGGGGTTTTCGATGTTGCAACCGTTTTAATGTTGCTCGTTAGGGAAAACGTATAAGATCGTTACATATGAAGGAGCGTTTTGCGGAAAAGGGACAGAACGGGGTATGTTCAGTCCCTTAAAACTTTGGACACTTATGGGTCGTTCTTCTTTTTTACCGACAATGCCATACATTTTGATCGAAGTATATTTATCCACGGTTACCGAGTGCCAATAAAAGAAAGTTGCATTTTTTATTGGCGTTATGTAATGTTTCCTTTAATGAAAATCCCACCAAAAACATTACATGTAAAGTGATTGCCAAGACTCCCTAGCTCATATATAGCTTTCAGCGTTAAAAAGATTTCAGATCATAAGTAGCGCCAAGCTTCCTATCCTACACAGCGTAACTCTACCACTACCAGCTACGCTCTACAAATTCTACATCTTGGCTAAAAAGTATAGCTTTATTGAGCACATCCCGGTCGCCGCATAGACTCTCACGGCTGTCTAAACTTTTTAGCCAAGATATAGAATTTGTAGAGCATGGCTGGTAGAGTTAAGCCATGTGGAGTAGGAATGTTTATCGCTTTAAATTTATAAAAATCGTTAGCCGAATAGACTCTCACGCGTGCATACAGTATGAATTTATAATAAGATATTAATAAACGACGGGTCTATACTTTTTAGCCAAGATGTAGAATTTGTAGAGCGTAGCTGGTAGTGGTAGAGTTACGCTTTGTAGGATAGGAAGCTTGGCGCTACTTATGATCTGATATCTTTTTAACGCTGAAAGCTATATATGAGCTAGGGAGTTTTGGCAATCACTTTACATGAAATGTTTTTGGTGGGATCTCATTCCTTTTTGTAAGGTAATTTCTAAAGAAGTGTAAGGAAATATCTTGGCTAAAAAAATATAGAATTTGTAGAGCGTGGCTGGTAGAGTTAAGCCGTGTGGAGTAGGAAGCTTGGCGCTACTGAAGTATCAGAAAACGATAAGAACTATTGTATAACGGAAAAAGACCAGGTCCCATAGTGATAGAAATTTGGATAGGCTCGCCGACTGCAATTGGTTATGTATTGAATGTTAGGGTAACGATTTATTGTTAATTATAGCCCCCTAACTAGCTATAGTCTAATCAACCGTGCATCCGCTCCAGTACCCTACTCCTTAGTCGCTGGGGAACACAGCACTTGTATAATTTTCAGATCTTTAGCATTCATTAAATTAAGTTTGTATGGGAAAACCCATACAAACTTCCATCGCCTAATTTAAAGGGTAGGGGAGAATTGCTAAAAATCCTGAAATAATAATATTTATTTTATATCCCTATCAAAATTTGCGGAAAAATACAAACTTCAACCTCCTTCAAAATCCTGAAATACGTATTTTATTATTTATAACAAGGAGTCCCTATATAATTTTTCAGACGCCTAGCATCACAATTTGCGGAAGTCTCATAGAAAGTTCCATCCCCTACTTTAAGGAGTTGGGGGGTAGAAGTGCCAATTTTTTGAATTATTTTGTTAATTGTGTACTAGTACTAGCTTACATACCAAATTTCAGCTTTCTAGGACTTCAGGAAGTACCCTAGAGGTTTTGATGATCAACATCAGTCAGTGAGTCAGTGAGGAAATCGGAGTTTTTTAGATATCAATAAAATCTTAAGTATAAGAGCTATGTAACTGAAACTTTATATGTTTAATAAGTCCACTATTCCACCTCCACCCTGACCCATTAAAGATGGTAAAAATTCAGCCTATCTATAAAGGAAAAGGTGAAATGCATATACCAAACACTATAGACCGATATCACTTATCCCTGTAGTATCCAAAGTCTTCGAGCGTCTATTGAGTACACGGATGATGCAGCATCTCACCTCTAACAAACTTTTAAATAGTCGGCAGTATGCTTACCAGACTGGCCGATCGACGGCAGACGCGGCGCGCGATGTTGTCGCGCGAGTGATGGCCCACCTCGAGGGCGGGCGGCGACTTTACAAAGCCTATACTATTAGAGTGAAAGTGAGAACTGAACTTGATTAGCTTTTGTTTATGCAAAACCTTCACAAAACCCTATTCTGTTATAGTACAGAAATCGACTGAAATCGGGTAGACTTTGTTAGCTAAACTCTTACTGGCAATCCAGCAACAAATACTAATCTATTACGGTCTATAACAGAATTTTAGCCTTGACGCCGATTATATGAGATGAGCTTTTGGTGTTGCAAATTCCTTGACAACATCCTAGTTCAGTGTATAATTTTGCTGAAAGTTAAAACAAGGTTGATTTTTTTAATTTAAAGACAGCAGTGTAAATTTAAATCTACTATAATGAAAGCATCCATTAGCATTAGAAAGCGAAGCTAGCCAGCGTATCGTTTCTGGCGCTTTGCCAGCCGCTGCCGCGGCACGCTCGCTTCGCTCGCTTGTCTCGCGCGCTGTGAGGTCGCAGTTCTTCCTAACACTCCTCGCTTCGCTCGTCGTCGAACCTAACCAGCATTAGGGTGGTATACTCGTAGGTTGGCAACTAGACATTAAAGACGCAGATAATGGTATTCGATTTGAATAATATTTTAAATGATATTAAAAATTGCCATTTATATACGGAATGTTTGTTACAAGAATTGATAATAGGCAGATTTTACTCAAATATAACTCAAACATGTTTTATTATAATTTTCCTTTTTTTATATTTGCACTGTACAATATCGCAAAATCTAAACAACGACTATCTAAAGTAACTAAGGCAAAAATGGTGTCGAGCAAATACGATTGCGATAAACAAAAATGGCGGTGAAACTCTACTCGACTAGGTTTTGCTCGTAAATAATTTTAAAACTATCTTCACAAAAAGCTAATCCGTTTGAGTGACAAACTGTACTGAAATAGATTAGATATTGTTAAGTAATATCCACAAACAAAAGCTCAACTGTTATAATTTGACTCGTGACTCAATCAGTATAGCTTTTGTAAATTTGCGGGCGGGCGGCAGGTCGCAGCGATATTCTGCGATCTTTCGCGCGCCTTCGAGATGTTCGACCACTCGCTGCTCCTTTCAAAACTAGCACGCTACGGCTTCGTGGGCAACTTTCTCAACATAATTGCATCATTTCTCACTAATCGTCAGCAGAGCACGTCCGTCCTCGGTGCGAAGTCGAACCTGGAACCCATCGGAACTTGCGCGGTGCCTCAAGGATCCGTCATGGGGAATAACCTTTTCCTGATACTAGTTAACGACATAATAACCGCATGCTCTGAGCCTGAATATATTATGTTCGCTGATGACACGTGTATAATTGTAAATGCAGATGATCTTAACAATTTAAAAATCAAAGTAAATAGGGTAATACATCAGATTGCCAAGTGGTTTACGTCTAATGGCATGCTGCTAAATATAGATAAAACTAATATTATGCATTTTCAACTGCGGAAAATCAATATATGTCCGTTTGAAATTGCAGTAGACAACATTAACCTCCCACAGGTCGAGCATGTAAAATACCTAGGTTTCACTATTGACTCTGGCCTCACCTGGACCCCCCATATTGATGCGGTTTCTGACAAGCTATCATCAGCGTGCTTTGCCCTGTCAAGGCTTGCATCATCTCTGACACCTCAAAACCTGAGAACAGCTTATTACGGGTACTTCCACTCAATACTAACTCAAGGTGTCGAGCTATGGAGCACTGCAGCGGACTGCAATAGGCTATTCAGATTACAGAAACGTGCTCTTAGGATAATCTAAAACCCTATGATTATCCGGCACAGTCATTATTTAAAGAACAAAAAATTCTGACACTGCCCTGCGTCTATATTCTAACAGCCTGCAAATATGTGCGTTCAAATCTGGGGCTATATATGACCCGTGGGCAGTGCCACGGCCGGAACACGCGCGGCCAACACCTCTTGGTTGTCCCGCGCCGCCGACTGGCGAAGGCTCGCAAGTCACTCAGTGTCATTGGTCTTAAGATCTACAATACCCTTCCGAATGATGTCATTAACACCGAAAGCGACGCTATATTCGCAAAAAAACTGAAAAACATGTTAATCGACCTAGCATGTTACAATATACAAGAATTTATGTTGAGGAGGACTGATTACTAAACAATAATATATATATATAGGTATGTAATTAGAATGAAAAACTTAAGAATGTTAAATAATGAAGTTAAGTATGAGTTTGAAATTTTACTAAATTAAAATACTAACTTAGCTTTAATTCCTAGACCTGATCAATAGATAGCAAGAAATATAAAATGTATCTAACCATAAATAATGTAAAATGACATGTAAAATTATTTATAAATTTATCAATAAATATCTCAATCTCAATCTCTATTGACATCATATCCCGGGAATGTTATTTATCTGGTATAATCCAAACCCAAGTTACGAGCTTTCAAAAAACGACGAACCGCTTCGAGAAAAGGTAGGTAGTGCCCTTGCGTTGCGCTTCGCTTGGCTCGTCTTGGCGGGGGCACTGCCTTGCCCCCAGATAAAGTATTTTTCCCCTTAGTCCGTTTTTAGAAAATGCTGTGACAGAGTGGCCCGAGGACCGCACTTCGACTTACCAATCTGTCACAGGATTCTACAAAAATATAAGTTTATAAAAGAGATACAGGTTAGACAAAATGAATAATGATGCGGTACAACATTTGTATAAAAGGAACAACTAGGTACATACATATATGAATAAAACATAACAACCAATACTCCAATGGCACGCAGAATATGGGTAAGAGACAGGCCATTTTGTCGGTAAAAAAAATAAACGACCCTTATAACTTTATGATTATTTAAGCTTTTGCGTAGCTTTTTTCTCCAATTGACTACATTCTTTACTCTTTTCGGAGAAAATACATCATTATTGATTATTTTATTTAGAGTCTACACCCCTGTTTGAGGAAGACCAGGGTGAGCTCTTTCCATAATTGCTTTGTTACGATTTTGTATCATTTACACGTATGCCACTGATCGGACGATAATTGTTTATCGTACATGTATTTATGTGCATCCTCAGGTCTGTACTCATTCGCGGCCATCAGAGTGACCAGAAGTGGGTTTCCGACAGCCTTGCCGGGATTCAAACCCAGAACAGCTATCCGCGTAAGCAAGGGTTAGCGACAATATTGTTACTTACGCAACACGAAAGTTATAAATACAAATTGAACTCAATATTGATTCACTGCCGCGAAGACACACACATTATGTGTCAATTGTATTGTATCTGTACTCCCTTTGTCTCTGTGTGTCTTTTGTGTAGTGAATAAATGTCTTCTTTCTTTCTTTTCTTTCTTTAATATTTATATTAAAAGACTTCTACTTAGAACTTTCTAATAGCGTCTTGCCTACAGGCCTGTTTACACATCGATTACTGATTAGTGCGAGTCCATACAAAAGCTACAGCTACAAGCTTAGTATGAACTCGCAAAGTGTAACCGCCCGTTAGGTAAACATGAGCCTAAAGTCAGCGACTATGTAAACCAGTGGTTCTTAACCGGTGGTCCGCCGACCACTGGTGGTCCCTGGAAGCACCCGAAGTGGTCCGCGAGCCATTAAAATAAAATAAATAAAAAATAAACATTAGGGGACAATCTTACACAAATCGACCTAGTCTCAAACTAAGCAAAGCTTGTACTATGGGTACTAGATGACGATAAACAAACTTATATAGATAAATAAATACTTACATACATAGAAAAGATCCATGATTCAGGAACAAATATTCGTGCTCATCACACAAATAAATGTCCTTACCGGGATTCGAACCCGGGACCTCTTGCTTTGTTGGGTCACTACCAACTAGGCTAAAGCGGTCGTCATTTATCAAAAATATTAAAAAGTGCCAACGAGAAGACACAACAAACGGTAAGTGGTCCATGGCAAAACAAAAAAAAAAATCAAATGGTCCCTCGTCACTAAAAAGGTTACGAACCACTGATGTACACAAAGTAAAAAAAAATTAAAGCGAAGCAAACAAGCTCCTATGCCTCGTTTATGCATAAGCATGACTAGCGCGCGGTGCACGAATCACTCAATAGCGTAAACATAGCCGGGTATAGGGGGCGTTTAGGTAATAATAGTGCATTATTGGTGAAGCGCGGAAAGTACGGTTGCCCGACGTCGTGTTTTTTATTTATTTTTCTTTTCATACTGTAATTTGTTTGAGGGCGGTTTTCTTTGGATGAATTTTTCAATAGCCGTCTCGGTTACGTATGTAGCTATTAGGATTTGTAAAATTTTAATGTAACTGGTAATTAATGGGGCTTCATATGATTACAGTAAGCCAAGGATGAAGCTACAGAATTTTAACTTTTTAATTGGGTAAGACCTATAACGCTCGTCGTGTGTTCGGTGTTCAAACAAAATGCGATTTTCTGAGCATTTTTAACACAGTTTCTTGATAAAACGGGTAAAGTGAAATTTCAACACGTGCTCACTTGCTTAATTAAACTTAGAGACTTTTGCGCATAATTAACTTATTTAATAAAATCTCTGAGGTCTCCCGACGTTTCAGATGTGTCGCGACCTCCATGGTCACGGGATGTTGTCCCGTTAAGTAAAAATAATGTGTGAGAATCGTGAAACTTTGAATCAATATAAACTTAGATTCTATTCTAGCAGCAGATTCGTTGGCGGTTATATACGAAGCTCGGGACAGCTGTTTAGTTGTAATCGATAACGGGCCAGCCACGACACGGGGCTGATAAACTAACCTCAGTGCGTTGCGCGTCTCGACCGGGCAATGAACAGATAAAACGCTTGCCGCGCCGCAGTTCGCGCAATGTTGTGGCTGGGCAGTAAGACATTTACACGTCTCGCCTACTACAACTATACAACTTAATTTCATTGATCGCAGATCGTTATACATGACGAAATAAATAATCCCATTGCAAAAGATGAACTCTTTACTACAACTTAATCAGTATTCACGTATTTTTTTACCTAATCCTGACAACTCACCTAACGTATTTACTTATTATCATATCATTTCAAAAATGGATGACCATTTAGGTACGAACTGTCATTTTAGTTGATCCCGCCGACAGTAAAGGGTCGTATCTTAAAAAAATATTGGATAACGCTGGCCTGTTATACAGTTCAGATACAGAAGTGACACAACTTACCCTCAAGGAGCTCCAGCGACGCACCGCCACCGGTCGACACGTGAGAGACCTTGTCTTCGGTGCCCCACTTGGCGCAACAGGTCGCAGTGTCTCCGCCGCCTGTTGAGGAGAAAAACGAGTAATGTAACGTAAAAAAAAAACAGCAACACATTCGCCTAGTTGATAGCCAGTCCTGGCAAGCTGGTCTAAGTGGTCAGACTCAGATGTACTCTATAATGATTCGAAGGATCACACACACAAGTCAAGATTTAAAGATTGAACCCACATGGAGATATAGGAAATGGAATACGTCCTAACGTTGCTCCAGTGCGGGATGAAGCGGCTTTTAGCGGATATTACCTATTTGTTTACGAGTCTTCGATGTTTTTTTTTATATTTATTGAATATATCGTCACATAACACAAGCTTTCTTGAGCGTAAAATTTGGCTAGTTCGAAGTGTGTGAGATTGTCTCCTAATATATATTTAACGGTTTGGAACTTCATCTGCATGGGATTTTCCTTCACCGAAAACATATGGTAAATATATCATCGTTTGAAAATGTTTGCCTGAGCCACTTGGACTTGGATACCACTACCATAGCTTGTTGCTTCATGATTCGTTGCAAGTTGTGTTGCACCCATACAATTAACAAGGCGTGGCATCGCCATCTTACTATTTCATCATCATCATATCAGCCGAAAGGCGTGGACATAGGCATCCCCCAAAGAGTGCCACAATGACCGGTTCTGCGCCACCCGCATCCAATCAATCAATCAATCAATCATTTATTTATTTCTTTGAATGTGGTACAATTCAGGTTATTATGTCTATGTTAGTTCAGCACATCCTGCCAGTTTAGGCGTAGAAATAGTTAATATACACAACACATAAAATATCACAAAGAAAGGAAACAGAAATCAATATATATATGATAGAAATCTTAACATCATTAAGGTGCCTCTAAGAACTCTTTTATTGAGTAATAACATTTTTCGACCAAAAATGCAACTAACTGTTTTTAAGTTGGTGTGTCTCTAGACTTTTCATAGGGTCCGGAATTTTATTAAATACTCTTATTGCCATTCCAAAAAAGCTATTCCGCATCAATGCTGTTTTCATAGGCTGGTTATACAACTGTCCCTTGTATTGCGAGCGAGTGGGGAGCTTTCGTCTTTCTGATACAAATGTAAACAAATCAAGATGGCGTTTAACAAATAGAGCTACCTCTAAAATATATAATGAAGCCAATGTCAATAGTCTCAATGATTTAAATAGAGGAACACAACTGTCTCTTACGTTTCTACCGCAGATAGCTCTTACGCATCTTTTTTGGGCTATAAAAGCTGCCTCGCGGTTCACAGAGTTACCCCAGAAGATAATGCCATATCTAATTTTCGATACTACTAATCCATGGTATGCTACTAAAACTGTATCACGGTTAGCTATTTTTGATAGTTTATATAGTGCGTAGGCCGACTTATTCAGATGCTTACATATTTCATCTAGATGTTTATTCCAACTTAGCTGACTGTCAATTGATAATCCTAGAAATTTAGTAACAGCTACATTTTCTATTGTTGTGCCTTAATAGTTAACATCGATCTTGCTATTAGTACGAGTCAATGTGTGTAGATAAAAATGCATAACATTTGTTTTATTTAAATTAATTATTAAATTATTATCATCAAGCCATTTTACTATACAATCTAATTCTTTATTAATGTCCTGTTCGTAATTTATTAAATCATTATTACAGTTTATGATTGATGTACTGTCGTCTGCGAATAACACTATGGGGTAATTTAAATTGCTTGGAAAATCATTAATGTATATTAAAAACAATAATGGGCCAAGTACGCTGCCCTGTGGAACTCCAAGTTGTAGGTATTTTTCTTTAGAAATATATTTACATTGTTTCTTTGTCCAGCGGACTCCCGCGACCTTTATCAGATCAATCAATTTAAACCGACACTTTACACATATAGTATTTGTTGCCATAGACGTTGCATCGATTCCATAAACGTGATCTTGTCGATTCGTCAATATATAAAATAACCTTCGAACGAAATTAAATTTTATTTCATCAAATACTAAAACCCGTAGTTGCTTTCCTTACTCTATCTGTGTTTGGTTCCACTTCGAAACGAGCAATGTTTCAGTTTATTTCCAAGCTATGGTTGATTCGAAATTGGTTCAAAATAGTAGCATTATAATTATAACCGACACTTGCCCTAATACGAGATCACCGTCGGTGCAAGTAGGCACAATATATAGGACTACAAAATGGCTATACTGTTCACAACTTATCTCGCCACCCTTTTCACCCCTAGTATATACCTATTGACGCTGCTGTTCGAAAAACAAGGCGTATGCGGAGGTCCGCCTTCCACTGGCTCTTGCCTGAGCCGGGGTGAACTGATGTGAGTAACAGCCCAGGCTATTTCGGTATAGCGCCGACACCAACACAAATCATGATGGAAACACTAAACCCGGAGCTGACATTATTCAGTCCATTTTAAAAACAGATTTGAAGAGAAACAGCGCTCTATTTATCGACTTCCATTAGAATAGGATTAGCAAATGACGCTGCTGTACAGTCACTATAAATAAAGAGGATTGAACCTTCGCCTAGTTTGTTAACAGCTATTTTAAACCAATGAAGCTTGCCATTAAGGCCACATTGGTTGGAAATAAATTTCTCAACTGTTTTGGTTGGACACTTGAACGTGACTGCTTAATACGTCCCCGCTTTGGACGGGGCATACTAAAATATCCCAGAAAGTTGCGCCATTTAGCTAGTCAAAGGTAGAACAGCAATTAACGGTAAAAGGGGCAGGCACGAGTTGGATATTCTAGTTTAAAATACAGCGGAAGTCTAAAACTAAGGCCCCTTCCTGACTTCGTGGGGCGGGAACGGTAATATGCGATATTTTATAGTTTGACGTGACCACAGATTTCCTCACTATTTTGTTGGATTTTGGCTCTAGGTAATTATTTAAATGATGATAAAGATATCCGTTCCACAGAAAAAAACTGCTAAATTTGTATTTTTTTCCATACTAGTTTTCAATACAATAACTGAACAAATAAGGATGTTATTGGCAAGGCGTTAAAGGAAGCTGAGATGTTTTTGAGGGAGTGCACATGTATGCATAAGTAAGCATGTTACCTGCTTTTCATCTCAAAAGCGGGTAATCCATGGGGGTGTGTACTCGTGTAGTACAGTCCGCATCATATAGTTATAAGCAGGTAAAGTAGCCAAATATATTGTAACACATCCAGTTTGTCCTTCAGTAACAAAGACTAACTATATGGTGCTGACTGCATTGTCTTTGTGTGACATGTAGACACTATTGGCTGTATTCATAAACGTTTAGCGAACGTCACTTTGAAATTTTGCGTTCGAAACAAAGGGACAAAACACATTTCATTATGGGCTATCATGCTACTGGCCAGCTTCAAAAGAGCGATAACTATTTTGTATTTTCGAGACGAACTTTCGCAGTTGACTGCATTTGCTAAACATTAATTTTCACTCGCAACTACCCGGAGCTAGTTAAAGGCTACAGTTAACCTCAACCTGAAATTATTTGAAATAAACTTAACAGTTATTACAGTTTGTACCTTTCTGCAAAGGCAGTAAGGTTGATATTCGAACAGGTTACTTAGCTAAAAATGTTCATCTCAAATATTTTAAACCACACACCTGTTGACCAGAAAATAGACGTGCATTTTTCTGACGCAGCGTGACTTTCCAATAATTAGGTTGAGAAACATACTCTAATGAGCTTTTTAATTAGATTTGTATAGATATATATATATATACACGCTGCCCGCGCGGCTTCGCTCGCGTATTGCAAAGAACACAGGCCAACCCGCGGGATAAAATATAGTCTATAATCACCCAGAAGGTCCATTCTACACGCAGGTGAAACAATTTTTGAAATCGATTAAGCGTTTCAGGACATACTACCTCTACAATCTCACAGACTTTTCCACTTTATGATATTTGTCATTGCTTGCGGTTTTCTATAAATCCCTTCCATTAGCTGCCCGCGCAGCTCGGCCCGAACGATGAACCCAAGCCGAGTCACGGGATAAAATATAGCCTATGCCATGAAGATCCCTTCTATAATTTGTATACAGGGCTGCACCTCACCCCCCGCCACTAACCAGTGTAAACTTGACCTCTGGTGGACTATAAATCCTGGTTAAAACTAGTTACAGAATAGTTACCATGTGAAAGTTTTTAAAACCAGATGAGTAGTTTCGGGTCGCTTGTTGTAACCCACAGCCAAACTAACATTTCACAAACCTTACCTTACCTTGCCCTCGTATTATTAGTGTGGATATTTCGTTAGCCGGCACCGTACATTTTGAAGTATTTTCGTTGCATCGTTATAAATAATGACTTGAAACGAATATGGAAAATCTAGCCCGTCTGTATCTTCCGACTAATCTGCCATCTCTTCCACGCCGTATTTGTTACCCTAGGTAGGTGTAGTCTGTTACTTGTTCTAAAGGTTGAGTTTCCAACGATCTTTTTGTACCTCAATGTAATTACGATAATTTTCCAGCGAGCCACTGTAAGCGGCTCCAAGTGGTAACGCACGCGACTTTCAATCTGTGGGTTCGAACTGTACCCACGAACTTCCCACCACCAGGGGCCCACTGACTTTTTTTAAAACTTGTGTACAAAATATCATTTAATATTTAACATAGACTTTTCAGTGAAGGAAAACATCGTGAGGAAACCGGTCTAATCCCAATAAGATCTAGTTTTCCAGAGGGACCTAGAGGAGTTGGATTTCAAATCTTGATTAGATGCCAGAGCCGACCTCGGCTTTTTTAGGGCACAACCGGGAATAACATTAGGAGGATGAGTATGTATATAAGATAATTTTCCGTGAAATGTGTAATAAACAAAAAACTCAGGAATAAAATTAAGTAAACAGTAATAACAATAACTAACTCGAATAACCTGATTACGAAACAATGCCCCGGCATTCGGCCTGAAAACCAAATAAAATACGGATAATTGAATTGCTTTTTAATTTCTTCGCGGTCGATAAAAAATGTGGACACAGGCATATTTGAATTTACCAGAGGGGCTACTTCGTTCGTGTATATCCGTCTCTGTCGCACTTGCTAGTTCGAGCGTCAGGAGAGGGAGATACACGAACGAAGTTCGTTTTCATTTCGCGGTAGCCCTTCTGGCCTATTAGCAACGATAGCCACAGAATGCATACCAAATTCGTAGACAGATGACAATGTGTCGCGGCGCGCGTACGTCTATCATGAGACGGCCGCGACATACCCTCGAATTTTCTCGCACTATACCTCTTGTTCTATGTGTTCTAATAAGAGAGAGACGGATAGTACGAGAAAAATCGAGTATGTGGCGCGCCGTATCGTGATAGCCGTGCTGGTGTATAACCAGATTAAAACACGCATGTTATGCAGCATACTATTTTCCAATCACCACGGTAATAACATTAAAAGTTCAGAACAGGAGCGCGGTCGATCCAATGCCTTCATAACGAGGTTACAAACTAAGCGAATGTCGGACAAGACGGCCGTGTTTGGAATTTTAAACGTCCGGGAGACTTCGCGTTCCAATATTACATCATTGGTTTTAGACTCTGACAGATGATGCAACTCATCTAGGTTTAAAGGAAATACTAAAATTAACTTTCTCAGTGTATAATGGTCGTAAATGTGTCTATTATAAGTAACTATATATTTTTTGTTCATATTCTGTCCCGTTAACGAGGAGACAATATGTCAGTTAGAGAAGACAATCCATTAGTTTAGGAGGTACGTTGCCACAAAAGACAACTGTATACAATTAGTCTTCTTCTTCTTATTTAACAGCTAAGCTCTGGTCGGTGCAGCTCAAAGTAGGCTATCTACTCCGATACAATACAATTACATCCGAAACAATTAGTATTTCAACGTAAATATTGATTTAAAGCACGTAGGTGAAGTAATGCAATTTACTCGGGTCATATACTTTCACACATTGACAACACACAGGCAGTCCGCCATTTTCAAGATGCTGATGACGAAGATAAGATACGCTGACGTCGCGAGCTGTCACGGGAACGACTGACCTTGTTTTTATTCTATCATCGGCCAAGGTAAACCCAAAGCGGTGTTGAAAAGAGTTAAACTTACCAATGATAGTGGTAGTTCCGTTAACTGTAGCGTTGACAACGCCGTCCATTAGCGCCTTGGTGCCGCCGGCGAACTTCTCGAACTCGAACACGCCCGCCGGTCTGGTCAGAAAAACAACATCGTCAAACTGGAGTTCTTCAATTATAAACCTATATAAGTCTAATTGATAATCCCACAGAAAAAATGTTAACACTGGTCTTGCCGTTAACAAGAACCATTTGCAGCAATGAGGAGATTTATAATTTTCGCAGTTAAACGAAAACAACCTTGTACCTTACGTATAGTGCAACAAGGTCCTCACTGAAATGGTCATACGTTCGATTTCGGCGTGGACGAAGATTGCTGAGACTGATGTAAAAAGAGCTCTGCGCGCCATATTAAATGTATGGCCGTCAGAGCTCTTTTTACTTGTGTCGACCTGCTTTGATTTGTACTTACTTTGATAAGTGGTCGAAGGAATGAAACGCATAGCTGGATTAGTATAAAGATAAAGCTCTCTGGACTATAGTCTCTCTGGCATTTATGCTTGAGATTATTTAATAAGGCCGGATTGCATCGAAGTGGTCTATTCAAAAAGCAACTCTACTGTCCAATGTAGAAGATTCTAATTCTAAAGATAGATTTCTAAAACTTCGGCCACATTAAAAAAATCCTAACAATACCAAGTACTTAAAACTCACCCGTTCCACACAATGACCTTAGCCCTAGAAATGGGCGCAGCAAAGAGCTCCCTGGACTGTGGGCCGACGTCCAGGCCCATCCAGCCGTCGGGAACGCCAGACTCCACTGAGGCTGTGCCGACCTAAAACAATTGACCACTATTACTTTACCATCCTTAGATTGCACCAAACCGTCTGCAATCGTGAGCGGTGTTCGTTAAAACCTAAATAAATAAATAAATATTAGGGGACGATCGTACACAAATCAACCTAGCTCCATAGTAAGCTCAATAAGGCTTGTGTTATACCGATAACACATCGCTGTCTAGTACCAACTAGACAACGATATATTTAATGGATATAAATACTTAAATACATAAGAAAACATCCAAGACTCTGAAACAAACATTCATTGCTAATCTTCGTCATTCGAATCCAGGACCTTCAGCTTTGTAGGCAGCGTCACTACGAAAGTTTAATACTGTCATATTTCTACGAAAAGAGTACCTACCGCTACTCTGCAAACAGGTGAAAAGGGCATGCCACCACTCTGCAGTTGCGGGTATTCATGTGCCATGTCACATGTGCGCTGTGGTTATCAAATAAAACTATAAGTATACCTGTGCGTTTTCGTCAAATTTGTCAGCGGTGATGAAGTCGACCGGCAGGTGAATTTGCACATTGTTCTTCGCTGCCTTCTCCAAGAGTTTGACCACAATCTTAGCTCCCTCTGCGTCGTACAGGGAATTTCCGATCTTCAAACAATAGAACGTGGTGTGAAAATAGCGCATTCTTATTTCAAGTCATGTTTGAGCGATGAATGATGTCGCGCGCGAGCGACCTCGCGTGCTCACTGTGTGCAGGACAATCATTGTGTAGGCGATAGAAACAGTTTCGTAGTTATAATGAACGGTCAACAACAAAAGTTGCTATGCACAACGCAAACATGTCTGAAAATTCTATTTGTCCAGATATGTAATCAAATATTTTTGAGACATGTGATATGTAAATGTTCCATCCATGACCTGACTCTTGAGAATTCACTTGTATTGAGCATTTTAGCGAATGTTACATTACAGGTAAAACTTCACAAAATTATTAGGAGCGTTTTAGTGAGTATTCTAGCGAAAAAACAGTGAATTTGCTTCGAGCTTTTTGCCGAGACGAGCAGTTTTATTGCCCTACGCATACAGTAAAACAATGGATTCAGGATGTTGATGGGGTTGCCTAGGTGGTGTAGTGCGTCGGGTATGTTTGCGGATGCCCGCACGGACGGGTTCCAGGCTTTAATCCGCAAAAAGATCGCGTCACTACTGGATCGTGTCGGGCACAGCTGCAACATCATCCTGAATGCGGTTGGAAACAATTTGGATTGTTATATGATTATGTTTTGGGTAGGGATAACAAGAATTGTTGCCCATTTTGATCACTACTAACCTAGTTAATAAGCCTTCATTAACAAGCTATGGATTTATTCCGAATTAAAGGATTGTATTATTATTAATAATGTTCCGCCGCCGTCCCTTTCCGCCCATACTACCCACACAGCATTTACTAGAGCGTTCGGTAGAGTGATCATGAAAATGTTCGTAGCGATGTTTGGCTCCATGCTTGCTCTCTTCGTTGTCCAGTTCAACAAATAAAAAATTGACGAATGCCGATAACTAAACCTTTAGAACAGTCTTCAATAACAGGCTTGGGTGAAACTGTTTATTTTGGCACAATGATGTGTAAGAGCAAGTGAGAGAGAGAAGTACACACACGAATATTGTTTCCAATGCATGTACTAGTGTAGGCGACTGCGCTGGCGGCAGCATACTTACCTTCATTCCCTTGCTTTCTTTCAGGAACGTGTAGGCCATGCCTCCACCGATGATCATCTCATTGACTTTATCGAGGAGGTTTTCGATGAGCTGGATCTTGTCGGCGACTTTAGCTCCACCGAGGATAGCGAGGAAAGGCCTAAAAATATCTGACATTAAAGCCGGCTTCACAATGAACGGAATTCTGTCACTGAATCACGATCTGAATCACTGACGAGCAAATAAAACGGTACACGCTGTGCGGAATGCAACCAGAGGGTGTAACATTGTTTTGCTAATTGCATCACTTACTTTGCTGCTATCATTATAGGCGTAAATTAACTTAATATAGTGCTGACATGTAAAAGAGCTCTTGAGGCCTACCAGTATAAAGAATACTAGAACTTTGAAGACAGCTGGTAAGATGTGTAAAACTAAAGTATTCTATTGGTACAAAAATAAAGATTACCTCTCAGGGTTGTCAAGAGCCTTAGCAAAGTATTGCAGTTCCTTTTTGAGGAGGAATCCGGAAGCGCGCTGATCAAAGCCTTCACCCATCATGGAGCTGTGGGCTCGGTGAGCGGTTCCTGTTGAACAAGTTTCAAAGTATAGTCCAAGTTGTTTGCTTCGCACCTCTGTACACAAAATTGGTAACTAGGGTTCGCAGCTGATTACTATTAGGGTATACAAAATTGTTAACTAGGGTGCGCAGCTAATTACTAGGGCATACAAAATACTTATAAACATCAGTTTCATTTTACTTTATGATATATAAATGAAAAACGGCCTTAAAATTTTTGTGTTTCAAAAACTACCATGTCTTTCTGTCTTTGGCCGGCCAAACCCGATTACTTATAGATACAAACACCAAAATTTCTGCAATGCTCTATACTTACCGAATGCATCATTGACATAAACATCACCCAGCTTCCTCAAGCTGGCTCTGAATGCTTTGACCTTTTCAGGGTCGGCCTTCGCCTTAGCTCCGCTAGCATCTATGCCTTTGCCCTCCTCCTCAATGTGGAATCGGAGGTTTTCAAGTAAGATTATGGAGCCAGCTGCGGGATCAGCACAGGCCGTCTCTACTTCAGGTCCCACACAGTCGGGGAGGAATGTGACTTCCCTGCATCATAGAAAATGTGAATACCTAGTCATATATTTAAAAAAAAATGTGCAATGTTTTTTTATTTTTATTACAAACTAGCTTTTGATGAAGATCCAAACTTCCATCCCCCATCTAGCTCATGTATGGGTTAAGTAAGGAGAAAATCTTGTTCTTCTCTGTGTTGAAAACTATATATAAACTACATTGTACAGTGAAGTGAAAAATATCTATTGACTAGATCCTCTCGTAAATATGTACCAAAATGTTAATCCACAGATATAACAACCGTGGGACATATTCATGAGTAAGGAGTATTATGCACCCATATTCACGAGTAAGGAGTATGCACCCATACACATACACTTGACTGTATGCAAACTTACAAAGCAACAACTTCAAATACTTTGCCTCTATATAATATTAGTTTGAATGAATGGATGGTGCAGATGCTTACTTTTCAAGTAGCCCTGAATCACACAAGCAATTTTTTCAAAAGAAGAGGAGTAGGCATAGCTATTTTCAAGGGATTAAAAAAATGAGAAGTCAAAGGTGAAGGAGGAAGAGGACCTAAGCCTAGCTGGTCTAATAATATTTAGAATGTAGTAAGTTGATACTGCACTGTAATGTTCATAAAAGCGGAGACAGGTGGAGATATCTGAAATTGGAACATAACTAGTGTCCGGAGTATTGGTGGCTAATTTCACACAGAGGGAAATGGAGTCGTTTTTATGATTAAATTTTTAAGATTGAATGAATAAATTATTCATTTACCTAAAGTACTAAGTATGACATTAATTAGGTATACTCGTAAATTTCAAGTACTTAAAACTATTTATTTTTATAAAACGATTACAGAAACACCCAAATGTTATGTCGTAAATGTTTTGGGTTGTTACTCGATTTCTTGTCACCATTAATCCGTATATTTTTTTAGGAGGTAAAAGGTTCTTTACAAAAGAAGTTGTTGATGAATGGCCTAGAAAAGAATATATATGGCAGGTATTACTTCTTAGTCTAGTAATTTTATGTGAATAACATATAAATATATCACCATTTCACAAACCGTGGTACAGGTAATGGTTGCAACTCTCGCAAGATAGTTTATAGGAAGTATTATGCAAAATTAATAATTTAATCGTTATTCCTTTAATCATAAAAATACTTAGGCGATTCCATTTCCCTCTGTGTGAAATTTGCCACCGATACTCCGGACACTAAACATTACATTGTTTTTCATTATGTAGTTTAGCCATTTATTAAATCTGTCCGTTAGAATTATCTTAAGGAAAAACAAGGGATAAAGTGTAGATATTTGCCCCCCTGTTCTGTCGAAAATCATCAATGATGACTTTTATGAGAATAATAATGGTTGAAGAGTAGGGTAGTAGAGTATTGTACCTGTTTAGCAGCTTTTTCAGCTCCTCTGCTACTGGCTTCAGCGTGTATTTGAGGTTGGGTTGACCGTCCGGTCGGCCCAAGTGTGACATAAGAACCACGGATTTTGAGCCCTTTTCGAGAGCATATTTAACTGTATCTAAGGCAGCCACGATACGCTGATTGTTGGTAATGACACCTTCCTTCAACGGTACGTTGAAATCAACCCTATAAATTTAATTCTGTTTAGCACTTTTTAAAAGATTACCAGTCTTATCACTTCATTCTCATAAAGTGATAAAATTGATTATTACCTGATCAAAACCCGCTTTCCCGCTAAATCGAGGGCATCGATGCTAAGTTTCTTCAGCGACATGGTAAATATGTATTAATTCCTAGTCAAAAGGTCTTAATTCAGATTTAATGTACAATACAATCACTAACTTTTCAGCGACTTCCACTAACAAATTTTAACTTTAACCTTCAATAATGTCAAAGAGGTCGAAACTGTCAATTCGCGATTGCCGCTTCGAGCGTTTTTCACACATTAAATGACACCAATTAAATAGTGTGTATGTGCGTATTTTCAATAAATATAAATAAAAGTGCAACTAAGGATTTGACTTCCCTTCAAGTTTATATAAGTTTTATAATGCTTAAACACCAGTCCTAACGCCTAACAAGTTGTATTGCATAATTGGTTCGTGGATGCCCAGCATTACAAGGAGGTCACACACAGAATGCAGCAATGGATAAAGCCTAAAACACACTGGCCGCGTTTTATTATTTATTTATTTCCGAATTTATTGTGGTATAAATACGACTCGTAAGGTTAATATTGTTATTGATCATATGTCATTTTATTAAGGAACAAAATTAGGCCCGGTATTTCTAGTTACTGCTTTCTTGTACCCAAATTTGCAATACATTATTACAATTCCATTCAAGCTTTGTGTGTAAAGGGTTATACAGATTATGTGATTTTACCCCAATTTGTTAGCACAACATGTAAAAGTCATAATTGGGTGTAGCGTACAAATGTAACAAACAATGCGACCACATCTGCATGCAATTTCTCAGTACAACTCGTTTGACAGTTGCATCAGCACGGCTATCACAAGACGGCGCGCGAGCTCTAGATTTTTCTCGCTCTATCCGTCTCTCTCAAATTGGGGCTGACCAATTATCACATGTATACCCCCCATTATGGCCCCTTCGGTATTGTCAGTGATTCCGCCACACATAATCTGCCATACACAGGCTAAAAAAGTCTTGTATTTATAATGGTGGAAACACATTACTAAAACGCGACGCGAATTTTCTATGACCAGAATCACAGTATATATGCGGCATCGTCGTCATCGTCTTAATATGCTCACACCATTAGTGCTGCTGCATCCACACATGCCATTCATAGTAAATGAAGCTATTTTATGGGGTCTATACATGTCATGATTTGTCACCCCCAATTTATCATATTATGTATACCCCATTAGATTTTAACCATGTGGTATTATTCCCGTTGTGACCAATTGCTAGGTATGAAATGGTCTAGGAAATTGAGCCTTTCCAACTTGCATATTTTTATGCACTTGTCAGCTTTGATTTTGATTTCAGCAATGTAATAAAACAATTCTTATTTTAAAATGTTTAATGAGAAATCTAGAATAACCTGTTTTATATACACCTACCTTTACGCGTCCAACGCAGTAGGAGACGTGTGTGGGTGGGCCGACATTTTGAATTACCTTATGTTGGTACTACTGTTCGCTGTTCGCTATTCGCGAAATGAACGCATTGGGACGCTCAGATATAGGATTTTCAATAGAAACTGGTGTAGGAACTATCAATAAATTGCGTTTCAGTAACCAGTCAAATTGTGTACGTCTTAATAATTCCCAATTGCTTGATAATTTAGTGTTCTTTAGTGATTGCCTTGAGTGTCGAACAAAGAAAATCGTAGTGCGTTGAAAGTCAAGTAGTTGAAACATGGTGCCGCTAGGACCCGGGCCGGGGCACCCAGCTGCACATCAAGCCCACGGAGGGCCCTCTTCAAATCTTTCCGGCTCTAATTCGCTCTCGCAGAGCGCTCCTCAATCCAACAAGTCTTCGGTAGCAGTAAGTTCATTACATTTCGTTAATTATTACACGGCTTTGCGTCAGTTGCCGCTTGCACATGTTTATGTAACTCAACTTTTGTGTCTAAGCACGTGCGATTTGGCGCTCATTTGTGGCATCGGTTTTCAGAAGCCGAACTACACGCTCAAATTTACACTTGCTGGCCACACGAAGGCAGTGTCTTCCGTTAAATTCAGTCCAAATGGCGAATGGCTAGCCAGCTCTTGTAAGTATAATGCCTATTTAGTATAACGACGTCCGTTACGATGACATTTTAATGGTACATTTTCTGGGGACTACCTGCTTTATGTTTATTCATATTTTGTCGGAATCCATTTATTCAGCTATGTTTCGTCTATTTCTGGATTGTTGATATTTCTCTGGGTCATACTAATGTTATCTCAAGCAATGCTATGCGTTTAGTTTCTGATAAGATTCAACAATGCCTTGCACAATAATTTACCTATTATTTTGCCTCCTTGCATATTTTTTTATCCGTTAATGAAGGTACTTGTTGCATGTATGATGCTTTTGTGTATTTAACTGTATAATTCACACTGAATACTATTTCAATAGTAATGAGATAGGAAGGCCAACATTTAGTAATATGGCATTGACAAAAAGTGGTCATCAGACACTGGCCGTTTTGTTAACTTGAACATGATTGCTGAATAGCATAAGAAACCATGTGAGTTTCAGTTAGCCAGTATACATCTGGGGCACATTTGTGATAATATAAATATTTGGGGACACATTTACACAAATCAAACTAGCCCCATAGTCAGCTCAATATTAAGCATTTTGTTATTTTGTCAATCTATATATAAGATCTCTTCTTCTAAGTTGGGCACTCTTCGCAGAGTGATTATGGTGCAGGTTTGGTACTTTAGAAACAAATATTTATGCATTTCACACAAATATTTGCTCTTACTAGGATTCAAAACCAGCACTGTCAGCTTTATCGGCAGGGTCACTACATACTAGGCTAAACCAGTTGTTAAGAAGTTATGTGTAGAAAAAAGGTTTGCTTGCATCATATTAAATACTAGCTGCCATCCACATATTACAGAAAACTGGCACAGCGCAGGGTAAAATATAGTTTGTCCATCCCAAAAAAAAAATATCCCAAATTCTATATACTGCTGAAAGATTTTTAAATTAGATAAGCGGTTCCGTACAAGAAATTACATACAAATTTACATAGTTACAATCTCAGTCTTTTCCTCTTTATAATATTGGTACCGATCAGGGTACAATCTTACACAAAGAAAACCAGCCCCATAGTTAATTCAATAAGTCTCATTACTGACACTAGATGACAATTTATATTCAATAGATCTCTATGTTAATACTAAAATACATAGAAAATAGCTATAACTCGGAAATTAAATACCTATAACATTCAATCACTGTTTTAAACACATTAAACCTATTCCCATATTTATTCCCATCGCCAGAATGTTAGAATGTTACAATGTTACGTACGCGTGCTGGCTTCCAGCACGGCTATCACAAGACGACGCGCGAGCTCTCTCGATTTTTCTCGCACTATACCTCTCTTTCTGAGTGTTATAATAAGAGAGAGATGGATAGTGCCAGAAGAATCGAGAGAGCTCGCGCGCCGTCTCGTGATAGCCGTGCAGGATAGAACCAAACTGGGGTTACCCACAGATCTTCATATCTACCCACATATTAATATATAACACAAATATTTATGACCATCACACTAATATTTGCCATTACCGGAATTTGCACAGGCACAGGTTAGGCTGTTTACCCACTAGGCTAAACTGGGCTGTAGAATTATGAACATATTTGTAAAGAAAACCAGGCATGGTTCCAAGGGTTGATAAAAGCGTTTAAAATTTAATTTCTACAACTTTGGAACATTATTATTAGCTGAGCCGTTCGGGCGAGCGTTTGGACTGGCTCGGGCGAACCGTTCGGGCTGAACCGCTCGTCCGGTGTGAACACACCTTAATCATTTATATCAAGACATATTATTACATCAGACATTATATCAAGACACTTTTTTGCTGTAACAGAATTTACAACCTGCTCTAGAAAAATCAAGATCAACAGTTAATTCTCTTTTGATCTAAAGTTTCTCAACTGCAATTAAATTACCACACAAGTGTAACATCTTTTTTACAAAAAGTCATTATTGCACCAAGGGAGTAATTTATTTGCATAATTTTGTTATATATTTGAAATAGAATAAGCAAAACCTCACTGTGCAGCATATGTTGATTTCTCTTCTCGTTTTCCTGCAGAAGAGAAGGATATCTTTAAGGTTGACATCCCTCAATTCCCTCTCCTCTAACACATCTTTACCGAATGTATTAAACCGCGGTCCCGTGTACATAACACATTCCGCTAGTACAAGATTACTAGTTTCTTACTCCCCACAGTGTGGACAAGAAGCATCATTAATAATATAATAATAATATAAGCCTTTTATTCAGACAATTTTACAGTTTAAAGAGTTTAAATATAGACAATAGTACACAATAGTACACAACTTATCGAATTACATAACTTAACTTAACATATTAGTGTTTCAGACAGCATTGATTTGGTCTGTATGCCGTTTAAGGCCTCTTCCATCCCTTTCCATTTTTCCCTGTCTCTTGCCAGTCTGGTCCAATGTCTCCCTGCGAATTTGTCAATTTCATCTTCCCACCTCATTTTTGATGGTCCTTGTTTTCTTTTTCTATCGTTCAGGAACCACCATTCAATTCTCTTGTTCCATTTCTCTTTGCCCCTGGTCATATGTCCTGTCCACCTCCATTTGAGTGTCTTAAGTTGAATGTTTACATCTTCTACACTTGTTTTAGATCTAATACACTTGTTTCTGATTCTATCTCTCAGTTTAACTCCAATCATACTTCTTTCCATGGCCCTTTGACATATTTGTAGTTTGTTTAAGTTGCTCTTAGTTAGGGTCCAAGTTTTACCGCCATGGGTTAAGACTGGTAGAACGCATGTATTAAAGAAGCCTCATTAGCATTACTGATACCTATTATGTAAGTGTCTGTTTAGTGTATTATGACCGGTTACGATACCAGTCAACAACCTCGGATTGCTCTTACCCAGTTTCAGCAGATACCTGTTTTCTTTTGTGAACCATAGGATCCATACCCTCATATCATCATCTTGGTCTGTCTAACTGTGCAACATAAGTATAAATACTAAAGAATCATCTAAGAAAACAATTAAAAATGTCAATATTCAAAACATGGGTCATGTATCCACAGAAAACAATTTTGAATTTTAAATCAGGTAATTTTGCTGTAGAAATAAGTTAAATCCGAAGAATTAAAAGAAGAGCTTATCATTTTTTGTTTAAGTAGCTGCCCAAGTCGTAGGATATTAGCATTTCGGTTCAACACATCTCACTTTCCGACTTGTCCAGTCAAACTCATCTCTAGAATCCCCATAGTACAGTCGAGTGCAAAAATATGTGTTGATTTAATCAACTCTTAAATATGTACCGAAACCTTAATCTGCTGAGATAAGACTGTTGGCACATATTTATGCGTAAGTTGTATACACCCATATTTTTACACTTGACTGTGCAAGATACCATTACCAACTTGTTCATATTTTGTTCGAGATCTCATGAGCTAGTATGACAGCCAGGTGGAAGAAACTAAAACGCTTAGCAACCATCTAATTTAGTGTGCCAGTTTTCAACCACTTAGATGTTTGGTGAACTAAAAAGATATTTTCTCGTTTTGTAGTGGATTCCAGTTGTATAACAAAATTGAAGAAACCTTGTCTTTATAATGAAGCTCGCGATTTCTATTGATTTGGTGCCCATTGCAATCGTAATGGGTATCACTGCAAGAAGTATGTTTATACCGAGTGTCTCAGTAAGAGTGCACAGTGCTTAAATTAGTTACTAATATGGTAATGAATTGTGCACTCTTTGAGACACCCTATATTTATGCTCATGTACTTTGCAGCCGCTGATAAAGTTATTAAAGTGTGGGGCGCATACGATGGCAAGTTCGAGAAGACCATCTCTGGCCACAAGATGGGGATCAGCGACGTGGCCTGGTCCTCGGACAGCCGGCTCATAGTCAGTGCCAGCGATGACAAGACTCTGAAGGTAAGAAACCGCACAATTCCTAAATTACACTATACTATATATAAAAAAACTTATATGTATAGTATAATGTACTGTTCGAATTGACATTTTATTTATTTATTAAGAGCCTGGAGTTTTCCACTGCTGGGCAAAGGCTTTCCTCTCTTTTTTCCATGTGTGCCTGTCCTGGGCAGCCTCCAACCAGTTTTTGTAAAAGGCGTCAAGTTCGTCTCGCCATCTCCGACAGGGTTTACCGCGACGCCGTGTTCTGTTTTGTGAGGCCCACTTGGTGGTGAGAATATAGTTTAAAAATTACATAGTTCAAATTTGTAACACCAACAAAGTTGCCTATTCCCGTAGTTCACAACTACATCCAACAGGGGCTTTACTTAAGTTTTTCACATATGCTAAGACCATTCATTATTACGCCACACCATCATTTAATAACGCGCGCTTCCAGAAACTGATGAGACCTAACAATTAATTTACGTCTATTGATTTATTTAGAACCAAATCGTTAAACTTCTTAGCCTTCAATCTGACTTCCGTAGTTTAATGATTTTTTTGATATCGTATAATTTTTTGTTTGCTTCAAATTGACAAGGTCTAGAACTTCTCTTTCAACCTAAGCTTTATATAGGGTGGAACATTGAAATGCGTCGGATTTCTTAATTCAGTAAAGATAACTACAAGATTTATCGACCTTATGTCGATTTATCGTGTCAAACTATAATTAGTGAAGGTCTATTTATTATCGTATTCCTTTTCGTGACACTAGCAGAATGTGTTTTAGATTTAGTTTTTATTTCATCATATTTCATCTGTTATGTCCTTTCTTTCTTTTTGTCTTTCTTTCTTCTATTTAGACTACTCTCAACTGTCCACATAGTATAAGCTATAATAATAAGTGACAAAAAAAAACTGAAGTATAATGGTCCAGTTAATTTCTGATCTAAGTATTATGGCGTGAAATAAGTTTCAAAATCACAGGTAGTGATAAGAAAGTTGAGAATGATGTAAATAATGATAAGCCTTGTTCTCACGGTTGTCAACCTTTATTATCGCCGTTTAAGATAACATTCCATTTTGCTCAGAACTCGCTCACTGTAGTTAGTTAGTTAGTTATACTGGGCTCTTTTCCGCAAATCGACATCCAGTGTGCCTATTTTGCGTGAAAATTGTGAAAATGGTGTGGTAGCGCTACTCTATCCACCCCAGCTCCTCTAGAAATTGGTGTTGCTGACTGCGTCCCGTAGTGTGTCTGGCGACCCTATGTGCTTTTTCCTGTATACTTCTACCTTGCAGTCCAGTAGAATATGTTTGGTCGTTTCTTCCGCCTCTATGCACGCTCTGCACATGGGGCTGTCTGTGACACCTATGTTGTGGAGGTATCTGTTCAGGGTGTTGTGTCCTGTTATTATTCCAACTATCTTGCGTAGTGGGTTTCTGTGTCCTCAGTAGTCCGGTTGTGAGTTCGTTGTCGCGTTTCGACAGAATCTCTTTGGTCTGTCTGCATGTGTCTATCTCCTCCCAGTATCTTTGGTGTATAGGTCCAGTTGATTGTATATGGATCGCTCACTGTAATATCCTACCACTTTCAGTGTCTGTGGGCCCCCAATGAGTGCAAGATCCAAAACTCCCTTTTCAGGAGTCCTTGCTTCCACAATGGATTCACAGCTTCGAACTGGAAGCAGACTTGGCGTGTGACATTGTCAGATCATTTTGTATGGCACAGTGAACGTGCACACTCTAACGGCCCGGCCACGACTCCGAGCGGCGGCGCCAGCGGCAGCTGTTTTTCTAATTCATTGCGCGTGATTCCAACTAACCCCAGTGCGTTGCGCGTGTCGACCGCGCAATGAACAGATAAAACGGTTGCCGTGGCGCTACTTGCGCAACATTGTGTCCGTAAGAGAGCAGGCTTTGGCAGTGTTTTGTGAAGGTGACATTTGATGCACAATTTATTGTTCAGTCCTAAGAAATGTGTTTTGTGCGACCTGAAAACACTTCGGCTTGGGAATGACATTGCTACCCCAAATGAAAAGAGTAAGTGAACGAACCAGGTCCATTGGAGTTGCAGGCGTCACGGGCGTAGCTAAGTTTTAATATCGGAGTGGTTTCAAGATAATGAAACAACAAAAATATGCATAAATGACACTAATATTAAGGTTAATGTAATATTTTGAAAAGTTCGGCTTGGCTACGCCCGTGTCAGGCGTCTATAGGCTGCGGTAACGCCTACAATCAGGCGGGGCCGTAGCTAAATAAAAATAAAAAAACAGTTCGAATTTAACTTCATATACTTATATAAAAAATAATATATATAAATAATAGATGCATAGACACCAGTCGTCTCGCCGCGACACGTCGTCTGCTGCTCCTGTCTGCGGTCGGGTTCCAACTTGTGCCTTTACAGAAACAATCCAAGTCGGCATGCAAGCAAGGCATGTGGGCTGATTTTACGAGTTCCATCGAATCCTTAAGGATCTCGTAATCACCATTGGCACTCCATTAGTTGCTACTTCAACGGAATCATATCAGAATCTTTGACGCAGTTACTTTGCATCATTGAGGAGTTCCGTAAGTCATCTGTGGTCTTTGTCACCCGTCCCACTTCACCGAACTTGCGATTTCCGGGAGGAATACACGAGTTATATATAACAGACAGTACCGTACCGTCATTTTTCCTTACCGACACTAGTCGCCTAAATCATCACTACACGGTGCACATTACACGAGTTAATAGAAAATACCGAAACCACCACACGCGTGCCTATAAAATTTGAGAGTTGCCCCCAATTCCCCCGGGATCCCAACATCAGATCATGACCTGGTGACAATGGGACCACCTCGGGAGCATACTGTTGCAAATAAAAAGAAAGAATTTTGAAAATCGATGAACACACGTTAAAATAACAGTGGAGCATAGAGCCTCCTGCTTTCTGAAGTCTGTTAAAAACCAAGCAATATTTTTTTACTTACGATAACATTTCAGGTGTGGGAGCTAAGCTCAGGCAAGTGCCTGAAGACCCTGAAGGGCCACAGCAATTACGTGTTCTGCTGCAACTTCAACCCGCAGAGCAATCTCATCGTGTCCGGCAGCTTCGACGAGAGCGTCCGGATCTGGGATGTTAGGACTGGTGAGTGGAAACTAGGATCATCGGTATTGGCTACATGCTTATGCTATTAAAAACGTAATTTTTCATGTGGCACTTTGTTTTGTCTCCTATTGCTGAATATAAGACACATACGAGTACAGCTGCACCGTTTTTCTTCCTCTACGGTTCTGATAATTATGCAAGCGCTTGGGTGTCGCGTGTTTTATCCACGACACGACACGTCTGCTGCTGCTGTCTGCGGTCGGGCTTTCTCTGTCTCACTCGCACCGTGCAAATTAGAAAGAGAGGGGTAGATTTTTAGTTCACTGCAACCTCTGATTGATTTGTGTCTGTTTGTTAAAGGCAAATGCCTGAAGACACTCCCGGCCCACTCGGATCCGGTGTCGGCGGTGCATTTCAACAGGGATGGAAGTCTCATCGTGTCTTCCAGCTACGATGGCTTATGGTGAGTGGAATTGTGTACATTTTAAACCCCTCGAGCGCCAAGGACTGCAAAACAAGAAGACAGCACGCCATGCCACAGACGCCACACTTATCTTACGCCGTATTATAATTTTTACATGCCACAAACGTAACGTGGAGTATAAACACCAACCCTAGTATCCATACTTCCATACTAATATTATAAATGCGAAAGTGTGTATCTCTGTCTGTATCTCTGTCTGTCTGTCTGTCTGTTACCTCTTCACGCTTAAACCGATGAACCGATTTAGATGAAATTTGGTATAGAGATAGATTGAGTACCGGGCATAGGATATAGGATAGATTTTATACCGGAAATCATCCCCTAAGAGGGTGAAATGGGGGGGGGGGGGGGTGTGAAAGTTTCGATCGAGCTACGATATGAACGAGTTCCACGCGGACGGAGTCGCGGCACAGAATAGATAATAGTACAAGTACAGAAGGGACACTCCTTTGATCTTTACAAAAGCCGCTTTTTTCTCAGCCAAAATATTAGGATTTATGGCCCTCTGACGTCGTCGACTCCAGCGCAAGCCAAACGGAACGGCTGTGCATTGGAAACTATCGCGTGCTTTGAAACGCCGTTCTGACTAGATTAAGAAACAATAAGGTCTCATTTTCAGATATATGATTCTTGACTATATGATGGTTTATCTGATTTTATCGATACATGATTGCTTAAAATTTCCTCGATAGAAAAAAAAACCAAAGTTGGGTCTGTATTTTCCTTTTTTTACTCAGCCTACTCAAATGATTCATTATTTTACGACACAATCAAGTTAATACTATACTATTTTATCTCATCTAAAATCTCACTTTATGAAATTTAAATAAAACGTCTCTAAATTAGGTATTTATCGAATTTTGTCCAAAAAACCCATTCCCGAAGAGTGTTACATCTCCTTTACTCGTGCGCGGAAGGCATCAGCGTGTCTCTGTCTAGGGGGGTGTTCGACTCAAATCAAGGCATCCCCTTAACACACAATATCTCCTAATCTAATCCTTCGGGCGTTCCGGGAGAGAGAAAAACGCGTGATTCGCATTTTTATCATTATTTTTGCAACCCGCTGCGATACAATATGTTCTCGCTGTCTTTTTTCATTTCAATAGAAATAATGCACAACACACAAACGGAAACAGACGAATGCGGCACGTTCACTTGCGATATATTTACGTAAGCGTGTGCGCGCGAAGCAGCAGCATGCGATCCGATGCACAGCGTGGCAGCCACTGAATAGTCCCCGACAACGGGGATCCGGCATGTACTTGTAGCGATGAACGAAATCGCGGAGTGTCCCGCGCCTGGCCGCGGGCAGCAGTTTTCAATATTTTTTCTTTAACGATAACGCAGTTTAAACATCTCAGTGATAAACCCAAGGCCCTATGTCTGATAATATAAAAAGTTTCCATACAAAAGTCACAATATTATCTGCTAATATTTTTATTTGAAACAGGCTGCTTTAAAACACAATATTAGGAAATCACATCTATTCACTGACATACTTTCCAAGACTAGAACGCAATACTAAACATTTGTTTACAAAACTCAGGTTTAACGTAAATAAGAAAGGTTAATAAAAAAAGGTTATATTAATGCTTGAAGTAGAAATTTGCCATCTCCACCCACGCCCGTTCTGCTTACGCGATTTCATCCCACGCTCCTCTCAAAGCCTTTTCAACCAATACTTGTACCGCAGGGGCTGAAAAGGAAGTAAGCAACTATTTTTAGACGTCTGAAGATTATTTTAGATACGAAACATTGTGGCATACTTACCTACTTGAATTAATATTATGATGTTAACTTTGTTTTCTATTCGGACTTTTGTGTTGCTCGAAATTCAACTTATTCGATATAAGTAATAAATGAAATGAATTACAATATATGCTTGAACTCAAGACCTGCTGGTGTTTTTAAATCTGAGAGCCTTACATGTTAGTTAGGGCCGGTTGCCAAACCGTAAACGTAAGATTCGATCGTTTGAACGAACAGAGGTGTAGACTAAAAATTTAATATTACTTCAAAAGAAAAAAAAGCATAAACAATATGCCTAATAACGAAAATCCCATTCAAATATCTTAAAACATTACGAAGCTTATAATGTTGCTTGAGAGAGAAAACGCTAGCAGATCGTGCCGTCACGATCCTAGAGCGTCATAGTAAATTACAATCGTTTCATATGAAGGTGCGTTTTGCGGAAAAGGGACAGAACATACCCCCTCTTATAACCCTGGACACTTATAACTTTGTGATTATTTAACCTCTTTGTATTGCTTTCTTCGTCATTTGACTTCACTTTTAATCCTTTTTCAAGAAAATACATCATTATTGATTATTTTATTTAGTGTCTACACCTATAGGCACTGGTCCCACCGCCGGCTAGTAAGCTAGAAAAGTTGGGCGAGTAGCATTACATTGCGGATCTGTAAAGGTCGATTGATCACACTGTGCCTGGTCAGCACGCAATGAACCGTTACTCGCCCAACTTTTCTAGCTTACTAGTCGGCGGTGGGACCAGTGCCCTATTCCTGACTGTCAAAATTACCAGTTTGCCAAAGCCGGCGCTATATTTAACGTTTACTGGACTTTAAAGTACGGTTGATGCAGCTCATCCTAATGCTTTTTTGTCAATGTGATCATGTCAATTAAAATCTTAATTCAAGGAGTCAAGTAGAGGGTTAGACATGTAACTGTTATTACCTCCTGAGATTACTGAAAGACCCATTTATTTACAGTCGAATCTGGGACACCGCATCGGGCCAATGTCTCAAGACCCTCATAGACGACGACAACCCGCCCGTGTCGTTCGTCAAGTTCTCCCCGAACGGGAAGTACATACTGGCCGCTACGCTGGACAACACGTTGAAGCTGTGGGACTACAGCCGGGGCAAGTGCCTCAAGACTTACACTGGACATAAGAACGAGAAGTACTGCATCTTCGCGAACTTCAGCGTTACTGGCGGGAAGGTGAGAGCACTAAACTCTGTTTTTTAATTCAATTACTGCGTGTGAATGACAGGTAGAAATGTCAAAGGCAACAAATAGTAATACCAGCTTATGTCACTTCACACTTTTCACAAAAACGTTCGCCAAGCCTGGAGATGTCGTGTTTGTGGTTGGTGTTTGGCACGTGTTTGGTGTTTCTGGAAAACACCAAGCATTTGAAGTCGGCAAAACATCCTACTAATATTATAAATGCGAAAGTTTAGATGTTTGGATGTTTGTTACTCAATCACGCTTAAACGGCTGAACCGATTTGAATGAAAGTTTGCAGGAAGATAGTTTATAGCCTGGATAGTTTTTATCCCGGGTCCACGCGGACGAAGTCGCGGGCGGAAGCTAGTAGTCAATATTGAGGTGCAAAATATTCGTGTTCATCCAAACCAAACATTTGGCCTTACCGGGATTCGATCGCGATACATACTTTACATACATTCGTACTAAACGAACTACGTTGTCAAATTAGAGTTTTTTTGACGATGTACAAGCAACTAATTGCCGATCTTACAAATTACTCAACAACCCTTTTTCTTTTCCCCAGTGGATAGTATCCGGCTCCGAGGACAACCTAGTGTATATTTGGAATCTGCAATCCAAGGAGATTGTTCAACGGCTCTCCGGCCACACCGACACGGTCCTCTGCACCACTTGCCACCCGACTGAGAACATTATCGCCTCCGCCGCGCTGGAGAACGATAAAACTATCAAGCTGTGGAAGAGTGACACTTAGACGCTCGAATTATCGGTAAGTCTATCTATCACTTATCGTTGTGGAGAAGACATACGTCACTTTCGCACTCGCGGCACTCGCAAGCTTGTCAATCCACACAGATAAGTGATAAAATGGAAATCTTAGGCCCGCTGTTGACGTCAAAGGTGTGATTGGACGGTAAAAAAAACTGTAGGTAGTTGCCAATGTGACGTGTCCTGAGGCTCTAGTATAAGTTTTACCGAAACAAAACGTTACGACCGCGTTTGCGTTTAGTTGTCAAATCCCATACAAATTGAGGGTAATACGCAAACGCGATCGTAATGTTTTGTTTCGGTAAAACTTATACTAGAGCCTCTGAGTAACTGTTTAAAACTGTTTTTTATGGTTTCAATGCAGCAAATGTAGGGTATTCTTGACAGGGAAGCCGCGGATGCGACTTTTTTGACATCCGCGGATTAGGATATTTGGGGGCACACATCCGCGGATGCGGAGGCGGTTGCGGATATTGGGGTAAAACAATAAAAAACGTAAATAACCAACGTCCATTTTATGATATCACGCACATTGAGACAATACAACACGTTGAGACTACATTCGATCGTAGCGAGCAAATGAAAAGCGCCAGAAATGACTACTAATGGCGTGAATATCTATGACGCGCGCCGTGTGGGCTCCTTTTTTGTAGTGAATTACACTACATCCGCATCGGCAAAAACTCCGCATCGTTTTTTGCGGATGCTGACGTTGAAATTTATGCGGAACTTCCGCGGTTGCGGATGCGAATGTCTGCAACATCCCTGATTTCAACCCCTTTTTATATAGGACATCTTCCAAGCATGGTTGAAGTCCATGTTGCATAATGTTGTTCATTTCTTCTAAGAAGCTGTCATTTGTTATTTAACTAACGGGAACGAATACCGACAAGAAATAGTTTATAAAGGAATGGTGCAAACAAGGTTATATTCATCATCATCATCATCATCATCATCATCGTCATCGTCATCATTATTATAGATATAGGCCTCCCCCAAAGAGTGCCAAAGTGACCGGTCCTGCGCCACCCGCATCCAGCGGACTCCAGCAACTTTTACCAGGTCATCAGTCCACCTTGTGGGGGGCCTACCCACGCCGCGCCTTCCGGTACGTAGTCGCCACTCGATAACCTTTCCGCCCCAACGGCCATCGGTACTACGTGCTATGTGCCCCGCCCACTTCCACTTAAGTTTAGCGATTCGGAAGGCTATATCGGTTACCTTGGTTCTGCTGCGGATAGCCTCATTTCTGATGTGATCACGCAGAGAAACTCCCAACATAGCCCTCTCCATAGCCCTTTGGGTGACTTTGAGCCTTCACTAACTAAGCGACCACGTTTCAGTGCCATATGTCATCACTGGCAACACACACTGGTCAAAGACTCGTCTTGAGACACTGCGGAATATTGGACGAAAAGATGTTCCGTAGCTTCCCGAACGTTGCCTAGCCGAGTCGGATTCGACGATTGACCTCTTTCTCGAAGTTGGACCTACCTATCTGGATAGTCTGTCCTAGGTATACATAATTGTCTACAACTTCGAGCGTAAAGTGTCCGATTGTAATGGGAGTTGGTACTTCATACTACATGTTGTACCAACAATGTCATTTTTGTTATTTCATTGTAATAGAGTCAAAAATGTATGCATTCTTATTTGATGTTGACATCGGTGTTTAATTTCACGAAAGGTGTCCGAAACGAAATAATTGCATCGGTCATTGAGTCATTACCAAGCTGATGTGTCACAAGTAAAGTCAAAATACCCTTACGTCCAATATTTGACAGCTGTCATCTCAGTACAATTCACGTGATCATATGTCATCATTGACGTGTATTGTACCGAAATGAGCGACTGTTAATAAATCGAATTTATTGTAATAAAATGAATGTCCATCATAATAGGCTTTGTCAAACTTGACACTTAGTCTCAAATGTGACGAGGATTTAATTGTAGGTACATACGTCATTCCATTAGCTAATAGATTGATTCTTAGTTAGAATTTGTTTATCCGCGTGAACAGACAGGGTCTCTTATATAATTTTGTGTGCACGTAAACTATTGAGCACACTACTTTTGTTTTTTTGACTTAATATAAAATATGGTGTTAGTAGTAAAGTAACAGTGTAATGTTTGTTCCCAGGGCAACCTGTCAGTCAGCGGGCGGTGATCTGTGCTCCGTGGCGTCGCTTAGTGATTCGGACTGTGCCGCGGAGTTGTGAATACTTTACAATAAGATACCGAGAGTTTGAGTACCTTTTACGTTACGCCGATCGTATTTCGTTTTAGAGACTAAGCAATCACCAATCACAGTTGATATATGCATTTTCGATCATACTAAGATTATTATACATATTTTTTTAATCTGAAATGCATGTTTAAGTGATTATTTTAAATTAAGGATTGTGTTTTTATAGGATTCCGCTTAAGAATAACGTGTTAGATGCGATTAAAATTAATTATAGTTTTACGAATCATTTGTTTTATTTACTTTACTAGCTTTTGCCCGCGACTTCGTACACGTATAAATTAATAAATTTTGGTTCTAACAGTTCGAATTCTCTTCGAATCGAAATAAACACCCTCATAAACTTGGTCGTCAATAATATTATATAGATGCCCAAAGTATCCTTTTAGAGAGTGCTCCCTATGCGAGCCCCAGGTTCGAAGGCCCTAGGGCGAGCCCGACGGACACTCACTATTCTCAGGTGTCTTGCAAGCGAGACCTGAGGCCAAAGTCCCGCAGGTGAGCGGCGACGCTTTTTATTGGAATTAAAGATGTACTATCTTATATATACCTTGTAGAGTACCTTCTCGGCAAATATCTCGTCATCATTGATATATAGTTAAAATTATGATAATATATCTTAAAATTAATAAGTTTATATTAAAATTATGAAATCATTTAATTATTCCTGTAACTAAAGTTAATACAGTAGATAAACACAGTATAGCAACAGTAGATAAACTAAAATCGCACGGCTGCACACATACGCGCGTGTTCGGTACGCACACACACATAGCCTTCGGGAATGATGGAGAATGCTTAAATCAGGGCCGCGCCGTTGCCGTGTTCGCTCGCTCTCACTCGCCACGTCAAGGGACGCCGCCTCGTAGGTATGAAGACAGCGAGCCGCCAGTGACAAGATATCAAAAGGAGCCGAATAGGCTTGTAACTAAGCACCTACCAACCGAGTGCAGTTTAGCAACTATTATACTTACTAGGAAATATTTTAGTCATAGTATAGTGGTATTAAAATTTTCGATGAAGTGGGAAACTAAAAACACATACCTAACTATCTATAATATTATTACTTTGTGTATACAATTTTGTCTATTAAACTGTAACAGAAATACTTTGCATACGTGACACAGCCCTGCGCATCGAGCGAAAGTAGGTAACGAACGCTCCCAAACGGGCTCTGATTAACTACTGTATTATTCTTCTATACTGTGTTAATACTCTAATTGCTCCTGTTAAGAATAAATAATTTAATTATATGCGATTAAGTCCCGTTTAGTATAAATAATGTGAGAATCGTGAGTTTAAATCAATATAGGTATTTATATCGTCGTCTAATATCCATATATATATATATATATATACGTAAGCTTTGCTTAGTTTGGGACTAGGTCGATTTGTGTGGGATTCTCCCCCAATAATTCCGCTTCAGACCGGAATGGCAGCGGCCTGCAGCGGCGCGGCGAGCACTTTCAGTGTCAAATAATTTTAAACTTTATCTACATACTAAAAAAGTCCAGTACGGCAAAACGCGCGTGGCCGCGAGGCTGCTCGCGTCACCGCGCGACACCACGCGACCTTTTCGAGCTTTTCAAGCGGTACTGGACTTTTTAGTATGTACATCAAGTTTAAAATTATTTGACACAAAGTGCTCGCCGTGCCGCTGCCGGCCGCTGCCATTCCGGTCTGAAGCGGCCCTTACACTTTCGCGACCGAGAATCGCTACGCGCTGTATGTAGCGGAAATCGACTACGGCGTAGGCGCCCACTAGGCGGGTTCCTGTTAGCTCAATATACGCAAACGCATCCCTAAAATGCACAATTAAAAGACCCATCTGATTTTTGAACAAGCTATCTATATTAGGATTATCGAGAAAATACATATCCAGTATCCCCTCTTTTATATATAAGGAGTAGAACCCAAAAATGTTATAAAAAAAAACACCTTTGTCAGCGTTATTGATCTATATACCCATGCCGAATTACACCTTTCTAGAAGTAAGGGTCAGTGATCTCAGCCGCAGATGGACATAGCGAAACTATAAGGGTTCCTCGTCTATGGAACTCTAAAAACGGTCTTCATGCCCGTTAGCCATTCAAGGCGAATTACTTACATGCGTCTACGTGAGATTTCCTCTACAAAGCGGAAAAATGCTGCTACGCGCTACGGCGTAGCACACGTGGTAAAACACTAACAAATCGTAAAAGTTCAAAAAACTGTATCCTGAGCACGGAAAACTGGCTAAAAAAATCATTTTTTGGTAGTATGTCACTCCGATCGATTGATCTCATTCATTAAAATCAATTCAATATCTTAACACTTACCGCCAACCCGCTCAGCGGGCGCCTACACCGTAGTCCCTTTCCGCTATACATTATCACTTTCACTACCTGGAACCCGGCTAGCGGGCGCCTACGCCGTTAGTCGCTTTCCGCTACATACGAGGAAAACCACGGGATCGGCTACGAGCGTAGCGCGTATCGATTCTTGGCAGTGAATTGTTATACGAAGACAACCATGGGATCGGCTACGAGCGTAGCGCGTAGCGATTCTTGGTAGTGAATTGTTATACGACGACAATCATGGGATCGGCTACGAGCGTAGCGCGTAACGATTCTGGGTAGTGAATTGTTATATGAAGACAATCATGGGATCGGCTACGAGCGTAGCGCGTAAGGATTCTTGGTAGTGAATTGTTATACGAAGACAATCATGGGATCGGCTACGAGCGTAGCGCGTAGCGATTCTTGGTAGTGAATTGTTATACGAATACAATCATGGGATCGGCTACGAGCGTAGCGCGTAACGATTCTTGGTAGTGAATTGTTATACGAAGACAACCATGGGATCGGCTACGAGCGTAGCGCGTAGCGATTCTTGCTAGTGAATTGTTATACAAAGACAATCATGGGATCGGCTACGAGCGTAGCACGTAGCGATTCTTGGTAGTGAATTGCTATACGAAGACAACCATGGGATCGGCTACGAGCGTAGCGCTTAGCGATTCTTGGCAGTGTATGTGTTAAACGCTACGGCGCACCGCCGCCGTCGCGTAGCACGGATGTTACGGTGTGCTACGGCGGAACACATGTAAGATAATATCCTTTCCATCCTTTCCCTTCGGCTCTGCCAGTCGGGAAAAACGTTTCGCCATTCTAGGGTTCCGTATTTCACACACGGTATCGAAAGAACCTAACCTGAAACTATTCATTAATTTACTCATAAGTAGGTACTTATGTTATCGTGTGTGCCGGCCGGGCATACGTATCTGAAGGACCAATAGGGGTGTAGACTCGAAAATTATTTTTACTACAAATGAAAGAAGGCAAAAAATATGTCTAGTGACGAAAATCCCATCCAGATGTCTCAAAGAAATACGAAGCTGCAACCGTTTTTAATATTGCTTGTTAGAGAGAAAACGCAAACAGTGTGTGACGTCAAGATGATTTGTATGCTACGATGTAGATGTAGTGCAATCTCGCGTTCTCGCTAGATCTCCTACATATGTTACGAGACTGACGGCCGTATTCATAAACGTCCTATAAGCCTGTTTTAACTAAAATGGCGTTAAAATCCTTTTGTCCTTATCTGACACGTTGACATTTGAGTTCGTAAGAAAGGGACAAAGCACATTTTATTTAGCAGAGGCATTTTAAGTTTTATGAATAAGGGAGTGAGTCTCATACAATTTTCGTACGAGATCTCTCCATCTTTCCATTTAAAACACTACATGACAAAAGTTTCATCTGAAAGATAAATTAAAACTTAAAAATTTATTCGATTAAAATTATATTAGGTAGTACATTTAATTATATTAAACTAGCTTCTGCCCGCCACTCCGTTCGCGTAGAACTCGTTTATATCGCAGCCACATACCAACTTTCACCCCCCATTTCACCCCCTTAGGGGATGATTTCCGGGATAAAAACTATCCTATGTCCTTCCCCGGCACTCAAACTATCTCTATACCAAAATTCATCTAAATCGGTTCAGCGGTTTAAGCTTGAAGAAGTGACAGACAGACAGACTGACAGACACACTTTTGCATTTATAATATTAGTATGGATTCGGTAGTTTAGTTTTTTTTTTATTTCAGTAAAACGGATGTTAAACCATGCAGTTTCTTTTTCACATGTTGACAATCATTAAACGCAATTCATAGCATTCACATACGATTTCAGTAAACAGCGCCCAATCTCGCGATATCTCGCAAATCTCGAAATCTCGCGAGACTGGCTTGTGGTCTACCTGCTACCTAAGCTGTCAAACAGCGGTCGTGGGTTCGAATCCCGGCTCGTATCAATGAGTTTTTTGGAACTTAGTACGGAATATCATTTGATATTTACGGTTGACTTTTCGGTGAAGGAAAAACATCGTGTATACCTTCGCTTCGCTTGATTACAATGGAATATGGTGCAAACATGTAAACATAGGTATCTTTTAGAAGTTTAGCGGGAAATTAGTAAATGAGAAAAGTTACCTGAGTCCCAAACGGGAGGGGAAGAATGAATGCTTGCGGCTTTCGCAAATGTCCAATGGACATTGTTTATTTACATTAGCTCTTAAATATATAACGTTTAGTCACCTATATGTACCTTTAAGTTAGTAAGTTACCTATTTTTTAGGGTTCTGTAGCCAAGTCTTGGTAAATCCACGGTGTGGGCTATTGGATAGCTAGTTAAAAAATACTATGGGTTCTCGAAAACCATTTTTCTATTCAGGGATTCGTTTGCATGATATATTGTTCCCCCTTCCCCCCCTGCTGGCTAAATGGTTACTACGGGGTATGCGAAAAGATCCATGGCAGTAGTACATATACTTAACACGTTCGCAACCAAGAACCCGCCAAGTAGGCACTCGTAATGCTTGCTCAGCCCGCTAGGCGGGCGTAGCTATAAACCTACACGCCTAGCGAGTTCTGTCGGTTTCTGGTGTATTGTTCCATTTTTAGTCCGGTTACGAAAGTGTTAATGAATTTAAAAGGAAAACTATCACGCATATAAGTATTAAGTAGACACTCAATAAGTAATAGTCGACCAACTTAAAAATGTACTTGGAAAGTCCAACTTTCGTACAAATTCGGCCGACGCAACCGCACCATGCAGTTGGCGTGCGCGTGTCGATGTAACTAAGACAGACAGGCAACTACGGAACCCTACACTGCGCGTGGCCCGACTCGCACTTGGCCGTTTTTTTTATATAGCCGCCGGCGAACGACGTGAACGAAATTCTCTGTGGTCTCTGGGCCAAATATTGCGTATGTCCGGCTGTCCAGCTGTTCTCCTCTACAGACCCCGCAGCATAGACGGCCTTATCACACGATAAGTGACAAGATAGAGCGTCCGTCACTGGCTAACACCGTTCAATAGAACGAGACGGACCGGACGCTTTATGTCACTTATCGCGTGATAAGGCCGATCATGATACGGGTCAGGTCGCGTTTCTCACGATTTCCCAACAGATTCTCGTAAAAATTTGAGAGCAGGTTCGATAATTAACCATTTTTTGTCGACTCAGTTTGTGGAAAATAATAGTTTTTAGAAAAAATCACAGACTTGCGACTTGTACAGTTCACAGAGCCACTATTTCGATTGAGACGGACAAGACCACAGCAGTTCAAACCGACACAGTAATTATTTGAGTTTTGCCCACATGTTCGTCAACCTGTTTTAACTCATATACTTATCTATGAAATCTTAGCACTTTATGCCTGTACTTAAGTTATTTGTTTGTCATGCCTGCTGCTAATGCCCGCCGACGTGGCGCAGCACGGCGCGTAATCGAAATCTACCCTCCCGTGGGCGCATGTCACAATGATGTAATCTCGTAAAATTTTATGTTTCTACTTTCGATACATATACACCTATACTTTTTGCATTTCCGCGACATTAGGAGTGCATTACCAGCCTAGAATAAATAAATTTGTGATAGGTATATAAGTACCTATATATGTACATACTTTTTATGTAGTTGCATAAGTAACTGCATAAAATATAATGTACGTGTAATTCTCAAAAACTGAAGATCTACTTATTTATCCAAGGAATTCCAACAGCTATGAAATATTCGCTAAACTTTATAAATAGCAATACGGAGCCAATTATAGGAACTCGCAAATAGAAACTGAATATAATAATATGTTGCACAGTACACGCTATATGATAACATTTGCACAGTATGTGATACAAAATATTACAGTATGGAATATAAGTATCAAAATAACAATATAAAAATAAAAAACTATACGGAATATAACTAAACTAAACCTATATTATAAACTAAACCTATAAAAAGTAAATGCCCCCCAGGTCCCCGTCATTGGTTATGGTGCCCAGAAGGCTGGCAGCGTTGCCTCTTTGGATTGCTAGGCTAATCCTTTGGCCAAAATAGCTGCCAGCCCTCTGGTCGCCGGATGTTTGAATGAGCCGCTCCGAAATTTCCTTATATAGGGCTTTCGCGCCCGGACCCCACGGCCCCAGAGTTTCCACTCCAAACGGCGCAAACATGTAGCCCTCACCGAGGACAGCATATTTCCGCCGCTTGTGTTGCTCTGCCGTGGTGGCCGCAGCTCCGGCTTTAGAGGAGGTCGCCTGGAGATGGGACGGGGCTAGCGTATCAACGCAAGTAGCGTCCCACACAAGAGTCCTCCCCTGCTTCCACGGAATGAGCGTCATGCCGTCAGGGCGCTTACCATCGTCACGTGCGATACCGTTCGGCTCTAAAATGGCCGGCACGCTAACGGAGGCAAGAGCCCTACGGATGACGTCATTCAAAGAGGCGTGGCGGGAGATGCGGCCAACACTCTTCTGGCAGGACAAGCCGTGGTGACCTAGGGAGTCTACGTGGGCGCCACAGCGGCAGCGGTGTGGCTCATTAGTTTTGGAGCCAAGTCGCAGACAGGTTGCCAAAGTTAAAGTTGGTTTGTCGAGGAGAGTGCCAAGGTTTGGAGACGGCAAAGAGTGAAGCCAGAGCCCCGCCTCCGGCTCCGCTACAGCAAGGAGACGAGCACGCTCTGCTGTGCTTTGAGCGGAGGTGATGAGGTCTTTAAGAGAAGATTGACAGAGGGGCTCGTCCCACTGCTTTTGAGATTTCGGGGAAACCGGAAGCGAATCATCTGGGCAGGCCTGCTCCCACGCGCTTATTGCCTCGCTCGAACAGGCAATCGCGACATTGTCGGCAGCTGGGCTAAAAATTTTGCTGGCGAGTTCCTGCGTGCTGTGGAAAGAGGCTAAGAAAGCTGGAAGGGCTACACTGACAACCTGCCGGATTCCCAGGCCGCCGGATTGGCAGAGAAGCCTGGGTCCAGGCACGACTGTCCAAATGGACGTTCAGGATGGATGTGAGGGTGGTTTTAAGGACGGCGTCGAGGGGTTCAATAATATGAGGGAATTTCCAAATGGGGCTACATCTTAAAATATATGTAAATTTGGGGACAAAAAGACAAAATTTTATGATGACTAAAGCCATGTGTGCACTGACTTTTAGAAGGCGATCCGAATAAGTTTTGTGAATGGTTAGATGTTCGTTGATGAGCGATGGTATGGATTCCTGAAAAACGGGAGCCCCTAATAGTCTGAGCGAAGATTTATCTATAATTTTAATGTTAGGGGCTAAAGAATTGAAGATAGAGATAATACTATGTAAGTCAGTCGGAGGAAGCGATTTATTTATAAACAATTCACACTTGGAGAAATTTAAATCTAAACCTATTTCGCTAAAACCATCGCACAGACTTCTTAGGTCGTCCAAAACTGTTTTCCAGTCCCCCCCTAAAGTGCCGTCGTCGAGATACCATGAATTAAATTTCGAATTTAGATTTGAGATTACTGGATGGATGGCGAGGCTGAAGATAGCGGGTCCAAGAGGATCACCCTGCTGACAACCAACTGCCGAGGATAGGCGATGGTTTTTGAAGAGAAGGTGCGTAGGTTGCTGGTAGCATTGCCATAAGTATTTAAATATTAAAGGTGTGGCATCTTTAACTTGTGCCAGCAGGGCGCCTCTATCCACAGAGTTGAACGCATTTTTAACATCCACCTTCAGCAGCACCTCGCAGGAGTCGTCGTGCACAAACGCGCGTGCTGCGTGTACAGCAGCTTCGCAACCACCTTTGCTGCCGAAACCAAGTTGTGACGGCTGGAACTTTTTGGTCAGAGAAGGAAATACTTGTTTACAGCAAATTTTGGAACAGATCCGTCTAAGAGTAAAGCCCACCGCGATAGGTCTAATTCCTCCATCTTTTTTTTTTAAGGCGCAGAGATTTGCTCCATATAATATTTCTAACACGTCACTACAAACTTTACCAGACAGCATCAGATCTACTTAAATAACTTATTTTGAGAATGAACGTTCTGAAACCTGATATACCTACTGTAAGGCCGTGCTTAAAGGAAAAGAGAAACGATCGGCGCCAGCGCGTTCTCATACACACGTTTTGTGCCGCCGAACGCCCGCTTGCCTATAAACGCGACCTAAGTTTCTGATCCAATCAGAATTTGTATTTATTATTATACTTGAAAGTAAGTTAGCCTCGTGCTCCGTATTTTAATTGGATCACTATGGATGCACTAAGACGGGGCTGCACATGCTGTTATGGCAGTAAAGCAATCAGGCGGCGACATTATTAAGTTTCCTTGTGTGATGCAAGAAAATGTATTCTAAGGGCGTCGACTCTACATCGCCTAACAGACTGAGACGAGTAGAGGTGACTTTTGCTTGTGTTTAGAATTAAATGCATACATGGCGTGAGGTTCAATTTGATTAAAAACCGCTTCGATAAAAATTCATAATTATGGTGACACCAAATAAAATAACAAAAATGTAGTTATGTTTTAAGTGTCAAAAGTTTTAATGAAAGGGGTAGCTCTGTCCTTTTTCCGCAAAACGCACTTTCACATGAAATGATTGTAATTACAATTTTACTATGACACTCGAGACCAAGTTCCTGTAAAGTTCATATAAACTTCAGTAGTAGGCCATCGTGCAGTAAAATCCAAGTTTTGAACCAAATTTTCACAGTGAGTCTTTACTTTTATTCCAAAGTGCAAGATTTATTCAGCTTGCTCTAGACCATATTTTCATAGAGAACGAAGTTTTCGAACAAAACTTAAATTTCTTACGAATGGAGTACATTTTCCAAGATGGCGGCTGTTCTATGAGGTCCTAACTCGGGGACTTTTGGGAGGGCTAAGTGGGCTTACGACCTTATAAAGGAATGCAGCTTACGTCACTTTTTGTGAAAAGTTGGGTTTTAATATAAAATTAATAACCAATATGTTTTCGAAAGAACCGAAAAATAACTTGTGGTTTAGAAGCAGCAGCAAACTTCACGTTGAGGACAGCCTCATTTAAAGTGTTCTTGACATAGTATTTAATATTCTACAAGAACCCCACACGTTCAAATTGAAAACATTTATTATTTTCAGTTTGAATAACTTGCGTAGATAAGGTAAAAGTACGTTTCACCGGACGCTTAAGACCTGGATGTACGTTTATTTTTTTAATAAGGTCCACGAGTTTCATAGGGCTATGAACAAAAGTTGCAATTAAACTTTTGTTCATAGCCCTATGAAACTCGTGGACCTTATTAAAAAAATAAACGTTAGATAAATTTGTCATCATTTAAATGTATCTAGAAATTAATAACATACTTATAGATATGCTAAAAATATTTTTAAAGTTTTTTGGGTCGGTTTCCGTGGTTTGTACCATTTACCAGACTAAGAAAGCTGATTTGCACATAATACCGAATCGGCGCGCCGTTTATCGGACTAGGGAAGAAATGTATGGGATTTGGGCGCTGCGTGGTGCTAAAACTTTAGTTGGTAAACTGTTAATTGAGATTATTTTTCAAACTAATTGCGCTAGGTTTGTGACTTAGCGGGATGTTAAACTTGGAAATAAGATCTTAGTTCAGATAACACATAAGTTATATCTTTTTACAATAATAAGGTCATAACAATATTTTTAATTAATTTGCCTTTGTGAGTTGTAGACATTTAACAAAAAAAGACGAATACTAATTTAATATTTTAACCACGGTTTTTTTAAAAATATATTATTGGTACTAAAACATTGTTTCAAAATAAAATAAAAAAACCGTCCATAATTTGTATCGTACAAGTTTGTTCCAAGCTCCGTAGCTGGGCGTCAAATGTTTGGAACCGCTGGCCTTTACAAGAACGTTCGTAAAATAATACACATTAATATCGACCTAGTTCGTAACGACATAAGGTTAATATTTCAGTAAAATACTAAATAATAGCATGACTGTGGCAAACGTGGATTCGGTAGCAGGTACTATGGGTACGTTTCACCGGACGCCCGTCCGGTGAATTGGACAAGCAAATTATGTGGAACCTATCACGCGAACATAATTTAAGAAATAGTGTTAAATCGTATTAATTATGTTATAATTACGAACCTTACATTTTTACAAGGAATTAGAACTTATTGCGAAACCATAAATACATAAGGCTCTTGATACTATTGATGTAAAATAAGTGTAATGTTTTTTTTTAAATAGCCTTGCCTAATAGCTTATTTTAACGACAAAAAGTCTTGAAAATGATTCATTTCAAACACAGTTTAACATAAATCTATCTAGATTATCAATGTTCGGTAAATGCTCATAAAATTTGCTATACTTTTAGTTATTTGAAAAGCGAGATAGTTTGTTCATCCAAAAAAAATAATTAAAAACAGTTTCCCTGATTCCGGACGCTGTTCGGAGAAACCTTCAAGTCAAAACGAGGGTCGACCCATCACCGAATCCACGTTTTAGTTAAATTCTTCAAATATGACTGCACTAAATGAACTTGTTTGCACAAACAACTAAAACCAACTAAATACTGACTCCGCAAAACCCAATATCCATTCATAAATTTGCCTTTTAAACGGTCTATGGCCTTAAGAAGTTCACTCAATTTCTTACCGATTTTCGTAAGGAGTCCCATAGAAAACGGCGATCGACCGGCTCGATCAATTATCGCGGCTCGACTGAGGTCCGTAACGGCCGTTTCTGCAGCGGAGGGGAAGGCATAGGTATCTAGCTAGCGGGGAAAAATATCACAACGTAATATAAGCGGTAACTACTCGACTTATAGCTTAAAATAGAGGAAATCCGGCTATACGGCAGATCCGGTGAAGGGTACTTTTACCTTATACTGGATATTTTAGTGTTACCTTAGTGATTCAAAAACGATTACCTGGCGTAGGTAGGTATAGGTGAAAAACTTAAGTAGGTAAGTCACCTGTTGTATGTGTGAGTAATGTGTGCGAATAGACATTTGTTTTGTTTGTGTTCTAATTTTAAACTTGTATTGTCTATTCGAATACGCCACTGATACATACAACAGGTCCTTTTCTTAAGTTTTACACCTATACTTACTTCCCTTTAATTGACCGACCGGTTCAATTGATTTGACCAATCTGCAACACAGATGTCACATGCCAATTTGATTTTTATATTCCACAACCACTGAGCTCTCATGTCGGAACGTAATCGAATAACATTGCAGTCTATTGAAATGCGAAACCCAAGTCTCAGATTGACCTTTCATTATAGACGTACGCATTTAATAGACCACTCACCGATTGTTAACGATTTCAATGGTTTCAAACAGAGGGTGTTCTATTCACGGAATAAACCATTATTCCGTGGCTCTATTAACCCAATTAATGAAGCTCTCTATAGGATATTCAGTACTATCATGGCTCGCTAGCTCGATAATGATATATAAGTACCTACATCTACTTACGGGCTGTCCATATATTACGACATAAGTACAAGCACATTAATAAAAGCTTGTAGTCGTAGATATCTTAAAGCAATCCCTTTATGCAGAATTAGGAATAGGTACTTATACACTCAGACCAAGAACCAAAGATAGACGGAGCATGTGCAATTTAGTTTGTATATGTAAGCGTGAGCGTGTGCTAAACGTTATTTGGCTTGGTTGAAAATCGGCTTCACTAGGTTGTTCGTAATGCTCTATCGTTTTTCTGGGTCTGAGACTTAACATTTACAATGTCGTCAGAAACGCAGCGTTCTATGCAGTTATCTAATCGTTGAACGCATTTAAATATGTGTTTATTATAGATAGGTAATTATTAGATCAAATTGATGGGTAAGATGTGCAATTCGTAACTATTCTTTTTGTACATTTCGGACGTTTAATTAACCTTTAAATCTAAAGTTAGTTACAACAAATAATTGAACTGATAGGTAAGGATAATTTACAGGTGAGTGTAACATGTTTCTGACAAAGAAATATTTCTCAATCTTGCATAAGGTTAAGAATTAGCATCACAGTAAAAACATTAAAGTCAAAAATTATTAAAGTTTGTTACTTGTTTTTAGTCTTCATATTTCAGTGCTAATAGCCCGTGTCCGGTTAGCCCTCTGCTGGCGAGCCAGTATGGCGGCCTGGAGGTGGTACTGGCGGTAGAGGTACTCCTTGGTCATGGCCTGCGCTGTGAACATGGCGCGGCTGCGTTGTAGCAGCTCGCTGCGCGGGCGCCACTCCTCGCGCAGCTGCAGTGCCTCGCGACCTTCGCCCCGCAACAACGCCACCAACACCTTGAACACCGCCATCCCCACCAAATACGCTGCTGATATACCGAAAACAAACAGCCCCATAGACCTCTCCAATGTTTTACTAGTAGTTAAAATATAATACAATTCTACACCACTAACATATAGTAGCAGGATAGTCGAGACAACCCAAGCCAACTTCATGTAGTCGCTGGGCCGAATTCCTTGCATAAAATGAACATCCTCGCAAAACCTCTCCAACCCATAACATACAATAAATATAAAACATTCAGTTGCAATCACAATCATATTTAACAACTGCATGGAAAGTCTGAATTGTCTCGACAAAAATATTATAATCATATAACTTAAAAAGGGCATCGTTGTGAAAAACAAAATGGTTGCAGCACCAAATGATACTAAACCTGGATATTTCGCTAAGGTGGAAAATCTTTTACTAAGAGTTTCTAATATGTTATAGTATACTATGACGCAGGACCTTAAAGCCACACACGCGTAGGAGCTGAAGGCTATGACCAACCAAATGCGGTTGTCGTCGAACTCCCGGAGCATTGTCGGAAATTGTACAAATAATTGCGCAATAGGTTGCTTCACGACCCGTTCCGGTGATATGTCGTGTTCATAAGAGTAGGGGCAGATCATCATGGCTGTTGTAACCACTAGTACCAGTTGAAAGGCTACGTTGGCAGCCATGGTGATGACCGCATTCGCATAGCAAGGGGCGCGGAAGGGGCAGCTCGCACCAACATTAATTACCAGACCTGTTCCCAAAGAAAGTGAGTATATAGCCAACGGTAGGAGTTCAAAGATGTTGAAAGCTCCGAGGAACCTTTCAAAATTGATATCCATAGCTTCTTGATAGTGTAGGAGTATACCCTTCTGTACCATGGATCCCAGCATTAGAATTACGAAGCCAAAGCCGGGGTAAAAAGTAAGCACTCCTAGAAACCACTCCATTGAACGCCTTCTCTTGAAACAACTCAAGTACAATAGTAAGCAGACAATGCCTGACGGTAGTAACAGCCGCCAATCCACGTGGACTATCTGGGTAGATGAACAAATAATATTCTTGAAATACTGATTGGCCGGATAAGTCTTATAAAGACTCTCACAATAAGCAAATTTGGGGCCCGATCTTACGCAATCTTGATAAATTGTGAAGTTCGCCGCAATGATGTCGCAACTTTTATCCGACCATGGTCCACATGTGTAGTATGGTCTGGGATTTTCAAAAGATATAAAAAAATAGTGAATTATGTACGTAGCGATCACGTGGTTGAGATATAGAGCCATGCATTGCCAGAGTAGAAGGATGTGTCCAATGTGAGATAGAAAATGTCGAACTTTCCACACTTCGAGGGAGTTGAGACCCGTGAACTGCCCGATAATCAATTCCATGTAAAACAGAGGGGCCCCCAGTATAATGCAGACGAGCGTGTAGCATAGCACATAGCCCAATGGGCCGTATTTCATAGCGCTTTTCGGTAAAACATTGGCCGCCGATAAACCAGCACTCTGGCTCACCAGCATCATTAGATGAAAGTTTCTTGATCCAAAGGTAGGCTTATCCTGAGTATCGTGTGGCATTTTGGTATAAAATTATTAATTTGAGGAAGTTTTGGTAGTGTCAATAGTCTTAGCCGTGGCCATAGTGATCTAGTCAGGTCCACTCAGTTTTGAGGTTTGACGTTTATGTACTGTGTTTACAGATATTAACTGTTTTAGGCTAGAAATGCTTTGACCTGAGTTTGAATAGTCGTTCGATAGCGGGTAGATTTTCAACAATAATCTGGTCTGGAATTAGTGTTTAATAAAGTTTTACCTTTCCTGATGAACTGACAACGTGTTTTCGATTAACGATTGAACATAAACTCCTTAAAAAAGGCAATATAAATTCCGTCTGTACTGTACATTGTACGTACACAATGTTATTATAAACTTTAATTGTATTTTTTTACATCGCTGTATAATATACGAGCAATTTTTTAAATACTTATGTAAAGAACATGGATGGTCGATTAATTGTATAACGCTTTGGCTTAAAAGGAAGTAGAAACAGCCAAAATAAAACTGCTCAGAGGAGCACCAAAAATAACATACATATACATACATACATTCACGCCTTTATTCCCAAAAGGGGTAGGCAGAGCACATGAAACGTATGTTCCAGCGCCACTTTTAGCATACATGTGGGTATAAAAGATCGACAAAAAGTGCTATTGCAGTGATAGGTTGCTAGCCCATCGCCCACAACACACTTCAACCCTGGTCCCTTAGTTGACTTTTACGACACCCACGGCAAGAAAGGGGGTGGTGCAATTCTAACCCGACACCACACGGGTACCACCAAAAATAAGAATTTAACTATTTAGCACACACCTAGTAAAGGAAAATACATATGATCAAAAAAGGTAAAAGCATTAATAATATGTGCTAAATAGAGCCCTCTACTTAGAGGGCCCTATTTAGCACATATTATACTTATATTGTCACAGAGGCCGTGATGCTGAGTTTCAGTAAGAGCCAAAAAATAAGCCCCTATGTCTAAGGCCATAGGGAGGTGTCACATATTTTTGCCTGCTTTGTTATGGCAGATATTGATGCTGGTGACTGTAACACTGGGTTTTTCAAGAAAACACATATACGAATTATCATTTGATATTTCACAGTAGTATTTAGATAACAGAAAACATCGTGAGGAAGCCGGTCTAATTCCAAACAAGGCAGCTTTTCCCTCGGGCTGGAAGGTCAGATGGCAACCACTCGGTCGGTCGTCACTCGAGAACCTTTCCGCTGCAACGGCCATCAGTTCTACGGGCAATGTCACGTGGTGGAATTAAGCGCACGCGATTAATACAAAATCGAGAGCCCATTATTAAATTGGAAATTAAATGGTCATTCAAATTGCGTAACGCAGGTCCTGAAAGGAACTGGCTTGCCGATGATCTGCGGCCGCCCTGAAGCTGCGTCGGTATTGGATAAAAGGTTGTTAGTTGCGCGATTTTCCGCCCAATCGATGTCGTTCGGCCAGTCAGAGTAATCGGCGAGTTGAAACGCAGTCCTAGGTGCGTTTGCGGAGGATTACTCTGCCAGTAATGACTGATGTCCGCTCATTGCTAATATACCGCATTCCCGAAATACCAGATTTTGCAAAATATCGTATTATCAATATACCACACTTTAGGCTTACCATATTCCCGTTACACCAGGTTATAAAGTTGGAAGGTACTCATGGAACTATGTAAGTATATCGAATGTCCTATAGTGCAAATTTGGTATATTGGTAATGTGATAAATCAAGAATGTGGTATTTTGCAAAATCTGATATTTCGGGAATGCGGTATATTAGCAACGAGCGCTGATGTCGATTGGAGTTTGACCACGATGCACTGTTGTGCATAAAAATGCCTTTGATAATTTTCAGCCTGCGAAAGGGCTTTTCGATTTCACATTAGAACTGAGCCTGTTTTATGCCTTTTTAACCGACTTCAAAAAAGGAGGAGATTCTCAATTCGGTTGTACCTATTATTTTTTTCAATGTTTGTTTTTCAGAACTCCGTCATTTATGAGCCGATTCGTACAATTTTTTTTTGTATATACTTCCGAGTTGGTCCCATTTTTTTCAAAAATCCAGTTGGATAACGGGATTCATGAGGAATTGAGGGAACTTTTCAATTATATTAGGCACGCGTGTAGTGATTTTGGTATTTTCTATTGTAACTCGTGTATTTATACCCGGAAATCGTAAATTTGGTAGAATGGAATTGCTGATGAAGACCACAGATGACTTACGGAATTCCTCAATTATGTACTTAAAAATGCAAAAGTACGTCACAGATTCTGATAAGATTCCGTTGAAATAGGAACTAATGAAGTGCCATTTGTGTTGATCTTGGGGAATCGACGGAAGCCCTCAAATATTGTCGAGCCAGATACAGCGATTCGGTTTTTTTTCTCTAATAATCAACGCATTTGCTATCGGAAATCAGTTCATGTGGTAAATTGGAAAAAAAAATGTGGAAATGTTCTGGCGGCTTGGCGGAGTACTAAATTGAAATCGATTAAAACTTTGTTTTTAAAGTAAATTATTAATATGTTGAGATGATTATGTGATTTATCTTTATTTATGCACTCTGATTGATGATCCGTAGCTCGATTTTAGTTCTTGTACAAGTATGAGCAGGAGGGCAATACTCGGGCCGCTCAAACTCCGGGGTAGTTGGCCATAGTTTTTTTGAAACAGTTAAAATAAAAGCTTACATATTACGAATACTTTTTTATTTCTTATTAAACTCTGTTTAATTAACTTTAGACTATTAAAAAAAAGTATAACATCTATATCAATCACCTCGAAAATAACTGTAGAAAAAAAAACATGATTGGCCATCTCTCCCAAGGTGTCCGGGTGTGATGACCATACCTTTACAGGAAAGATGGCCATAACTTAAATCTCTGTTAGTATTTTTTTTCGTTTTATTTTTGATTCTTAAGCATATGTTCTCGAATTCGGTGCAATTCTTAAGTAGTCCAAACCACGCTGAAACCAGTCTTCGAAGAAGATAACTCATAATAATTTTCCTCACAGCCGCATTAGTTTCTTTCGTTTACATACCGAGTTAGCCCAGTTTTGGATAATTTTTCATTGTTAGCTGTCTTGGTTTGTTATATGCTCTCCTTTTTTATACTCTTCTCTGACACGCATTCAGCATCATATGGCATACCGACAAACTAGCCAGTGGCCATCTCTACTTTTCTTACGGGAGAGATGACCACACCTAACATAAAAGCAAGTCATGACACGACTTGCCAAAATCTGACCTTAGAACAATGAAAGACTCATATACTTTGCAACCAATACAAAAAACAGCATTCTTTGAAGAAAATAACATCGAAACCAGGTAAAACATGAACCCTCCAAAAAATATTGACACTAGTCCATCAAAGACGATTTTACTGACTTTGTGCTTTTTTTTCGCCTAATTGTTAATTGCACCCGCACGAAGCGAAGCGAAATAAACAGAAACTCTCGAAATCAAGTCACTGGTTCCATGAAATATTTCGATGGGCCATCTCCCCCTTATGGCCATCTACCCCGGAATTACCCTAATCTCTATTGAAAAATCTCACTAAAATATTCTTAGTCTGGGGCATAATAGCGATTAACTACGTCAAACGACGATCACAATGACTATTGCAACATGCGTTTCGTTTTTCTGGATTGTGTTTTGTAATCGCTTGTCCTTTGAGACCTTCCTTTAGACATCTTGAACGTCCAAAGAATGGGTCTTATTTTACAGACTGAAAGAGATCGACCAGAGTTACATAAATATGTACCCGTACACGATCTTAATATTAAGGGCAGTAAAGCAGTGTACATATATCTACATACATATTTTTGTAACTTCGTCCGTATCGATCTCATTGCAGTCGACTGTACCAATTACCTACGTCTATTAACCCTTACCTTTAATTTATACCTCTTTCACAATGTATACTCATACAATAAAATCACTCAAACGTATTAAGATACTTTTAAGGGTCGAACAGACTGCCAGCGGGACGGTAGCGGGGCTTGACGAGCGCGTGATACGCGTGGGACGGCCGGTCACACAGACCACGCGCGCATCGCGCCATCAACCAGCCAGCAACGCGCGCGCGTCCCGCGCGCCTCGCGCCATCGACCCGCCAGCATCACGTACGCACCACGCGCTCCGCTGTCTGGCGTCACACTGACGCGCCGCGCACCCGTCGCGGTCGCGCGGCGCGCCCATCGTGGGCCGCGGCGGGCGGCTGGCGGGGCGCGACAGAAGCGGGGCGCGTTGTCGACGGGGCGCAGCCTGTTTGACCACGCTAGCGGTTTGTAGGGAAATATCGCGCTGCGCGCCCGCGACTGTGCTGTGTATTCGACCCTTAATACATATAGAACAAAACATATCTTCTCGAAAACTTTTCTAGTTTACTGGGGTATAGTACGACTATAATATTAATATTTATTGGTAATAATATTGTACGTACAGTCAGCAACAGAAGTAGCTACCTAAAATAACGCCTTAAATGGTCTATACTCCTTATTCTTTTGTCATGAGAGTCGTACGTACGTCATTTTGAGATTTGGTTCGCATAGCTACGTTTGCTGCTTACTGTATCTACTCTATTTACAGCATAATAGAGAACACTAGAGCTTTATTTAGGAATTGAATATTGCACATACGCGTAATTGAATTGATGGGTCACTAATTATCACTGAAAGCTAGTTTCAAACGTAATATGACCTACTCAGTGTTGATGTTCACAAATGACATGAAGCTCTGATGTAATTAAACTGTAAGTAGTCATTAATTTCGTGTTTTTTTAAAACACGATGTTCGTATGCAAGATTACCGCTCGCCTGGTGGGAAACAGACACCCTGGGCTATGGACACCAGCAACTTCAGAGGAGCCACATGGCCGTTGCTGACGCATAATTGATTTGTGGATTAGCTGTCGACAGCAAGAGACAAATGCAAATCCAACAGTCGACGGTTCAACACAGCGGCACTGTGGGAACTAGTTGCCGCAAATCGACGTTTTTAATTTACTTTTTTATAAACGCGCTAAAGTTATAATACCTTTGTATAAAACGTATTGGACTTGTTCATAAATATCTAATAAAATAAGGATATAAAAACGTAAAACTCAAAGCCCTGCATAATTGATCCTCTGAAAAAATATTAAGTACATTCTCTAACTTCCGGAAGTCCACAATTTCAGGCTAAGTTTGATTGTGTCGGGTAAATATTTTTCTTCCGTAATCTAAACGCGAAGTCCGCAAATAAGTATGTACCTTGAAATACACTGGCTGTAAACATATAAAAAAACACAGGCGAAATAAAAATAAGTCCAGTACTAATTAAACGAGCGAGCGAAGCTACCGAAGTTCTTCCTTTTAGCGTGGGCAAAAAACCTTTCGTATGTCTAGAGGTCGCATTTTTTTTATTAAAAAAAACTGAGTTAAAATAGAATCAGCCAGTATCATTTTAAACATTATTCTGTGACGAAGGATCTCAGTTTCCCATCAACGGAAGAACGTGAACCATTTTTAATATGTAGATTATTGTTCAAGACAGTTTACCCGTGTGGTGTCGGGTTATAATTTCACCACCCCCTTTCTTCCCGTGGGTATCGTAAAAGTCTACTAAGGGAACAGGGTTGAAGTGTGTTGTGGGCGATGGGCTAGCAACCTATCACCGCAAAATCACATTTTGTCGATCTTTTATACCCGCATTTATGCTTAACGTGGCGCTGGAACATAGGTTTCATGTGCTCTGCCTACCACTTTTGGGAATAAAGGCGTGAATGTATATATGTATATATGTAGATTATTATTCTGGCTTCCGCTTAGGGTCGTTTTTATCCGACTGTAACAATAATTTCATATTTAGAAACATTTGAATTTTTCCTTTATTTTTTGAGGGAAATCGCCGTCATGGCTGTCAGTAGTCAGCGACGTCAATATGGCGGAATTGTTTGTCTGTTACTAGGTAAAGCCTCTCACAGACTGGCGTGGATTGGCCGCGGCGGTCAATAATAGTAAACTTGTCATTAGCTGCCAAATTTTCTATTGACCGCCACCGCAGGCCGCGCCAGTGTGTTGCAGGCTTTAATCATTTCGATCCGGTCTACGATAGACCTTCACGAAACACAAAAGTACCAAATGATAAAATTGATAAAACATAAAAAAACGACAGATATGAGAACTTATATGCGCAAATTTCGTATTAACGTCTAATTTCAATATAAACAGTATCAACAAATTTATATTTTTTTTAAAAAGACGTCGCGCTCTTTGCCCGTTTAGTCAAAGTATAATAAACACGACCAAATACTTAATATGAATTAAAGTTTGATACCATCTAACGAAAAAAAAGGCTTAAAAATATAATATTATAATACAAGTATGAGTCAATTATATGCAGGAATAAGGAATAAATACGGAAAAGGAACTGGAAGGATGACAGCAAAAAGTATATTAATATAGTTAGTAGCGAGGTAGTTTTATTTTTAGTATTATGTTAATTACAAGTCAATCAAAAGATATAGGATTAGGTATATAATTTACTTTCCCGTAACAACATGCACTACTATGGGCTCATTGGGATCTTCTCAGCGAGTAATTGATGACTGAAAATAAAAAAGTTGTAGGTACTTAAAAATTGAATTTAGATCAAAACTTAATTCATTAAAAAAAATGTTTTGCTCATAAACATAGAACTTCTAAAGGTCGGTTAAAAAGCACGGACAGAATCAGAACATGGTAGCAAAGTATTCGGCTTTGAAATGTTAAAATCTGATTCAAAAGGAATATAGGGTTGTAGGGCCCACGGCAATCTCCATGTTAAAGAAAAATATATCTATACAAATATTGGCGAGTCCACCCAAATCCATACATTACAGACCACGAAAGGACGCTACGACATTATTTACTTTTCCATTCTATCGGACCGTAACGGCCTCAGGGTTATTATTCGGAACGCGCTATTGCGCCGCACCTCATCCGTCACACCTAACGAAACAAGACCTTTGATGAAGCAAAGTTAGTACGAATCGCGGCCTTAAAATATATGTTGTACTTAACTTGCCCTTTTCCTGCCATATTCTATTTTTTTGCAAAATTATGTTTTCACTTCTGCCGGCACTCTCGGAGTGCAACCAAATCGTTCTTTTTATTTTTATGGTCTCGTGGCTCGAGGTTTTAGTCAGAGATACGGAGTTGACTATGACGAGACCTTCTCCCCGGTCGTAAGACACAGTTCTCTAAGAACGCTTTTAGCATTAGCAGCGGCTTATCATCTCAAAATCGATCAGATGGACGTAAAAACTGCGTTCTTTAACGGAGACTTGTCACTGTATATTTATGAAACAACCAGGTTTTGAGGAAAAGGGGACTATGTTTGTTTGCTGAAACGCTCGCTCTATGGATTAAAGCAAGCTCCTAGAGCATGGAACACCAAATTAAACAGCGAGTTGTTACAACTAGGATTCACGAGGTCCAAAAATGAACCCTGTGTTTATAAGAAATCTAATGGAAAGAAGGTCATTGTACTCGCGGTTTACGTGGATGACATTCTTATTCTATGGAATGAAGAACTACGTAGTCTCAAAAGAGATCTAATGAGAAAATTTGAGATGAAAGATCTCGGTCGAGCGAAATTTATTCTGGGAATTCGCATTACCCAAAGCGAGACTGCAATCAAAATCGACCAGGAAAGCTACGTGGATAAGGTTTTGAAGAATTTTGGTATGGTTTACTGGAAGGTTGCGTCAACGCTATCTGTACCTGGACACAATCATCTCAGCCAGTTTAACACCTTTTTTACTGAGAATCATTGGACAGCAGCGAAACGAGTGCTCAGATTTTTAAAGGGCACTAAAAGTCACGGACTCATATACAGGAAAAAAGACAGAAAGGAGTTAGTGGGCTATGAATCTTCTTAGCCCACTTACTCCTTTCTGTCTTTTTATCGAACGTGTGAACTGGTATCTACCAGTCATGCTACATCATATGACAGGAAGTCATACACCGGATTGGTTTTCACATGGAAAGGAGTAGCAATTTGCTGGGACAGCAAAAAGCAGAAAACTGTGGCACTCTCAACTGCAGACGCTGAATATGTTGCCATCTCAGAAGCAGCCAGAGAGGCAATATTCTTAAAACGGTTTGTTGCTGAGATCACCGGAGAACCGAAGAGGCAACTGACTATCTACAGTAACACAGTAAGTACAGTAAGTCAGCAATTGCCATTGCGCAGAACCCTGTGCACCACCAACGCACAAAACATATCGATGTGCGCCACCACTTTGTTCGGGAATCTGTTGAGCATGGACATGTACTTTTAGAGTATGTAGAGACTGGGCAAATGGTGGTGGCCGTACTTACGAAACCCCTGTTAAAGGGCAAGTTTACGTTGTGTGCGTGAGGTATGGGACTAGAGGAATGAAATTAAGGAGGTGTTAGAATAAAAGAGGTAACGCCTTACGTATTTTAACAGGCTGAATACAGTTTTTGATATTCTTTTTAATTTCAAATCTATATGTCTCTTGTGTCACTCGTCACTCGTATCTAATCGTATGTAACAGTATCTAATCGTATCGATTTGTATCTAATAGTATCTATTCGTATCTAATCGTATCTAATAGTATCTAATCGTATCTAATAGTATTTAGATACTATTAGTAGTATCTAATCGTATCGTTTCGTATCTAATCGTATAGAATCGTATCTAATCGTATCTAATCGTGTCGTTTCGTATCTAATCGCATCCAATAGTATCTAATCGTATCGTTTCGTATCTAATCGTATCTAATCGTATCTAATCGAACCTTATCGTATCTAATCGTATCTAATAGTATCTAATAGTATCTAATAGTATCTAATCGTATCTAATCGTATCTAATATAAAAATGAGGTAGACGTTGTCTATGCGAAATTTCGCGTTTTTAAAATGGCCACCAAAACTGACACCATACGCTTCCATCGACAATGCGAAACTGAGGCAAATTGGTGCAATTGACTCACGTTTTATTATTATCTCTTTATTCTTATTTCATCTTAAGTTAGGTTTGTACAATAAATTTATAAAAAGTAAAATATAGAACTATACATACAAAACATAAAATCATTATAAAAACCTAACCTAGGGTGCAGCCGGCAGCGAGACGGGGCCTAAGCTACCGACGGTCAGGGCGACAGAGACAGGAACCTCCTGACTATCCGCGCAGTATCCAGGAGTACCGCCTTCTGTATCTGGCCCTTGATCCAGCCATCTAGCGAGAGTCTCTTGAGGTGATGGTCGAGACTCTTCGCTATTAAACCGTTCGCCGAAACGACTACCGGGACGATGATCGTCGAATCAACATCCCACATGGCGGTTACCTCGTGAGCCAGGTCTAGGTACTTGCTGGCTAGGTACTTGGTGTCCTTCTCGGCCTTCACGAGGTTCTCGTCATGGGGGATGGTGATGTCGACGAGCACTGCCTGGCGTTTCGATCGATCTGTCAGCACGATATCAGGCCTATTGGCAAGAATAGTCCTGTCCGTGATGACAGATCGATCCCAATAGAGCGTGGCACGACCATTTTCGAGAAATGGCGCAGGTGTGTACTTATAGTAAGGCACTTCGGAGACCACAAGACCGTATAGCAGAGCAAGTTGCTGGTGAATAATTCTGGCTACAAGGTTATGTCTGTGCAAGTACTCGCCGTTAGCAAGATGACCACAACCGGAGATAATATGCCTGAGTGACTCCCCTGGACGGCGGCATGCCCGACAAATGTCGACCGTACCGTCCTTCAGGATATACCTCCGGTAATTGTTCGTCATGATAACTTCGTCCGCAATTGCACAGACAAAACCTTCGGTTTCCCCGAAGAGATCCCCGAAACGTAGCCAGTTCACCGACGCGAGCAGATCTACATCGGGCCCTGTGAGGGCCTTGTAGAACCGCCCGTGTAGCTCCTTGCTCCTCCACACCGCCCTGCGCTCCTCGGCGCTCATTACTTTAAGTCTGCGCCAGTTCTCGTTTGCCAAGGAGAGCGGGGTGAAGTTTCCGTCTACTGCTACTACGTCACGATGCATCCCACACTCGTTGTTTAGGAAATAATCCCTGAGACTGCACACCTCGCGGTTGTGGAGGTCTTTGGCATTTAGAAAGCCGCAACGTCCACACTTCCGCGAGATGTACAGTCTCATAACAGACGAGCGTGGGTGTAGCATGCGATGCGCAGTAAGCAGTACTCGGACTCTTCGATCCAGGGCATCCAGCTCAGTCTGAGTCCACCTTAGTACGCCAAAGGAGTAAGTAAGCAAGGGCATCACCCAAGAGTTGAAGGCACGCACCTTGTTGCCGCCCGACAAAAAACTATTAAGTACTTTGGTCAGGCGACATAAGAAGCGCTCCTTCACCGCCCGCTTTACGCCCTCACCCTCAATACCCAATGACTGTGACATACCAAGATACTTATAGGTTTCTGCTTCGGAGATAGATTTGAGGGACATTGTCTAAGAAAGTTGCAAATTTGTTGAATTTACAACTTTCCCCCGCTGTACATGCATGACCGCATACTTAATATCGACACCAAATTCCATTTTGATGGCACTACTGAAGACTTCTGTTGTTTTCAGTAGTTCCAACAGGTTATGTCCATTCGGTGCAAATAGCTTAAGGTCATATAGAGCAGATAAGAAATGACCTCACCCTCCCTCCGAAGCCGGCAACCTAGTCCCGAATCCTTCAGCAGGGTGCTAAGCGGATTCAGTGCTAGGCAGAACCACAAAGGACTCAGACTGTCACCCTGGAAGATCCCACGTTCAATCCATATAGAGTCCTGCGGACCAGAAGGGCAATCTTCTCCCCCCGGTTGACGAAGGACTGTGGTCCACTGCCCCATGCAAGCACTTAAGAAGGATCTTAGAACTGCATCAACTTTATAGAACTCTAAGATCCTCCTGAGCCATGAATGAGGCACCGAATCATAGGCCTTCTTGTAGTCAATCCAGGCGGCCGAAAGGGCCCCCCTATTCCGCCGGACTCGTTGGCAAATGGTCATGTCTATGAGGAGGAGCTCTTTAGTACCACGAGATCCAACCCTACATCCATTTTTAGCAGGGGCCAAAACGTTGTTTGCAACGATGTGTGCGTTAATTTTTGCTCTCAAAATAGATGTAAGGAGCTTGTACAGCGTAGGCAAGCACGTGATGGGTCTGTAGTTTTTCGCTTCCGTGGTACTACCGGACTTATAGAGCAGGGAGGTGATACCAGTTGTCAAGAAAGATGGTAGGGAACCGAGCTCAAGGGCTTGCTGGAACTGCGTTGCCAAACGCAGGTGTGAGCATCGAAACCATTTCAGCCAGAAGTTATGTAATCCATCCGGTCCAGGACTTTTCCAGTTCGGGGCCAAACGGATGGCACAACTAACGTCCTCGGGGCTGATGGTAACAGTCCCCATGGGCTCGATGAACGCACACTCACGTTCGACAACACACATCGACTCGCCTTCGGTGTGTTCGACTGGCACTGACCAGATACTACGCCAGAAGTCAACCATGGCAGTAGCATCCGGCTGCTGTCCGTCGGACACACGAAGGTCGGCTCCCTCCCACTTTCGGTATACCTTCCTTTGATCGCTTTGGAAAAGGCAATTCTGCTGGTATCGATCCACTCGCTCTCTGTAGCGGCGAATACGGCCTGCCCATGCATAGACTTTCTGCTTCAGAAAGTCAATGCGCTCTGTGACACAGGCCATGTAGTCGCGGGGCCTGATACCAGTTCCCGCGAAGGCCTGGTTCACAAAGCGCATGACTCGGGGGCGGTTGTTGCCCCCCCTGAAGCAGATCAGCTTTGCAATGAGAGTCCTAAACGTATTGATACGACGCTCAATCCGCACTTGCCATGCAGGGACACCCCCGGCGGTCCTAGGTGCACGGTCAGCGTCCGGAAACTTGACGCGAGCAACATGGCACGCCGCGATGGCCCCGCAGTACATGATTGAGTGTGTATCAAGTAAGTCTTTACTAGCCTGTATATACGGGTCTAGCAGACCGTTTATAGCTCCCATTAACGCTAGATTGCGTCTATTTACGGGCAGGCGTGGTAGTCGTGACCTAGAGTTGTTTGTGAAACGATACCCCGTAATCGCATCTTCCAAAGCCCTCCTCAGTTGCTCATTCGCACAGTCCTCCTCGTCAGCACTAAGATCAACCCGCGGTGCCCCCAATGCCAGGTCGGGAGTAGGCATTGGAGCCGGCAACAAGGCGGGCGGATCCTGCGCCGAGGTAAAGGCCGCACGAGCAGAGAGTACTTCCAGGCGTAGCCGATCAAGCGTGGCGTCATCCAACCGCTTGTGCCGCTGGATGACGCGCACCTGATCCGATAGACGCTGCGTAGACACGGTGATGGCCGGTTCAAGCGCCTGGAACAGAGGCAGCATCCGGACACGGTACGCGGACAAATTAGTTCCTCCCTCTGTCGCTCCTAGTAGGCGCGCATGCAGTTTTCGTTAATTAATTGCGTCCACTGCATGCGGCGCACTATACCACCGGTAGCGGGAGCCATGGGCGGAGTAGGATGCCCCACAGGCCCCAAGCGTGGCGGCAGCGGTGGCCGCTCGCGCCGCGCAGGTGGTCGTGGCGGCGGCGGCGGCGACCCGCACTCGTCGCTCGAACTGCTGCTGCTAGTGTCGGGCGCGGTCGCAAATTCATCGCCCGACGATGACGTGCTGGACGATGGTGTGGACGACGAGGCGGGTGGAGGTAGAGGGCGTGCGTGTTCTTCCGCTAGTGCTTGACGTGTTTTTCGCTGTGATCTAGTTATCATCACGAGCTGTCAGTGACTTTTCAAAAATGGGCTATCTCCACCAAATTGCCGTTTTTCTGGACAATTTAAATAAAATTTCCAGGGCTGTGTGATGTTTATACAGTGGCGATATAAAATCGAGCCATTTTAAACTGATAAAACACGAATACAACGAATACAAAATAAAATTGATAAAAACACGTCTGACATGTGACAGCGGTCATTTTTTTATTATTATTGTTATTAATCTTTATCTCAGGCATAACGATACAAACATACAAGATAATACAATATTATTACCAACTCCCTCAAGAAAGAGAGAGAAGGCAAGATTGCCTGTCTTGCTTGCTACGCCTACGTCACAGCCCCGACGAGTTCTCCCACCGAGAGCCAGCCGGACGAGGAGCGAGGTGGTGGGGAAGAGACCGGAGCAGCGACGGACTTCACTTCAGCGGCGCGCTCGTTAGGGATCGGACGATTAGCTAGGACCCGTGACCATCGACGTCGTACCAATTAGCGTAATTAGTGTAATCTGATTTGTAACTTAACGCTTAAATAAATAAGTTGATTAACTCGTTGGTTTATTTAAATAACACACATCCATAAGATCAGAAGGTGGGATATGATATTCACGCGAGTGGCATCCAGACATTTCTTTTTCCGTTTGAATAGTTTAAACCGTATTCCGTTAACGGACGTGCTAACGATTTGTCTTTTATTTAAAGTTCGAACGCATAAGGAATTCAGTGTTGAGTACATCGTTTATTTATAACTCTTAACGATAACGCGGCTTAGTGATATTAGTTTCGCTAATAACTATTTGTTAATCTAAATAATTTTGAACTTACTTTGATCATAGCTAAAGTGGATCATACAATTTTGGTGATTGGTTATTGCAGCTTCATTTGGCGTACATAGTTGTGGCTTGCTAAATACTTGTGCTTTGTTATAATACGTTGCAGTTTTAATGAGTGCTTGAGTATTTTAAACATTTTATTAAAATCATCTTGCAAGAAAGTAGCTGGTGTAGATTTTTTCGATATGGATTATTGCTAAAGGAATCTTATTTTTGCGTACCGAGTTGAAGTCTGCTAATGTTATGTGTTTTATTTTAGTAATAGGTACGTTACGCTTTTAAATATCCTGCTTGAGAATTTCATAGTGATTTGCATAGTATGCTAGTGCAGGTATTTTGATTTTCCGCTTACTGCTTAACTAAAATGTCGGAACGTAGCACACCTTGTGAAAAGCGTAAGAGTAAGAGTAAGAGTAAAAAGCGGACTATCGAAACTGACTTAGTGTTAGGTACGATTTTAGAGAAATTGGGGAAAATCGTTGAAAGATTAGAGCCTCCGTCCCCAACGTTGCGCCCGCATTTGTCGGTATCGGAAAATTGTGCTGGTTCTGCTTCTGTTCCACAGCCATCAGCTACTCCACCGCTGCCACTTCCAGTTGTAGCGTCGGCCAGCGCATCGGCCTCTGCGCGCGATGACATATCGGTGGTTAGCGGCTGCCCAGCAGCGACCGAACGCCAGGACTCCGTCGCAGCCCAGCACGGTGACGCCTCCGGCGACGAGGTAACGGAGAGGATCGTGGGAACGCTTTCGTCACTTTTACAAGTAAGACCGAACCATTATTATATTTCTAACTTTGATCCGCAAATACATATACAATACGCGCGTGAAAGAAATCGCTGGGCCGATAATGAGTGTTTATCACGTGTTGTGAATTGCTTGAAAGGTGACGCGCGTTCGTGGTTCAATGAATGGGTGACCAACGACCGCACCTGGAGTAACTTTAAAGTCGAGTTTCGGTCCCTCTGTCCACCAAGCATAGACGTGGCAACTGTGCTTTATGATTGTTGATTTTTTGTCGGTGTTTGTAAAACCTAAGACTGAACCGTGTGTTGCTTCCCATGATCCTGCCCGTTCTAACAGTAGGCCCGCAACTTCAAATTCGCGTAAGCGTGAGCTGAGTAGGTCGGACAATCGATTGAAATGTTTCAACTGCGGTCGTATAGGTCACAAGCGCCCCAACTGTTATAAAAAGTCTCGATTTGAGAGTACTGCTACGGATAGCACCGATCGTAACGCACTTGCGCCTTCGGTTAGCACTAATACAAGTGCAGTAGCATTACGTACTGCGCCCACAAGCAATAGGTCTCCGATTACTTGTTCTTACTGTCACAAACCCGGTCATTGTGCAGAATCTTGTTTTGCGAAGCAGCGTGCAGAAACAAATAATAAACGCCCTAATAATGTCAATTTGTGTCGCAAACGGGATTCAGTAGCTAACGACGATGTAATGACTGCTGTCATAGAGGGGGTTCCTTTGGACGTGCTTATAGATAGTGGTTCATGCATATCTCTGATATCTAGATCGGCATTAAAACATTTCATCTGCAATCACGTCCCCACCTATCGTGTTTTACGAGGCATAGGGAGTCAAGAAATCGAATCTACTTCATTCGTTACATTAGTAGTAGAGTTCCCCAATATATCAATAGAGGTTGATTTATATGTCGTGCCCGAATCGTGTATGAACGCGTCGGTACTGTTAGGAACAGATGTTTGGAATCGAGAAGGGGTCACATACATTAGGACCAATGGGGTGCAGCGCCTGATGAGGACTGAGAGTTCGTTAGTTCAACAAATTGGCGAATTGGAGCCCAAAATCAACACGCCATTAGTCGGCGATGAAAAACAGCAACTGCTCACGGTTATTAACGGGTTCTCTCAATCATTCATCAGTGGCACTGCATCTTCAACAGTGACGACTGGTACAATGGCGATTAAATTGATTAGAAGTGAACCGGTCAACTACCGGCCCTATAAGCTATCTTACGACGAGAAATTGCGTGTTCGCGATATCATTAAAGACCTTAAAGATAAGGGCGTTATACGGGAATCTAACTCTGACTTCGCGAGTCCAATAATATTAGTAAAGAAAAAAGACGACACGGACAGAATGTGCGTCGATTATCGTGCTTTGAACGCGATAACAGTCAAAGATAGATTCCCGCTGCCGCTAATAGATGACCATATCGACCGGCTAGGAAAAACGAGCTACTTTTCGACTCTCGATATGGCCAACGGTTTTCACCAAGTTAAGGTGGACCCAGATTCAGTGAGCAAAACGGCGTTTGTCACGCCTGAAGGGCATTACGAGTATCTAAAGATGCCGTATGGCTTGGCTAATGCCCCAGTTGTTTACCAAAAGATCATATCAGAGACGCTGAAGCCATTTATCGAGAGTGGTAGCGTCCTTGTATATATCGACGACGTTTTGATACTATCTGAAACTGTAGACGAGGGCATATTACTCTTGCGCCAGGTCTTACAAACGTTGACAACTGCAGGATTTTCTATCAACTTGAAAAAGTGCATTTTTCTCGTGACAGAAATAGAGTATCTAGGACGGCTCATTAGTAGAGGTCAGGTACGGCCGAGTCCACGAAAAGTTCAGGCTTTGAGTGATGCACCCCGTCCAACAAATGTTAAGCAGGTACGCCAGTTTTTGGGCCTTGCTGGATATTTTGTCGATATATTTCCGGTTTTTCGCAAAGGACGGCGTGCATTGCTAGGCTCACGCGACGAGGTGTACTTTTCGATTGGGGACCTGAACAGGAGGAAGCTCTCACATATATTATCAAATGCCTTACTGAGGAGCCGGTCCTCGCTATATTTGACCCGAGCCTTACCACGGAACTGCACACAGATGCAAGCGCGTGCGGTTATGGCGCAATCTTACTGCAGGAACATGAGGGGAAGCAAAAGAGAGTAGTTGCATACTTTAGTAGGAGGACGCAAGGCGCTGAGTCCAAGTACCACAGTTACGAATTAGAAACTTTAGCAATCGTGAAAGCTCTTCAACACTTTCGTCACTACCTGATCGGCGTTACTTTTAAGACAGTAACAGATTGCAATTCTTTAAAATTAACTGAGAGAAAGAAAGACCTTGTTCCTCGCGTTGCTCGTTGGTGGGTTTACATGCAGGATTTCCAATTCAACATTGAATATCGCAAGGGCGTTCTATTACCTCATGTTGACTACTTAAGCAGAAACCCCGTGGAAATCTTGCATATTCGTAAGCCAACCAATTGGGCACAGCAGGCTCAAACCGCGGATTCTGAAACAAAGAATCTTATCGATAGTTTGAAGGAAGGACGCTTGGACTCAACGCGCTACGAAGTTCGCAACAATTTACTGTACTACAAGTATAGTTCTGCTGGTGATGACACTCGCCTGCTTTGTTTTATTCCGAAGGGTTATAGACTCAGTCTACTTAGAATTTTCCATGACGAGCATGACCATATTGGAATCGACAAGACGGCTGAGCTCATTTTAAGACATTTTTGGTTCCCCGGGCTTAGAGCATTTGTTCGGAAATACATAGGGCATTGCTTAGTTTGTTTAACTTGCAAAAAGATTGCACGAGCGCCTCACCAGCCAATCGAATCATGGACTAAGCCTGATATCCCATTTTCGACGCTACATATGGACGTATTAGGTCCGTTACCGGAATCCAAAGGATTCAAGTACGTCCACGTGGTTGTGGACGCGTTTTCAAAATATTGCCTCTTGTACTCGCTGTATCGGCAAGATGCTGACGACCTAAAACGTGTATTTACAAATGTCATATCGTTTGTAACTTAAAGCTTATTGTCAGCGACCGCGGTAGAATGTTTGAATGCAACAGCTTTCAAAGTTGGATATCAGAGCTAGGTTGTAAATTCCATTTCATTACTCCTGAAATGCACCATGAAAATGGTCAGGCTGAGCGTTATTGCCGTACTGTACATAACTTGATAAGGGTAGAAGCAAATAACAAAGGCGCTGAATGGTCCGATGCACTATGGCGAGTGCAATTGATTCTTAATTTGACTAAAAACGCTGCTACTAACGAATCTCCTCTCAGACTGCTTGTGGGTATTGATGCAACCACACCCGTGTTACGCTCTCTAGTCCGTGACGTTGCTCTCGAGAACACTAGTGGAAATCGCGAAGCTTTGATGGTGCTTAAGAGACAGCGCGTAAGCGATCGGTTGGCTGCAAGACAAAAGCGGCAAGACGAAAGCACTAACAAGGGTCGTAAACAACCACGTGCTTTTAAAATAGGCGATTTTGCCTTTGTCATTAAACAAGCGTAGAGCACTGGTAAATTAGATTCCGGCATGAGGGGTCCCTACAAGGTGACTTGCGCTGGAGCACTCTGATGATGACAACAGCCTCCTTGAAAGTGTAGCGGCCGAGGACGTCTCGCAGTCAGGAACGGCCGTATTACCAACTCCCTCAAGAAAGAGAGAGAAGGCAAGATTGCCTGTCTTGCTTGCTACGCCTACGTCACAGCCCCGACGAGTTCTCCCACCGAGAGCCAGCCGGACGAGGAGCGAGGTGGTGGGGAAGAGACCGGAGCAGCGACGGACTTCACTTCAGCGGCGCGCTCGTTAGGGATCGGACGATTAGCTAGGACCCGTGACCATCGACGTCGTACCAATTAGCGTAATTAGTGTAATCTGATTTGTAACTTAACGCTTAAATAAATAAGTTGATTAACTCGTTGGTTTATTTAAATAACACACCTCGATCCATAAGAATATAACTTAATCAATTTCATTTACACATTGATTAATAAAATATAAAAAAAAGTCAAATAATAACAAAATTGAAAAAAAAACGAAATTTAATTAATTAATTGATAAATATTATTTCTAGACTCCATGTGAATGGAGGTTTTAGTTTGTCACTTCTGGATCGATTATAACCTATCTATTAAGATCGATTATAATCCTCTCAACATATAAATATCCTATTTACGATATTTAACGTACTTTCCCTTCATGTCGCAGACTTGGGATGCCCTGTTTATTGGTTTATACTTTATACTAGGTTATTATATTATTATATCGTATGGCTTTTTTATTATAAAAAATGTGTTTTTCAACAGAATGTTAAAATATAACTTACGTACTTATGTTACAAGAGAGAATTAATAATAGACGTAGATACATTTACAACAAAATATCTGAATTTGATAGCCAATCCCTGGCAACCGCTTTAAGCGTGTACAGATCGCAGAGTTCTCCCGTAAAACGTCTCTTGGGGCACTTTTCCACGATATGAGCGGTTGTTCGGTCTGGTGCTCCGCAGTCGCAACCCGGTGTACTAGTTTTATAATTCAATTCAAAGTAATATAAGAGTGGAAGTACATTAAATAAATATTACAATTAAACTAAAACTACTTAAGTAATGGATTATATTACATTATTGGGTACATCCGTCGCATCCTAAGATTTGATTGGTGAGTGTCGCAATTAGTGATGTGCCGAGGAATATTGAAATACAAATTAGGAAAATTAAAGTTGTAATAAAAGTAAATAAAATGAATAGTGCCCCGACAAATAAAGTGCCATTCGCCAAAAACTGCATTATTGTACTCATTCTGACTTTTTATCTCAATTACCATTTAATATGTAAATATTTTCATATTTTGTATTCGTATAATATTTATTTGTGGTTTTTTTATTAACTTTGTATCGTTTTTGTTACTTTCAGAAGTACTTTAGTAAAATTTGTTTTTTCTAATGGGGGTATATTCCCAATAACTGGGAATATTCCCATTGTTGCCGGGAATATTCCCATTGTTCCGGGGAATATTCCTGGGAACGGCACATCACTAGTCGCAATGACGCTTAGCTTAAATATTTTTTTGTTGGTTATTATATGATGTATGGTGAATTTTTTGTAAGGCTGTATGTAAACTAAGGTGGTAATGCCTATGAAGTTGCAGTCTTCTGTAAGTTGGAGGTACTTCCCCAGTTGGCCTGCTTCAAGTCTGACCGAGATGGCATTGGCATTCTGCTGTGCGCTACCTCTTTACTACAGCATGCAAGTACGTATACATATGCATATATGTATCTACTCGTACTTATGTACTTCTAAGTATAGATAAGTATGGGTAAATGTAAACGCATTACTATAGTTGATTGCCACTAACAGCACACAATGTATCTTGTATCTTTGTAGGCAGGGATTGTAAGCAAGTAGGAGGCGGTGAAAGCTCCGAGCACTTTACTTCCCGGCAACAGGTCAGAGAGAACAGCCTTATTGTACAATAAAACATCAGACCAAGAGAAAAAAGAGGTCTCGGAGTAAAAAATCGTGTATTATAGAGGACCTTTCTCCTCTATACTTCCTCCTGCTATACTTGCCCGGAGCTGTCATTGACGATTTAGGTTTCTCACAGGCTTTGACAGCTTTTCTCAAATTCACTATTGACCACCACCCCAACCTTCTTTGTGTCAGCGATGGCAAGTGCGATGCCGATTTCGACCTCATTCTCAGGCAGTTCTCCTTCCTCAAGTTGCATTTCTCAACCAATCGTGAAATCTTATGAGCGCGTTCGATAATTATATGTGGACTTATTTGTCGATTTAGTTTTTCGCATAAAATTGTAAAAAAATTAAGATTGGCTCGCGAGTTCTACAGCTCCTATACGGCTACCATAAGTTTGACATTGTCATTTTTCGTTTACAAGAATCGAGTTTTTTATCTGTGCATGTCTATTGCACTTTGACAGTACAAGCGGGATGCACAGATAGAAAACTCGATGCTCGCTAGCGTTAAGCCGTCAGTCATTGTGAAACTCATGGTAAGCGTACTAAATTTTACTAGGACGGCGTATATTAGTACCCAAATAGTAGTTTTATAATGCAGGGCACGGATAGTTTAGCTAGCTCCGACCCCGTCGGCTGTTATGTCTGGGCCTTCCCTCAACGCGGCGCCTTTATTCTTGATGTGAAAATAATAAACCGCTCGTACGTCACATACTACGTAATTACGGAATGACTGGTATTCTACTATGATTATAGTGCGATGATAAATTGAAAAAATGAAGAAGCTGTCTGTAAAATGGTGTATTCAAAAATTCAAAGCCTGGAAGCGGTTTCTAGAATTACAAACGTACAGTCGATGTCACAAAGATGTTTACATTTTTCGCCTTATTACAATAGGTTAAGGTGCAAAAGTGTAATCATATCTTTGACGTTACTGTATTTGTGCGGTCGACGCGACATCAAAGGCTTATTATGCCTGTGCAAGATTGCACAACCATTTATAAGTAGTATTTGTTAAGAATTGTCGTTGGAAGCGTGTGTGGGCGCCTTATTCGCTTGTCAATGCTCATCGCTCTAGTTTTGTGATTAGTCGATGGTAATCGGAACTCAACGTCATAACATAACTTGTCAAAGCCGGTAACTTGTAAAAGCATACAATATTAATTAAACTTAATTTGCAACTGAAGATCATTTTATTCATTATAAATTCAGAACAGTATTTTTAGCTTTTGTATTACTTTTAATTGTCTTTGATTTTTATGTACCTTTTAATGACATATTTGACATGATTTTAAATTGTACCCAATCGTGGGATGACTGGGTTATGTGGTATTTCTATCCACTTAGAACTCCATGGCGGCGGCCGGCATCTGTGCCGTCATGCGGAGGGCTCCGGCATAGCCCCCCTCGTGCCTCGCCACATTTGGCTCGTCCTAGGGTGGAAAAGATGTTCGTCGCATACCCTGGGGTTTTGAGGTGAGTGCCCCGGCCCCACCAGAAACTGCGACCCCGATGCCCCCCTTTAGTTGCTTCAGTGACAGGTGGGGAAGACTGTAGACCTATTCTTGTCCGAGCCTACATGGTTCCATAAACAAGGCCAAAGACAGCTGGGCTATGAGGGGCATTCACAGATTAAATCGATCACATATATGAAATGCCGCTTGTCGCCCCGCTCTGTCGTCCAGACCTCGGCCATAGTCATACATAATCTACGATTCCAACAGCCCGGACCGGGCGGATCGCCACATCGACTCAGCATCTATATGAAGCCTTCAAACAATTTGCTTACCTAACTGATTGGTGATTGCAGATAAATAGAAAAAACGAACTACTAAAATAACAAGAAAAAAAACATCGACTCGTCTGACTCGGCGGTAGCCTACCGTGTCCTAAACGAGTCGGTACGATTGGCTATACTCGACCGCATCCTGTCAGATGCGACGACGGTCGAGAAGAATGGACCACAGCTGCACGGACCGACCAACATGTCACAGTGGAATGGACTTATACGGAAACATCTGTACCTTTACGATGTAGAATAATTTAACTAAAAAACTAAATTCAATTCAATACCGAGGATCATGACATGAACATTTGCTATTTACTTTACCACATCAACCGCTTTCCGAGAGCAAACGCGTCGAATATTACAAAAAAAACCCAAGTCTGAGGGCCGATAATATCTGAGGAGTTCCGTCGATTCCTCAGGATCCCATTGTCTTACTGGCTTTTTGAAAACAATGAAAACAATCTGAAAGCAATCTGAAAGCATGTAGTTTCAATTAAAAAAAACAATGATAAATAAATTATTGTACGAATAGGTTTCGGAGGTAACAATTCTTGCTTTTTTGAAGTCGGTTAAAAATAGTATAGAAACCTAAGTTTGCCGGCTTGCAAGTTAAAAGTGAGAATGAGTGAAACGAGGCTGGGCTATGAAAATCTAATTCTACTGCAATACTTAATTCGGTAATTCATATTTAAAAAGAAAACTAAATTGATACTATAACAAATGTTATTACGTAACTGCTATTACAGCAGTCTTCAGAGAATCAAACCTGTATAAGAAACCCATATTTCCATTATAATATTTATAACTAGCGAATTGCAGAACGAAAATCGGTGTCAATCGACAATTTACGATTACCCATCGTGATAATTAATAAACGCGGGGACTTTTACCCCCTTATTCATAAAACTTAAAATGCCTCTGCTAAATAAAATGTGTTTTGTTCCTTTCTTACGAACACAAATGTCAAAGTGACAGATAAGGACAAACGAATTTTAACGCCATTTTAGTTAAAACAGGCTTGAAGTACGTTTATGAATACGGCCGTTAATATATACCTAATTAATATCAGGATAAGGTTCAATTTAGAGGAAGATTGTAATGGAGTGTAGGATTGTTTGAAGCGTTCGGTATTCGAATGGGAAATGGTCGGCACGCCAGCGTGCACGTGTCGTCGACTAGTGTTGCGGTGAGATATTAAGGATGACACGGATCGGAATTTTAGTGGAGATCTTACATTGAAAGAAAAAGTACCTCTTATAGAATAAAGTCATGTAGAAACAGACAATGCTATACGATTAAGTAAATGTAGAAACATCGGAGCAGACATGGTTGGTGCAATTTGAGCAACAACTAGATGACGCTGTACTGTCTTTTTATAGGATATTGACCTATAGGATATTATCTATACCAATATTGTAAAGAAGAAAAGTCTGTGAGATTTGTAGGTTTGTAAGAATAATCTTACACTTGAGTAACAAACATCCAAACATCTAAACTTTCGCATTTATAATATTAGTAGGATAACCTACTAATATTATAAATGCGAAAATTTAGATGTTTGGATGTTTGTTACTCAATCACGCTTAAACGGCTTAACCTATTTAGATGAAATTTTGCACGAAGATAGTTTATAACCTGGATTCAAATATAGGATAGTTTTTATGCCGGGTCCACGCAGACGAAGTCGCTGGCGAAAGCTAGTACGTTTATAATTTTGTATGTTTTGGGTAATCTCGAGAAACACTTATCCGATCCTATTTCCCGCCACGATACAAGCAAAAAGTTTTGCCTCACACGCCAGCTGTCACAGATGTCAAATGCGAAAATTTCTTCAGTCGAAGAAACTGACTAGATATGAAGTCGTTGGCGTGTGGGGCACGAAATTTGCCAACTTCGTATCAAGTCAATGGCGGTGAAAAGGTAAAAAAATCCTTTCACCTTCGTGTAGAATTCGTGTAGACTTTCTGGGTTGGTTATGGTCTATACTTCTACTTGTGGGTTTGCCTACGTTCTTTACATTACGCGGGCGAAGCCGCGCGGGCAGCTACTATAATATATCTATGCGTTAATGTTATAAGTAGGTATATTATTGGGTTGTCGAGTCAAGTGGTATGATTTTTGAGACCTCCCTGAATATTTCTCAGCGTTATCTATATATATAAACGTAAAAGTCCTGACTGACTGACTGACTGACTCACACTTAAATCAACGCCCAGCCCAAAGCATTGAACCTAGAAAGCTGATTTTTTCAAAATAGGTAGTTTATATAACGGAAGTACCCACTAAGAAGGGATTTTTGAAAATTCCATCCTCAAGGGGGTAAAAAGACGGTTGAAAATTTGTATGGGGGTGGAGTAAAATTTTAAGTGAAAGACTTGTAACTTTGTGTATGGACTCCTTATTACAATATGAGAAAAGTAATTTCAGGGTTTTGAAAATAACTACGCTTAAGCGGGTTAAATAGGGGTGCAATGTTTGTATGGGGGAAACATTATTTTTTGAACTAGAAATTTGAAACTTTGTAGATTGAATTAGAATACATAAAAAGTACTTTCTGCGTTTTAGAAAATTCCACCCCTAAAGGGGGTTGAATAGGGGTGCAATGTTTGTATAAAGGAAACATTATTTTTTGAACTAACGACTTGAAACTTTATAGAAAGATTACTCGTTAAAATACAAAATGAACACTTTCTGCGTTTTAGAAAAACCACCCCTAAGGGGGTTAAATAGGGGAGCAATGTTTGTATGGAGGATACATTTTTTGAACTAGACTTGAAACTTTGTAGAAAGATTACCTATTAGAATACAAAAGAATAACTGTCAGTGTTTTAGAAAAATTTACCCCTAAGGGGGTTAAATAGGGATGTGAAGTTTGTATGAGGGAAACTTTTCCTTTTTAGCTAGATACTTGAAACTTTGTAGACAATTTACTTATTTGAATACAAAAAAAGAACTTTAAGCGTTTTGGAAAAATCCAGGGTGGATTTAATAAAAAGGAGTGAAAAATTTGTATGGGGGAAACTTTGGTTTTTAGCCAGAGACTTAAAATTAGGTATAAAGATTTTATATCAGAATAAAAAAAAATTCTTTCAGCGTTATGGAAAAATTCCACCCCTAAGGGAATTAAAACGGGATTCAAGGTTTATATGGAAACCAAGAAAATGTTATCAATTCAATTCAATAATTTATTTCAGGCTTGCACCCATAATTGTTAGTAATATCTTAATCTCTAGTTAGCGACAAAAAATAAATGTTGACGTTATAGTAAGAGATTTGTAACTTCGGTCTTAGCCTATATGTTAGGCTACAAAACTGATTTCAGAGTTTTTTATAAATTCATCCAAAGTTTGTACAGAGTGCAAGACATTTTTAAAGTAAGAGATTTATAACTTCTGTTTTAGACTGTTTGAAATTGATTCCAAAAGGAGTTGGATGTTTGTACGGGGAACAAGACAATTTTAAAGTAAGGGATCAGGGGACCGATTTTTGACTTTCCAGCGCTCACTCGAAAACTGACAAAAATTATGAAATACTATTTTGAAATGACGATAGAAAATTTTAAAAAGTGAAGTATTGACCACTCGTATTCAATTCTATCGGTAGAAAGTAAGTGCACAGGCACTCGAAAATTAAATAAAAGTAAATGCTATTGTATAGGTAGTGTCATAATCACAGGATTACGACACTACAATAGCATTTACTTTTATTAAATTTTCGAGTGCTCGAAAGTCAAAAATCGGCCCCCTGTAACTTCGGTTAAAGACTAACTATAGCGTTTCTAATTATAACGTTGTAACTAATTATAGCGTCTCTTAAAATGCATTCTCTAAAGGAGCTTAAAAAGGGTTGGAAGTATGTATGAGGAACAAGTAATTTTTGAAGTAAAGGAATTCTTAGATCATACATATCATCATCCTCCTAGCGTTATTCCCGGTAGTGCCCCTAAAGGAGTCCGGGGTCCGCTTTGACACCTAATCCCAAAATTTGGCATAGGCACTAGTTTTACGAAAGCGACTGACATCTGACCTTCCAACCCAGCGGGAAAATTATTGGGATTAGACCGGTTTCCTCACGATGTTTTCCTTCACCGAAAAGCTAACGGTAAATATTCCTTAGATCATACATATACTATATCGATATGGTTAGCCATTAATTAGTCAAAATACATAATCCGACTGCTAGCAGAAAAGTAGGTTACGTTTAGTTAGAACCACGACCATTACAGAACCGAACAGCTACCAGAAATGCAGGTTAGGTTAGGTTAGAACTCCGATGCCCGAACCGAAAAGAAGGTATATTATGTTTCATTTTACCTGCGGACTATTTTGTTAATTTAAATTTTATTTTGGATAATCAAAATAATTTCTTCTCTAACACCGTTAAATGGGGACGGATGGCTGATAGAGATGGAAAGTACTACGTCTTTTAGCATTAGATAAGTTTGCTTTCAAAACTATATAGGTAGCCCGGACTAACGTAAGTAAAACTACTGGACGGATTCAGGAAAAAATTACCAGTAATGTAGCTTTATTTAATACATTATGAAAAAATATACAATTTAAGCAGACACGTTGATGATTATTAAGATATTTATATTTGTAAAAAGAGTTTTCAATTTAATTTTAGCAATTTAAACTAATGAACTAATCGCACTGTTACCTTTTACGCTTAATCCCTGAACGTATTTAGATGATATTTCCGAAGGATATAGGATAGTTTTTATCTCGGAAATCATTCCTTAAGATGGTAGAACTTTGTTTGGGTCGGCGATAATTAGGAACCTTAATTATCGCCGACCCAAACTACTACAATACTACTACAATAATTTACTAGCAATCATTTTTCTAAGACGGTAACAAGTTCTACGCGGACGAAGTCGCGGGCAACAGCTAGTCGATACATAATATCGTATTACTTGAACCGCCCTTCCCTATCAGAACTGACATGGCGGCCGAATTGGGACTGTCCACTCACCGCCTCCTTTTACAGCTAACCAAATAGACTTATTTATTGTGGTCACAGGCACTATAATAGTACATTACGTACCTAGGGCGGTGAATTCGTAAATGGCCCAAATCGCAGGTGTTTGTGGCCCGAACCGAAGGTGAGGGCCATAAATATGCGATCTGGGGCTTTACGAATTACTGCCCGTGGTGAGTACACAATTTTACGTCTTCATCTGGCCACAAAGCGAGTTTTACCGTACGCGCAGCTTGCAGTAAAACTCGCAATATGGCCAGGGGTGACGTAAAATAGTATAATGTAGTTATATACCACATTATCAATTTTCTACAGAAAATACGAAGCGCATATTTATTTCTATATCAATGATATATTCTGATATCGTGAATGTAACTTGCGCTGTTTATATTGTACGAGTAAGTAAATACGCAAGTATGAAAGGGCATTGAGTACCCCTGTATAAAAAAATACAAGTTTTTTGTTGCAGCGTGTAACAATATCGGAGACGAGACATTTAAGTTTTATGTTATTTTTTTGTAACTTTTACTACTTATGTAAATCTATATTGCAAATACCTCGGCTCCGATGCATTTTATTCTTTCAAAATATGTTTGTTTTGAATAGATCTATCATAATCTACAACTTTGAAGAGTGGCCGCTCTTCTGAAAAAATTACATCACTTTTACTCAGATCCTTCAAAATTAGTAACCAATTTTTCAGGCAGTTGCCGGTATCTGATTCTGCTGTTTATGTTCTTATAAAGAGACAACTTATGAATGTAATAGACAAATAAAAAAAATTGCTATACCCTAAAATCTCCCATTTGTAGAAAGACTAAACTTACCTCCTTTCAATAAAATACTATTTAATAAGTTAACTGAAATACTGGCCATAAATAAAATACTTGTGATCGTCTAGTTCAAGAAGTCGAATAGGACCCTCTACGCTGTGTTAAAATCTCGTCGTAAAACGCATCGTATAAAATAATAATATCAAATTATGTTTCAAATGATCCCGCAACAAAGGCAACAAATAAATGTGAATAAATAAAATTCGTAATAAATAAAACAAATGTAAATAAAGTTTTTAAATAAACTAAAACGCGAATGTTGTTTATTTGACGGATTAAATAATGCGTTTTCAAATAAAATAAACGTCAAAAATCATACGTAAATAAAAATCATATGATCAAAAGCCGCAAAAAGCGAGTTAAAACACGTGAAAGGTAATTTCAATAATCGTAAACATAACTATAAAATTATAATCCGTCAATCAATTTTATCGTCCGCAAATCAAATCAAACGGTAAAACAAGCCGTAAGAATCCGCAATAATTAATTAAATCCGCAATAAAATTAACATTAAAATTCAAATCTAGAATAATATAGTCTAATAGTCTATCTATATAAGTGAACATGAAACTCACCCCATCAGCAACAACTCGAACAAAGATAATTGATTTAATTAGTTAATTACAATATATGAATTATGATTATCTAATACTAATTACATACATCTATTTCTAACTTACATATCTAACTAAAATTACTTATACTATAAAAATGCTCCATAACGATGAATGACAACGATGACCTAAAAAAACAGACTACAAGAGGACCTTGGGATTTTAGACCTTAGGTCTTGAAAATGGGGCCCTTACCTATTGTTATATCTTGAATCTTTCGGGGGCTCCCTTCACTCCTACACCCCCGCCATCCAACAAAACCGCCATGAAGCAACCTATCAACCCTTACTATCTATTTGATTCAAACCATCTCTCCTACGCATTCCTCATCTTACACGATTTTTAAGTATTTAAGTACTTTTAAATTGTACTTTGACGCAGATTACCAAGTAACTAGTTTAAAAATTAATTTTAATATATTACGCAAAAGCATAACGCGCAGCAGAAATTATGCATACCCTAAACGTTCGTGCAGCTGCGGTATTTGTAACAGATATACTATTCTGTACTGTAGACCCCTTAAATTTGACGGAGAGCTCTCTGCCTTCACACACGACATCAGACGTCAGGGGTCAGCTTTATCGAAAGGTTGCGCCCCAGGGAAAACAGAGAATACGTTACAGACATATACATAACTCAGGCCTTGGTTGAATTCCTATTGTGTAGTGTAAAGTTCACAGCTTCTAAGGAATTGACACGTCAGATTCCTTAGGTGCAAACTCGAGTCGACTCCAGCAATCCAGGATCTAGTATCAGCCAAAAAGCCTTGCATCGAATGTACCTAAGTGCGTGTATATTAAATGAAATCTAAGCTCGTGGTGTGTCAGCTAATGTATGTTGTGTAAGTGTGATATGTATATGAGTGTGTGTCCATTGTAATCAGGCTAAAGCCACGAAATACAATGGGTGTGTAAACTCTTAAGTTGTTATTGTAAGTTCACTATCTTGTCACCAATAATAGAATCAAAAAGCCAATAAATGAAAGATTAAAAAAAGAGCTAGTTATAAAATTGAGATGTGTGTGCTCTCCCAAAGTTTCAATCACATTGCAATGCCATCATTTATTATATTCATGCATCCTTATTTAATTTAGAGTTGTATTTCAAGACAATAGAAGTATATCTTTAAATCTACTCTCATACTAGAAGTAGTAAAAACATAATATTATAATTGTAAATAATATCTGGCCCTAATGGCCCCCTAAACAATCTTCAATTAAACGTCTCAGCGGACCCGTTGATTTGCAGAAAAGAACTAACTAGTTATACCTATAATTTATCAAGCCTTGAAATGACTACCAAAGCAATTAGCACGCAGAACCATATATCCAGCTAATCTCCCGTAGTGACGACCTAATGATTACAAACCAAAGATAAAAACTTAACCCTTAAATTACATAGTACATTTCTGTGGATACTTCATGTGAACACTGACTCTATAATTATAAATTGCAGTTACACACTATTCATACAAAAACAAATCAAACACTTAATGTCTTACACTTATAGTATTGTCAATTGTCTTCAGAATACTTGCCTACACTAAATTCACTTATTCGTCTCTAAAATGTCTTAAATGTCTGTTAACATATCACATAAAATCTCTAGTAATGAAACACTGTTTTCAGACTAACAAAACGCGGAACGCGCGCGCGAAATCAAATATCACAATCAATTGATAATGAATTATGAAGGAATCCGAATGGGATAATTTCAACCTTTCGTTACGAAGTCAAATCCCCAACTTCCCATATTTTGAATAGAGAAATCTTACATGGATTCTTGTGCAATATTCAAAAGGTGTAATTCTTTTAAATGCCATATTAACATACGTCATTTTGGTTTACAATAATTATATAGGTTAGTCAAAAAACATGTGTGTTATAATATAAGTATTACAACTGGTATAAGTTCTTTTGGATTCAAGCCCATGAATTGTTTTTGCTAGCGTCTCTACTTACATTGCATTTTGAGAAGTCCCACCAATTAAAATCATGAAGTGGTAATAACTTGGACGGAATACGAGCTCTGTGGTTTATTGTCCTAGTGTTGACATAAGGCCGATTTCAAGGAACGCCGGTCGTGAGAAATGGTTTTATAGAATTTGACTGAACTAGGTACCTATTTTTACCCGACTGCCGAAGGAGAGGAGGGTTATGTTTTTTTAAAGATAATCTTCGAGTAATGTAACCTTGCAGTTACACATTGTCTTAACCTCACTATGGTTAGACTAGCTTCCGCCCGCGACTTCGTCTGCGTGGACTCGGGATAAAAACTATCCTTTATTTTAATCCAGGCTATAAACTATCTTCGTGCAAAATTTCATTCAAATCGGTTCAGCCGTTTAAGCGTGATTGAGTAACAAACATCCAAACATCTAAACTTTCGCATTTATAATATTAGTAGGATTGTTTTTAACTATATTTTTAATTTGAAGCTCTTCGTAAAATTTTGGAAACAATAGCATACGAGATCCCACGAGTGAACCCGTGTTGCCCGACGAAGAACGGTATGCATGTTACGGTTCTGTTCATTTTTCCCTCATTTCTGAATTCTCCATACGTTTTTCGCTATTTTGTTTGTATGCGTTCCGGACCAAAATAGTATTTTTATAAGGATTAACGTGCTTGTGTATTTGCAGAGTCCATTATATGCATTAGTTAACTTGTATTGTTCCTTTGCAACCTTTAACTAAGGTATTAAACTGACTTCGCTTTTAAAATAAGCAGTTTCTTTTCATTCTCATATACTACCTATATAATTTTTAGTGCATATTTAAGACGGATTCATTGATCTTAACGTTATTCTAATAAAACTGAGACTGAAATCACCATGGTCGCGACATTTGACTGACATTAACATAAAAAATTTCACAAAAAATATCAAGATTGCAATAAAATGGCAAACTTAAACGAGGAGGCAAGCTGGGCATCAAGAAACCAATACTTAATGATACTCGTCTGCCAGAGTATCGGAATATCGGCCGCCGCCTCCGTACCGAGAACAGCATTAGAAGTTGGGGCGATGGGCTTCATGGTAATATTCGTTCTATGCCTCATACTAGTGGGGCTACCTCTGGTTTACATGGAACTGGTAATTGGCCAATTTACCGGGTTCAACTCCTTCGAAATGTGGCAGGTCCGTCCGTGCTTGTCTCACATCGGACATGTCATTGTTCTGTGGCAACTATTTATATTAATATACAACCACGCCGTTACATCTTTTATAATTCGCTATCTAATTTTAAGTTTGGGACATACCACACAATATTTAGACTGCGGGCCGTGGGCGACGCCATCTTGCAACATACTTACATGGAATTATACCGTCAATCAAGACTGCGTGACATCAGGCCCTAAATATAAATATTGTGACAAAATTTACGAAACGTACCCGGAGGTACAGTATTTCAGGACATTTACAAGATATTCCACTGACTTGGTCCACATAGAGTGGCCGCTGTGCCTGCCTTCTGCGCTGCTCTGCGTACTGCTGTACATGACCAGCTTCATGAAACAGCGATCCATTCAATGGTGTATTGGAGTGCTCACTGTGTATCCTTTTATGGGTTTTATCTTGCTCATGCTTGGGTCCATGATGCAAAAAGGCATCGTTTTGCATTATTCTGATGCTATGGATTTCAACGCAGACAGGTTCTACGACAAATTCCACTTGTGTACCTTGTTGAGTATGATGGTGTACATTGTCACGGTGGGGACGGGGATGGTCGTAGACGCGGGATCGCACTGCCCCTTCCGAGCCCCTTGCTACGCCAACACTGTCCTCATGATCGCCATCAACATCGGCTTCCACTTGCTTGTTGTCTGCACCACCGCCATGATGTTGTGCCCCTTCGCGTTCGAACGCAACATATCAACTAAACAAATAATGAATACACCGCTAACAATGATATTCGAAAGAGTACCGACATGGCTTCGAGAGTACGACCATACCTCTGTTTGGTTAATTATAGTGTACAGTTGCTACGCGTGCTTATCAGCAAGAAAGACGGTCATATTATATTACAATTTACTACAATTTGCTTCCAAAAGATTCACTATCAAAGCTAAGTATTACAGTTTATTTGCTTTTGGCGCTGTTATTTTTTTATTTTTGATAACTCTGCCATTTTTAGGTAATGTGTGTGTCATTTTGATGGCAAAATTATATAGGCGGTCTATTCAATTACTTGCAACGTTAATTGCTATAATTGAATGTTTTGTATTTATATTATGGTATGGATTGGACAGGTTTTGCGAAGATGTACATTTTATGCAAGGGATTCGTCCCGGTGCTTACATGAAGTTTGCATGGGTCATATCAGGGGGCCTGCTCGTGTTCGTTTTCGTTGTTGAATTTTGGGACATTGTTAAGAGTTACAAATCGTTGGAGACGGCTTATGGCGTGTGGTTGTTGGGGTCAGCGACTTGTTATATTGTGGTGGTGGCCGTGGCGAAGTTGATGGTGGGGCGGTGTCGCGGCAAGTGTAGCGAGGCGCTGCGGTTGCGCGAGGAGTGGCGCCCGCGCAGCGAGCTGTTAGTGCGCAGCCGCGCCATGTTCACGGCGGAGGCCATGACCAAGGAGTACCTCTACCGCCAGTACCACCTCCAGGCCGCCGTACTCGCTCGCCAGCAGAGGGCTAACCGGACACGGGTTATTACCTTATTATAGACCAATCTAATAGACGTACATATTTCTTACTGCAAATGTCGATTGCATGGCATGGACAAAATATACCAAGTCTCATGTTATAGCTGTAAGGCACGCCCGTGCGGGCTGTTGGGCGGGTACGGCCAACGGCGACGCAGGCTTGAAATGCCATTGTCTCCTGAAAGCTCGCACGGCGTGTCATGACTACGCCTGTGTGGAATGCGGCCTTAGGGTATTTTCCTTAACTAAACACATGCAATTTATTTGATACATTACGCATAGGTAACTAAATTATTTAACCCATGATAATATTTGTATTCCTACGCTATAAAATAGAAGGCAAATCTAAGTTAATTTAAGTTTTAAGTCTTAGTGAGTGAGAATAACTAAGTAGGTGGAATTATTGTAATGAATTAATTTAACAGAAGTAGGTATTTAGAATTCAGATTAAATGTTTTCGAAAAATAATGTTCTTTTTGGATTTGTTGTTTGCGCTATCGTCTTAGAGCGGTTATACTTGTACATGGCGACTTTTATCAGCGTGACAAACGCGTTATGGGTTGCTAGATTGGAGATTGGCTACGTTTGCAAATTTTTAACCGTAAGGTGTTGAATATAATTTTAATTCAGACTGAGGCTTGAATCACACCGGCGCGGTCTGCGGTGGCGGTCAATAGTGAATATGACATTTGAGCGCCACCGCGCAGGACAATGTAATTCAGGCCTTAGCGTGTACGACTCTATGACATTGTGATCTACTGCTATTAGATCTAAGATCGAAGGTCACCGTGTGTGCTCTTAGCACACGCAGCACGGTCGACTCCCGATAAAAATATAGTTTGATTCTCATTTCAAAATGGCATACTTACTGGAATAATATGAAGCTTTTTATACACAATGGTATCCGTGATATCTGGGTCTGAAACTAATTTTGGTTGCTCAAAAATATAATAGAAAAAAATCAAGGGATTAGAGAGTTTGTTTGAGAAACGTTCAACTCCCTCTATTTTTTATCTATTCTAATTTCTAGCAACTGAAATTAGTTTCCCACATAGATGTGGCGGATGCCATTGTGTAAGCAAAGTTTCTTATTATTCTGGCATGTCGTGTGTACCCTGTTTGACCCTTATGGCCTGTGGCTGATTCCTAGATGTTGAGGACGCGCGAAATTTGGTCTGTGCTGGTGACGCCGGTGTGCTGTGCCATAAACAACCGTGCCAACCAAGATTTCATTTCTAGACCTTACCTTCTGCTTGCATACAAATATCAGACACGGTAAAATCTAAAACACGCCTTAATTAGCTCTATATTGCACCAACTAGGTACCACATAAAATAAGAACAGTTATTCTTCGCAATTTTACTGAAGTACACCGTAAGTACGCCCAGTTACTTAATGTATTGAGAGTCACGTCTTTCAGGCGGTCGGGGGTTCCAGGAAGTACTCGAACTTATGCTGCGGTAAATAATCGGCCAAGTGCGAGAGGCGCACGAGGGTTCCGTAACTCGATGTCTGGTGTTATACGAGCTCCCGTCACGAAGTATTTACCAGCGTCTGGTCATGTCCTTATAGAGTGAGTATCCTCCACAAGTGTGCGACTATGTGTTTTCATATATTTGACACCCCGCGCGCTTAGCGGACATCTCTAGAGGACATTTTACTTTTCGTATTGGTAAAATACAAACATTATTTTTCGGCATGGACATGTATATTAAGTACATTCACAGTTTTCGGAACTAATCCTTTACTTGTAACGTGTCTTACATTTCTTGTGAAATATCACGATTTTGGGTCAATGAGAACTGCTCTTATAGGTCATTCATCACACAAATGTTTGCCCTTGCCGGGATCCCAGAACCGTCAGCTTCGTAGGCAGGGTCACTTATCACTAGACTAATCAGTCGTTGATTTAATGAACGCCACTTCAGAAGCCGCTTCATTTTGTCAAAAACCATACTATAATTCCAAACTCACACTGCTGCATTATTTATTTACGATCCAATATTCTAATTCCGTCTGAATTCCAGGGATGTTTGCAAAAACAAGATATCTAATATGCTATGCTGGTTGACACCGGCAGAAGATAAAAATGTTCCTGAACGTGTTTCCACCAGTGTAGTAAGTTAAGTTGTTTTTGTTAAATGTATTCAATTAAAGGACGTCGGAGACCGGACACCCGGATTTGTAGTGGGTAATCCGGGCTCTCGACTAATTGGTATCAGTACAAGTGTACTCAAGGTTACTAGAACAGTGCTATACAGTCGGTATTATACCGTTGCAGATCTAGTTAGCTCACTAACGAACCTCTTCACGGCGACTACCTATTTCATAGAATGCTACTTTTTTGGATAGATGCTTTTGTGTTTAGCTCCCGGTATCAAAATAAGTTATTATCAAAAAATATTTATGGTACGGTCGGCCTCAGGGGCTGAACTTTTAACACTGTACCGTGTCGCTAACGTCATGTTTAATTAAACTGCCATTACATACGAAGTTGTCAAATAGGTGACAGTGCCAGGTAGGTACCAAGGTTTTCAGCTACTTATGGGTTATGAGTACAAATGAATAATAATAGTTTATTCAGTAACAGAATAACTGTGCTAGTATCTCTTTTTAAGTATTTGAGATACTTGTATTGCGGTATCTCGTAATACAAGTATCTCAAATACTCTACCAAATGAGGTTACATACAAAATAACGTAGGTACTAGGTAAGATTAATAACTAAGGTGTGACTCTCTCTCTCTCTTATATAAATATATACATAAACGAAATAATTATTGTTCCCGAACGTCCAAGTCGAATACCTGGTGATAAACCTCTTTTCTGACGTTTAATATTTTAGCTCGATCTGATATTTTAACTGCATAACAACAATTACTGCCGAATGTACTTCACTGAGTTAATTAGTATTAAGGATGTGCTTAAAACGATAAACATCCCTTATAACAACAACTAGGTAAACAAATAGGTAACAAGAAGTTACACGAAACGGAAATGAATAATCTCGGTCTACTCTATTCTTTGCATGTACTTCGTATAGTACATTAGGCAGTTAGTACTTTTGCGTTTTTAAAACGTTAGTAGTAGTTAGGACTACTAACGTTTTAATAAACGCGAAAGTTAGGAGGCTTTATGTTGTCTTTACCATTTAGGAATGATGGGACTCTTTGTCTCCTGGCAATTCCTCAAGATTGCGTAGCTTATCCACCTTCATGATTTTTGCAAAACGTTTGATCGTCGTAGTTTTAATGCGGTCGTACAGGTCAGGGCCGAGCTCTCTGAAAAAGTAATTAAATCCAAGACTATTATTATCTATCTTTATCTATACCTACTAATAATAAAGAGGTAAAGTTTATGAAATGTAACTTAAGAGTTTGTATGAATTTTTGAAATCAGATGCGTAGTTCCTTCACCAGCATTAACATTAACATACATGCTACGCTCGTAGCCGATCCCATGGTTTTCTTCGTATGTAGTGGAAAGCGACTACGGCGTAGGCCCGCTAGAAGTTAGAAGTGTTAAGAACAGACATTCGAAATCGACTTGGAAGAGGATTTAGAGATTTTTTCCCTTGGCTTTGTCCGGGTTCTTTGTAACAAGCGGGCGGGGGTAGACCGAGGCGAAAGTTTATGAATGATATTACGATAACACGATATAATATGTGTTACAATAAAAATATGAGAAGTCTTTAGTGGGCCCCGTAAGGGCTCTCACAGACTGGCGCAGCCTAGCCGCGGCGGTCAATAGTAAAAATTGTCATTAGCTGTCAAATTTACTATGGACCGCCACCGCAGGCCGCGCCAGTGTGTTGCGGGCTTAATGCTGTTAGGACACCAGATGAACTCTGTAAATCGTTTTTAACATAGGTACTCACAGGAACAATATATGAATTGCCTTCGATTATGCGCTCTCATTAGCATGAGTGAGCCTGGCATCATCTATCAATATAGAGAAAGTAAAATGATTTATAACCAAGTGGGGGAACAGCCGGGCTTAGGTTACTCTCTCAGTCGACTTAGTCAACTTTTTCTATGACCAAAATAAGATGCATAAAAATAAATACCTCAATTTTTCATAGCTCAGCCGATAAACGTGCGTGATCTCGATGGCCATGAGCGTTGTCATCCGTCTATTGCCCGCCGTCATCAACGCCAGCGCACCGAAGAAGTCCCCGTCTTCGAAGTGGTACATCTGCACGAGTGTTGAAGGGCTATTTCCATTTGTTCCCGCCTTTTGTTACCCCCGGGAACAAATGGGAATAAATATTCCCATCTGTTAATAATAATCATATTTGGGGACCATCTTATCTATGCACAAATCGACCTAGCTCCAGCTTGTACTATGGGTACTAGACGACGATATACAGATACTTATATAGATAAATAAATACTTAAATACATAGAAAACATCCATGACTCAAAAACAGATATTCGTGTTCATCACACAAATAGCTGCCCTTGCCGGGATTCGAACCCGGGACCTCTTGCTTCGTAGGCAGGGTCAAATTCCACAAAATTGGGTGTTACCACTGGGTTACCAGTGGTCATAAATGGGAATGAAAATTCCCAGTTGTTACCGCCCATTTTGACCAAGAAACTGGTTAAACATAAAGAAATACATCTATTAGGTATATTACAATTGGCCTTCCAAAGTTTACTTGAAAAAACAATTTAAAAGTTTCTTAACGTTTAACCATTTTCTTGGTCAAAATGGGCGATAACATGAGATAAATAAATAAAGGTGCCTGAACATATTTAGAGCAAGACACACCACCATTCCTACTGACCTCAACTCCTCTCATAGAATAGAGCACTATGGTCCCTGTACATATGAAGTACAAGTCAATGCCGACATCCCCGACGTGGAATAATAACTCGTTTGGCATATAAACCTTAAATAAAAACAACCAGTTTATCGGAATATCCTTCTCTCGCACACACTCACTCCGCTGGCACTCAGCGAGCCGAAGTGGATCTTCTACTGGCATTCTCTCAATACGAATATTAAATAAGGGGTGTTTCTGATCCGACGTATTGGTTTGATATCTAATTTGATTCGTTACCTGCATTCGTTTCCTCGCGTCCCAGGCATTACGTTTTTGTTTTTTTTATAAAAACCTTGATAATGCGTACTTCGTGTAGTACATTAGGCAGTTAGGATTACTACAGTTATAAAACACAGGACTTGGGAGGTTAATGTCAACAGATGCATAGTCCGAGCGACACCTTTTAATTCCCGTCTATGGTTGAGATTATTTAATGCGGCCCGTGGTCGCCTAACTATTGAGGTTATGCATTTATTATGTAATAAGACTCCTTCAATGTAAGACGTTGTCTCTAGTTACCTCTAGATATTGCCTATACAGATATAGTAAAGAACCTTGTTCCACAAGCCAGGTGAATTTCAATCTTATCTGGGGGCACGGCAGTGCCCCCGCCAAGTCGAGCAAATCAGCGGCACGGCCGTACCATTCTTTTCTCGAAGCTTTTCCGGCCATAGCTTCATTGTGGATAAAACTAGAAGCCTGAATTTTCAGTAACCAAGCACACATTGCATAAACACGATATATTTCAAATTGTATTCAATGTTAACCAGTAGTTTAAGAATTATAACTAGTCAAAGTTTCTTAATTTTGTCACTCACTGACTGACACACCGATCATCAAAAGTCTAAGGCACTTCTAGCAGACATAGAAGCTTCAAATTTAGAATACAATTAGTGTTTACTGTATAAATCAAGGGAAACTTAAAAAAATGCAATTTCATACCAGTTTTCTATATGCACACTAACTGCATAAATAACTTCCGCATATAAAAATATAGGATTACAAAGTTATATTTGCAGTCAATGGGATGGGAAAATTAAAAAGCAAGAATGGGACTGCATTCATAATTTGTATGTATTGATAACACAATAACCTACAAAAAGAAGTGAGATCCCATAAAAACATTCCATGTAAAAAAGACGCCAAGTCTCAAAACTCTTTCACCGTATAAAGTTGTGAGATATTTCGTAGAGCCAAGTCTCAGGCATTCTTATTAATCTTCATTTGCTAGCTAAATAAAATTTTATGACTTGCAATCACACAGTACTACATAATTTTAGGTATGCAAAAATCCATTAATGCAGTAAAGTTGTGTGATTGCCAAGTTGCAGAATTTTATTTAGCTAGCTAATAAAGATTAATAAGAATGCCTGAGACTTGGCTCTACGAAATATCTCACAACTTTTTACGGTGGGAGAGTTTCGAGACTTGGCGTCTTTTTTACATGGCTGTCATTGTTACAAATACTTTCACAGGGAAAACTTTTATCACTTGAAGGTACCTTGGATTCGAGACAGCCCAAGAGTTTGCCCAAGACCGAAGATGGCAGGTCCTGAAGGATCGGCACTTTTTTGATCCAAGTCTGGAAAGTGTGAAGGCGTATCTCGTTCTTCAAGTGTGCTGGAATTATAATGATATTACATAAAAACAGCAGGTAACTCGATACATTGTGTTAGCGAATTCGGATTTACTTCGTTTGCCGTCTTTGGTTGTTCCTTTTGACTTTATATAAATTCCATTAATATCCGAAACTGATAAATTCATATACAGTTCATAAGTTCTTAAAGCCTGAAAATAAAAAACTTCGCCATATTGCGGAAAACTATTGGAACTAATTTCCTCAACTGACAACAGTAACTTTGAAGACGTCATCCATGCCATCTGTCAATCGCTGTCAAAGTGTGTTAGTACGTGTTGTATTGCGTTAAAATGCCGAAAACTATTAAATGCGACTTAAGAAAAGTGATTTACAATATGACGAAGTATTTGCCGGAGAGAAAGTCTGAAGGATTAGACTCTATTCCTCTAAACAACATCACCGACCTTGTTGTCAACATGACAGAGTGGAAATTAATTAGTGTTGCCATAATTATTGCTAATTTAGCGCCCCCAGACCAGGTTTTTTATTTTCCTGGTCGGGCTTTAGAACAGTTTAAGGATTCGGATGAATCTCCTATTTCGGCATAAAAACGTGTTATAGCGGCATTCCACTTGGCGGTATAAAATTTGCCCAAATATTCGTGTTGCATATTTTTCCTTCCTACGGCAAATGGAAAAGAGGCAACGACGCAACGCGAACACGCAACCCCAAGTGTAGTACCACCATAAGAGCAAGCGGCAGAGAAACACAGACCCGAAGATTGTTTCAAGTGCTCACGGATTGTACTCCTGTTACTGATAAAAGTGACAAATGCACCTGACAAGCAGCCAAGGGCCGCAGATTCCTTGTAATAGCGTTCTTGAAAACTGTAACTGTAGAAGTCTCGCAACCGCCTCGTTAGAGCCGGCGGAAACTGCTGGTGGCGCATGTATTTCTGCGTTCAAAAAACAGTAACCTGACTACGGTAAACTTTAAAAAAAACTATAGCAAAAAAAAGATTTTTATACAAAAGTTGGCCGTGCCGGAGTAGCTGGTAAGGTAGCAACATAATACATTTTCAGGCTAATATTTGCAATGTACTAAGAGTCAATAAGGTAACGACATCTTATTACAATAATTATTTAGTTTCGTTTTCCTTCATTCACGCCTTTATCCCTTTATTCTTCAGGGCAAGGACACTAACCTCAACTTGATCCATCAACTCCTGGTACTTCCAAGTCGAGTTGTACAGCGTCAGGTATATTCTCAGCGCAAACACTAAAAAAAAACTAATATACTTAATCATATCATCATCATCTGTCGTTTGCAGGAGAGAGGCCTGGATCCCCGCTCTGGGTCATTTCTGGTGCAAAGGTTAGCCATAGCTGTGCAGCGCGGCAATGCGGCTAGCGTGATGGGAACCTTTGCACCTGGAGTGGCGCGGGGCGGGTTATTCGATACTTAGTTTTTAGTTTAGATTAGGGGAATTTTAGGCTTAGGTTTCTAATTTTAATGTATTGTTTTGTTTCGATATATTGTGTGACATGTATATTATTTGATTTTGGAAATTAAATAGTAAAATATACTTCATCATAAACATAATAGGTAATGTAACGTTAATTGTTAGTAAGGTTGTTTAGGCGGCTCCATATGGCCATAAAGTAGCAATAACCACGCGAAAAATATTTATAGCCAGGGGAAGACATATAATTTTGCTCTCAATAACATCGCATATACTTGCGAGATAACACATTCTTTATTTTACCGCCCTAGGTGAGTATTATGGACACTATAGTGGGGGAAGGGATACATTGCCCGTGACCCGTGTCTGTTCACTGTGATGATCAGAGATGATGTGTATTACACATATCGCTGATTTAGAAACTTACAATATTTCTGGTAAATAGCTGCCTGACTTAGGCCTGAATCGCACTTGCGCGCCCTGCGGTGGAGGTCACTAGTAAATTTGCCGCGGCCAGGCTCTGCCACTCTGTGATATGCTTTATGGTTGTGGATACAAATGTCAAAGTGACAGATAACGACAAACTAATTTTACCAGTACTTTAGCTAAAGTAGGTTTGTTGAAAGTTTATGTGAATACAGTAATTAGTGCAGGTACACATCATCACAAAATTCGGGTCTGCTGAGGTCGGAAAATTGGCATAGAAACTTGTTAGTGTGCTCACCAATCGTATATACCTTGAACATGGTTCCAAACAACAGTATGGCTGCATTTACTATAATCTCGCCGCTTTCGTGTGTTGTGAACAAGTTAAATCCTGTACCTGAGAAGAAAAGTACCGATGTGAACTTCACTAAATATTGTCCGCGTCCCTTAAGAGTGCCACAATAACCGATACTGCCCCACCCGCATCCAGCGGACTCCCGCAACTTTTACCAGGTCATCAGTCCACCTTGTGTGGTCAATCTTGTGGCATCAATATACCTACGCTGCGCCTTTACAGCTAGGTTTAGACGAAGTCAGTGCTGGCTCACTGACTTGAAAAATAGGCCGGCGTTCTATTCCCGCCAGTGCTCGCAGCCAGTGCTTTAGATACAATAACAAGCCAGCACTGGCCTCGTCTAAATCTGACTTTAGATGCAAGTTTACATGGCGCTACACGAGAACCTTTCCGCCCCAACGACTGTCGGTTGTACGTGCAATGTGCCCCGCCCACTGCCTCTTACGTTTGTCGGTTACCTTGCTCTCGGTAAATTAAATTGAATTTGACGAAACCGACGTCATTGAACGTAAGTAAACGGAATTGAAGTAAACAAAAACTGTTGATTGATCTTTTCTGAAATTCACAAAGTAAGTAGCAAGCACAGGCTCGGGCAAGGTGAACTCCGAAGTATTTACAGCCTTAATTAAACGGGACCCTGATTGCGAACTTGGACTCGCTTCTCAAAATTTTTGTATAGATCCAGCAGTAAATACTGGGCAATTATTGATGTTTCCTTTCCTAGGAGCATCACGCTGATGAGTTGGTTTATATTACTTGTATGACGATGCTTTTCAATCTTAAATCAAAATATATATTAAAGGAAAAGTCTATGCTTCCGCTTTAATAAATTCGATTGATGCAAATTATGCATATATAAGAACAGGACCACGAGCTGTGCTCGGCGTTTTTAGTGTTTTTCTGCCGGCAAGCCTATGCAGTTAAAAAAAAATACTAAAAACAAAAGTAAAAATAAATCTTCCAGGAATGAGGTCTCATTACAGCTATACTAGGGTTATACACTTTCAGGCCTAGTATGTGAAAAAAAAAACATTTTATGTGAGTATAATTGTACAAGGTGAACAGTAGGACTGTATACGGTAGTGTTGTGATTTAGAGCTGGGCCAAGATTTGAAGACTTGAGTCGTAAAAGCCAAGTCTAGCGTTATACAGTACCGAGTCAATTCGTTGGAATCTGTCCCCCGATTACTCAAAGATACCTGGACCGATTTGTAAAATACGCTTCTGTTTGAAATGGTACCTGTCCCAGCTGCTCCCATGGTATTCTGGTCAGGATCTGATGATGGGACAATGGAGAAATATTGGGAGCTCTTCCAAATTTTATAGGCACACTTGAATCGATATGGGTACTGATTTGAAGTCTGTTAAATGATTATATTTAGAAAAAAATTCTTACTGAAGAAAGCGGACACAGCGACAAACATGCCTTTCAGATAGCGGTCGGAGTATGGTACATCTAAGAAGTTGCGCGAAACATTGTGTGTATCCAGGAACCCTGTGTAGGTCTTTGGTACTTCGCCATACACTGCCGAGAAAGAGGATTATCCCTACTAGATCAAGACCGACCGGGTTGGCGACGCATTGTGGAAGCCCTCTGGTCCATCCTGGGTACTTCGGAACTTAAGTCACGTAAGTCTTCGACCAGAGGTGTGCGAGGTAGTGGAGCTTTGCGAGGGAAATGTCCACGAATAGGAAGATGCATGATCGGCTCGCAACGCTATTGGTAGATTTTTTCTTCGCACACCGCTCCACAACCTCGTACAACAGCACTGGCCCTAGCCCTCAATCAGGGTAGAGCGAGATGGTCGTTAGGAGCCCTTTTCATAATAATTTTTGTCATTTCGGCGGTCCTATAGGAACAGTAGAACTGTGTTGCTAAGAAATTACAGTATTTCAAAATTCATGACATTTGCATCATAGTCAATATGTTGAACCAAAGTGTGAATTTGAGACCTATTTTATCTAAGTTTATGGTATTTATAATGGGCAACATTTAATCGTAATAATTAAGTATCAAATGAAGCAAAAAATTACATCATAGAAAATCAGCCCTACTACCATAAATACTAAACATGCACCAAATTGTTAACATCATCTAATACTAAAGTATTAAGAGGAAAAGTCTGCGAGATTGTAGCTGGCCGAGTGCAAAAAACCTACCTGATAAAAAATCAGACTTTTAGTAGCTTCAACTGTTCTTGGTCGGCCACAGCTTAACTTGACAAATTGGCTGTAGCTGAATAAGGAAACAACATCTGCCCTTGAACTATTTTGACTAGATTTTTTTTATATTGTGTACAAACGACTCATAACTAGTACTATCGACAACACAGCTAACTGACCATCGGTGCACCTTAAGTGCATTGTAAAAAGGTTCTATATAAACACAGGATGGTCAGTTAACAGTGTTGTCGTTTGTACACATCACATCACACACAAAATATTAAAAGAAATCTCCAAGTGGTTGGTGGTGGTGGTGGTGGTCTAAGCTCCTAAAGTCATAGGCATTTTTGAGCGGTTTTCGGGTATATAGTTCGACTGTTGAAGCGGTAATTGTGATTAAAAAAAAACACCGTCCTTTGATTTTTATGACATATATCACTCAGTCAAATTATCATTACAAACAAAAATTCAAACGGGACCGGCCGCTCTAAATTACATTAAAAACGAACCTTTATTTACTAAGCTATAATTGGTCAATATTGAAAAATTTGCCAAGTTTAGCCGCGGCCGACCAAGGGCAGTTGAAGCTACTAAAATTCAGCTACCCCTACAGAGTAGGTATTTTCTATTTTTTTTATCAGGTAGGGTTTTTTGCAGTCGGCCAGGTGACTATAAGTTTGTATGTTTTGCTACCAGAACCGTTCATCTGATTTCAAAAATTCTTTCACCTTCGTGTAGAATGGACTTTCTGAATAGTTAAAAGCTATATTTTATATCGCGGATTTGCCCGCGTTCTTTGCAATACGCGGGCGATGCCGCGCGAGCAGCTGGTTTTTGTATACAATGCTCCTGAAATATATACATTTTATGTCACAACTAGGAGTAGGTGACACTTACCATAATGTAAATACACGGAGGGTAGAAAGAGAAGACAGGTGAAGCAATGTATAGCGAGCGTGAACAGAAGTATTTGGCGGCCTAGATGGTACCATGTGTGAGAATTCGTGAGCATCTGCGAACAAGCTGGGCATTATATCCTGGCAATTGTATTCGCATCTATACTCACCGGCAATAAATTTGGCCCAAATTAGAAAAATGCATTTAATTATTTAAAACATTATTTAATCTATTCAATTTATAGTTTGAAATCACGAAAAGTTTTTGGGCCAAATTTTCTGCGGTGAGTGTATTTTGTTTAAGTGGCAATCATGAACGTAGACACTTTACAATGACAAAACTGTATAGCCAGTACCTTTACGACGCGCTCTCAGATATAAAGTTAATATATGTATGCAAGTCATGAAATATCATCCGACCATAAACCGCATTCCTTGCACTTTCCAGATTATAAGAAGAAAAGGCGTTACCCACTTGTGGCAACCACAGTTGCCATTTTCGTGGCTAGGTAGCACATTCACTGCCAAGAACCGCTACGCTCGTAGCGGATCTCGCGTTTCCCCCGTATGTAGCGAAAAGCACCTACGAGCACAGAAGACGAACTCACCTAGCGGGCGCTCAGGTACTCCTGGCAGTGAAAGTGGTAAGCAACATTTTGTAAAATTTAAACGAATAAAACGTCAACATTGTAGAAGAAAGTTCAAACCCGTAATAGCGTATTGAGGTCTTCTGTGACCGTTATTATTCGGACGGCGCGTGCTAAGGGCAGGATGTCTGGGATCAGGTAGTCGTAGTGCGACCGTTTCCTTGCCAGCAGCATCAGGAAGGAAACAGGCACACATGATAGCAGATCGGGTAAACAGAAATTCCGTATGTACGCCCTGTGGAAGAAATTGTAACATTTTGAGCGCGGTAGCGACCACACCGGTAACGCTGCGTAACGCATTGACGTGTCCATGGTAAAACAAGGTAAGTCATTCCCTTGGCAGCTCGTGTTGTCAGGGTAACTTATCTACGTCATCAGCATTAAATGGCGGGCTGGCAGTGTGATGCTACACTGTGAAGGTAAATTACCCGAGTAAATTGCATTATTTCACTTACATGCTTTCAATAAATATATACGTTGAACAAATACAATTGTCTTTTCTACCCAAATAAATAGTTAAGCTAGAAAACATCAAAAATTGTATGGAAGATGTTAATGTTAGTCAATAGCAACATTTGTGTGCCAACTTTGGCATTATGGCCATCATTTGTGTGTGACGTAGGAACACATTCATTGCCAAGAATCGCTACGCGCTACGCTGGTAGCCGATCCCGTGGTTTTCCTCGTATGTAGCGAAAAGTCACTACGGCGTAGGCGCCTGATAGGCGGGTTCCTTGCAGTGAAAGTGTTAAGATAGGTACATTGCGTCGAGGATGACTTACCTTGTTTTATTCTACCATAGAAGAGTCATAGCGTCCAGCCTTCTTCATATATTTTGCTGCGTTTACTATGCGTTAGCGTATTTTGAGGAGCGATGCGGTCGCACATATTGAAAGACAATCCGCTATATTAAAAGACAATTTCAATTTGGCGGTTTGTTTACATAATTAGCAAATTCTATGGACGGCCACTTTTTAAGTATGCATTCACTTTGACTATAAATAATTACCTATCGCCCTTCTAAATAAACACATCCATATTTGATAAAATGATTACCGTTGCTTTGATTACAAAGGTAGGTAAGCTATACCGCAATCCCAAATTTGGCCACTTTTTGATACCAAGTTATAAATAAATATGGGTGAGGAGAAAATTCTTGGCCAGTAGTTAGCCTAGTTAATCGGTAGATAGTAGTTAAAAAGTTCCGTTGTGACACAAATATTTACCATTGAATTGTATGTCACAATGGAACTTTTTAACTACTACCGATTAGCCAAGCTAACTACTGGCCAAGAATTTGGTCGTTACCCCCATATAAAAGCCCTCTTTAAACTCGTCCTCTCACAATATAGACATTCTTACCATGTTATCCTGCGACGGTTCAACTCGACCAATGCCGATTCACAGTCTAAATAGCCCGTGTTAAAACGCATTATCATATCGACGAAACATATAGCTTGCAGAACAAAAAGGGTAACGTCACTTGCGGTCATGATCACAGGCTCTATTATGATGAAAAGTCGCAGGCTCGAGCATATTATGACGGAGAGGTTTATAAAAATCATAATGCTCTTCCAAATTAAACTGAAAAATAAGAAAACAATATTAAAACGTCATCACTCATCAGCCTTGCATTGTCACGTTTATATCGGATGTATAGCATACGTACTTGTGTTTCGCACATTCACTGCCAGGAGCCCGCCTAGGCCCCGCTTTCCGCTTCTTAGCGAAAGAACCACTGGATGTAAAACGTAGCGATTCTTGGCAGTGAATATGTTAACTAGAGGTAATTTAAGTGCGAGAGCGACGGAAACTTTATGTCAGATTCGCTAAGCAGCTAATTGAGCGAATTAAACAAAGAGCAAATGGCCTAACATCAGCTCTAAAATATCTGCAGAACCAATCAAAATACAATACTAATAGACACGAGAGTGCGACTGTTCCCTCGATAGCCACAAAATAGCAGAATTAATGACAAACTTAGGTACTTCAGCTGCGACACTCCAGTCACGTTACTTTACACACAGTTCTTGAGGAATCCGAGGATTATATCGTGTTAGCTTCGGAAGTTTCAAATGCGTCCTGTACGACAAAATCGATGGCGGAGGGATTGCAGGGAGCCATTGAAAAATCTTTGTCAGAAGATATAACGAGCCAAAGCCCCAAAAACCTTCCGTCATTGATTCAGATTTTGTAAATGATTTATTATCAGTGATTAAAGTCGAAATGGTTCTGCATGAGAACGGCGGAGTCAAAGGAAAATATTTTGTAAAAAATTAAGGCGTATGACTCCCTGATCAGAATTCCCTCTACAAGAATATGCGTAGAATCCGAAAGGGTATTCCCATCGGCAGGTTACCTATGTAATCGTTTAAGAACGTCTCAATGATGATTCTTTAGATACTCTGACGATCTTACGATCGCATTACCAAACGCTCAAGTCTCAAGAAAAAACAAATATTCGAGAGTTGTGTACTGTGGAGTGTGGACTACGGGGTTCGATGACTTTTCGATTTTATTGATCTCAAATCTCAAGTCAAACACTCGACAATCGTTAATCAGTGGACATTTTGAACCTGAAAATGCTTAGCGGGTGGATGATATTCTTGTTCTCCAAAAAGTGTCGCTGGCGCTCAGCTACGAGCGCGGGCAAGCTCCGGAGGTACTCGTATGCAAGAGGATGAGATTCCGATATCATGATGCTCTTCCGTAACCCCCTGCACACGCGGCTGCGCCAACTAGGGTTTGGTTCCTTCATGAGCATACTTTCTGATCCTGAGTCTAGAAGGTTGACAAAAAGTCAAGTCACGTTAAATAGCTCGCCAAGCTTTTTTTATGATTGTAAAGTTTATATAAAATAAAATGTTAACATACTCCTAATAAACATACATAAAACACATATTTAAATTATAACACCCCTCGATGTCATTTGGGGTTATAAGATACTTAAAAAAACCGACTTTACCGAAAGCACATTTGTGATTTCCTCTGTAAGTCATTTTGTCCTGAGAATCGATTCACTTTTCTATGTTGAGTCCTTATTTAATAATAGTCTACTCAAATAACAATAGATGTAACGTCAAAGGGAATGAAATGGACATGTTTACGTATTTTTAACAAAATTGAATGTGTCTACTATCTATGGCAATTTAGAGGATGTTAAAGAATATAACCATGGAGTTGTGGTGGACCAATAGCAGGCCATGAACCTAGAATACTATATATATATATATATATATATATATACTCTAAGTAGCAGGCACATGCTTTTCGTCATTCTGTCAAGAGCTGTCATCACCTCGTGGCAGCATGTGGCAAATAAAGGGCAAATAAATACTTCCTACTAAGCTTCTACAAAGTATCTTTACCGTCCAAAACCTCAAAAAGACGGTTCCTAATTTAAGTGTTTGATTATATTCTGAAGATGGCACCTCCAAACCGGGGCACGTGTGTGATTCTCGTGTGATTTGTCGAAGAGATAATGAAAATACAAAAGGAATATAATAGGTTCCCGTTGGATAGCGATCGGTAAGAATATTAGTACTTCTGCATAATCATCAGCGCTTAAACAATAAGTAGGCTGCACGGCTATCACACGACGGCCCGCCAGCTGTGTCGCCGCGGGATAAATTAATCGTATCTTTCTAATCAGAACGCTTAGGTAGAGAAAGATAATCTATGTCACCGTGGCCGCGACACAGCACGCTGGCCGTCCTGTAATAGCCATATATCAGTATCAGCAAAAACTCCGGAGCAACACTTTTACAACATGTATCAAACTCACCAACTTATCTTACGGCGAGGTGGTCGCTTACTATGGGCCTAATAAAAAGGCTCCAAAGCCACCCAACGGGACTATGCTGGGAGTTTCTCTGCGTGATATTAGATATAGCTCTCCGAATCGCTAAACTTAAGTGGCAGTGCACATTGCACGTAGAACCGATGGCCTTTGAGGCGAAACGGTTTTCGAGTGGCGACTACGTAGTACACACGTAGGCGCAGCGTGGATAGACAAGGTGGACTGATGACCTGGTAAATATCGCGGGAGTCCGCTGGATACGGGTGGCGCAGGGCCGGTCATTGTGGCACTCTTTGCGGAAAACCTATATCCAGCAGTGGACGTCTTTCGGCTGTAATGATGATCTTAAGGTACAGTTTCCTTCACAGACAGACAAAAAATGTTGCAACTGGCCCCTGTCCCAAAACTCCGAGCGGTTAAAATGCCATCCAATATCAGTCTTCGTCGACCGGTCAACCACGTTAGTGACCAAGTGACCTTTAGACCTGTCTTAATGCAGTGCACTAAATGTGAAAAGCTCTGCAAAAAGTCAAGTGTAAAGCCTATTAGCATGCCAGTCACGCTAATTAGATAGACTCGACACTGCCGGTCTGAATCAGCACGCTGAATTTAGCATAGTGTATAGAGATTCAGACACTGAATGCATCATTTGCTCGTGGCTCCCGGTGGAGTGCATATGCTAGCAGCAAAATGACAGCCGAAGAAATAGTAGATTGTATGACAAGGGTCTAAATAAGCCATATACCACGAGATGGTTTTACACTACTACTTTTAGACCAGAGTTATACACTCTACTTTTCACGTCGACTGCGGGAAAATATAAAAAACAAATATTATCCATCCTCAATCGATAATAAAAATACCACTGCGACAAGATTGTTTAATAAGGCACGATTCTTTTTTAATCAAATTCTTTGACAGATACAAAATATTGACACCACGAATAAACGCCTCTCACCGTCTAATAGCCGCGTCCAAACGGCCGAGCGTGGCGGACTGCATACGGGACATACGATAAAGCGAGATAGACAGCAGTCTATCCCGCTCAATTTTCTTAGCTTATGCCATGTATGCAGTCAACCACGCTTGAACGTTTGGAGGCGACTGTAGACGGTCAGACGTTTATTTTTGTAATGATTGTGAATTAGGGAATAAAAAACACATAATGGTTGAAATGAATTCTGTTTATTGATTGGTCGATTTTAAAAGTTAAAAGCTTTTATTTAACTTGCAATGTATGTATGTAATTTGTTTTTTTTTCTTTTAAATTTTTATTTTCTTCTTTTAGAGCGTTTAAAGCTTTTAATAAAAAAATATTTTTGCTTTTAATTAATAATATCTAGCTGTATTCTGGCTGGTAATAAAAAAACATACAATATTTTTAATGAGTTCTGATTGGTGGATATAATATGGTGAACTGTTTTTAATGGTCAAATTAAAATGTTTTATAAATCATATTTAAGATGTATTAACATATTTACGCACGCATTTATGGTACGCATTCTGAAATGGAGTCAACGATATGGTCTGAGTGTGAACCCAACGAAGACCCAAGTCGTTGTTATTGGCAGCAACAATCTGATTTCTAGAGTTGATTTTGTAAATCTCCATCCAATACTTTTTGATGGGATTCAGATTGATTACTCGATGCAAGTGAAAAATCTTGCGATCATTATGGATCGCTCTTTGTCTTGGGTGCCTCAAGTGAGTGAAGTGAGCAGGAAGGTATTTGTTGCAGTGGGGTCTCTCAGGCGGCTTCGTAATTTTCTGCCTACTGCAACTAAAATTGCGCTTGCACAAACTTTACTTCTTCCTATTCTTGATTACGCTGATGTATCCTATCTCGACCTTTCTGAGGAGCAGCTTAATAAGCTTGAGCGTCTCCAAAATGTCTGCATTCGGTTCATATTTGGGTTACGCAAGTATGACCACGTTTCTAGTTTCCGTTCCAAACTCAAGTGGCTCCCTATCCGTTATCGCCGTAACTCTCACATTATTTCGCTTCTGTTTAGTGTCCTTTTTAACCCTGCAACTCCCCGCTATCTCAAAGAGCGTTTTAGTTATTTGAATTCTGTTAGATCTTCTAACAATTGCCTGTGCCTTTGTCATCTTCCAAATTTTACAGTAGTTCGTTCACCTTTAAGGCTATTCGACTGTGGAACTCTCTCCCTCTTCATATAAGACAAGCTAAATCTATCGGCAACTTCAAATCTCTTCTTAAAGAACATTATTTGTCTTTTCCCTAACCCTGATTGTCCTACTATTATTATTATTGGCTGACTGTTTATGTTTTTTTATTTTTTTTATTTGTGTTATTTGTATATATGTATGATTGTGTATGTATGTTTATATATAGAGCTATTTATGTACGTGCATTAATATAATTATTTTGATTTTTGGCTTATTATAATCTCTGCACCACCTACTACATAATCTAGTTTTATCTCTGTCTCCGATACCCAAAGGTTGTCTGGAAGAAATCGCTCTTCAGCGATAAGACCGCCTGTTGTCTACCTCTACCTACATGTTATTGAATTGTTTTTCTTTTTAACTGCTTTGTTTGTGTGAGGTGTGCAATAAAGAGTATTTGTATTGTTGTATTGTATTGTATATTTATGTATACATATTTCCCCTAGGGGCTTAATGTATAGGCAAGTGTAAAAATATGGGTGCATACAACTTACTCATAAATATGTCCCATCGCTCTTATGTCAGCGTATTAAGGTATCGGTACATATTTAAGAGAAGATTAAATCCGTACTTATTTTTGCACTTGACTGTACTACTTTAGCCCTGCTTGCTAAATAACGTACTTTTGAGCATGAGAAGTAACACATCAATTATTCTTAAAATTGATGAAGATGACAATTTTTGCATTATTTTTAACTAGCACCGCCCTCAACTTCGTCTGCGTGGACCCGGGATAAAAACTATCCAATATTTGAATCCAACCTATAAACCATCTTCGTGAAAAATGTCATCATAATCGATTGAGCTGTTAAAGCGTGATTGAGTAACAAACATCTAAACATCCAAACTTTCGCATTTATAATATTAGTAGGATAGGTCTTCGCCAGCATAATGCAACCCGCGGGATAAAAAATAGCCTACATATATATGTCCCTCCAGAAAGTTCATTCTATAGACAAATCAAAGATACTTTGTAGAGACAGCGTCTCTCATGGCTGTGTACGCCAATGCGGGAGCGGCATGTACGATCGCAATCCTGGCGAAGGTGTAATTTCCCCGCGGCGAACAGGTGGCACGTTAAAGAAAACACTGTAACGTTTATTCATTAAAAGTTACAGGTATACCAGGTACATGGAGCTCGCGTGAGAAATTGCATTAGCTATGTACTGCAGTAATTGGTACCCACGATATGATCTGAATGATGATAGATTTTTACTTTGTTGACTGCTACGAGCCCTTCAATTAGCGTAAACTGTAAACAATTGTTTTAAGTGGCGAAAGGAAGGGAGGGATACGATTTTAGCAATGTTTGTATTTACGTGTGTTCCGCCCTACGGTTTACTTACCTTCCTCACTAATTTTTATTCAAGCAGCATGTGAGTAAGTTACACAAAATAAGCATGTATTGTACGTTTGTAGGTTTAACTATTTATAATATTATCGCTAGTTTGTCCAAAGCGTCATTTCGTCCGCCTTTGTTCAGGTAATGCTGATGTCTGGGGGGTATGTTCCTGCTCCAGTGACTCTTGTGTGGTACGGGAAAGGGGACCTCGACTACACATTGTCTTCTTCCATGTTTATTTTATATAGGTACTGATATTTTAAAAAGATGCCGAAGTTGGGTTAAAGATTCGCTTCTTTTAAAAATAAAAAAACAAAAATAAAAAGAAGTTTATTGCCACATTTGAGTTTTAAATAAAAAGTATAAAAACGAATAATAATAATGGAAGACTTAAGCATAACTTAATAAAAAAACTTAAGGAATACAAAAAAAAACAAACAAAAGGGCAATGGGTACCCGTTTCAGCCATTTGCTGGATATGTAGGTATACTTAATACCCAGCGCTGATTTTCAGACGAGTCCTTTTCCTATTTCTACAGGTCGGTCGCTACAATATCTCGACCGGCGCGGCTGTGTGTGCGTGTGTGTATGTGTGTGTGTGTGTATGTGTGTGTGTGTGTGTGTGTGTGTGTGTGTGTGTGTGTGTGTGTGTATGTGTGTGTGTGTGTGTGTGTGTGTGTGTGTGTGTGTGTGTGTGTGTGTGTGTGTGTGTGTGTGTGTGTGAGAGAGAGAGAGTCTTGGAGTGTCGATGGCGGGAAATAAAAGATTTGACAGACGAGATCATGATACCTATTTATTACGAAGCGTTTGGTTGAACAGGCGGATTTCAAAATTTCCGGATATTTCTGCAGTATGTTGACAGTCCTGTGATACACGTCAATATGCTTGTGATCCAGATTGTGATATGGGTGGATCATCAGTATTCACTCACCGTGTATTGGCCGCCAATGATTGATATGATAGCCCTCCGAATCGCTAAACTTAAGTGGCAGTGGGCGGGGCACATAGCACGTAGAACCGATGGCCGTTGGGGCGGTAAGGTTCTCGAGTGGCGACCACGTACCGGAAGGCGCGGCGTGGGTAGGCCCCCCGCAAGGTGGACTGATGACCTGATAAAGGTGGCTGGAGTCCGCTGGATGCGGGTGGCGCAGGACCGGTCACTTTGGCATTCTTTGGAGGAGGCCTATGTCCAGCAGTGGACGTCTTTCGGCTGATATAATGATGATGATGATTGAGATGATTACAGTTGACCTCTTGGTGCACAACAGGCGCCGCGCCGCGACGCGAGTCGAGAGAGATCTACCCTCCTCTTTCTAATTTGCACGATACGAGTGAGATAGGATATACTAAGTCGCGCGCTTAGCGACTAAGCAGCAAGTTGTGGTAGACGTACAGGAGACAGTTGGTTGCGGACCTAATGATGATATTTATGAACCAAACTTTTTACCACCAGTTGCTGCTTCCTAAAGGAGACATTTATGTTTGAAGGAACTTCGCTAAACCTGATATTAAATAGATAATATAGCGATGGTTATCACCGGGAGATCCAGGATGAGCAGGTTTAAAGGACACGGCTTTAAAATAAATTAATTTGAAACTTCGTATAGAGTAACGCAGGAGGTTGATTCACTCATAGCCCAAAACCGGGATCGACGGCTTTTGAGTCCACAGTAAGCTTGATTCTCCATACGAACGTAGCTACGCTCTCATTTTAAAACTATGTGTTGGATTGTAACATTGCATGTACAATGACATGAGGTATATCTATGTCTGTAATTAGTTTATGTAGCTTCAGATACCATAGTCAAAAAATACAGCGAATTTAAGTTTTTCATACAAAACTTGTTTTTGCTGTATTTCGTTTGTTTTATACACCGGAACCGTATAAACTAATTAAAGACATAGTCTCAATCCGACCCTAATCAGACCTTATCTCAATGTATATAAAAAGTTTCGCCACAATCCAACACGTAGTTTTAAAATGAGAGCGTAACTACGTTTGTATGGGAAGGTGAAATTCGGCCGAGCTTACTGCGGACTCTTAACGTGCCTATCAAAGCGCGGAAGCCGCCAGTAGTCACAACTCAAGCGGCCAAATTTGTAATTCACGAATTGCATGATGCAAACGGAATGCGCATTGCACGGGTGATTTGGGCCCATTTCCTGCTTTGTGTCTGGGTACTAAGCCCCAGTTTCGAGTTAGAGACATGTATGGAATATGTGAATGCTTTTGCAGGATTGGTGACGGAATGTGTGAAAGGTTTTGCATTACTTACGAGTGACAACTTAATAAGTTAATACTTTATGTTTACTATACTGATATTATTTATGGAATAACGTTATAAATTATGGAATAACATATAGGTAAAAATAAATGAAAACCATCATTATTATTAATTATCAATAAGCTTCTAAAATCAACACATTTTTATGGAAGTGTGGCAGTATAGGTTTTTGCCATTGTTATTTTTTTATGACTAGGACGTTGTTCTGAAGCGGGTACATTGAACTACGGACACTTAAAAAATATTTAATTGTCTTCAAATAGCGATAATAGTCATACAATAATTAATTTATTATCATTATTTAAAAAAATAACGCATGATTGTCAACAAGTTTCAAAATCAGTACAATTTTCTGAAACTGGGGCTGTACAGGTTTCTGGCATTGATTTTTTATTTTTTATTACTTTTCAGCCCTAGGAGCGACATGCCTCACTTTCAACCCGCTGTTTAGATAAACAATGACCTACTTTCAGAGTATGAGAGATGAAAAAGCAAATGAATGCTTGTTGACACTAGCATGGCCCTTGAAGAAACATCTCAAAACAAGATTTTGAAATACTATAAAAAAAACAAGAAAACACGATTAGTAATTAACGTTTTGCAATCCCCTGAAGTATTATGTCAGAGTATAGAGTACAGTACATTTGGGTTACCGAGGGCTGATCCGTCGGCTGCGCTGATCTGTTACTGACCGGGCTTATCAGCAAATTTCCTGAGGCGGACCAGTACTGGTCAGACATCTGTCCACGCACAGTTCTCACGAGTCGTGTGGTCAAGTAATACTAGGCACGGTGAGATAGCTGTAAACCTGTTGCATGCCAAATGCAGGCTGACATTCAATTTCTCTCTGCATCCGTTTGACGCGAACTAAGTGATTTGGTTGCGAAAATCTTTTTGGGAAACACTGTGAATATTATTTTGATCATGCATTTATATTATAGTGGTTTTTTTTTTGGTATTAGCTAGTTAATATAGGAAATATTTCTTTATAAACATATACAGACACTCAGAAACATATCTATGGTCCCACACTAGGCTAGGCCTGTCCCGTGGAAACCAAGACAAATACAGATTAACTGACCATGCGGCTTAGAAGGAAAACAAGACAAAGAAAAGAGAAAAAAATATTAATTAAAAACTTACAATTAATTAATTATTCTAGGGTGCTTGCAAGTGGCAGAGCGAGTATATGATCATGAAAGAATGTCGGTGATGTATGTGTATGTGTGAGTGTGTACTGTATGTATGTAATGTACGTGAGTGTATGTTATTTATGATATTACAGTAATGATTATTACACCATTTATTTACTTTAACATTCTGGAGTAAGGTGTGGGGCCCTGTGGGCTAGTGATGAACTGGCTTCTACTGCACCGAGAAGTGACAAGCTCTTTCATTTTTCTTTTATATCGTAATATACGACCGCTTAGCCTAGTGGGTAGTGACGCTGCCTGCAAAGCTGAAGGTCTTGGATACGAATCCCGGTAAGGGCAAATGTCTGTGTGATGGTGATGAGCATGAATATTTGTTTCTGAGTCATTGATGTTTTCTATGTATTTAAGTATTTCTATCTATTATACATATCGTGATATCTTCGTCTAGTACCCATAACACAAGCCTTACTAAGCTTACTATGGGACTAGGTTGATTTGTGAAAGATTGTCCCCTTATATTTATTTAATATTTATTTATAGTTTAGTCTTAAAAAAAATTGCTATCAAATTATTGTGGGCGGAACCTTAATTATCGCCGACCCAAACAAAGTTCTACCATCTTAATGATTGCCTCTACCAGGGATGATTTCCGAGATAAAACTATCCTATATCCTTCCAAGGGTCTCAAATTATCTTAGTGCGATGAGTTCATTAGTTTAAATTGCACAATTTCAATTGTAAACTCCGTTTTTACAAATATAATGTCTTTTTCTGCTTGTTTTGCATATATTTCAAAATGTATTAAAGAAAGCTACATTACTGGAAATAACGTGACCATTAAAGGAATTTTGGCTAAACCCGTCCAGTAGTTTTACTCACGTTAGTCCGGGCTACCTGTATTATTGAAAGCAAACTTATCTAATGCTAAAAGACGTAGAACTTTCCATTTACATTTAACGGTTAGAGAATAATTTATTTTGAATATCCAGAATAACGTTTTCAATTAACAAAATAATCCGCAAGTTAACATTACCTTCTTTTCGGTTCTAGGAGCATCGCAGTTCGGATCTAACCTAACCTACATTTCTGGTAGCTGTTGGGTTCTGTAAGGGCCGTGGTTCTAATTTTACCTAATCTACTTTTCTGACTGGTATTTTGACTAATAAATGGCTTACCATATAGTATATGTATGACCTAAGAATTCCCTTACTACAAAAATTACTTGTGCCTCATACATACTTCCAACCCTTTTTAACCACCTTAGAGGATGAATTATAAGAAACGCTGTAATTAGTTTCCTAGTCTTTAACCGAAGTTACAGATCGATTCATTGAAAATTGTTTTATTCTCCGTACAAACATCCAACTCCTTTTAGCCCATTTAGGTGATTAATGTTTTTAACCCCCTTATGTAATCAATTTCAAACAGTGTAAAACAGAAGTTACAAATGTCTTACTTTAAAAATGTCTTGCTCTCCATACAAACTTTGAACCCCTTTAACCACTATAGGATTATGAGGATATGAATTTCAAAAAACTCGGAAATCAGTTTTGAAGTCTTTTAACATACAGGCTAAGACCGAAGTTACAAATCTCTTACTATACATTTTTCTTAGTCTATATAAACCTTGAATCCCGTTTTAACCCCCTTAACATGTAAGCTTTCATGTAGTTAATTCTATTATGAATTTGAAATTTTGACTTGTAAAAGTGCCTTCGTGGCCTATTTCCTGAATAAATATTTTGATTTGATTTGATTTTGATTTGAGTTCATTTGACTTAGCGGTGTATTATTCCAAAACAGTGAAAGTACTTTTTTTATTGTGATAAGAAAGCTTTATACAATGTCTTCAGCTCAAAAAAGAGTGTTTCTAATTCAAAGCTTGCACCCCTTTTTAACCTCGTTAGGGATAGAATTTTCTAAAACGCTGAAATTACTTGTTTATATTTTAATAATCTTTCTAGTATCTAGCTCAAAAAAAAGTGTTTTCTATACAATTTTTTTTAAAGGCTGAAATTACTTATTTGTATTTTAATAAGTAATCTTTCAACAACGTCTCAAGTCTAGCTAAAAAAGCAGTTGGCAAATGCTAATTTTATAGGCGTCGTTTATTCACTGCTTCTAGGGAAGGCGAACTTAACACCATAAGGCATTCTCTACTAGTCAACCTTTAGGCCAAACAGAAAATAATCGTATCTGGTGCGGGATATGAGAACAACTTAGAAATCAAGAAAACGAAAAAATTACTGGTGTGTTATAAGAAATGTATTAGTTACATATTAACGATTCATTATACACGGTGCCCGCTAGGAATCCAAAATATTTTCACCACGCATTCCTGAGGTCATTAGCAGTAAAAAATGGTACAAGAACCCAGGTCAAATTCAGCAAAAAAAATATTGATTTGTCGATTGTTGTACCTAAATAAAATGTTGATAACCTATTGCTTCTCTTTATAAATTATCCCTTTTAATAAAATATTATCGATTGTTTTTCCAAAAAAGTATCAATTTAGTGAGTGGTAGCTGTCACTTTGATGTCTGTCAATAGCGATGCGACACTACAGCATAGGTGGCAACGTCGCGATCAAAAGAGCTTAATGCGAATTCTAACGGCCGTATTCATAAACGTTCTGCAAGCCTGTTTTAATGCCGTTAAAATTCGTTGGTCCTTATCTGTCACTTATTTTATTTCGCAGAGGCATTTTAAGTTTCATGAAAGGGGTAAGTGTTCACATGAAAATTTATAATATCTTCAGAACTAAACCGGATTTGTCTGGAAATGAAATGAAGTATTTTATTATAACATAGTTACAGGTCATAGTTACTGGGGTTCATATAACATTTTTTTCTCCTTAATGACTTATGGATGGCGTGGTTAAAACCTATTATTTCAGGCGTAGGCGTAGGCTTAAACATCTCCCCCTAAACAAACTTCCCTTCACCTTTTCAAACCCATATAAGTAATTATTTCCGGGATAATATTCCTATGTAAATTTTATCTATCTAAATCTGTTCGGTGGTTTATACATGCAAAGGGAGAAAAATCGAGTTACTTTCGATTTTATAATATTAATTATTAGTATAGATGTCCTTTTTATATTAACATAACTGGAAAATTTTGTCAAAATTTGTTGAGTAGCTACTCACGTTAGTTTGGGCTACCCATATTGTATAGAAGTTTGAAAAATCCTTCCTTAGTGCGCCGTCTTTTGAAGAATATGTGTTCCAAATTTCATGCTTCTATCTTGTCCCGTTTAGGCTGTGCGTTGTCTGTCAGTAGTTAAGTAACGCGCCTATTCCACATATCCCTACTGCGATATCCCCCCCAGTGGGGACACGTGGAATATTTTTCCATTTATTTATACTGGTAGGGATATTTTTCCACCTAGCCCTACCGGTCCAATTTTATATATCTAATAGATGATTCGACAAAATACTTCCGATAATCGAATATATTTATATTTTTCTCGACGCTTCAAAATCTTGTGATATTATTGCTCTGCATTGAGGTTTGTCTGTGGTCGAATAGTAATTAAGCTTACTTAAAATTATGAAGTTACACTTGTAATTTGTCACGACATGCTTGAGCAGTTTGCATTTTTGTCTCCAAATTACTCTGCCCCGAGTGGGCACCGGTCTTAATTTTAAAGGCATGAGTAACAAAGTAGTTTTAGTGGTTTAAACACGACAAACACACATAACCATAAGTTTAGTGGGTGGCTAACGAATACAAATCCATTGCAATCCATCAATTTTCGAGAACTACATTTAAAAAAATCTTGAATATATCGTCACTTTAAATATTAATGAAACAGATACATGTCGAAATCTTTTTCTTCTTTTGACCTACTTAATAGACAAAACAATTTCGGTTGTGTACAAAGTTGTTTCATTGATACCGTGAATTTCGTTATTATTATCATATCAGTCAAAAGAGGTCCACTGCTGTGTACATAGGCTTTTTCCTTATTGGATGAGACATTATTACTAAATTATTTGTTAACCACCTCGTGGTTCCTTCTTAAAAAAGGTGGTGAGTATTCATTTTTTTCATTTTTAATTTGTTTGATTCTTGACTAGTTTCCTTTCAAGGTTCATACATTTCGACCTCTATAGCCTAGTTGGTAGTGACCCTGCCTACGAAGCCGAAGGTCCCGGGTTCGAATCCCGGTAAGGGAATTTATTTGTGTGATGAGCATGAACATTTGTTCCTGATTCATGGATGTTTTCTATGTATTTAAGTATTTATTTATCTATATACGTATGTAAATCGTCGTCTAGTACCCATAGTACAAGCTTTGCTTAGTTTGGGACTAGATTGATTTGTGTAAGATTGTCCCGAAATATTTATTTATTTATTTTTCCACCCTGTATATAAAGGCCCTAACCATGGTAAAATTCAAAAAAATCCTGGCTTCAAGCCTCAATCGCATTGCATATGCTTAAAAATGTTTTACGAACTAAGAAATAAGTTCAGTATATAATCATTCAAGAAAACTTTTCATTGGTTCGTTGGTTGATGGTTTACACAGGTTGAATTATGCCAGAACAGAGAAACGGACCTCGAAAAAAAACGAAGTCACGGAGAGTTATTTTAAAGGCGAATTGACCTAAACTTATTCAAACTTTAAAACAAAGCGAAGAAAGGGAAAGTAAAGCCGAAGTTATCAGTCGATGGTGCTAATGATCGCCGAACGCCGCCGCACGCAAGGGCTAGATTAGAATCGCCCCCACTCGGGGGTGCAATTTCCGCCCCATAACCGAAACGGACTTTCAGCCACGGTGAAGGGAAATGCCTGTATTGTTGGAAAAGCGTGTCGATTCCTAACAGATTCTGTAAACTAATTTGGCATGTTGACAAATGCTGCATTGCCCATTTATTTAATCATTTGATGTGTCGATACTTCTAGTGTCAAGTGTCGGCCGTGGGTTCGAATCCCGGCTCGCACTAATGAGTTTTTCGGAACTTACGTACGGAATAACGGTAAATATTAAGCTAACGAGCTTTTCGGTGAAGGAAAACATCGTGAGGAAACCAGTCTTATCCCGATAAGGTCTAGTTTTCCCTCTGGGTTCCTTGCAGGTCAGATGGCAGTCGCTTTCGTAAAACTAGTGCCTGTGCCAAATCTCGGGATTAGGTGTCAAAGCGGCCCCAGGGCTCCTTTGGGGGCACTACCGGGAATAATGCTAAAAGGATGATGATGGACCGTGAAAAGAAAAGACGCTGGGGACAAATGATAATCGAAATGATAATTACCTACTTACACATTATTCCATTATTTATTAGGAAAATTTGAAAATGTCTAAACTCTGACAAAAACGCAATAAGTGCACTTTTAAGTGGAAAAGCCCGAGAGTAATCCATTTTTTCCAATATAGGTACACAATAAAAACACACGCAATAAAAACATATACCTTAAAAAAAAGATGCTTAATCTATGCTCTGTGGCGTTAATTCGGTTATCTTTTTCACATTTTTTTCAATTTATATCGCACGCTTTGCTAGCACGCGTGAAAGTGAGAGGGCGATATGCATTGAAATGTGATTGGGATCAGGAAAGGATATAATAATATACCTACTAGTTTCACCACAGATATCTATATAGACCACGCAAACGCGCCTACAATGCTTGCTAGCTATCAAGCTTTGCAGAACACTTTTCATACATTATTGGTAGTTGAATTAAATTTGAATAGCAATAAGTATCCGAGGAGCCTGTACATGATAAAAATGATTATTGTATGGGGAATAGAGTAGAGGATTAAAGTAAAAGAAGCAATTTTATTTGTGTTTTTTTTTGGTCGCTGGTACAAATGCCAACACAGTTAACTTCCTGTATTTAAATTGAACCCTATTACAATACGAATAAAGTGCACGGATGGTCAGTTAACTGTTGGCGATGCTACACGCCATAGGTATTGTATTTAGATTTACTGTATGCATAATAATATCTAATTGACTTGTATTTTTTCAATACTCTTACTAGGACCACATTCTGAATGAGTAGATTACCAGTCACATCCTAATAATTGATTTTTGACACATTTGTTTATTGAACGTATGGCATTATGGGAAACAAAAACAGAATTATAGCACGTTTTTTTATCTAAAGGTGACGTATACCTACTCTTTTTACCACTAATGAAATGAACACTTTATTTTTTTCTTGCATATTTTAAGGTGAAATACTCGTATAGTGAAAGCTTACGCTCGACAACTTTTTGTTATTATTAAATACTAGTTTCCGCCCGTCCGCCCGTCCGACTTTGTCTGCATGTACCTGGGATAAAAACCATCCTATATTTTAATCCATGATATGAGCTATATTTCATCCAAATTGATTGAGCAGAGCAAACCCGATTGAATAACAAACATCTAAACATCCGAACTTCGCATTTATAAGGGGTTCCGTAGTCAACAAGGAACCCTTATAGTTTCGCCATGTCCGTCTGTCTGTCCGTCCGTGCGTCCGTCGCAGATACAACTAGTAATATATTAAGAGAATTTAAGGATACTTGTATTATGTCTGTGTAAGCCAATACTGCCCATATGGCTTAAAAAACATTGAACGCTGAAGAGCTACTATACAAAGCTGCGCAAGTTCGTTTGGTGCACCCTCCGAGTTTTTCGGGCAGCGTAACCCAAATGAAAAGGGTCTGAATGGGGCACAGATAGAAAGTTTTGTTTTTCTGGTTGGTACCGATACAAAGTTTGGCGCTCCACTAGTTTGTTACCTTTCAAATCGGATTTGGATTTATCAAGTTCTTCTTTAGTGTTAACCGTGCGTGGACTGTGTGCTTAGGGATATTTGTTAAAGGTTATATTTATTTCTTACTAGCTTCCACCTGCGACTTCGTCTGCGTGGGTCCGGGATAAAAATTATCCTATATTTTAATCCAGGCTATAAACTATCCTCGTGCAAAATTTCACCCAAATTGGTTAAGCCGTTTAGGCGTGATTGAGTAACAAACATCCAAACACCTAAACATCCAAACATCTAAACATCCAAACATCTAAACATCCAAACATCTAAACATCCAAACATCTAAACATCCAAACATCTAAACATCCAAACATCCAAAACTTTCCCATTTATAATATTAGTAGGATAAAGTAGTGGCAGACGAAATGATTTATACCAGTTAAGGGTCTATAAAAGTGGTTACACATGGCGACTTTTTGCAGGGATTTCACGAACGGGAGACTGTCGCGGGACATTACTCCTGTGGATCATCTGTCATAATCACCTGCAGGGCTATTCACAGGACGGCCCGCGCATCGCGGCGAGATAGACTATCCGGGTATATACAGTGTATGGCATGTAACAGGAGCAAATATTTAAAAGGACGCTTCCTTAGAGCATCTGCAGTAACCCGTTGTGTCCATAATTTCAATATATTTTTTTTATTCGGAGAAATGTTGATCTAAACTTATGACCTCGCAATTTATGTATCTTGGCACCACGAGATCATAGCACAGCAATTCAGAATTTGAGGTAACATCATGTAATGACTTAATGAGTCATAATAGTTTTTGTATTTTGGTCTTTAAAAGATATTGATGTTTTTTTTTTTGTGTTTTTAAAATAAAAGAAACTACCTACTTGTGTCACACCAGAAGAGTAAAAAATGCACGTAAACTTGCTTAAAACCACCTGGAAATAATTGCTCACAAGCTCAATAACCTACCGTTTCATGCTTTGCCCCTATTCCAGGCCACACCCTGTATAATTATAACGCTTAGGAAGACACGGTTAGTCTCGTCCTCACACTCACCTCATCGAAGAAAGTAAAATAAAACTAAAAAATAAGTATATACCTACACTTTTTTGCGTTTCACTTACGTATCATTTACGGGTATGAATTGGAAAATTATGAGACTGGTTTTTAAGGCTTCCTGTCCGGACTGGGAACCTAAATTATTAGATTTTCGGATATATTGTCGATGGGAGTGCCAACTCCGATATGTGCATCATTTACATGAAACTAATAATGCCCTAGTTATTACACATATGGTAATATGTCTCTTAATTCAAACCGTGCACAAAACGGATTACCGACGATATGCACCTTGACTATATCATTTTATTGTTTGCCAGAAGCCAAAACACAATTGCTTAAACTTTCGCGTTGGTTTTTTTTCTATAAGAAGTTGTCTTTTGTTTTTTCTTTTTACTTCAAACAATACATTATCCAACGACATAATCAATATAATCATATTCAAATTACGTTATTTTACCTCATTTTCAATTACAATTTCTAGCACTGTACTTAAATAACTCGAACCAACTAATAAAATTCAAATAAACGAACACCTAAGCATAGATACGAGTTCACTGACCGGCAGAAAATTTGGCCCAAAAACTTTTCGTGAATTCAAACTAAAATTGAATAGATTTAATAATGTTTTATATAATTAAAGGCAATTTTCTAATTTGGGCCAAATGTATTGCCGGTGAGTATATAAACTTACCTAACACGCTGCGAAATATAACTTACTGTCGAATAGCGTAAATAACCCTAATTAACTCTCTGTAGTCGGTTCAAAGCATTAACTATTTCCTGATACTCCTGAAACCTCATCACTTCAACAAGTTGCCCGCGAAGTTGAGCGCGTAGCTACTTAATTCCGTGCGTGAAAGCTAAGCTGCTATCAGATTTCAAGATCCGCAAGAGCAGTGAGTTTCCATGCATTCTCGTAATAGTCCGCCGCGCCGCTAGGTACCGTTTATCACCCGCAATTAAAGCTCTAGAACATACTCGTACGGCCATCGCAGACGTAGTATAAATATTTTGAAGTGAAAACTTCTTTAACGGCTCTGGGCACTTTTTGGGATGAAGAATTTTTTTTTTGCAAAATTAAAATAATGAAACTAGCCGGCACTCCCGGAGTGCAACCCGGTCTTTTTTTAAATGAACAATGATTGTCACTCTCATGCTCGGAGTGTATTCCGAAACAGTATCCACGAAATACTTGGAAAAAACCACGCATTAACATATTTTTTCTATTTAAGATTCTTAAAATACTAGCTGCTCGTGCGGCTTCGCTTGCGTATTACAAAGAACGCAGGCATAACCAGCGAACGTAAAACACATAGAAATCGAGCTCCTTACAAATGTCTACCCAAAAACGTGCTTTAGGCACTGGTCCCACCGCTGGTAAGCTAGAAAAGTTGGGCGAGTAGCATTACATTGCGGATCTGTAAAGGTAGATTGATCACACTGTGCCTGGTCAGCACGCAATGACCCGTTACTCGTCCAACTTTTCTAGCTTACTAGCCGGTGGTGGGAGCAGTGCCTAAAACCTGGTACAGTACGATTAGTCGATTACTGTTAGTTAACCACTGACAGATGGATTGCCTTCATTTAATTTTCAACCTTCATTTCATAAAGATAAAGCATTTTTCAGAATACTGTTACCCACATCTACCGATTTAGTAATAACTATTTTATTTGTATAAGATTAAAGTTGAAAATTAAATGAAGGCAATCCATCTGTCAGTGGTTAACTAACAGTAATCGTACTGTACCAATCGCAGGTATTACCAGCGTATTTTCAATTACCCAACATAAATGGATGCGATTGGTCAATCTGCGAATGCATTGCTTTGATTAGCCGTCGTGCATCACGTCGGACGACAGCTAAATGACAGTGACAACAAAAACTAATAGAATAGAATAGAATAGAATAGAATAGAATAGAATAGAATAGAATAGAATAGAATTAGAATAGAATAGAATAGAATAGAATATAATAGAATAGAATAGAATAGAATAGAATAGAATAGAATAGAATAGAATAGAAAACTTTATTTCGCAAATAACAGTAAGTAGGTACATTTTAGATTTACACTTTGATCCTATGTTAAAACTAAGATTAGATGCGAAAACGGAGTCCACTCAGCATAATGTCGCTCCACAGAAGGCGAAACGACGCTGGTATTATGTGGATCCACATGTGGTGCGCTACAGAACTGCACGTTACATATTACTGCTACTTAAAGGATTTTATTTATACACACTAATATTCTTGTTAAATGTGTTTCATCTAAAATTACAAAGGATGCATATAGAACTTAAATTTGAATTTGAAAATAAATTGCTAACCAGGTGCAAAAATGTACATAATCATACACAGACACTGGAAGGCTATTCTGGATTTATTTGTTGATCTAGTAAATACATTTTTAAGTTTTTTTCGAATGAATTTAATGTGGGAGCATTTTTGACGGGGGGTGGGATGTTGTTCCAGCAGTTCTTGGCAGAATAGGTAAAGCTAATCATTGTTGAATATGCAACAATAAGCTATGTAGTTGTCATAACATTCGTGTATATGCTGTTTAGTTTAAGAAACATATTTTTCATTTTAGCTACCTACTAAAAGTACAAAAAATTACTGCCTTGGTTTAAATCCTTTCTACGATGATCGCAATGATGGAGTCAATTACAGATTATATCCTATATTGTTACTAGTAGATATATTTATTTGTAGTTTATATATTTGTAACCACGTTTCTTGAAAACAGCACCAACGATTTCGACGAAATTTGCAATGTAAGGGTTTACGGGGGTGAACAATTGATTGAAGCTAGCTACAGGTCTCATATTCGGCAAAATTTGTTTGCTCTGTTTCAACCCGAGTTGGGCTCAATCACCCAGGTACTAGAGAAATAAAAATGCCAACTCATAAATTCTGTGTTTAACTTATTAATAAAGTATCTATGTCTGTTGGCATGATACCATGACAAGATCAAAATAATAATGTTTTTCTTTAGTTACTTGGGAAAAGTGATTTATCTTTTTTGATGTGCTTGTCTAAACGACTCGCGCAACATTTTACTGCACAAGTAGGTACCTATATTTTTTGAAAATGAATGGGTTATTCAACAGTTTGACAACACTGCCCTGTCCGAACTAAACGGCTGCCTGGCATCGCTCTGTCACCCCGCCTACCGTGGCACCCATTGTGTGGGGCCATTTTACGACGCTGGTTAGACTTTTATGTATTTTTTTCGTTCGCTGAGGCAAATACGTGCGATAAAATATGGCCTATAACCTATAATTGTCCATAATTCCATTCAACACGCAAGTGAAATAATTTTTCAAATCGGATAAGCGGTTTCCTTTGATTAACCATTACAGGATTACCTATTACAACTTAGGTACAACGATATAAACTTACAAAGCTACAATCTAACAGTTTTCCTCTTTATAATATTAATATATAAAAAGTATAATAAATGCAGTTTGACCATTAAAAGTCGATACGTCACTTGTTCCAATTTCCCTACAATATTCAAAATAATTGTCACATATTACTTTTTTGTATTTTAGCCGACATATGAGAATGATAAAATATTGCGAACTGAGGAACACCAGTAAAGTCCCTGCTTTGAGTGAAGCAGTTTCCTGGAGATACTATTTATACCTAGATTTAATTTCTCAGTAAACACTGGTAGTCTTTGTAGTTCATTTGTGGACTTGCTCCTTAGCAAACGGAAAGCTAAGTCCTTTACCGACTCAGAGATCGCAGAACATTGCAAAACAGTCAACAAATAACCTCGGTAAAAAATTATGAACGAGGTTTAGCCTGCGACTTCATTATCCGCTCCTAAGACCCGCAACTTTAAAAAACCGGCCAAGTGCAAGTCGAACTCGCGCACGAAGGGTTCCGTACCATTATCCATTAAGAAGAAAAACAATAAGTTTGTTGTAGGTGAGCCCCGCTTAAATATTTATTTTATCTTGTTTTTAGTATTTGTTGTTATAGCGGCAACAGAAATACATAATTTATGGTGAAAATTTCAACTGTCTAGCTATCGCGGCTCTTGAGATACAGCCTGGTGACAGACAGACTGACAGCCAGCGAAGTCTTAGGGGTCCCGTTTTTACCCTTTGGGTAAGGAACCCTAAAAAACGACACTTGTCTGCCCGCGGTTACTTTCATACCCAAAATCAAAAAGGAGTTGTTTGGCCCCGTGTACTTTATTATCCCATAGCCCTAGCTTGTTAAACTATATTTTTCCTCGTCTTCCCTATACAATCATCCATAATCTCTATCTCGCTTCTTCTTCCATATAATGTTGCTCTACTTTTATTCATACAATAGTTCGCTAGACTTTTTATAGAGGTGAGACGTACTAGGCAAAGGGCGTACTGAGTCTCACAAGTACGCGTCCACAAAAATACTAGTGCCAAAGACTAGCGCCACGAGTAAAACGGGCCATAGTAGTATGCATATATATATATAATAAATAGGGAATACAAGTATAATACCGGAAGGCGCGGCGTGGGTAGGCCCCCCGCAAGGTGGACTGATGGCCTGGTAAAGGTTGCTGGAGTCCGCTGGATGCGGGTGGCGCAGGACCGGTCACTTTGGCACTCTTTGGGGGAGGCCTATGTCCAGCAGTGGACGTCTTTCGGCTGATATGATGATGATGATGATGACAAGTATAATAAATAGTTTGGGATGTGATACTTTGGGAATAGTACATTGTGATACAAGTGAGGTATGTTGATAATTACCTACATCAGAGGCGGAATTTTCCACGTGAGCCGCAGGTGAGCGCAGCGTGGTAAGGTGGATGTCACACTGCACCGCACCTCCGTCCGGCGAAATTTGTATGCAGCTCCGCACCGCCGTCCGGAGATGCGGCGCAGTGTGACATCCACCTAAGAGAGCCAACGATGTAGTCATCAAAGCTCACGCGTATCATACGACGTTTTTTAACACATTCTGCGAGGAAAAACCCTTTTCATAAGATAAAAATTTTATAGGCCTGCCAAGTTATTTTCTTTACTTGAAATGATGGTTCACAGGTTTTTACTCACATATTGTAACATCGCCAAGAATTTCCAGTGGCGTCCATTCTATTTATCTCTTTTCTAGTCACCACTAATCAACATTTTTGATAATAAGCAAAGACGCATTAACAGTGTTTACAAATATTTATTAATAACCTATGTATAATGGCGCGCAACAGTTTTTTTTTCGTGAAGTTTTCGCAGTGCGCACGCATGAGTTAAGCGAAACTTAGATGAAATCTCTAAACAGCTAATACAAAATAAAATAATTAAAATGTTATCTTTATTAATTTATGTAAAATGTTATCAAAAGTGAATAGTGTTACTAAATTAAACGTTCCTATATTAGCACGCGAGCATTAACACATCTCTTGTCGACACTGCAAACGCTGTTATGGCATTAATGATTTTTGATAAATATTTTTATTATCTACTGAACACATTTCAGTTTTATGGGATTTTGTGATTTCAATTTTTTTGATAATTGCTTACTTATAGAATATTTTTTCTATGAATATTTGGTGTTTGTCTATTTTATGCTACGATACGGGTTTTTTTGAGATTATTATATATATATATATATATATATATATATATATACAATGATTTTTCAAAATTTATTTTAATATTAACTACCTTACAATTTAGGAATTATGAATATTTATCATTTTAACGTTAATCAAGTTTCAAAGCACCTACTGTGCTTATATTATTTATAAACTGTAACATGAACAATAAAACTACGTTACTGTTCAAATCGCAAGCATAAAAAAACAAAATACTGTTCCGGACTACGGAAAACGAACGGAAGAAAATCTGTTTCTTTTGCACACAAAAGGTAGCCGGTGGCACCCGAAGCATCATTTCGAATCAATTGAAACTGCACTCATCAAAATACATCATCATTTAAATAATTACCTAGAAACAAAATCCAACAAAATGTCAGACATCAAACAAATGATAACTTAACTAGGTTCTAAAAAGTCTGAAAAAGTGTTAATACATGTTTTAATATTTATTTTGTGTAATTTACATTTGCTTTTAGAATAAATCATATAAAAAGACAACGAATGCTTCATTTAGATCTATACTACGTGTTTTTGTCAATTTCCGTTAAATGCAAGGGGGCATAGTTTAGATCAAATAAAGTCAATTTCTCCAAGACAGTAGTATCTTAACTCTTCTTGTTATCAAGATATTCAATATTTTAATTTAATCAGTTTCGCAGATTTAACCAGTGTAAATGGCTCTTAACTGTGACGTCATAACAGCTTTTTAAACTTTGTAAGGTTCCTATACACTACAAGGAGGTTTACAAAGCGAGTTCGTTCGATATTAGGTACGAACTGACTCGGTGGTTCATATTTTTTATTTTATTTGTTTCAAGACCCTTGTACAATAAGACAATAACAGTTAATGCTACATAAAATTATTTTGTATAAAAAAAGGAAAAAAATATTTTTTTCTTTTTCAAGAAATAATTGTACTAATTTGTTTCTGTGAATGTACTCTGCAATATGCCGAAGTTAACGGAAATTCCCGGGAACACCGTGTATATAATTACTTCCGGGTGTAAGTTGCTTGATAAAGCATCTTAAAAGAACGTTACATAATTAAATAAACAAAAAAACTCTATTGTACTCGTAAATTCATGTTTTTCAAACCCGTATTTTCCCTGGAGTCCGGGCACCGAACGCAAAAGAATTACGTCTCAAACAGTAGGTACACGTTGACCGAATTCTTTTGAATATTTTTTGTTATTACGGGATCCCTTAGAGACAAATCAATGCCGCTCAAGAGGGCTGGCAATGAGGAACCAGCGGATGCCATTTTCCGAATGAGGTACGGCCATTGGAAATGCCCTGCGATTATTTTTGGCGCACGCGGACGGGATGGGGCGGAGGGCTGGGCCGAGCCTCAGTGTGGGATGCGACCTGTTGAAGGATGGTTGCTGGCGCGGCCCCGCACCACCACTAAAGTTGTACCGAGTCTAATTGCAATGGAGATAAATTACACTATCAAATAAACATTAATTTTAGACAGTTTAAAAAATAATAATTTGGAGTGTGATTTATGTCCTCGACCTAACTTGACTCAACGCGCGCGCTTTCTAAAGTTTTTATCGTATTTTTTTTAGCTACCACTGCCAGATAAAGTAATAATTAGTTTTAATTAGTGTAATTAAAAATAAAGTTTTGAGTGTGGAGCGCTTTTATTATAATATACGTAAGTATTTCTTGTAATTCAATGTCGCTAAGCGTTTTATTATTGACGTGGTTTTAAGTCTATCGCTGATCTTCCTTAAATCTTCTCATATTTTTGCGAATTAATTTCTTCTTGCGGTGTTCATCTATCATCTCTCATGTTTTATTGTTTAGTAATATTTGGTATATTAATGTGAGTTTTGAAGGCCGCAAATTAAAGCGATACCATTATATATTATATTAAAATGTTTTGAGTTACTTATTTTCAAATTCGAAAAAGACATTATTGGTATTTAAAAAATACACGCCTATCCGTATCTCCATTATATTGACAAAATATTTAGTCTAATAATATATTTTAGTGGCTCACGGGATATATAATTATGTTAATTTAACTAAAATATGTATTTATGTAAAGCTGCACATTTATTTTTACAAAATTTCCTTTAATAGGTATAAACAACTTTAAAATATAATGATAGAACTAATAAAATAAATGACATGAAATCCTTTATATAATCCGCAAAATATATTTTACTGGCCAATGGTCGGTTATAACTAATAATTTTTAATTTTTTGTAGTAATTAATGATTTCAACTTAAAGTTTTTATGAATAATCGATCAATGCACTTTAATCGAAGCGCCTTAAAATCTATTAAACTATTTTATCTTGAACATGCACCGATGGGTTGACTGTTTAAACAAACTAAAAGCTTGTAAATAAAATGAATCCATTGCGACGTTTACCGACGGCACTTTGCGGAGCGCTCACGTTGAAGTCTTTCAAAAGCCGCCACTAACCGGTTCCGGCAAAAAAAACAAATTTCGCCATTTTCCATAATGGTGTAGGACAACAATGCAGCTCTAACATTTTAATTTTCTCCCACAAAACCGTTACAACCTGAAACAAAAGATCACTTAACCTCGAGTACAGCGCTTACGAGGATAAAACGGTTTTGAATTTCCTAAAAGTGCTGACTTTTTGGAACGTAAATTAACATACTAAAAGGACCTTAGAGGAATTTAAGAACACGTCAGTGCAACAAAAAAAATTCTTGCTTTATTAGGAGTTTAAAAGTACGCGAGGTAAGGCGATGTGAATTTACATTCACGTGCCGACGGGGCGGCCGCGGAACAATACGGGGAAATGATGCACTGAGTTTTACAACACCTGTAAATGCTCTGAGAGAGCGCTAAATTTATTTTGTTTTATTATTTTAAGTGTTAATAACGCATTTCTATGAGGTAAACCATGCCGCTATGCTGTTTTCTTACTTTTTTGATTTGTATATGTTTCAATAAATATTTGAAAAGTAATCGGTAAGCTGCGCAAAATTCAGCATCGTATAGTATTAAAAAAGTAAATACCTACTTGATAACAAAGAAAAAACTATTTACATGAATAAAAAGAGCATTTAGAGCAAGTTAGAAATCTCCAATAAAAATAATGTTTTGATTGTTTCATATAAACATCCCCCAATGCATTTTACAATATTATAAGAAAACTGATAATCAATAACTAAACTAAAAATAAATTAAAATTGTAAATGTCTAAAGTTTAATGTCATGCGAACCTGAATGGCAAATAGTTTCTGTCGTTGGCGTTATACTAAATGGTCATTATAAAGAAGTACGTCAATTGATCTTTTCTGAAACAAAGACAAATTTGATTGTACTCAATCAATTCTAGTTTTTAGAATGGGATTAATTGGTAAGGTCAGGGCGCTTGTTCCCTTGTTTATAATATAATTACAATATTCTATGTGTACTCAAAATCGTGTAAGTAACTACTAAAAATCCACTTGGTTAGGTATATAAATCCAATATGTTTACCACTTAATGGAATAAAAGTCAAGTCAAGACAAAAATAAAACACGACCCGTAATCCTTTTAAAACCAGAGGTATCTGTTTCCTGACTAATTGAACTTTTAATTTGTATCTGCCTTAGCTTGTTAGTTAATTGGGAACTTCATTAACAACCGCATATTTTTAGAGCCTAAAAGCGAACTGTGAACTTTTGCAAAGCGAATTGAAGTTGATTGCATTTTTTGTTGGTATGATTTCGTTGGTTGATTAAGAAGTTATAGGATACCAAAACTTAGCCAGTGATATTTTAAATTCATTTTGTAAATACGAGTACATTTACGAGCAAAATTGATTGATAAACTATTTATTTTCTAAAGTATATACAGGATGATAACTAACATTAACTAAATTAAGTTAAATTGTTTTGCTTTCGCACTTAACCCGTTTAAAGCACACAGGGAACCACAACGTTTGCTGCATGGAACTAAACGAGGCTTTTTGTTACCAAGCGGAAAAGGCTGCTGCGAGTACAGTGTAGCGTAGCTACATCCAATATTAACTTAAGATGAAAAGTCAAGCACAATATGAAAAAAGTACCTGTTCCATGAAATGGTTCTGACAGTGACAGATCGATTTCGAAAAAGGAAAGGAATGCTCTAAATAGAACCAATCAATAATATATCAGGAGATGTACCCATAAGGTTTGAAATTTCGTGCCAATATGATACGTGCTGCGTGTACTCATTCTGATACGTTAGAGCAGCGTGCGTGGAAGAAGAGAGCACACAACATAGAAAACACATTACCATGCGAAGTGTCACGCTAAATTTATCGACTAGGAACGACAGTCCATAATATTCTAGGTATCGTCCGAGATATTTCTTGTTTTTTAGAAGTTATGTAAATGTGTTACAAAAATACTGACCCTGTTTTTACATATTATAGGTACGGGTTTGAAAATCGAATGCCACATTAGGCCTATTGGAAATAGCTAATTATACGCTAAATGTACTTACTTTATAACAATCGATAATGTATTTATAGATTTTTGGAAATATGTCTGCCTGTATGATCAACATTTGATTTTCAAACATGACCGGGAACCTGACCTGCCTGCGGGTGCCTACGCCGTAGGCGCTTTCCGCTACATTTTAAGGGAAACCAGGGCATCGGCTACGAGCGTAGCGCGTAGCGTATCTTGGCACTGAACGTGTTGAGGTAGTTGGCCTGTACATAGAGTTCGATTTTTCCACCCTGTATAAATAACTCAACCAGCACGGTTAGCACGCGACGGCGCGCGAGCTCTCTCGATTTTTCTCGCACTATCCGTCTCTCTCGTATTAGAACACTTAGAAGAAGAGGTATAGTGCGATAAAAATCGAGAGTATGTCGCGGCCGTCGTGTGCTAGACGTGCTGTAGGAACGCTATGTTTCGCACGAGAATTCGTCTTCCAACGTTCGGGGCAATGGACATACGGGGACTGGACCTTTGGCGGCATTAGACATACGGGGACTGGACGTTCGGGGCAATGGACATTCGGGGACTGGACGTTCGGGGCAATGGACATACGGAGACTGGACGTACGGGGAATTGGACATTCGAGGCCAGAATGGTTTATTTCTGCTGGGTTTGAGATTTCATTCCTCTTCGAGAAATACTTACGTACGTACGTTTGACGAGAAGTAGGCACAGAATATATGAATGCCATGAGATAAATTAATGTCATTATATTTTGAGGTCTTATACGAGTATGTATTTTATTATAATTATGTTCTTATATTTTTATCACACGTCTGGCTGATCTCTAAACGATTATTTTTAACATACATTGACTGGCAGAAAATTTGGCCGAAAAACTTTTCGTGATTTCAAACTATAAATATAATATTATTTATATATTTTTTAAAATAATGAAATGCATTTTTCTAATTTGGGCCAAATATATTGCCGGTGAGTATATATCCATATGTTAAAAATAATATAGATAAAAAACCGGCAAAGGCGTGTTGGACCACGCGCAGTGTAGGGTTCCGTGGTTGCCTCTGTCTTTGTTACATTGACACGCGCGTGCCAAGTAAATGTTTTTTTTTATACCACGTCGGTGGCAAACAAGCTTACGGCCGACCTGATGGTAAGTGGTTACCATAAGCTACGGATGCTTGAAACTCCAGGGGTGTTACATGCGCGTTGCCGACCTTTTAAGAATTTATACTCTCCTTTTTAGGGTTCCGTAGTCAACAAGGAACCCTTATAGTTTCGCCAAGTCCCTCTGACCGTCCGTTCTTCCGTCTGTCCGTCCGTCTTCGGCTTAGCTCAGTAACCATTACTACTAGAACTCTGTTATTCGGCATGGGTTTGTAAATCACGCCGACAAAACAGAAGAAAAAAATATAAATAATTTTGGGGTAAGTACCTCCTAAAGTGGGGATCTTATTTTTTTTCTCGTTAAAAGTCTCGTTAAAGCTCGATAAAGACACATGACTGGAACATAAATTTGGGCTTTAAAGCAGACGAATCACTAATTTGAAAAATCGTTTCAAGACACCCATAATATTTTTGAACAAGCTATCCAACAATGCCCCACATCATAGGCTTACCGACAAAAAAAATACATACCCACTTTATGTGTAGGGGAGGTACCCTAAAAATGTTTTATTCTTCAATTTTGTCGGCATGTTTGTTTTATGTACCCATGTCGAATTCCAGCTTTCGGATAAACGGACATGGCGAAACTAAATATAAGGGTTCCTTGTTGACTACGGAACCCTAAAAAGAAGGTACTAGATACTAAAAAAATTACCTATAATATTCGAAGCGATATAACGAAATTGAATGTGTTTTACAGCCACGGCCTCTATTCCGTAACTTACAACATTTCACATTCTTCGAAAATTTTGTTTCGAAATAATAATGAACTCCGTAGGCACAGCCAGTCACTACCCCATTTACATACTATCTACTGTGGGCACTCGAGCGATACCTTATCGTAGATTACCAGCAAGATTTATTGATATACTTGCGTCATTATTTCACTTTGCTGACGGTGGAACAACTGGAACATTCTGTTATAAGTGCAAATGTGTACTGGGTTGACCTATTCTATTTTTCTTTTCTATTGACAAAGATCATAGTTAAAATAATATAAAAGATGCCTTTAATTCGACAAAAAACAAACCCATTGCATACCAACATTCAACTCCTTTCATTAGAAAGAAACTTGTATTATAATCAGAGATCGGAAAAATTTGCGACATTGTTTGCAATTATGTGGACATGACTCCAAAATCAATCAAAATGTTATTCAGTTAATTAATTTTTTACTTGACATTTAATTTGATTCCTAGTCAATAAATACAAAAGTTTGTTAAAGTATAGGTTTATTTAAAAAAAATGACAGTATTTTTTCCAAATTTTCTGCTGTCAGTCTATTTCTTTTTACATCGAAAACATACTTAAGTGCTGAGAAACGCCGCTCGCAATCCACTGATGTTAATGGGGCAAATTTCAGTAGTTTTATAGGAATATTATCATCCCAGCATAATTCAAAATTTACTTTCTGTTGTAAGTTCTGGGCGATAACCTCAAAATCGGGATTTGTGTTAAGTACGGCTTTCGTTTTAGCTTGCAAACGGTTACCTACTGCTCCTGGTATACTCTCCAGATTATTTAATATAGTTGTTATTTTACTTAAAGTATGTTCGACAGTATTTGAAGAAGACTGTAAATTGTTTATTACAGCCAAAATGTATTGGAAATGTTGTGAAATGAAGCGTAAATTGTCAACGACATCATCCGACTGCATAATCTCTTTACATTTGCGGACATATACACTATCACGATTGGGAAATGTTTCTATAACTCTCTTTACTGCTGCAAAATTATCATTATAATAACATGCCGCTTGGATCCAAGTACCCCATCGTGTGATAACGGATTGAGGTGGTAAGGGAATGTTTGGGTTCATTTGTCTAAACGTGGTAATCCTGGAAGGAGCTTTGGAGAAAGTTTTTTTAACATAGTTGATCAATGTGTTTACGTCTTCAAAGTTTTTTCTCACTTCTTCACAAATTCTATGGATTCCGTGTACCAAACAAGTTATATGCAAAATTTGTGGATATTTGGTTTTAATTTTGAGTCCAGCATTTAATATATAGCTTACCGAATCACTAGTAAACAAAAATATTTTTTTGAAATTCTCTTCAGCAAGGTCTTCCCACAGCCATCGTAAACTTCATTCAAAAAAATTCAAGATTGTGGAACCGTTTACCTTATCCATAACTTTAGATGCAATCAACTAGCAAGTAGTGGGCTGATTTTCGCTTAAATTTCTAACCAGTATATGTGCAATTTTGCGGTCTAAAAAATCCTTACTCTCGTCAATTGACACCCAAAAGCATCCATTTCTTAGTTGTTCTCGAAGTTGTATCACTTGTTTTTCATAAACATTTTGAAATATCATTTTTCTCATGTACGACTCTGAAGGAATTTAAAACCCGATGCAATATTTCTTCAAAAAATTTCGAAAGTAACTATTATTTAACTTGTTCCATGGTATATTTGCACAAATCATCATCAAAGTCAAATCATAGCAAAAATATTCATCTCTAGTAAGATCATCCTTTATTTTCAAGTGTAACTTGCTTTTCGCATGTCTAGTAAAATGATTTTTTCGAGATGTATCAATATCAATTTTACATAAATTGCAGAATAACGTTACATGAAAAACACCATTAAATGAAAATTCATCATACCCCTTAATCCAATTACTTACTGTATCAGAACTAGATTTACGACGCGACATATTGTCCAACAAATTCCAACAAGTTTACCAACAAACATGGATTGAATAGTATTAAACTGACATTAGTCGACGTCATGTTTTTATCAATGCAATTTTAATATGACTGACCAGTTTATCTAGGTAAAATCTAAAGAGGTTGCTCTCTAAGATAAGAACTTAGACTTATTTATACACTTGGTACTTAAACTAGAAAACAAATAGATACATACATACTCTGATATTAACATTCAATTTCTTACTATTATGTGGTGGCGGTGTATTACGTAAGGTCATACGTATTTTTCTATTAAGTTTATTATTAATACCCAAAACTTCTCAAAATTATTTGTGTCCGTGGTGCATATACATGTGGTATCTCTTGAGGTTTGCACTTCTAAAACAAACACTGACTTTTTATACAAAATACAAATAGAAATCAATACAGTGAATAGTAATTTACATGCATAGTTCTTAGTGCATTTAACCATCAACTTAGTAATGTAGAAAAGTTACCTTGATCATCGTTGCATTGAAATTTACGAATGAGAGCGATTACTATTTCCCAACATTCATCGAATTTTGATGAATCGATTAGTTTCAAGAGAAACTTCAAACACCTTTCTTTAAAGTTTAGATAACAGGGGCATAAACATTTTTTTTTATTCCTGCAAAAATCGAAAATATATTTAATTTAGTATCTGTATACTTGTTTGAATTTATATCACTATAAATATAAATACGCATTTGTATACCATTTCCACGTCGTATTATATTTATATCTATTTTCGCCATTGATTCGTTTTTAAACTGGCGATATTCAGTACCCATCACTAAAGATTGTACAGAACAAGCCATTATTTAATATTACTATCTTTTAGATACCTACGGAGGGTAATTTAGGTACGGTAATTATGACACTTATGGCGAATTTGGCAACTATAAACGTCAAAATATATATATTAAGAAAAAGTGAATCTACGGAGGTTTTATATCTGTAGAACTAGAAAACTTCTTCGTCAGAAATAATAACCATAGCATAATATACCATGTTATTGGGTATTATTTCTAGTGTAAGTAATCGTGCAAGTTTAAAATCGTTATTTATTTATTATATATAAATATTTACGTAAACGATACCCATTTTAAATACGAACCTTTTGCTAATAATTATTTATGTAATTCATCGTCGTCGTAACGTCATTTTTTTAAAAGTTATTATAGTATATACGTGCTTATAAGCACTTTATAAATAAACTATTATCTCCAATAATTCAAATTATATTTCAATGAATAATTAATTAACATTTTGATTAATTTTGGAGTCATGTCCACATAATTGCAAACAATGTTGCAAATTTTTCCGATCTCTGATTACAATTCCTAAACTTGTATGCAATGAGCCCCTGGTGTAGAAAATTATTTCTTTAATTATTTCAGAGGAACTACGAAATAATTCTGAAAATGGAAAACAACGCTTAATAAAATCTTCCTTTTTTTTAGTTCTCCATTTAAACTTACCCAAACAGCCCATTTTATAAATACCGCTTTAAGCAAAAATAAACAAAATGTTCAGGTTTCTGAATTCCACCTTCGTTTTCCCCTGTTATGAAGTTTAAAGTACTGGTTTAGCGTAGCACGAGGGCATTCGGATTGAAAAATATACCAAAGAAGCGACGCTAAAAATGTTTTTTAAAAGTTAAATAAAAAATTACTTAAATTAAAAATTGAATAAAAATGCAATCGATTTGCAAATGGTTTTCGCTTCTTACCGCTCCTAAGCTACAGTAAGTTAAAATGTTTAAGTTATTTTAGAATATGGCACTGAATGTATTTTATGTAACATTATGTAAAACTTAATTTCTTTATTTGAATGTTTATTGCTTAAATAAAAAAAAAGCTTCTGTCAAAAAAAACATTTTTGGTACAAGCTTTTATTGCTGACTAAACTTTTCTGTATACCATCATCAACTACTCATTGAGCCGATTCTAACGAGCCCAAACTCAACGTGGTTGCGTCGGTTAAGTACTTAATTCCCATGGCCACCTTCTGTCTCCATCATAAGATCAGCTTGATGGTACCATAATATTGAGTTGTCATCCAAACTATATTTATACCCAAAATTTCAGCTCGATCGGTCACCGGAAAATGGGTCAAATTTAACTTGCAAGATTTGACGACCAACATGGGGGCTAGGGTCTAAAACGAAATAAAAAGCTTGTCATAAATAAAAAGAAATAAGGTTAGAAAAATCGTGCGTTAATCGTCATGCGATTTCAAGGAAAACCATTGTGAACCGTAAAAAAAATGGAGTTGTTTGGAAAGCACTAAATGATGAAAATAAAAGGAAAATTTGTACAATATTTCCCTTCGATATCCTAGAATTTGTCCGATAAAAATGTAATGTTATCTCTAAGGTATAGATAAATACTACTTCAGTAAACCTTTTCATTTTTGTTACAATGCCTGTTGATTACTCTTATATTATAGCATAACTACCACTTATATATATAACGAGGTTTTAGGCTCGTAGATTTTTGAATTTAAGACATGAGCAAGATGACAATGATTGTATTTCAAACTAATTTCCAATACTCGTACATTGTTATTCACGTAAACAAGAGTTTGATTTTGGTAACTATTGGGGGATTTCTGAATCAAAATATTGGTACCTGATTACCCATTCAAAATTACCGTGTGAAGTGACTCTTATTTAAAGTTCAATTATAATTAAAGTCGTGTACCTACTCAATTCACACCCTGATGAAAAAAGGTTTCAACTGAATTTTCTCATTTCTCTTTATTTGATTTCGTCTGCTCCAAACCAATTTGGTCGTTCTAAAATCTATTTAGTAGCGTCACTGATGAGGTGCGACAAGATTTTCACGGCATTTCCACGCGATGAGTGCTCTTATTTACTACTCATAGTTAAGATGGTTATATATTTTACTTAAAACCATGTATTTACGTTATCAATGATACCTACTAATTTTATAAAGAGAAAGTGTCGTGAGATCGTGGCTTGTAAGTTTGAATGTAACCCATTACGCCGGAACCGCTTATCCGATCTCGAAAATTATTTTCCTGTAGAATGGATTTTCTGGATGGTTATAAAACCTAGTTTATCCCGTGGATTTGCTTGCTTTTTTGCAATACGCGGGCGAAGCCATGCGGGCAGCTGGTTGAGGGCTTGATGAGTGATGATGGGTCAGGCAGGGTACTGGCAAACCGAATTACAAAGAAAAAATGAAAATTGGCTTAACCTTACTATACATGACCCCGTCATGCTAATAGCGTTACGCCGTACCCCGTCGCAGCGTAATGTCCAGCGAAAAGCGCCAGTAGCGCTCTGACGCATGAGTGTCGTGAATGGCGCTGAAATATCGTTAACATTTCTTTTTTGTAAATAGTCTAGTATGGTAGTAGCGTAGCGATAACTGTACAAAAAAAAACTTTGATGCACTGCCGTAACTAATTGGGTGTATAATGGACGTCTTAAAGCTGGCGAGCCATAAACACGTGCTTAGCGTCCTAGAAAATGTATGTTTCTAGTTAGTGCTGAATCTCGCTTCGTTGCATTTTTCAATGTTCCAAATAAAACATATGATTATTATGTATAATGTCTGTTGTATGTTTGTCTTTTTGTATCTACTGGTATTTGTAGACAATTTAAATATCTTGAACAATTTGCGATAGTTTTTCGGTTTAATAAAATAATAAACGCTGAAATATTACATGGTTTGTTAGAATACCAAAATATGAAATAAGCTATACACAGGTATTTTGGTTCGAAAATAATGCCAGTACAGTCCTTGCATCGCATTGTTTTTTTTAAGGTTAATAATTTTTTAAGAAAAATAAATCAAGTAAAATAGGACACATAGGTAATACCATTAATATTAAAATAGCAATGCTTGTACTTGGCGACCAGAAAACTGTAAAACCAATTATCCTACTAATATTATAAATGCGAAAGTTTAGATGTTTGTTACTCAATCACACTTAAACCTCTGAACCGATTTGAATGAAATTTCGCACGAAGATAGTTTATAGCCTGGATTAAAATATAGGATAGTTTTTATCCCGGGTCCACGCGGACGAAGTCGCGGGCGGAAGCTAGTATTATATAAAAATATAGTTTATTCTATTCTATCATCAATAACCTCTTCATAATCAGAATCACATTTTACAGTACTCCCCAAATATTATGCGTTGTGGATTTTCCTAACTGATAATTATCATAAATTACCATTCAAACTGCGTTGGCGATGATTACCGAATTTAATCAAATAATTTTAATTTTAATAGGTTGAATGATTTTGAATAAAATATTTTGTATACAGAGCAGAAGATGAATTGATGTTGTGTATCACGCTTTACGCATTCTTTTGTCAGTGATGTATCAAATGCTTTATTCTCTAGCCATCCACCATACCAGGAGAATTGCCAATGATATTTTATTTAAGTGTAAAAGAAAACAGAATAGAGTTTGTACTTTTTAATAAAACAAACGCAACTGTCTTCCAATTAAGAATGGTATACATGAACATTCCATTGAAGAGGAGGTTGCCTAATACTAATAGGCGGCTAGAGTAAAGATAAAAACTTGAGTAAAGTCTTGTCATATAGTTGTGACCTGTTCGGATAGGCACTACTTTAGTACTTCAAACAAAACAAATGCCAAACCTTAGCCATGAATAAATCACAAGTGAGGGCACATATCTGTGAAGCCGACTATTCGTAAAATCGGATGTTACTGGGGTGTTTTAAAAATAGCCTTTTGTCACTTCGTAGTTTTACCTAATCTTTATTTTTGAACTCGTACAAATAAGAAATAACACAGAGCTATAAATAATTTGGATTGCGACCAAAATCAACTAAAATTTATGTCCGAGATTTGAAAGCAAATAATAGCAGTTGTTGTTGGAATAATGCTTTCATATTTAAAGTAACTCGAAGTTATAGGTTTCTTTGTCATGGATTTATGCGAAAAAACAGGTTTTCTTTTGTTTAATAAATTCACAAACATTAAAAGTTCTAATTTCACTAATGTATGGATTTGTATGTACAGTCAGCAGCAGAAGTTGCTAAGCGGTTCTAGTGCTCGAAATATTCTACACACGAACCCTAATGTCAAGGGAAAAGGGATCTGTGTAGATTTTGAGCGTGTTATTTTGCTTAGCTACTTCTGATGCTGACTGTACATGTGTGCATAATCGCTGACATGCAAAGTGGGTGCGCTTGCATATTTAGTGTAGGCCTACGGTCTCCACCTCCTGTCGTTTAATGCGGCTATAAGGGTCCCGTGGTCGCCAGTGTTATTTACAGCGGAGGTTGTAAACACATAGGTAGTGCCTCTATGAGACCTTAGTCGACCGTCGGCCTCGGATACCAATTTTAAACTCAATCGGAGCAGAAAGAAATTCAAGATGGCTGCCAAAAAATCATATCATCACAAGATCAGCCTGAAGTGCGTATCATGAAATTTTAGTTTTTCCCATGTGAGGAGATGGTACTGCTTTGGAGTTTTGACACCATTGCCTAAAATAAAGGAGGTTCATGTTTTCAGTTTTCGTTTAAGTGTAGGTATATGCGAGTTTCTTTATTCCGCCAGAAATACACTACGCATAAGCATATTTAGATATGTGAGTCGTTAGAATCCTTACGTCATTCTAAGTAATTAGTGGATAGAAATATCACATAACTCGGTCATTTCCCGATGGCGGGTTTTCTCCGCAAAAAAAGATGCGTCAGCATGATCTACCCAGATGTATAGTCTGTGATTCGAACGTGTGAGGGCAGAAAGCTCCAATCAATCCCTGGTTATTGTCCATACTTCACTGCGCTCGAAACCGATAAGAATATTTAATCGTGTTTTTCCCCTGGGTCTATTTCGTTGATTATTTTTGCAGGGGAGCGTAATTACGTTTCTGTTTCAGATAAAATTCACTTAAGTAGGGATTATGCGTGTCGCCAAAACAAAAGAGCGTTCCCTTGGAAATATATCGAAAAATCTTTTCGGGAGGCTGTGACACGTCTAACGTTGAGGAAAAATAAATCTAATTTCCGGAAGAGTAGGTACTCTAAAAGTATTATTATAGCCATTTCAATCAGGTACATTCGACAAAGTATTTATAAATACTTCCTATTGGAGGTTACCGAGATACTGTTTTGTGCTTTGACAGTCACCACGTCAGGTTACATGTAAACAGTTTCTATTGGAGTGCAATAATGTGTATAACTGACGCTGTGCCTGTGGGAAGTCAAACAGCAACAGCATATTTCCTATTGGGTAGTATTAATCTCTTAAGGCGATTAACGAGCAATACGTGAACGAAGTTACGAGCAAAAGCTAGTGACATTATAAAGCACATTAGGCGACAGTAATGGAGGCTTCGACCCTTCCTGCCACCGATGTATATCCACACATATTAGTCTGGTGGTTTGTTTATCGGCGGGGGTTTGCCAAGTATTCGCCCCAGCCTGACCTCTCGAGTTTCTTATTACCGCAAATTCCGTTGTCGCTTGCTTAAGGTTGAGTGCTATTCATGAAATTAACTGCGAAAGACATGCTCAAATCTGAACTTGCTTTTAAACCAGGCTACTACTTAGATTTTTAAAAATATAAATCGGTCAAGCTGCAAAGGTATTACTTATACGGAAACATGGCTCGGCTCAGTGGAACTATTGCCATAAGATGGCCTCTTTATAGAATAGTTTGGGCTGCGTTCGCTACCTCGCGGATCCACGGTAGTCCCTGGTTCAAAGGGGTTATTTCCAGCTGTACCACTAAAGGCAGTTACCACCGACTCTTTAGCGGTAACAGTTGGATTGATGCCGGTTAATGTACAGCCATAATCCTAATCCGCGTCCATACTGTACATGGATTATCAGGCTGTACATTATTGGGCCGTGTATTATCACCCTGAGCAAACTTGGTCCGGGGCAATAATTGGAAGCCATTTTTGTACGAGCTGATAATGCACGGCCCAATAATGTACAGCCTGATAATCCATGTGCATTGGGACGGCCATCTGTGCGGACTAATAATCTCCAGTGTCTATTTCTGGTCTGAGGGACACAAGTGAACCCTAACCTAACCGACCTAAGACAGAGTTCGCTTATGACATGCCATTTTTGTCCGCCCTGATTATGCACGACCCAATAATCCGCGTCCACAAAAAGTGGACGCGGATTATCAGGCTGTACATTATTGGGCCGTGCATTATTGGCTCCCTTTGGATTTGTGTAAATAAATTACATCTGTTACCCGGTTACCAGTAGTAACATAAGTGTAGGTACTCAAGAAGCTTAAGATCTCTGATAAATCAGTTTACTATCCAATATTCCAATTTGTAATTATTTCACTTTAGGGTACATTTCCTCTTTATTTACTAGTTACATTTTCCACATTTCTTTCTATACAGTGTGTGACTTTCATAAGAACATAATTATATATTAAGGGCTGCAAGTAAAAGCCGTAGTGAACGTAAATTGGTATCTCTAGTTACACAAAAACAGTTCACCAATGATTAGATTAGATTAGATTAATTTATTTTCTCAAACATGCTCGGAAAGCGTCGCATTTTGTTTGAAAAACGAACACGCGAAGTGCCTAATTTTTATCCGCCAACATTTAAAAAGTCTTCCCTGCCTTGGACTATAATAAATAATCCATACAAAACCCATTATTTCCCCCTGCGTTAAACTTTTTAAAATCTGATAGTGCCATACTAAATCGAGACGACTAAGGAAAAATCACATTCAGCCAAAGAAAATCACCCGCGAGTGCCGTGGTGGTTTTCATGGTGATATATTTTTTAATTTATTTTTGTCTTTATTGTTTATGGTTAGAAGAAAATGAAATTAAAAAGTATCAAACCGTAAGTAAATTCAGTTATTTGAGATAAATGAAACATGAAATTAATTAAATGTATACTTAATTACTTGAAAAACACCGCATTGAGTGTAAATATAGTGTGAAGTGAATATCGCCTTTGAAAGTATTCGTAGAAAAGCATTATTTCTACTTTCTACAAATAATTCATAGACTTCAATGTACATAATTTTAAAATGAGAGCGTAACTACGTTTGTATGGAGAATCGAGTTTACTGCGGACTCTAAAATATGAGTTCCAGCTGCGCTTGTATGGAGACGACTCCATACAAACGTACTCTCCATACAAGCGTCAGCGCTGCTGAGGCGGTGCTCTTAAGAGTGTATCACCGCGTTATTAGGAATGTCACAATATGTTTTTTTGTAATGTCTTTGTATTATTTCCTCACTTGTTTGAGAAAAGCACTACATATATTTACCTTGGCGAAAACCGGGGTTGCCTGACTCGTCTCTTGGCACGTCCCTTTCTTTCCGCGCCTCGGCAATAATGTACCTACTATTCATTTTGAAAATATAAAATAGCATGAACTCCGCCATGTAATTTGGCGAATAACTCATCTACCGTTGGGAGCGGGTAAGTCTCGGCGATTAGCTGTTTATTGATAGTGCGCGAGTAGTCGGCACATATTCGCACTGAACCGTTCCGTTTTAAGACGGGTGCTATGGGCGAAGCAAACTCTGAGTATTCCACGGGTTCTAAAATGTCTAAATCTACTAATCGCTCAATTTCTTTCTCCACTTTATCTTTGAGGGCAAATGCGACTGGGCGGGCTTTAAAAAAAACCGGCTTTGCGTCATCCTTTAATTTTAAATTTACTTTGTACTTATTAAAGCAACCCAGGCGGTCTACAAAAATATCCTTATAATCTGACAGTACTTTTTCTACCGTGTTTACATCCGAACAAAAATAAATTGGGGCCGTAGGACATTGGTTTGTGAATGGTGCCAATTCTAGACCGAACTTCGAGATAAAATCACGACCCAGGATAGGTGGTCCTCCGTTCGGAATTACGAAGATATCCATCGCGATTTCGCGGTCGTCATAGCATAACGGTAAATTCATTACGCCCATACTATTTATTACGTTTTTGTTGTAACCGTACAGTTTTTTGCATGTGGGTGACAATGGCACGTCATTAAACAATGTTTTATAGGTTTCATCCGAGATAGCTGAGACTGCCGATCCACTGTCTACTTCGCATTTAATCAACAAGTTATGTAATTTTATAGTTTCGACCATAGGTGCCCCATCTTTAGAACGAATATTAAAAAACTCACCGTCATCGCTTTCGTTCACCTCTTCCGCCTCGATATATTTTACCGCCTTACACATGTTACTTAAATGCCCTTTCGTTTGACACTTTCTGCACTTGTAATTTCTAAACCTACACTTTGCAGCACTATGCTTGAATCTACCACACACTGAACACTGTACGCTAGACGAACACTGGGACGAGCGCGAGGATGCTTTTTCCATCTGGAACAACCCGCTGGCTTCCGGGGCCACCAGCACTCCAGCTGGGCCGGCGGCAGCGCCACCGGTGCGAGCAACTCTGATACTCTCCGCCAGGTCTATCGCCTTATTCAACGTGAGCTCACCGACAGCTTGCGCGAACAACTTTTCACGCTCTCGACCGGGTAGCATGCCCATCAAAAATCTGTCGAGAATAGCGTCCTCCATTTCTTTAAAACCACAATGCGCGGCGAGGCCTTTCAGACGCGCAGCCCACTGCACGTGACCTTCGCCCGCTTGCTGCGTGGCAGAATAAAAATGAAACCGCTCGACGTACCCGCAGCGTTTTGGCGTGAAATGTGCATCCAAAATCCTCACCACATCAGCAAATCCTTTTGCTTCTAACGTAGCCGGCAACGCTAAATTGCTTGCAAGTTTGTAGGTTGATTCGGCGAGTGCGCTTAACAAGATGGCTCGGCGTTTCACTTGAGCTTTATCCGTCTCATTGTTAATATCGTTGGCTATGAACCACTGCATTAATCGATTCTTGTAGGTTCTCCACTCCTGAGTTTCATGGTTAAAAACCGAAATTAACCCAAAAGTTCCAGCCATCGCCGCCAATTAGTATGTATAATAAGACTATGGGACACGAGTGAAACACACCGTAGTTAATTGCACACTGGTTTATTCACATATCCAGAATATCCAGAATACGCATTTCAAAGACTGCACATCGATTTCCTGGGGCCAATAAATAATCACTCATATTTGGTAGTAGTGGATGCGTTTAGTAAATGGGTGGAGTGTTTCGATGTGAAATCGAATACTTCTACGCAGAGTGTTATTGAGAAACTCTGCGAAGTCATGTCTCGATTCGGCACTCCGCAATGCATAGTGAGTGACAATGGCACGGCATTTACGTCAGAGGAGTTTCAACAGTTTTGTAAGCTTAATAAAATAACACATTTAACTAGCGCGCCATACCACCCCGCTAGCAACGGACAGGCCGAAACATACGTAAAAGTTATCAAGAAAGGTATTAAAGCTGTACTTATGTCAAACGTCTCGAATACCAAAATGAACTGTAAACTAATGAAATACTTATTTGACTACAGAAATTCTATTCATTCGACCACGGGCACCTCACCAGCGCAGTTAGTGTTTGGTAAAAAGTTAAAGTCCAGATTAGACTTATTAACAACTGCAAACTCACCGCCGTCTCTGCTCACCACTTTTGCCTCGTCGGTTAAAGATAAGCCGTCCTCACAGGTTAACTATCACGGCGGCGCAACAAGAACCGAATTTAATATCGAGGACCAAATATTATATAAGAAATATATTAATAAAAACAAGTTTCAATGGGTAAGAGGAAAAATAATAAAAAAACTGGGTCAACGTTTGTACGTAATTAAGGATCAAGACACATGCAATGTTATAAAAAAACATATCGACCAAATGGTTTTATATAAAGGAGAACAAACCAAATTACCCACTCCGCCATGTGAGGAGATCACTACACATAGGATGCCGGTCACACAGGAACCAACTGTGTTCCTCCCGGTGTCTATGCCCGGCCCGGCCGCTTCCACCAGCGTCGGCCAGCCAGTGCTGAGGTCGGCTCCACCGACACTTCCAGTGGAGCATGAAGACTTGGGCACTTTTTTTCCGGCGGAGGGGGAAGGGAGTGATAACGTATTTCCAGAAGGTCAGTGCTCTCAGCAACCCGAGAACTCAGATCCTCAAGACACGGATGAACGAAAAACCTTGCCACCGCGGAAAGCTAGACTTAATGTTGATTTTAGTAAATACTTTTGATTGTTGTTAAATAAAGGTGGAGGGATAGTACATATAGATAAGCGCGGCTGCGAGGCCTATTATGTGAATAAACCAGTGTGCAATTAACTACGGTGTGTTTCACTCGTGTCCCATAGTCTTATTATACATACTAAATTCATAAAAAGATCGTCAGTGTATAAGAATAACAATGATATAAATAATATTTAAATCATAATTCATAACACAGTGCAAAATGAAAACAAAATAATAATAAGGAACAATTGAAATAATATTAAAATAGTACAATGTCAAAGAAGTAAAATGTGTTTAAATATCAACTTTTTAACAAAAGCTAGGGCATCCTAGACATAACTTGACAAAAGTCAAAACTAAAATATATATACACATAATAAATAGAATAATAAGCTATAATAATAAGCTAACAACAACTGACTGAGGAACATTTGAAACTAGCTCTGCTTCTCTGAAACGTCAAATAAACGTCAGCAGTACATTGCTGCTCGACAATATATAAACAATGAATAACTCTCCTTTAGGTAAGGTTATTGTTATTTTTTTTCGATAAAACGGTTCACAGCACTTAAAGCTATCGGTACTTAAAATGTATGTTCTAACTAGCTTCTGCCCGCGACTTCGTACGCGTGTAAATGATGGTTAACATGACAATATTCTTACGTTTAGCCATACTACTGAATAATTTATTTTAAAAACAAAGTTTTAACCGACTTCAATTTAGTACTTCGCCAAGCGATGAGAACATTTCCACATTTCTTTTCCAATTTACCACATGAACTGATTTTCGAGAGCATTTGCTCTCGAAAATCAGTTCGTTGATTATTAGAGAAAAAAAACACAATCGCTGTATGTGGGCCGATAATATTTGAGGACTTCCATCGATTCCACAAGGATCACCTTTGGCTCTTCATTAGTTGCTATTTCAACGGAATCTTATCGGAATTCCATAAATCATCTGTGGTCTTCATCTTATCTGAATCTGAGACGTACATTTGTACTTTTAAGTACATAATTGAGGAACTCCATAAGTCATCTGTGGTCTTCATCATCAATTCCACTCCACCAAATTTATGATTTCCGGGAGTAAATACACGAGTTATAATAGAAAATACCAAAATCACTACACGCGTGCCTAATATAATTGAGGAGTTCCCTCAATACCTCATGGATCCCATCATCCAACTGAATTTATGAAATAAACGGGACCCACCCACCTGGAAGCATAATATACATACAAACAAAAAATATTTACGAATCGGCTCATCAATGATGGAGTTCTGAGGTAACAAACAATGAAAACAATAATACAACCGAATTGAGAACCTCCTCCTTTTTTTTAAGTCGGTTAAATATTAGAAAATAACGATTTCATTTCCATAAGTTTATGTGTAACAGTTCAAATTCTCTTCGGATTTAAACAAACACTCACATAATACTTTGTCGTCAATAGTATTATATACTTACTAGGTTCTGCCCGCGACTTCGTACCCGTATAAATTATGGTTAACATGATATTCTTAGGTTTATTTCCATAAACTGTGCGTCTAACAGTTCGAATTCTCTTCGAATCTAAAGGAACACCCTCATAAACTTGATCATCAATAATATTATATAGACGCCCAAAGTATCCTTTCAGAGAGCGGTCCCTATGCGAGCCCCAGGTTCGAAGGGTGAGCCCGACGGACACTCACTATCCTCAGGTGTCTTGCAAGCGAGACCTGAGGCCAAAGTCCCGCAGGTGAGTGACGAGGCTTTTTATTGGAATTAAAGGCCATCCTTCAGAGAGCGGTCGCAATGCAAGCTCGAGGGCCTAATTAAGCCTTAAGGCCCGAGGCAGAGCCCCCATGGATACTCGTTATCTCCGAATAACTTGCAAGGGAAACCTGAGGGCCGAAGTCCTGAAGGTAAACGGGCAGGCAAGCGGAGCCGAAGGCTGAGCTTTTCTTAGGAATGAAAGGCCCTAAGCATGCTTTGAGAGAGCGGTCGCTATGTGAACTCGGGAGCTGAAGGCGCGGCGGTGAGCTCCCATGGACACTTACTATTCCCACGTGTCTTGCAAGCGAAACCGGAGACCAAAGTCCCGAAGACCAGCGGCCAGGCAAACGAGGCCGAAGGCCGAGCTTTTCGTAATAATGACAGGTCCAAAGCAAGCCTTGAGAAATCCCTCGGGGGTTTAAGGCCACTTACTATCCCCAGGTGGCAGCGAGGCCAAAGGCCGAGCTTTACGTTGGAATGAAAGGCCCAAAGCATCGCTTTAGAGAGCGCTCTGAATAGTGTCTCTGTGGGTGTCTTGCAAGCGAAACCTGAAGCGGATGGCTAAGCTTTTTGTAGGAATGAAAGGCCTATAGCATGCTTTTAGAGACCGCTCCCTAGGCGAGCTCGAGGGCCGAAGACCCGAAGGAAAGCCGTCGGACACTTACAATCCCAAGCGAAACCTGTGGCCTAAGTACCGAAAATGAGCGGCGAGGCAAGCGAGGCCATTGGCCGTGCTTTTCGTTGGAATGAAAAATATATATAGTCAAGTCACATTATGATAAAATGTCAATAAACTAAACAGTGTTTAATCTGTTTGATTCTTATTTGCTAATATGGTGCTCAAAACACTAAGTTATCTTTTGTATGAAACGTATATCTTAATGCAGGTTAGAAGTAAACGTTACTACCGACTACTGAAATGAAGCTAGAGTTATCATTTTGGGGTACATTTCTTGACATTTTTGTTCGGCATTGTAAGTCTATTTACTTTATTATTTGTAGATGATTACATACGCTACGTTTAACTTGTAAACTTATAAAGTTACAATCTTACAGACTTTTCCTCTTTATAATGTTAGATAGATGTAGCTGAAACTGACGCTTCTATAGGTTCCAATCAAATACCATAATGGAAAAACAATAATACATTATTTAAGTATAATCAAAACAACACAAAGGGGAATACGGTGTTTCGAATGCAAACAGTCGACGATAGACGAACGATTGGAGTTTATTGTTTATTTACACTCGATTGTATTGAGCATGAGCCATGTGTATTAACTTCATACTCTATGGATTTGGAAACTTTCTGATACCTGAGACCTCTATTTCAATCATTTAGTTTGAAAACAAAGGAAAAATTAGGTCACTACTTCAATTCAGTACTCCGATTCAAGTGTGCCTAAAAAAATTGAAGATCCCATCACCAGAGCCACGTGGAAAGAATATTCTTTCAAACAAACGTGAAACCACCTCCTTTTTTGGACAAGGATATATGAACAAGATATTGATAGAAACAAGAATTGTATAACAATTCTAACAAACTTCAATTACTTATAAATTGTAAACAAGATACTAACTTTTTATCATAAATACTTGCTTGTAAAGGGCGTCATAACGCGCAGGCACACAGGGCTTGCATAGCTTATTTCGACATTGGGCGTAATTGATCGAGCAAGCGAAGCCAACATTACTTCTCCTTTTAGCTTGGACCAATATTCTTTCGTTCAGATGTCCCTCTGTCCCGTTGTCCAGCTGTTCTTCTTTACAGTTGGTATTTCTCAAACGATTATCGTGAAAATTATTTTAAATTTAATTTGTCTATACAGTTTTTCGAAATTAAAAAGAAAGGATTGCGAGTTCTACGGCTCACGGATCCTTTAGCTAAGGTAAACGCAGCTGTATTAACGACCCACTTATGGCAATTTTAAAATCGACCTTATTTTTTAAGTATACTGCGTGGTTGCCATCACATGTAGTTTATTAATTTTATATGCTAGTGTTTTGTATAAAGATGATTTTTACTAAGTCTTATGCCTAATTATCTTATAAAAAATGATATATATATAGATAATAAATTGCGTCGGTAATAAATAAAAAAAAATTACTGACCCATAGAAGTGAGTAATAGCAACCATAAGAAGTTATTACCGATCGTGACTGTGTACGATCGATAATAGCTAGAAGTTATTACCGATCGTGAATGTATACGATCGGTAATAGCTTCTTATGGTTGCTATTACCGACTTCTATGGGTCTGTACAACGTCAATAAAAAGGGCGACTGTAATTTTGTGACTTTTATGCGTCTAGTTCTTTTTTTGAATGTAGGTATTTGTTTCCTGTGATAAAAAATATTTTTGTCTTCGGCCTCGCGCTTTTAGTAGACTCGTACGTAAAAAAATCTCCTACCAACCTCATCGCATTATGCATTGCCGGGGCACGCTCGCTTCAATCGCTCGGCTCGTTCGCTGTAGCGTCGCGGTTGTAGTAATAGGTTAAAACTAAATGATGATATATTGTGGAAACAATAGGCATTTAGGCACTTAATATTAAGTCAAAATTTAGTTAATTATTTAACAACTTAATACATGTAAATCGAGCATTATGCGTTCATGATCATACTTTCTTCCTGGTAGAAGTGGTGGCACCAAATGTGACATAAGGCCTTCACACATCTATGGTACTTGATATAACAACTTGCTATAGTTGGAATGAGACACCAAAACGTATCTCCCATTCTCACTACAGCCATTTAGACTGGATTGTTTGCTGTAACTATACCTATGCTTGCCTTATTCAACCAACTAAATTCACGAATCCCTTTTTTTTTGCAGGTATACAAAGTGCACTTCAAGTTGTATGCATGTTTATACATGTGTGTGTTGATATGTGCGTGTGCGAGTGAGTGCTCAAGAATCAGAGCGCGATCGCGATGTTGTTGAGTTGACGGCGGCGGTCAGCCGCGTCGCACGCCGCTTGACCAAGATTTTACACTTTACAAGTAAGTACCCTGTTAGGGTGGTTAAATTCAGTGAATTTTCGCAGCAATACAAACGCGCCCTTCATCTTCACGACCGCGCAACTGTCCTGCTACACTGGCCTTAGATCATCTGTCAAGATCACCTGTACGGCTATCACAAGACGACCCGCGATCTGTGTCGCGGCGGGATACACTATCCGTCTCTTTTAAATAGAACACGTAGAAAGAGACGGATAGTCTATTTCGCCGCGAAACAGATCGCGGACCGTCCTGTGATAGCCGTACTGTATTGGTACTGTATCGCGTTTGTAGCGCTGCAAAAATTCGCCGTGTGTAACTTCTCTTAGATGTATAGAAAGGTCGGTATTGCGATACTGTTCCATGTCAATCTATATTTAACATGGATACTTTTATTCTCTCTTTGGCATTTTCATGATCATAAATAATGTGCCACGTTTTGGTCGAATATCAGATGTTTTCCCCATCGGTACAAGACGAGACAAAGTCAGAAATGTAGTTGATCGTATCAATAATGTGTAAGATCTCACTGATATTGATATAGGATATTAAGTCCTTACTCCTTTTGGCTAGGGACTCTTAACCTTTTCGCTACCAAGATCAAAAGAGAGATTGTCACACAATATAACTAGCAAAACAAGAGAGCAAAATACAAACCTTATATGAAAGACTGAAGATTGTTTGACTTCATAAGCCCATGGGGCTCTTGGCGTTGCGGAGATAACGACACGCGACATCTTTAGGTGTTGTGATCTTCGTCTCATCTCGCTTAGCCACGAAGCATCCGCGACTATTATTTTGCCATTACACTTCTTCCTCACGTTAATAAAGAATCCCATAGAGTATTTATCGCAATATGCCTTCCTTTGACTTTGACCGTTATTTTGGTGAATCAGGTAAAGCGTGGATACAATAAGCTTTATGAATATACCTACTTAAGGCAGCGAGTACACTTCAGCTTGATATCTTTGAACGAAAATCATGACAGGCATAAGAGATGACATGTATGGTTGCCATTTAGAATTTGTATCCTTTGTGGTAAAATTGAACCAATAATGAAACTAAACTAATGGAATTTATTCCACATAAAGAAGAAGAGAAAACAAGTGACTTCGTCACTTCTTGCATGCTGCACCATTGATAAAAGATCTATTCATAAAAGAAAAGAAATACCCGCCTTTAGACTGTGAGGTAGAAAATAATGAATACCTGGTGTTTGAAGTCGATGCTTTTGTATAGATGAAACCTTAGAGAATACACCAGTTATTGTATTGTAAGTAAGATTGTTTTTTATTCAATATAAATTCATGGCGAATACTTTTTGAATGTCATATTTTTACATACAAATATACTTTAATACCAGAGGTAACTTAAGTAGTGGCATTAACATTTGTCCTTAAATCCTTATCTGGTAAATATTCGCTCAATCTGTAATAAGCTCTATTTGGCAAAGTTTGCTTTAAGTTTGACTTAAATTTATTCTCAGACATGTCTAAAACATGATCTGGTAACTTGTTGTAGTAGCATGTGCAGAGCCCCACAAATGACTTTTGAACTCTACTGAACCTAGTACTTACTGCTAGCAATTTAAATTTATACCTAGTATTTAACTTATAAATGTCACATCCTGTTACGAAATAATACTTGATTCTTCCTAACATACATAATATTTTCATAAATATACTGACATAAATAAGCTGTACTTTCGACAATATTTAAAGTTTCATCGTTAATGTTTACTCCCTGTATACGGTGTTTAGCATTGGGTAGCTTAAAGTGAATACATATTTTTTGCATTAAAAACAAAGTTTTTGGCAGTGAACCATTCATAAGTCAATCGAAGAGCATTATTTATGTTAGCTACTGTCGGAGATGAGCTGTTAAAATTAAATATAAGCGAAGTGTCGTCTGCAAATAGTACAACTTTAGATACATGTTCCACCATAAATGGTAGGTCATTTATATAGGTCAAAAAAAGAAGAAGGCCCAATATTGACCCTTTTTATTCTCTTAGTATCTAGTCCTTACTACATACGTTTAGTTAAAGAAATGACGCGTAATTTAATGTCGGAGAGGCAACCGGATGGCGCGCGGTATTTAAGCTCCCAAAGTGTGGGACCGCCCTGTGCAACCCGAACTAAGCCAATTGTGACTGGTTCGGAAATAGGAGGGGGGTGGTAAAAAAAAAACATTGTCGCGAGGCAACCGATTGAAACGCGGTAGCCTAAAAGTGTGTACGCTGTTTATATAATGAAATTTGTATGCCATCCCTCCTAGTGCGACCGGAGACGAGTAAGAGAGCGCAGAAAATAAAATGGTAAACAACCGCCTAAAAATTGGCATGCTTGTTCTTCATCACATACAGAAACTGTAAAGAAAAATGCCATCCGTCCCGGCCGTTCGATTGTCGAGCCGTCAGAGTTGGAAGCCGGAAAAAAATGGTGGTGGACGAGAACTTAGGAAAAATTCACTTAAAATCATTGAAATCGGATGGCATTTGTTTTTCGAGTCTTGTATGACGTGATAAATAATATGCACAAATGCCATCCCTCTCCCATGAAATTTCATCCCACTGTGGCCACCCTTACAAACGCGAAATTCGTCAAATTGGAATACGCGCAATAAAAGGTTTTGCAATCAATTGCCATGGACAATTTTCGCGTGGGAGGCACGGTGCGGGGCCTCTAGTTGCTGTACAATTCACCGGTATTTACGCCTTCATACATATGTATACAGGGTGTCCCAAAACTTTGCCACACGGATTGAAAGTACCTTAAATGTTGAAGATAGGAAATTTTACTGAAAGAAGACTTCAATTTATTTAAAAAAGTAACTGGAACTGCATTCGGGACCTGCGAATACGAGTATATGGTTCCACAGATACAGTATATAAATTTATGATGGCGGCCACTGTTTGGGATATCTGTAGTAGGTGCTAATATGTGGCGTCCCCACAGTTGAGAGGTTATTAATATACCCGTATATATAATATTAAGAGGGGACGCCGTTTATGCGGATTAGGAATCCAACATAAATTTTGACTTTCTAGCCCTTAACTTCAACAATTTAGTGTCTTTATATATTTAATATTTCTATTTAATATTTCGTGTCTTTCCACTGGAAAGACACGAACCTAAATGGTGCCAAAGCGTACCCCAGGCTCCTTTAGGGCACAACCGGGAATAACGCTGAGAGGGCGGTGACTCAGGGATCATGCAGGCGCATAAACAAAAGTTACCTCTCCTGTTGCCGCAGTTCGAGCCGTTATGTAATACTAACTTCCGCCCGCGACTTCGTCTGCGTGGACCCAGGATAAAAACTATCCCATATCTTATTCCAGGCTATAAAGTATCTTTGTGCAAAATTTAATCCAAATGAAATGAAATTGAAATGAAATGAAATGAAATTATTTATTTGCATAGACACAGTACAGATTACGATCATGTGTGCAAATATGTATGTATTAATTAAAATTGACAAAGAGAAAACATAAATTAGAATAACTATACAATGTCAAATTGAATTAATATACATTATTTCATCATATCATAATAATCGTCAAAGAAGCAGAATAAAATTATATAATTAAATACTACAAATTCTAATACTATTGATGCTCGAGATACGCCTTAGCGTTATAAAAACACCGCTCCAGAAGCCAGTTTGTTAGACTGCGTTTAAAGGCGTTTCCCGCTAACATCTTTATTTCCTCTGGCAGGTGGTTGTAAATAACAATGCACATACCTATTGTACACGTTTTTCTTGTATATAATTTTGTGACTTCGAGGCTGATACAAAAGGTTCATAATTTTTTGCCGTGTTTGCCTTTCGAGAACTCTTCACCACGTGTTTTAAAATACGAGGGATGTGACCTAACAAAATTACATATTTCTCTCAAGTACAGGCAAGGCAAAGGAAGAATTTTATGCTTTCTGAAAAGTGGCACGCAACTTTCGTCCCACCATGAATTACTTATGACTCTGAAACATTTGACAATCGGTTGAGCCAATCCAAAATTGCACCTTATAATATTACAGTAGCTTTCGCCCGCGACTTCGTTGCATGGAGCCGGGATAAAAACTGTCCTATATTTTAATCCAGGCTATTAATCCTCCTCCTCCTCATTTAATCATCGTGCAAAATTTCATCCAAATCGGTTGAGCCGTGTAAGTGTGATTGATTAACAAACATCCAAACATCTAAACATCCTAACATCCAAACTTGCGCATTTATAATATTATATACTGGTAGTAGGATCATCATCATCATCAATAACTATCATCATCATCATATCAGCCGAAAGACGCCTACTGCTGGACATAGGATAGTAGGATTATAATTCCAGGGATTCACTTGGGGAGAAACGGCCCGTCTTAATCGCGCAACCTCGACATACAACGTTACATGACTATAGCAACATACACGACATGTATCCCTATTGAATTCCTGGTTTAATACTCTAAATCTCTGTATGACCCACAATATGACATATTAGTGATTTATCTTAGTCTCATAATGAGACGTAAGATGTTGACTTTAAGACTTTGATCGCCAGGGCTATATTAACATGCATATGACTTTGGTCAGTAATGAACATTCGGCTTGAAGCAAAGTTGTCGGGAAATGACGTCGCTACATGTTCGGATAAGGTAAGTGCCAAGAAAATACAGATGTTACCAGTGATGTTACTGGTGAGTCATAATTGTAATGTTACAATTCACAATAATACGATGACATAATTACATTAAGCAAAGTGGCACAGGAGCGGTCATTGTGGCACTCTTTGGGGGAGGCATATATCCAGCAATGGACGTTTTTCGGCTGATATGATGATGATAATACATTAAAATTGTATTGTCTGCATACCATACCGTAATGAAACCAGTCTTATAACAACAAGGACTTGTTTTCGTCTGCATGGTTCGAAAGACCGATGCGTTCAGGCAGTCGCTTTCTTAAAACAATTGACTACGCCAAATTAGCTGCCAATGGGGACTCGGGGCTCCTTTATGATACAAATAAAAAAATATTACAAAAATAGCAAAAGATTACACATGCAACTTTAAAACGAAAATATACACTTATATTATAACATGGACGCTAACACTTAAAGAAGAAAATAAGCTCCTGGTGGCGGAGAGAAAAATTCTCCAAAAAAATTTAGGTCCGGTGAGGAGAGATGACGGAAGCTTCAGTCCGAAAGAACGTCTAAATTGAGCATATTGTGGCTACACCCAACATTATTGGAGAATCAAAAGCTCACCGTCTCCGCTGGCTTGGTCACGTTGAAAGGATGGAGGAAGATCGGGGTGCCAAACCGGACGTCGGACGTCCCAGGGGCCGTAGACAAGGTTACAATCGACAAGTGCTAACGCCAATAGATAATAATAAAATGTAGGGGAATGACAGATGCCAACGAAACACTTTTCGTTAACATCTGTCATTCCCATACTTTTTATTAGTTTTCTATAAGCGTTAGCGCTTGTCGATTGCAACCTTGTCTAGGCCCCCAGGTATTGCTGAAACGACGTCGTCGAATTAGACCTGCGCCTTACGGCCATGAACTGGAAGGAGATGGCGCAGAATCGGGTCAAGTGGCGACAACTCGTGTCGGAGGCCAAGACCCACTTTGGGTCCGTGAGCCATTGACGATAGATGGATAGATATTATAACATACCTAGCTCAAGCCTAGTCAAACTAGCCCCCGCGAGTTGCACCCGTTGTAAAGGTGCCCATCCCTGTTGCCGCGTTATCAAGTTGGATGGCGATCGACAATCTAAGCACCAAGTACAACTCGCGCGCCCATCGACGACCTTCTGTCCTTTAGCCGGCGCCTATGAAAGCTAAAGCCCCCCGGGGCTATCGCACCCTGTCGTCTCAAAAGCTAGAAGTGCTAAATAATAATAGTATTAAAACATACAAATGTATTATTTATACGATAAATAGTGCAAGTTATAGTAAAACCACCACCCGACACGAAACTTATGGCTGAACTTGTTTTGAAACTATCCTCTACCTTATCACCTATTTTTGCACTGCTAGCCTGTGAGTGCTAGCCATGAATAGTCTTACTTTAGCTAGTCTTGTTTTTCTTCGTTTATCAATTAATTGACAGCTCGAGTCGGATATCGATCGTGTAAATTATCAGCGACCGTTATTATTATGTAGCATGATAGTATAAAAAAACAAATAGCAGAAGTAGCTCTCTTAGGCTTAGTATTAAAATGAGAGTCGTACTACGTTTTTGTGGAAAATCAAGCTTCCTGGGTACTCTTAAATCATTCGTCATCAATTAGCTCATTCGCCAATAAAAAACCATTATAACAACATTTGATCGTTCTTTATTCGTCATCTAACAGACCATTGTGTACTACCATCAAAAAGTACCAGGCTTACAGACACATTTTCCACATGCATATTCGTGTTGTCGCTCGCTGAGGCCCAGCGCTTATATAATTTATCTCTTTGTTTTGTCTAGAAAGACTATTAGTAGTCATCTGCGTGGATCGTAGCAACGCTACGAAATTGATGCCCACGCGAACACTCCAGCTACGACGTAGACTGGGCTTCCATTTTATATAACTTTAAATGGAATATCAATTTGAAAACAATTTTATCACAATGTCAGCGTTTCGTTCCCACAAACACTTAGCCATACGCTTACATGAGATAGCGCACAAAACACTTAGCCACACGCTTACATGAGATAGCGCACAAAACACTTAGCCACACGCTTACATGAGATAGCGCACAAAACACTTAGCCACACGCTTACATGAGATAGCGCACAAAACACTTAGCCACACACTTACATGAGATAGCGCACAAAACACTTAGCCACACGCTTACATGAGATAGCGCACAAAACACTTAGCCACACACTTACATGAGATAGCGCACAAAACACTTAGCCACACGCTTACATGAGATAGCGTACAAAACACTTAGCCACACGCTTACATGAGATAGCGCACAAAACACTTAGCCACACGCTTACATGAGATAGCGCACAAAACACTTAGCCACACACTTACATGAGATAGCGCACAAAACACTTAGCCACACGCTTACATGAGATAGCGTACAAAACACTTAGCCACACGCTTACATGAGATAGCGCACAAAACACTTAGCCACACGCTTACATGAGATAGCGCACAAAACACTTAGCCACACACTTACATGAGATAGCGCACAAAACACTTAGCCACACGCTTACATGAGATAGCGTACAAAACACTTAGCCACACGCTCACATGAGATAGCGCACAAAACAGGACGATTCGTTAGGGGAGTGAAGTGGAAAATATCGCGTCTTTCAAACGCCGTTCTGACTAGACTAGGAAAATGTATGATTTACTATATGATTGTTTTACTGATTTAATCGTACACGATGTTAGGGGAGTGAAGTGGAAAATATCGCGTCTTTCAAACGCCGTTCTGACTAGACTAGGAAAATGTATGATTTACTATATGATTGTTTTACTGATTTAATCGTACACGATGTTAGGGGAGTGAAGTGGAAAATATCGCGTCTTTCAAAAGCCGTTCTGACTAGACTAGGAAAATGTATGATTTACTATATGATTGTTTTACTGATTTAATCGTACACGATGGCTTGTAATTCCCTTGATAGAAAAAAACAAAGTTGGCTCTTTTTTAACTCAGCCTACTCAAACAAATTGATACATCAATTTACCACACAATCAAGTTTATATTATGGTATTTTACCTGATCTAAAATCACACTAAATGAAATATGAATAAAACTTTAATAAGTTACGTATTGAAAGTCGAAACGGAGCCATTCCCGAACAGAGTAGCATCTCTTTTTCTCGTGCGCGGAAGGCATAAGCGTGTCTCTCACCACGCGTTTTGGCGAATCAACTCAAATCAAGGCATCCCCTTAATAGATCTCATGTAAGGGAAACAACTCTGAACACGTTACTGGCGCATTAACATCGAATCGGAACTATATTACGCTAACCGGTTGCGGTTTGCGTGGCTCATAGATAATTATGTATCGAATATTGTTTAATATTAAATTGGTTTTCGCTGGATGGCAAGCCCAGCCTACTGTAAGCGGATTTGGTCTGGTTAATGGAGGCTCCTCGCACGGCTTCATATATTTTTATAGCATTAATAGTAAATTCATGTGATAGTAGATTATCAGCAGTCCCTGTATCCATGCAAAAACGATGCTTGTATGATTTAGCTACCCTCTTGGAATCAATGTATTATTATGTTTAAATACCTAGGTACCAGGCATATAGGTACTTTGTTGTGATGAACGGTTTACTATCCATATAGCTTATAATATACCTACTTTTGACAATTGACCAATTTTAATGCGAAGTGTGTCCAATAGACCCCCTGTACCTCTGTGCTATTTTTCTCTGACTTTAATTTCTTTTCTCGGTAGGCGTTCCCTTCGTTAACTCGAACTAAGTGACGTAAATTGACTATGTATTGAGAAACGTTCGTGTGGCCTGTTATCGTTGATTGGATGGCCCAAGGGAGGCTACACACCCTATAGATAGCTATGCGGTACATAGGTACAGCGAGTTACATAGGTAACTCGCTGTATGTTCTTGAAAGAAGACCTCTCTATATTTTCTTGAAAGGCTTATTAGTCTTACTCTAATGCTCTCTAACTAGACTACTCGAATGGGTGAGCTATACGCTTGACGTCATTCTAATCTAACTACATCAGGTATTTTCAGATTAACGAGAGAGATGTTGGTAGCGCAGTGTATCGGCTATACAGGTGGGCAGGTTTGAGTTCTGTCTTGGGCTATAGGCGATCACGGTTTATTTTCCCCTTTGCATTTGTTCTCTGCATCATCTCATTGTGATCGTGGTAATCTCCACCATAGACATGGATATACATAATGAAGGGGTATGTTAATAGATTATTTAGCTGTAGTAAATAATCTTTTGTTAACACTAATTTAAGCTCGCTCTAATGTCACGTTATTACAATACAAATATAAAAAGAACGAAAAAAATATAGAATATCTATGTAGTATTAAACATGTCTCATAATATTTGGAGTTAGTTTCATAGTGAAGTGTAACCACGCTGTAAGGCATCGGATTACTTTTGTTGTAAGCCCTCAAACCCCACACTTGTCATTACCACGCGCATGAGAATTAAGGGGCCCCCTAATTTTGTCATTAGAGCTGTCCTAAGTTTTGAAATACAGGTGTAACCATGGAAACCTATATAAAATTATCATGGTAACGCTTGTACCTGAGATGACCATACTGTTAACTTATTATCTGTTCAAGGAACGAGATAGAGACAGAACCTGTCGAAATTATATGATAATTATAAAGCTCTCGTTTCAAGTTTTAGTGGAATTAAGTTATTCTCTGACTTGCAGTTGATTTTTATGTAAATCGGAAAGGGAAATAAAACAAGAAAAGGAGAGAACAGTTCAGGGACATTGCTTTTAAGTTCACCGTTAACTGAAAGTTAAAAGTTGGTATTAAAATCTTCAAGTTTTATTCGCAATCGTGAGATAGGTAAATCTGAATCACGGCTACAAATTACAACAAGTCATATTTTCCGAAGTTTATTTGAAATGTATTCGCAGTATTGCCAAGGATTGACCTAATCATTTGGATAAGGATCTAAATGATTATAGGTCAATCCGACGATCTACTTGATTTTCGTGAAATTGTGTGAGCAGGTTCAGTAACTACATATATTACTTACCTATGGATGTTTCAAATCCCCACGTCAATCACTAGGTTATTTTTCACCGGCCGTGTCAAAGTAACAGCAGTCTTTAATCGCGCATTACATCCAGGAGGTCGATCACGTAACGCATTGTACGTACTTTAGGTAGATCTTAATGTACATTTTTATAAAGAAAGAAAGAAAAACATTTATTGTTAACCATGTACAATTAGGTCTTAATAAAAGGTATGTGAGTAACAATGGCAACCCTTTTCGGGCATACAATATTAATAAAGTTACAACGGTAACTAAGTAGTCTGGTCAAGGACTGACATTATTTAAACTGAAAGTATTCTTTTAAATCATAAAATACATTTTGTGTCAACCATCGCTTCAGGTGGCGCTTAAATTGATGTCCGCTCAACATTTTTAGGCTAATGGGTAGATGGTTGAATACTTTGATTGCGGTGATAAAGGTGCTCCTGTAATTGGTTGAGTTTCTGATCGCCGGCAGTGATATGTTGTATTTATATTGTGATCGTAAATTGTCACGCTGATCTGAACAGAAATTAAAATTATATTTATGGTTGATAACAAATGAACATAGCTCTAAGATGTATAGTCCAGTTGAGGTAAGAAATTTATTTTCCTTAAAAATATTTCTAACAGACTCAGTATTATATAGACGGTATATAATGCGGAGACATTTTTTTTGCAAAATGAATGTTGTTTTGACATTTACAGAGTTACCCCAATAAATTAGCCCATAAGTAAACAATGGATAAATATTACCATAATAGGCATTTCTGACAACATCTTCCGAGCAAGTACTTGATAATACGGATAGGGCATAGCATTGACTGGATATTTTTTTATTTATCTTTTCAATATGTGATTTCCAGTGTAAATGTGAATCTACAGAGACGCCTAAAAAGTTAGTACTATTTACGTTTTGAATAACAGCTCCTCCGTGTTGTATATTCAAGTTTATTGGCTTTGTTTTGTAATTTCTAAATTGTAATGTTTTCGTTTTATCTGCGTTTACTTTTAAGTTAATTGATTTAAGCCAGTTCTCTACAGTTTTAAGGGTATTGTTTATTTTTTCCTGAAAATTTGAGTAAGTTTTCTTCAGAGAATAAGATAGTGGCGTCATCAGCAAACATTACGCAAAGTTCGTCTATCACCTTTGGCAGATCATTAACATACAGTAAAAATACATTGATGAGGCATAGCTCATCTCTTGATCTTAAAATATTTCGCTGCCTCTTCGCTAAGTCGTTAAGGCAGAGTACTTTATCGTTCGTATTCTTCACTTATTTATATTGCGCCATTAAGAAAACTTGTTTACAATACTTCACATTTTGAATTAATCCGCTCAAGCCGATCAAGTAACGCACTGTACAACGTACAGTGCGGATGTCCAAATGTCAATTTTTATACGGACAAATTACAGTTAAATTGTCCTAACGCGCGTTCCCTAGGTTACGTGATTAACCCTCAGGTTTTGAATGTTTGTTCAAAGCGCGTGCGGTAGATACTTAACCAATTACAATATAAACCGTTCAGTCAAATATACTGTGTATGAGATTATGTATTACGTGGTATTTCTATCCACTAAAATATCCACGGCGGCCACATTTTACGTTAATAAGTAACTAGTAAGTGCTTATTAAAACAGACAATTATTACCGATGTTTAAATATAATTTTCTCATGTTTTTACGCGTATTTACTCGTTTGTTCTACTCTACAATGGCCCGTGCCCTATTTTTGTTCTTCCAGGAACTTTTTCGCAAAACATAATTACACAGTCAGTAATATACAGCGTGGAACGGAACGATGGACTTTCCCGCAAGAGGGGGATTATTGAGCGCTAGTACGTCACATTTTCCAGATAAACTATTTTTTTTGACGCGATTTTTTTTTTACCTTTGTATGGAGCGTTGGCCGACTGGAGCGACGAGCTCCATACAAATGTAAAAAAAAAATCGCGTCAAAAAAAATTGTTTATCTGGAAAATGTGACGTACTAGCGCTCAATAATCCCCCTCTTGCGGGAAAGTTCATCGTTCCGTTCCACGCAGTATATCATAGTCTTGAATTTGTAAACAAATATAAAAAAATACTACTTTTATTCCATTGAATTTTAACATGTTTTTGCAAAAAATGGACGCGATTTCTCACCGATTTTCAAATACATAAATACACTGGGACGAATTTGTGGTTAGTGATTATTTCTATAATATTATGTTTTTATCACATAAAATTATAGAAGAGGATACACCGTTTGTGCGGATTTAGAGTTTATCCAAAAATTAGGCTGTATATCCCGCTTAACTTTGGCAATGTCCATAAAAGGGACGGGACCCTAAATTTCTGTTTGACCCAGCTATATGTCCCATTACAAATGTGTATATAGATTGCAATATCGCTAATCGTTTTAGCTAATTTAACTAAAGCGGAATTCCAATTAAGTAATACACCTATTATAGCATTACTCTGATTATTAGTAGGAATGAATAGTACATTACTACAGAGGCCGGGAAGTAAGGGGTTGCCGGCTGAGTACATATAGACGGCCGAACGTAGCGAGGTCGGATAGTTATGAGGCTGGCACCCCTTTTCACGCTGAGGTGTGTATAGTGCTTTTCTCAAACATGCAACAAAAATCTTCAAAAATCAAACTTTAATTTTCATGGCTGAACGCCGTGATCCTGTGCCACAAATTGTAGAATGGAAATTAAAAAAGACCATCATGCAGGCCTAGGCCATTACGGTTCTCTCGTCTCGCTGCGCCCGAAACGTGACACTTCGAAGCCCATTATGAAGAACGCAACGTCAATATTTCATTGCATGTTTGAGAAAAATCATATTCTCTCCTCATAACGTTTTAGTTATACCGTCGTTTGACGTCGTCTTTGTTTAAATCAATAAATAATAATATATTATGCAACTATTGTAGAAGGGCCTTAAAACGCGAGTGACGTGGGTGGCAATTAAAGACGCCACGATCGTGTTTAGAACAGTTCTACACCGTTGCATATAATACTTTTTTTACGTCAAATTCTAAATAAATACAAAAAATAAATATTGTTTAGACTTTTCAGGCAGCAAGGTTTCCATAAGGTAACAGTCCTTTTGATCGGCTACTAGGTCAATCTAATCAAGCCAAGTTTTGTGACCCCTCAAACTAGCCTGTGTTTTGAACTGTCTCACATTGTAGGTATTGTAGAAGATCATCTCAGTTAGAATACATCTTTATTTTGCGCGAGCTAGCCCTCGAGCTCGAGCGTCTTCGTTCAAGATTCGCTGATTTCGCATTCGTGGTTCGCCAGCCCACTTGAAACGGCTATGCCACAAATCTACGCTATGTTTTACAACTCAATGCTCAGTTTTTGTTTTTCTCTGTCTGTTTCTCGTGTACTATAATCCTGTTTCACAAATAGTACCTGGGAGACCGGGCTTTCCTCGGCGCCTTTCGTGTTATCAAAGACAAATGTACGCGAAAATGAAACCCAGCTAAATTGATTTTTCTTCCGTATACGTATGTAGGTATTGTAAATCTTCCAGTGACTAATATTTTCCCAAAAGCAACAGTGTAAATATTTCCTTATTAACCCTTGTGCCTATATAACCTATGTTACTTAAGAAGAAATAATATTTTTTGTCTATTCTTTCGATTGGCATCATAAAAAAACGGAATATATATTTTTTACCTTTAAGTCGGTTCGATTCCCAGACGAAGCAAGTTACTTTTAGAAAATCTTTGAATGCAGTATTACTGACTCTTAGAAATAACATAATGTCTCCTTTCAGCAAAATATTCTATCTACGATATTTAAGGTACTTTCCCTTGATGTCCCATAGGCTTGGGACACCCTGTATATAGATAGTTTCCTAACCGCATTTTACGGTGCTCTAATCTCTCTGAAGGGGGCTGGATCCCACTGTGTCAAATATAAAATGTATATTAATTTGTCTATGCCCAAAACTAAAGATGTGAAACATAACGCAAATATTTTTTTTACTGACATGTCAAAGTGTCAACGTCAGTTGAGTGTTGCCAAAACATGGTAAATTCGTGTAAAAAAAGTTGAAAAACTCAGTGTACATCGCGAATAAATCCAGTAGTACTTTTTTAATTAGTGTTATGGATACATTTTGAGTTGTTTTATGTTCTTGACAAGTTTTCGTGATTACTTAAGAATTTCAGTGTAATTTGGAAGTTTCGAATTTGTGGGAAATATTATACTTCTGACCGCTACAGAAGTTTATTTTTCACCATGTGGGAAATATTTTACTTCTGACCGTTAATGAATCCATTTTTTTCATACTTGAGGCAAAATTTCATAAACATACTTGATTGTATACTCATAGAACAAAAAATGCAATGTGCTCATCAGACAATGAGGAATCAGAGGATAGCTGTGAGTAGGTTGTAGAACAGCCAATTTCGGATATACCTAGCCCTACTGAGTAGATGTACGTAAATGGATTTGAAATTCTCGCGAGCTTCAAATTTGGGGAATCTTCCCTGGAAGGACATTGAGGGTAAATTTCACATGTGGATGCATTTTTCTATATAAAGACACGTTTTCTCATCAAGGATGTGTACTACAGTCTTGAGCAGAATTTATTCAGCATAAATTTTGCTCTAGACCATGTTTTCATAGAGCACGTAGTTTTCGAAAAAAACCTAAATTTCTTACAATTGGTGTTTACTCGTAGTAATAGTTATTTGTGCAACAAGAGAGCAAAGTTTGTTTTTGCTGCGAGTGCTGATTTTGAGTCCTGAGGAAGCGAAAGATTCTAAAATTGAATCACGAGCGTAGCGAGTGATTCAACGTTTGAATCTTGAGAGCAGCGAAGGACTCAAAAGCACGAGATGCAAATACTTTGCTCTCGAGTAACACATACAACTTTTCACCTCAGCAGTGAGAACATATTCACATTAAAAATATATCATAGTATCACGTACCTATTCGTCTCAAGATTATTCAGGAAGAAAACTTAATTAGACGTTCCTTACTGCTAGTTTTAACTCCTCAGAGCCAGCCGCTCCGTTATTCAATACTAGAAAGGCGAGACAAGGCATGAGACACCAAAGGATATTTCAGTATCTATACGAGTGTCGCGTTACACTTGTAACACATCACTAAAAACTTACCCGTTTTTTGTTAAAATTCACTGATTTTACTAATATCTTCGAGATATTTATGAAATATATTATCATTATCACAAGGGCACACATTAGCATATTACGTGTATCTCGCGTGCACATCAAAAACTAGCCGTAGGTACTGTTGTTAAAATACTGCCCTCGTCACGTCATTGACTTCACTATATTTCCTAGTTAGATAGAGAATTGATTTATCCTAGTAGTTTTTTTTATTTAAAACTAATATCAATAACGCAAGAATGATGAATAATATACTTATACCCAATAAAATCTGAAACAAATAACAGCGCGCAATTTTTTAAAAGGGGCGGGGCGCCGCGCTTGCGTTCGGAAACTGCATCTGTGGTATTCATAAAATTTAAGATTGTTTGAAATAGAATTATTAATTAGCTAGCGTAAAAAATCATGTTTACCTATTTACTATGAAAAATGGAGTTTATTCTGAGATCTTTTATTTAAATACTCTTCAATTGAAAATTCTTTTGTATAATTATTTTGGTAATTTAAACTTGTTAATTTGATAGTTTTCGAACGTGTACTCTTTTGGGGGTCTACTTTGAAATTTGATGGTCGAACTATGGATCGACCTACGTCTGCCATTTTCTTTTTTCGTAATGGAATGAAAGGGACAGTGCTAATAAAGTTCTAATATTCTGAACTTGTAATAGACCCCATACATCGAAATGTCAGTGCTCCGCATCAAAATTAAAAAGCTACTTTGTCTCACGGAGTGAGCAAAATCGCATTTTGCACACTGTTTTCACGCAGCAAAATGTGCTTGTTCGAGCTGCTGAGGTGAAAAATGTATTTTCCGAGATAGCGGCCCTTCTACGAGGTCCTGACCCGGGGACTTTTAGAAGACGAAAACGGGGCTTCCAACGAACATTCGTACCAAATTTCATCAAAGTCCCCAGGATTTAGGGGTTGGACAATATCGACTGTGTACTATTGATTCTTGTGTTCCGTTTACCGTATGTGATATTCCCATAGAATTAGACTAACTTTTTTTCAAAATTGAGGCCATGATAATAACAATGTTCAAGTGATCGTCACGATCCGACTGTCGTCGAGTCGAGTGATCACTCGTACGTTTCCAGTATCAGTTCACAGCCAGTCGATAGTCGAGTGAACTCTCGACTTCCTACTGACTTTCCTACTGATATGGTAGGCACCATGAGAGTAAGAATTACTTGTATAATGGAGGCTGGATTAGTACCTAATAAATTTATAGGAACTTTTTTCACATACTCGTATTTAATTGCAGAGCTTTACGAATATGACACGGTGAGTTTCCCGCTTTTGAACGAGAACTGCATGTGACCTTAAAACCTACTGGGTTGCCGGCAATTAATGTTCTACCAGATCAGGTGTTACTCTAAATAGCTAGCTAGGTATGAATAAGTAGTTACGATTTACCGGCCTAACTAAACCCCCTTATTCTTATAATGTAGCAGACTTCAGTTAATTAAAATCATTTTTCAACACAATTGCTCGTAACTTACCTCTTATTGTGTCGCTTTTAGGCTCATAATCCTGGATATTAAACACGCGTGTTTTATAACATTACGATACTTGTTTGTTATGGTTATATCCCGATTGAGTCAGGTTGGCACCTTGCAGCAAGATGTATGCATGCACACGGTGCATTCTTAAATTAACCGGGTTGTACAGATTGAACAGCTTTTTTTTAAATTCTCGGCAAATGGATTCTTACTCGACTAAACAAATTAAATCCTTTTTGTTAATAGATTGGCTATTTCTTTTTGGATATGATATAGAAACGTTTAATTTAGTAAAACTATTCACTTATAATAACATCTTAACATGAATGAATAAAGATAACATTTTAAAACGAATTTTTTATTTTATTTTGTATTAGCTGTTTAGAGATTTCATCTAATGCGCGCGCGCTGCGCACTTAACGAAAAAAACTGTTGCGCGCCATTTTAGGTTATTTCACAGATATTTGTAAACATTGTTAATGCGTGTTTGGTTATTATCAAAAATGTTGACTCGTGGTGACTAGAAAAGTGATAAAAAGAATGGACGTCACTGGAAATTCTTGGCGATGTAATACAACATGTGAGTAAAAACCTGTTGCCATAAATAAGTAAAGAAAATAACTTGGCAGGCCTATAAAATTTTCATCTTATGAAAAGGATTTTTCCTCGCAAAATGTGTTGATTAACGTCGTATGAAACGCGTGAGCTTTGATAATTCCGCCTCTCATGTAATTATCAACATACCTCACTTGTATCACAATGTACTATTGGTCCCTTTCTCACAAAGAGAAATGTGAAATTTATAGATAAAAACAAACTGATTTTAACACCGTTTTACCTAAAAGTAGTTTGATTGAAGTTTATGAATAAGACTATAACTCTTGTGGTCACCTAGTGGCGCCGCTCGTGTAAATACTCGCTGCCAACTTAATTTAATAACTTGCCGAGTATAGGGCCGTTATCATATGTGTCAAAAAAGGATGAATTCCCACTTAAATGTCTCTCATTCTTAGCTAATATAAGGGGAGAGTCTACTTATAAATCTTGACGAAAAAGATTGAACTATATGTTCTAAAGTCACTGTACTGTTTTAAATTGAACATGCATAAGTTGAAAAACGAGATCGAGATTGACTCTTCCGTGTGATCCTCTCCCACTTATTGCCGTATAAAAATACATATATACTGATATATAGATAATTTATTGTGTATTTTGTGTCTGATGATGAACATGTTTGAATGCCGGTTTGAAGATTTTGTTTTCAACTGTGGCGGAAACTTGTTGGTACCTAGTGGACGCGAATAATATGTTGAGTTTACAAGTTACACTGGACACGGGACTGAATTATGGCGAAAGGAGGAAGTTAGTAAGTACAGTAGTTTAAATTGTAGGAAGTGAGTTACTCTAACTAATAGCCTAACTAAGTAATAACTGTCCCACAAACTCGTACCTATCCGATTGCTATTCTGCCATATAGCTTTTCGAGTCCCAAGTTCCTATAACAATAACAAAATAGGCCAGTGAATGTTAAAATCTATTTTAAAGGAAGAGAGTTGTTGCGTTTGTTTTGTTTTGTTTGATTTGATATTATGATTCAAACTATTTATGATAAGGCCATCGTTTTTTGTATGCGGTCTTAGGGAGGATAGTGGTTTACTCAAAATACACCGGTGTTTATTGTTTACACCTATATTGTAAGGATTAAAGAAGCACCAACAAATTATTAAATAGGTACTTTTCCCGGTAATTAACGTCTTCCTGTTATTCAGTATGATATATCATATTAACTAGGGGGTTAAAATTAAATTAGGGGGAGGGTTTAAAAAAAATAAGTAAGTAAGCTTTGTCAGTACTGCTTTAGCTTTCGTCATGCCAAATTTTGTCATATTTGGTTCCGTAATTTATGTATTGTTGTACCTATAATCAACGTCAAATAAATGCTTACATTTTGCACCATATTCCATTTTAATAATAATACGGTGAAGAAGTATACAATCTCTAGAAATTAAAATTCAAAATATTTTTTCGTCTAACATAGGTATGAAGGTTACACGTTTTAGGTACAATGATCGATCTCTATGTTTCTTTGACGTCGACTATGCTTTAGGCCTGCAACACACTGGTGCGGCATGCGGTGGCGGACAATCGTTTTTACGACTAATGACAAGTACGGCTACCATGAGTTTGACATTGTTATTTTTCGTTAACGAGAATCGAGTTTTCTGTCTGTGCATCTCTATTGCACTTTGACAGTACGAGCGGGATGCACAGATAGAAAACTCGATACTCGTTAGCGTAAGCCGTCATTGTCAAACTCATGGTAAGCGTACAGTTCGCGGCCTGGAACCCGTTTCTCAAAAGCTTGTAATTTGTAATACAAGTGGAACCCTCTTTTCAACTCCGTTTATAAGAAAGAGACTTCCTCTGGTGTAACAAGTTACAAGCTTTTGAGAAACAGGCCCCAGGCCGCGCCAGTCTGTGAGAGGCCTAACTATTCAATGCTCAGACTTCAATTGCTTATTCTATGACTATATGGTGCTGTCAATAATTCAACATCAAATTTTTCTTCGCTTTGTTCAGTCGCCGGCTGTCATGCTGAATGTCGATGTTATTTGTAATATTTTACTAGTTTAGCTGTCACTGGCGACTGTAAATTGGATTAAATTGAGTCGTTTTACAACGAAGTACAGAAACACAATGTTGCACCGTCATTCAATTAAAATTTTAGCTTGCATGGGGGATAAGCGGATTTGCAATTAAATTTGGCTGCGTCCCGGCGCGGCGAGTGGTAGGCCCTGAGGGGCATGCAATCACGTAACGTTTTGAACGCACTTTAGGTAGATTTAACTGTAATTATTCCATATAAATATTTGACATTTAGATTTAACTGACGCGCGTACAGTACGATTACTGTTAGTTAAGACCTGACAGATTGATTGCCTTCATTTAATTTTCAACTTAAATCTTGTACAAATAAAATAGTTATTACTAAATCGGTAGATGTGGGTAACAGTATTCTGAAAAATGCTTTATCTATATGAAATTAAAGTTGAAAATTAAATGAAGGCAATCCATCTGTCAGGTCTTAACTAACAGTAATCGTACTGTACAATGCGTTATGTGATCGACCTGCTGGATTGCTGTTGGATCAAATTCGTAGACGAATACACATTTTTAACACAATCTAAGTTCGGTACAAATGAGTGCAAATACAAATTTAAGGCGTTGCTTAGGAGTGCTTAAGTATAGTCTGACCAGCGTAAAGAGTAAAATTGCCATACTCATCAGCTAATTAGTTAGTCTATCATAAAATACCGTAACTGGGTGGCACCAATAATCGACACTCTTTTTTTACTGTTGTAATTACGAGTACCTACGGATTGGCAACATTTTTTTCAATGTGGCAAAACTGAACCATAGACGATGGCTATCCTACTTTCATCCAGTGTAGTTAAAATATTATTGAGATCACTCGTTTTGTTTAAGAATGATGAATTAAAATGAAGTGGTATCTAAGGGGATGATTCCCGGATAGCAAGTATTCTATATGTTAATCCAGGCTATACACTATATGTATACCAAAATTCATCTTAAGCCGTTTAGCCGATTTTGCATGATTGGGAAACAAACATCCAAACATCTAAACTTTCGCATATTAGTGATAATTTTCACAATAATTATTATATTAAGTAGAGGTATGAATATTTTTAAAATATTCGGTTTAAATACAAGACCTACTTAAAGTGTTGATTATTGGTGCCATCCCATTAAGTAATTTCTGAGTCATAGAAAAAGCTAACATAATCTTGCACTGTACCTCTAGTTCAATATCAAATAACGTCAATAAAAATGCAACAGAAAATATTCGACGTAGAGATAAACTGACATAAACACGATCATTTCTTTCGTCACGGTCCCTGAAATTTTAGTTTATGTTCTGTCATTGATCTTTGCGCCAAAGAGTTCAGTAATGAGGGTTCCGAAGGGAAAAACTGGACAGAAGTATCATCGGCCATTGATTCGTCTTTGTAGTTTTTATTACGAAACTTCAAAGATTGATAAATAAAAATACACTGCAGTGCTTCATCAGCTTTATATGAGTTTTAACCTTTTTAGACTACATTATTGTATTTATTATTTACGTCCATTTTCATTTATAAATTGTCTAGATCTAGTATGTCGGTACACTGGGTGCAATTATAAATTGTCTAGATCTAGCGTCTGTACACTGGGTGCAATTATAAATGTCTAGATCTAGTGTGTCTGTACACTGGGTGCAATTATAAATTATCTAGATCTAGTGTGTCTGTACACTGGGTCCAATTATAAATTGTCTAGATCTAGTGTGTCTGTACACTGGGTGCAATTATAAATAGTCTAGATCTACTGTGTCTGTATACTGGGTGCAATTATAAATTATCTAGATCTAGTGTGTCTGTATACTGGGTGCAATTATAAATTATCTAGATCTAGTGTGTCTGTACACTGGGTGCAATTATAAATTGTCTAGATCTAGTGTGTCTGTACACTGGGTGCAATTATAAATAGTCTAGATCTAGTGTCTGTATACTGGGTGCAATTATAAATTATCTAGATCTAGTGTGTCTGTACACTGGGTGCAATTATAAATTGTCTAGATCTAGTGTGTCTGTATACTGGGTGCAATTATAAATTATCTAGATCTAGTGTATCTGTACACTGGGTGCAATTATAAATTATCTAGATCTAGTGTATCTGTACACTGGGTGCAATTATAAATTATCTAGATCTAGTGTATCTGTACATTGGGTGCAATTATAATTTGTCTAGATCTAGTGTGTCTGTACACTGGGTGCAATTATAAATAGTCTAGATCTAGTGTCTGTATACTGGGTGCAGTTATAAATTATCTAGATCTAGGGTGTCTGTACACTGGGTGCAATTATAAATTGTCTAGATCTAGTGTGTCTGTATACTGGGTGCAATTATAAGTTGTCTAGATCTAGTGTGTCTGTACACTGGGTGCAATTATAAATTATCTAGATCTAGTGTGTCTGTACACTGGGTGCAATTAAAAATTATCTAGATCTAGTGTGTCTGTACACTGGGTGCAATTATAAATAGTCTAGATCTAGTGTCTGTATACTGGGTGAAATTATAAATTATCTAGATCTAGTGTGTCTGTACACTGGGTGCAATTATAAATTGTCTAGATCTAGTGTGTCTGTATACTGGGTGCAATTATAAATTATCTAGATCTAGTGTATCTGTACACTGGGTGCAATTATAAATTATCTAGATCTAGTGTATCTGTAGACTGGGTGCAATTATAAATTATCTAGATCTAGTGTATCTGTACACTGGGTGCAATTATAAATTGTCTAGATCTAGTGTGTCTGTACACTGGGTGCAATTATAAATAGTCTAGATCTAGTGTCTATATACTGGGTGCAATTATAAATTATCTAGATCTAGTGTGTCTGTACACTGGGTGCAATTATAAATTGTCTAGATCTAGTGTGTCTGTATACTGGGTGCAATTATAAATTGTCTAGATCTAGTGTGTCTGTACACTGGGTGCAATTATAAATTATCTAGATCTAGTGTGTCTGTACACTGGGTGCAATTAAAAATTATCTAGATCTAGTGTATCTGTACACTGGGTGCAATTATAAATTGTCTAGATCTAGTGTGTCTGTACACTGGGTGCAATTATAAATAGTCTAGATCTAGTGTCTATATACTGGGTGCAATTATAAATTATCTAGATCTAGTGTGTCTGTACACTGGGTGCAATTATAAATTGTCTAGATCTAGTGTGTCTGTATACTGGGTGCAATTATAAATTGTCTAGATCTAGTGTGTCTGTACACTGGGTGCAATTATAAATTATCTAGATCTAGTGTGTCTGTACACTGGGTGCAATTAAAAATTATCTAGATCTAGTGTGTCTGTATACTGGGTGCAATTATAAATTGTCTAGATCTAGTGTGTCTGTATACTGGGTGCAATTATAAATTGTCTAGATCTAGCGTGTTTGTACACTGGGTGCAATTAAAAAATGTCAACATAACGTGATGATGAATTTATTTCCTATTTGAAATACTTAATTAATTTGCGAATTTTCCTTAAAAGCGATAAGCGAATTACGCACGTACACTCGCCATCAGATATATTGGAGCGGCCAAAGTGCTCACAAATATCTGAACACGTCTCTAATGCCTCGACAATAGAGACGTGTTCAGATATTTGTGAGCATTTTGGCCGCTCCAATATATTTGATGGCGACTGTACTGTATGGTTAGCGATATCCATAGCTGTGACAGTGTGTACAAAATGACAATGACCTGTCAAGGTATACGAGCTTTGAGAAATATAATAATGTTTTTCAGTCTATATAAGTATTTTCGTGTTAAATTAGTTAAATGTTTACTCTTTTACGTATGTGTTAAATAATAGATTAAATAAAAATGGCCAATATTTTTATGCTCGTGAGTTCCAGGGCATATTCAAAAATGAGCGTAAGTATATTTTTTTACTTAGTGTCAGTTATGTTATGTGACATCAAAATAAATATTCAGTTAGTATGAACATATACTTATTCTTTTCAATTGTATAAAACGACTACTACTTTTCACATAATTTGTATGCTCTAATTGTCGTTGACCACAGAGTATTTTTTTATAGTTACAATAGTTACAATAATTGGGTGCACTCAGTTTTAAGAATGCGTGCACTGCTCGCTCACTGCCCGATAATCCATACACACCGCCATTGCTTTACCTTAGCGAGCGAGCGAAGCGAACGAAGTTCTATGCAGCTTTAGCCGAATATTGTTTGTCTGTCCGTCTGTTCATCTCTACAGGTCGCATTTCTCAACCGATTTTCGTGAAATTTTGTGAGCCGTTTCGTTAGTTAAATAGTAACAATTTTTAGCGAAATAATAATAAATAATGAAACAGACTCGCGAGTTTTACACCACACAGAGCCACTAGATATATATATATATATATATATATATATATATATATATATATATATATATATATATATATATATATATTAACTGTTTAGTTTTACTCCTGCATTCCTGTCTGTAGTGTAGTTTTTCTTGTACATATTCTTTTTATTTCGTGTGCTTGTATGCCACTAGTCGTTATTAGAATTTAGTGCCCAACTTTGAAAGTCATGTGGGGAAAAAAAACTCAATAGATATAGTTAAATCAGAATCTGACCTCACTTGATTGGGGTAATTCGGTGGACGTAGATAGAGTTTTTAGGATTCAGAAGAAGTGTGTCAGAGTCATTTGCAATGCGTGGTTCGATGATAGCTGTGTCCCATTGTTTAAGAAACTGCACATTCTGCCTTTGCCTAGTTTATACCTCAGAGAAGTATGCGTATTTGTAAAGAAACACCAATACTACTTTAGCAAACGTGGGGAAAACTCGCAAAGGCAGACTAGACTTAAAGGGAAAAACCTGTACCTGAAACCACAATGTCACAAGGATGTTTACAAGCGGAACGCATTTAACATGTGTATTGCCATCTTCAACCGTCTGCCCGAGGAATTAAAGAAGTTAGAGGGTAACCTGTTCAAATCTAAGTTGAATAGCTGGCTGCTGGATAAATGTTTTTATAGTATAAGTTTATTTGTGGAGACATATAAGATTGTTTAATTATAGACCTAAAATTTAATTAACTATGATTATATGAATTATTTCTTCCTTTTGACATGTAATATAAATGTAAATAATAATATAAGTATAATGTAAATAATTATGTAAAATTAATTTTAGAGTGTATTGAATATTTGCACGCCTGAACCGGCTTAATACATGACACTATTCGTAATACTATGACATCCACTTGTACTGTATTTTATGCAAATAAATATTTGATTGATTGATTGATTGAGATCATGCCAATTCACTTAAGCAAAGCCCTCAGTTCGAAATGAGGTCGTCAGTGTCCTTTTCACCTTCACGGGCCAAGTGTACTACTAATTAGACGATGCTGTAACAATAAACATAATACGGGCATAACAATCAGCCTCAGCCGTATTGTGGCCTTTACGAAATCCGATTCCAGTCTGCTTGAGTTTTCATTAGGACCAGAGTATGACAATGGCTGCTATAAGCATTCGTATAAAGTGCGATTCGTCGTACACTCTAAACCTAATGTACAGTTTTACATACAAACATTCACGCCTTTATCCCTTGTCACGTTACGTGGACTTACAAACCTTTTTGGAAGCCCACGCAACAAGTATGAAAGCTAAATACAAATTACAAAAGAAAAGTTAGGGTCGAGGTTCTTTATTAAGAGAGTTTCTTGACAAGCAAACAGTAGTACCTAGTTACCAGGACACGTGGTGGTTAAATTAGGAAAGAGTTAAACGGAACCAGTGGGATCCCCAGGAAGTCGCGCCGTAGGATGTGAGGGTTCCGCAGGTAGAAATGACAGGCCGGAGGCGTGCGTAGCAGCGCGTGCGGGGAGTAAGCGTACGGACGTACCGTCAGGGTATAAGCCTCCGCCTGGTTGTCGACTGCCGCGCTACACGCGCCCCTACCGAGCGCCTGGCGGAGGCTTATACCCTGACGGTACGTCCGTACGCTTACTCCCCGCACGCGCTGCTACGCACGCCTCCGGCCTGTCATTTCTACCTGCGGAACCCTCACATCCTACGGCGCGACTTCCTGGGGATCCCACTGGTTCCGTTTAACTCTTTCCTAATTTAACCACCACGTGTCCTGGTAACTAGGTACTACTGTTTGCTTGTCAAGAAACTCTCTTAATAAAGAACCTCGACCCTAACTTTTCTTTTGTAATTTGTATTTAGCTTTCATACTTGTTGCGTGGGCTTCCAAAAAGGTTTGTAAGTCCACGTAACGTGACAGTTTTGGCGCCCAACGCAAGAGGCCTTATTTTTTGACAAGCTTATTTTTTTTCTAAATTTTAAAACTACAGACAACATACGTCACTAAAACCTCTTTATTTCGGCCTCATATTAACTAACTTCTACCTAAAATAGATATTTTTTTTAACTCAGTTACTATGGCACGTCCTATCAAATATGTTAACTTAAATAAGCCTGAACTCGAATACGAGGTTATAATTAGGTTAGAGGAACCAAGAGAAAATTTGGTAGCTTTAAAAAAACAGGCAGAAACACTGGGTCAATCGCAACCACCGACAGAGGTCTTGCAGTCAGTCATTCCTCCTGAAGAAGATCTCGAACAGGTTGAAACTTGTCTGAATTACTTTGAATCAAAGATCAACCAGTTACAATCCAAAGCTTCTCCATACGCGGGTAAAAGATTAGAATCATTTCAAAATCACTTATTTTTTCGACTTAGACGCATCGACTTAGACCATAACTCGCCTCTCACAGACAAACTTAACCGACTTTCGGAAAGATTCAAGGTTTTAGAGAACAAATATGAAGCTCTACTTTTTGAATCTGCGGAAACTACACCCTTAGCATCTCCTCACTGCCCTCCTCTTGGAACAACACCTGAAGCCCCTTTATCTTCTCACTTAGTTACAAACCAACACTGAGAACAGAGTATTCCCTGTCAAAATATTGCTCAAACGACGTCCTCTCCTAATATAATCCCAGAACTTAGAAAACTATCCTATAACGGCAACTCCTGCCCAAAATCTTTTCTCCAAAAAATTGAAGAGTTTGGTGTTTCCCGCAATCTGAAAAAGGAACGCCTTGCTGACTTAGTCTTTGAAATTTTCACTGATAAAGCCCTTCATTGGATTCGATTTCAGAAAAATCGTCAACCAGACCTCTCGTGGTGTGAAATCTCAAACCTACTTATTAGAGATTTCGGAAATACGGATTATGACTTCAAACTCTTGACTGCTATCAACGCTAGAACTCAAGGTGATTACGAGACTATCATCATTTATATCTCCATTATGCATGGTATGTTCTCTCGTCTCAACAAAAAAAAAAGTGAATCTGAGCAACTCTCAATTCTCCTCAGAAACATACGCCCCTGCTATTCAGTATTCGTGGCATTGAATAAAATTGATTCCATTGATTCTCTGATATCAGCCTGCCAAAATTACGAACATATTCTGGATAGAGACCGTAACTTTAAAGAACCTAAACCTGCTATTGATCAATTAGCATCTGAATTCAATTACAACCCTTCGACATCCTCATCTAAAACTTCCCTCCCTAGCCAGCCTAAAACCCAGTTCAATTCAGACTCAAGACCCCCTTTTAAGAATTATTTTTCTAAACAAGTAAATACCATCTCTGATAAATTTACCTCTAACCTCTTCTGTGTTCGATGTCGCGCAAACGGCCACTCTCTTCGAACTTGTCAGCAACCTCACTTCCCCATTTGCTTTAAATGCGGTCTGCGAGGCTTTAAAACCCCAGACTGTCCTGACTGTAATACCAAACACTATTCCTCTCCAAAAAAACTAACTTTGCACGACTCCGATAGCACCAATAACTCTAGCCCTTTTGACATAATTGACTGGCAAAATTGGCTTACTTATCTTCGTAATTTCTTCAATCTTTACAAGATTTCGTCAGTCCTTTATGAAGAAGAAAAGGATCATAATAGACCTTTTCTTAACTTTACTATCGACGGAATCCCTTTTTCCGGTTTGCTAGATAGTGGAAGTTCTTTAACTATATTAGGCAACAATTCTCACCTTGACCTTTTGAAAAAGGGTTATTCTTTATCGAAGTCGTGCCCACTTTCAGTCGCTACAGCTAATAACCACAAATTGCAATCATTAGGCTATATCGACTTACTCATGACTTTTAATAATCAAACTCATGTTATAAGAGCCTACGCGTTCCCTGAAATACACCCTTCAATCATCTTAGGTGTAGACTTTTGGAAAACTTTTAATCTTATACCCGAATTGCTTAAACCTACTATCTTTGACAATGTACAGTGTAATACCATTACATCTGACACTGGGAAGATCCTCACTTATGAAGCATTATCTACGGAACAGAAAGACATAGCTGCAGACATCATCGCCAGATTCAAGCAAATTTCCTTCGAAGAAAAAGGCGAACTTGGAAAGACTCATCTGATTTGCCATAAAATCGATACAGGGAACTCTCCACCTGTAAGACAACGCTGCTACCGGCTATCACCTGAAAAACAAAGAGCACTTATAAACGAAGTAGACAAGATGCTTGGATGGAAAGTGATTGAACCCTGCGAGAGCCCTTGGTTATCTCCGGTGATCATAACTCCTAAGAAGAATGGTGAATGGCGTTTCTGTGTTGACAGTAGAAAACTTAACTCTATCACTCGTCGTGATGCCTATAGCCTGCCACTAATGAACGAAATATTAGACCACTTGAGAGATGCTAAATATCTTTCAAGCATTGATATTGCGAAAGCTTTCTGGGAAGTCCCACTACACCCTCCAGGCAGGGACAAGACAGCTTTTTACGTCCCAGGTAGAGGAATGTACCGCTTTGTTGTCATGCCTTTTGGTCTAACCAATGCTCCAGCGACACAACAAAGACTAATGGACGCGCTTTTCACTCCGGAGTTTGAGCATAAAGTATTTTGCTACTTAGACGATATCGTCATCATCAGCAAGACCTTTGAAGAACATATTTCCCTTCTTATCAGAGTTCTTGAAAAACTAACATACGCAGGTTTGACGATTAACTACGAAAAAAGTCAATTCTTCAAAAAAGAACTAAAATACCTTGGTTTTATGGTCGATGAACAAGGCTTGAGAGCTGACCCTGACAAAGTTCGGGCAATTTTAGAATATCCTACGCCGACTACAAAAAAAGAGATAAGAAGATTTCACGGCAGCTGCAGTTGGTTTAGAAGATTTATCCCAAACTTCAGTACTATTGCAGCACCTCTTAATAAATTGGCAGCCTCGGGGAAGAACTCGCCAAAATTTGGCTGGACTGCCGAAGCCAACTCCGCCTTCCTAAAGATGAAGGAACTACTTGTGACGACTCCAATCCTTGCCTGCCCTAATTTTGATAAACCTTTTGCTGTTCACTGCGATGCCTCCAACGATGGAATCGGAGCGGTGCTCACACAAAAGCAAGATAATAGAGAAGTCGTAATAGCATACATGAGCAAAAGTTTCAATAAGCATGAACGGAACTACTCAACCACAGAACGGGAGACGTTAGCTGTCATTTCAGCTCTTGAGCACTGGAGATGCTACGTGGACAATGGAAAAGAATTTACTGTTTACACGGACCATGCTGCTCTAAAATGGTTCCTAAATCTATCTAATCCTTCAGGTAGACTAGCTAGATGGGCCCTCAGACTCTCAACATTCAACTGCGTTTTAAAACACAAGCGAGGAAAAGACAACGTTGTCCCCGATCTACTCTCTCGCTCGTTCGACAGGAATCCTGATCTTCATCAAACGGCACCAATTACTCAAGAAATTCAACGTATTAACGATGAAGACCACAACAGATTAATCTCGGACTGTCAAAACAATCCGGACAGTTACCCGAACTACTACTATAGAGACAACAAGCTATTCCGTCGTAGTTACGATCAAAACTCCATAACGGACGATTTTGCCTGGAAGGAAGTTCCTCTTCCTTCAACTAGAAAATCACTTATCGAAGAATTCCATGGCTCTCTGCCTAATCCACACTTGGGCATATTCAAGACTTACAAGAAATTAGCACTACAATACTACTGGACTGGCATGTTTAGAGATGTTGCTAAATACATATCAAAATGCGAAACTTGTTTAGCCTACAAACACTCTAACCACTCTCCTTATGGCATCATGGGTAAACCTAAAATTTGTTCTCGCCCGTTCCAATGCATATCGTTAGATCTCGTGGGTCCGTTACCGATGACTAGAAAAAGAAACCAATATATACTAGTTATAAATTGCTACTTTACTAAATACAGCATAATTTTCCCTTTAAAACGTGCAAGGGCTACTGATATTATCTTTCACCTAGAAAATTTTGTTTTTCTGGTTTTTGGAGTACCACAGACAATCATTATGGACAATGGACCTCAATTCCAGTCGCGTGAGTTCCATAACCTAATCAATAAATACAGAATACCTTTCGCGAACTTTAATCCTCTGTATTGCCCTCAAGTTAACCCCACAGAGAGGTACAATAAGACTCTTATCACGGCCTTAGCGTCTCTTGTTGGGGACGACCATAGATCTTGGGATAACCATCTTCCAATTATTCAGTCTGCTATGAATAATTCAGTGAACCTGGTAACCGGTTTTACACCCTCTTTCCTAGTTTTTGGACGCGAAACTATTCCTTGCGGCTCCATGTATTCACCATGCCAAAATCTTGAGGAAATAGTTTTTCTTCCTAGAGACATGTATGCTAATAACCTTGGCCTGCTATCATCTATTTACGATAAAGTTCAGGTTGCCTTGTACACAGCACATATAAAGAATAGCAATAGGTACGATCTTAGAAGGTCATTCAAAGAATTTAACATCGATGATATAGTTTGGAGGAAAAACTACGTCCTAAGTAACGCTGGCACTTACTTCAGTGCGAAACTGGCTCCAAAATACTTAAAATGCAGAGTTATTCAAAAACTCTCGCCCCTGGTGTATATGCTTGAAGATCCTAATGGTTCAAGAAACAAATGGCACATTAAGGATTTCAAAACATAGCATTTAGTTTAAGTTTATTTAATTTCACTTCATTACACATTATTTTACGTTCTTTTCTTTGCAGCTTTTCATTATGCTGACTTATTAGCGTGCGACTGTTCTGTAATGACTCACTTCTGCTTTTCTTTCTTAGCTCTGTAAATAAATAAAAAATTGTAGTAGCCTAGGACTACTGCACCCTCTTTAGTTCTAAACTAACTCCCCTCTACTAGTTGGCTCTAAACCAACTAGTCTAGAATTTCCTCGAGCGGATGACTAACTCGTTAAATAAGCCCTTAGGTTCTTCACATTTTCCCCTAGTTGGCGCTAGACCAACTAGGCCTGTATATAGTATTTCCTCGAGCGGATCGCCAACTCGTAAAATAAGCCGTGGGTTCGTCATTTTTCCCGTGGAGCGGCTGACTACTCCCTCAAAAAAAAAAAAAGCCTTAGGTCATGGTAAGGAGTTCCTTAGGAGTGTGCGTCATTGAATGTGAACCACATCCCCTTATTTTATCTGGAGATGAATGTATGTGTGATTTTTGAAAGAGACGCAAGGAAGATCTGGAGCTTCTTAGTTGTATATAATTTTCTTCATGTTATTAGCACCTCATCTCATTTATGCACTAATCACCACGCATAGCATATCTATATAACAAAAAAAAAACTTTTCATTAATTAGTACGAAAAAGTTTTTTTTTTCCTGGGTTTTTGGGGTAATGTAGCATTTACCTTTATCTGCGTTGCACCTGTAGGTCACATCAGTTAATGCAAGACCTTACTGGCAATTGCCATCTTACGTCTTTTTAGGTTTTCTTTACATCATTGATTCACTCTCTTGGTTCTTGTAACCCCAACTTCTAAGAAAGGGTATACTTCTGTACACTGCTTTTGATATCGTGATTACTTATATTATCGGTCTTTGTTTCATTTGAACCGTATTTAATCCTATATTTTCCCTATTCCTGAAATTCTTAAAAATAATAAATACGTTTGTTATTTTCTGTTGACAATCTGTCAACAACGTTGTGTTCTTCTAAATAGTCATTTTCACTACCATAAAGGTTAGGTTTTATACTTTTCGGCTAAGTCTGTATACTTTTAGGTACTTATGAAACTCTGGTAGCTTGTAATTTTTGAAATATGAAATTATAATATGTAATTCTAGAACATGGGATCCCTTGGGTATAAAAGCCGATACAGCCGCTGTATTAAATGAGTTTTACCTTCGACTTCCAAACAAGAAGTACAGAACAGATCCGTTGCGGGGTCACAGCCGGCCCCGCAACTCAAGAGGGTCCCTAAACCTACTCGTCGGTCGTCAGTTTTACTACGAATTGCGTCCCTGCTGGACGACTGCCTTTGCGGGGCTCCCCTACTGAGCACCTGCCTCCCGAAGCGCTACATCTGTACACCACCCTTCGGAACGGCCCAGCTGAGCTCCTCCCGAGCGTTTGGCTTGGAAGACTCCCTGCTGCACGCGTCCTACTACGCGCCGGCCACTGCTCACGCCCTACGGGACGTTCCTATCTGCTGCATGCGCCTTACTTCTCGCCTACTTACTGCTCACGCCCTACTACGCGCCTGGTTGTCGACTGCCGCGCTACACGCGCCCCTACCGAGCGCCTGGCGGAGGCTTATACCCTGACGGTACGTCCGTACGCTTACTCCTCGCACGCGCTGCTACGCACGCCTCCGGCCTGTCATTTCTACCTGCGGAACCCTCACATCCTACGGCGCGACTTCCTGGGGATCCCACTGGTTCCGTTTAACTCTTTCCTAATTTAACCACCACGTGTCCTGGTAACTAGGTACTACTGTTTGCTTGTCAAGAAACTCTCTTAATAAAGAACCTCGACCCTAACTTTTCTTTTGTAATTTGTATTTAGCTTTCATACTTGTTACGTGGGCTTCCAAAAAGGTTTGTAAGTCCACGTAACGTGACACCCTATAAGTATTTATACTTTAATTTTACTTTTTTATATTTATGCTATTGTAAAAACCTACCGTAAGACCCTAAAATATAAACAAAATAAACGAATAACTGTCATAGAATACCTAACACAACGCATTTATATTACCGTTAATAAGACAATTTGAGCGGTAAATGAAACCGAAGTCCATCAAGGGCAAATTGATGTGCTCACAGGTACCTCATTATAATGTGGCAAGTATTAACAGGATAGCGGCAGACGCCACTGCCCTGTTATGCCGTCCTAGGAACTAACGCAACACGTCGCAAATGGGTTCATTCGTAATTTGAAGCTCAATGTGACTGAATAAAGTCCAAACTCACATTGCCTCTGGTTGAGATGTACGCCCTTTTGATTAGAGGAGTGAATATTGGGACAGTGCGGTGGCTTCTGTTGTAATGCACTGTGCAAAAGGCAGTACTTAAGCCGCTAATGCAATAACACACAAGAATCAGTGAAGTGCCGGGCTGATATTCTGAACGTGCTCATTCGCCTCACCTGTGTGTTACCAGTGTACAATAGACCACTGATTACGCTTAGTTACTACAAATCGCGGCGTCAAGTATTAGGAGTAAGGCGAGGTTAAGGCCGCTGCCGTACCCAAATGAAATCTAAAATCGAGCCCATCCTCACGCCACCCGTCCCGCCCCTCGATACAATGACGATACAACAGCGCCACGTAAGAAGTGGCGACTTAAATGAACTAACAGGATACTGATTTGTAAAACGTAGTACTAAAGACCGAAAAAAAGCATAGTTGAACTTATAGATGGCGTTAAAGTTTAATTGGAACAATAAAATAAACCAAAGTGTAAATTAAATATTCATTTTAATAAAGTCAACTCTTATTTCAAAAACATTAAAAAAATTAAAAGGTAATTACGATAAATAATAACAAAAAATAATACTTCTGTAAGTAGGTACATACAGTTTATATTTAAATAAAATAACGGCAAGTTTTATATGATATCATTATTAGGTGTACCTCTGTAGGTATATCATCGATATTTATAAAAATCTAGTATTTTTAGGGTTCCGTAGGATCGTAAGATCATTTTGTTGTCCGTCTATTTGTTGGTTGAAATTACACAGTTAATATTTTACTTATTTACTATGTCCCTTGCAACGAAGTGTACCTTATGTCAGATAAATATTGAGTTTTGGTAGGTAAATAATTCTGATATATGATAAAAATGAGTTCTTTATCCCAGATTCCGAATATTTAATTTAATTTTATTATAAAGAAGATTCTGTTAATAATTCAACATAATGCTAAATCAAAGCTTTTAGCTTTTTGAAGCATAAATCCCAACAATCCGCATTAATATCGAAATCCCGGGATTGGCACTCATTATCGGAAATCAATCCCGGAATTGATAATGATCCGTTATTGCATGCCCTGCCCATGTTTCAATCTAAAAACAAATAATAAATCCCGGGATTCCGATATTTCGATATTAGTCTTTCTCAATACTGATATTGAAATACCGGGAAAACCATACGCATGTTTAACTTCATCATCATTATCATCATCATATCAACCGAAAGACGTTCGCTGCTGGACCCTTCCCCCAAAGAGTACGAAAGTGACCGGCCCTGCGCTACCCGCATCCAGCGGACTCCCGCGACCTTTACCAGGTCATGAGTCCAGCTTGTGGCCTAAACACTAATAACACACTTCACGCGCCGCGTATTCCGGTACGTGGTCGTCAAGGACCTTTCCGCCCCAATGGCAATCGGTTCTACGTGCTATGTGCGCGCGCGCGACTTCCTCCGCCGCCTCCTCGAAGTCACGACGTCATCGCTATGCTGACGTCGTTGCCGGACAGCCTGTCGCAGCCAACCGGAGAGAAAGCACCTTCAAGAGTGCGTGAACATCGGAGTCCTCCAAAAGAGAAGGCCCGATGTGGATGTGGGTTTCACGTCGGTGTCAAGAAAGCGCAAGCCGCGAAAGACAGCTGGTTGGTTCTGGTCTGCGGGTTGCCACACCTAGTAAGGCACAGCGCCTTACTAGGTGTGGCAACCCGCAGACTCGTCGCGCCACCTGAGCCCTCGCCCCTGGCCCCTCGCTGAGGGTTTTCCAGCTGCGGTCGCGCCACTACGTACACTTCAGCTCGTTTATGGTGCGCGTAACTTCTGACTTCTGGCCGAAGGGTGTCGTGTTTCGGCGGTTCCGGGGCAACCTACCCAATTCTACAACGATCAATCGATCGTAGTTTTGTAAAAAAATACTAACTGCGACAATTCTTCGACCAACTGTTTTGTCAGGAACCTCTTTTTCCGCTTCGAACGATATTTGTAACTGAAAATATATTGGATGTGTTAGTTTACAATTTGTCATGTACATACATATAAAGCACCGGAGGTAAGGAACCAACGAGATAAATAGAATAGACTATAAAAATCCTGTGATAAATCAATTTACGACGCAACTCTAGCACACGAAGTTAAAACAATGTTATTCTAGCTAGGTAGTCAATGCAAAGGATAATATTGATATCTGCATACTATCAATAAGCATAATTAGCATGAATCACCTACTTCATGGATACCTTCTTCCTCTAATAGACTAGGAACCTGATAAGTGTCATCCATCTGTGCGATGCATGGGTTCAAGATGTTTGAGCTGGTCGCCTCACTGTTAAAACCGATATTAAATAAATGGATTCACTCATTAATCTATTGCTATTTATTTAATCTATTTACAAACATGGACCCATGGAATGCAGCATTAAACTTCAGAGGAAAGAACAACTAAACACGGAAAAGACAAGTAGACGATATCTTTGAAACAATTGGAAAAGGAACACAATCTTTCCAAAAAGTCATGCGGGTCACTTATTATTGACACTGGATTATCTTTTCTAAAATGAGAAATTGAAAATGGAAATAATTGCCCAAGGTGATCAGTTTTATTTTATTGTTGAAATAGAAAACTGCTCAACACTCTCAAGAAAAGGAAATCCTACATAAAATAACTATTAGTTCATAGAAAAAATACCTAAAAAATTACGAAAATACGGATATCACGTCCCGGGATTTTCATTTCTGGGACTTACTCAGGCAACCCTATTGCATTTTATCAGTGTATATTTACTTTCATAACAATACATACACTACTAGTAGGGTATAATAATATATAAACCTCCTATCAGTTCATAAAAAATAACGAAAGTATGGATAAAAGGTAAGTCCCGGGATTTTATTTCCGGGACTTACTCAGGCAACCCTATTGCATTTTATCAGTGTACATTTACCTCTTCAATAATCTTGGTTAATATCAAAGGACTGGATGGGGGCCTTTATTCCTTATAATGTATCCCGTACGATATTATTGACGACATTTTATTTAGTTTTTGGCGATCATTTACTAAGTAGGTGTACATTTACTAAGTAGCAATTTAAGAAAATAAGTAGGTACAAAATATGTCCAAATATTTGAGAAGTTCAATTCGAAGTTCGAAGCATAAAGAAATAAGCATCTGCGCCGATGGAAAATCATTAGGTTTTGGCATTAGGTAGTTGCTCCCATACAAACATTTTTTCTTCTCCAGAAACTGGTTCGAATGACATCATAAAAAAAATTATTCATCATCTCTGGTAAAGGTTGCTGGAGTCCGCTGGATGCAGGTGGCGCAGGACTTTGGCACTCTTTGGGGGAGCCTATGTCCAGCAGTGGACGTCTTTCGGCTGATATGATGATGATGATGATGATGATCCCTATTATGCAGGTATCACAACTATTATCACTTAATAATAATTCATCTGGAATTCGGATTTTTGAAATTTTATAAAATTACCTAACCTATGCAAAAACGCAAAATGTTTTTTTGTTTACATGTTTATCATATGCCAATGTCGTAAAAAAAACAGGGTAAACTTTTCTGTCTTTATAATGATGTAGGCACGTACCTACCCAAACTTTTACTTTGAGTATTGTATTTATGATGAAATGTGGGCAAAAGCAACTTAAAACTTCTCCCTTAAGCTTTTTCGTGTAATTACTGTAATTACACACAAAAAACACAAAGTGTAGCATTGAATAAGTACGAATAATTTAAGTAGGTAACTGCATAATTTTCAGTGTTTTGATAAATTCATTTCAATGAGCGAGTGCAGCGAGTACCTAGCGAACGAAGTTACCTGTTTCAGGTTGGGCAACAAGTATTTGGTATGTTCCGAGTCTGTCCAGCTGTGTTACTCAGTGTCACTCTACAGGTGGTATGTTCCGCTTCTGTCCAGCTGTGTTACTCAGTGTTACTCTACAGGTGGTAAGAATAAGAATAAGAAAAATGTATTCACTTAAACAACCCTTGTTTTACAGTATTTTGTTCTGCCAAACTGCAGGACAGTTTGTTGGCAGAGACCCTCCCTTACAAAAAATTGATGGGTAGGCTTAGCTATTAGCTAGTTACTTTCCGGTGGTATGTTCCGCGTCTGTCCAGCTGTGTTACTCAGTGTTACTCTACAGGTGGTATGTTCCGCGTCCGTCCAGCTGTGTTACTCAGTGTTACTCTACAGGTGGTATGTTCCGCGTCCGTCCAGCTGTGTTACTCAGTGTCACTACAGGTGGTATGTTCCGCTTCTGTCCAGCTGTGTTACTCAGTGTTCCTCTACAGGTGGTAAGAATAAGAATAAGAAAAATGTATTCACTTAAACAACCCTTGTTTTACAGTATTTTGTTCTGCCAAACTGCAGGACAGTTTGTTGGCAGAGGGACTCCCTTACAAAAAATAGATGGGTAGGCTTAGCTATTAGCTAGTTACTTTCCGGTGGTATGTTCCGCGTCTGTCCAGCTGTGTTACTCAGTGTTACTCTACAGGTGGTATGTTCCGCGTCCGTCCAGCTGTGTTACTCAGTGTTACTCTACAGGTGGTATGTTCCGCGTCCGTCCAGCTGTGTTACTCAGTGTTACTCTACAGGTGGTATGTTCCGCGTCCGTCCAGCTGTGTTACTCAGTGTTACTCTACAGGTGGTATGTTCCGCGTCCGTCCAGCTGTGTTACTCAGTGTTACTCTACAGGTGGTATGTTCCGCGTCCGTCCAGCTGTGTTACTCAGTGTTACTCTACAGGTGGTATGTTCCGCGTCTGTCCAGCTGTGTTATAGATAAATTAACGAGAGCATGGAATTGTAGTACTCGTATTATATGTTTACAGGCATTCTATATTTGAATTTTCTATTTTCTCGTACCACTACAAATGCAATTCCATGTTCTCGATAATTCATCTATACTAAGTTACTCTACAGGTGGTATGTTCCGCGTCTGTCCAGCTGTGTTAAGGTGCGACCACACCGCTGCTCAAAATACGCTAACGCACCGTAAAACGCAGCAAAATGTATGAAGAATACGTGACGCATACGACACTTCAACGCGTATACGCAGCGTTAAGCACCGGTGTGGTCGCTCCCTTACTCAGTATTATTGTACAGGTCGCATTTCTCAACCTCTCAAAGTTTGTGAGCAGGCACAATCATTATCAGTGATCGTAACTTTTGTAGCATTTTTATTGCAGCGTACTGTTGTTAACGGAATTGGTATAAAGAATTTCAATCCTAATGCTTAATATTAACCTTATGACGATTTAGTTTTCATAATATAAAAAAGTTGAAAAAAGCAGGCACGCGGGTTCAACAGCTCACAGAGCCACTAGTATTATATCGATCTAAGGTTACGTTACTGTGATTGAAATGACACAAAAAGAGAAGCAAGAGAGAATTCAATGTAGTTTGGAAAATGGATTTCCCAAAAACATAATCGCTAGAACTATTGATTCTAATAAAAAAGTGATGGGTTCCTACTGTTAAACATACTGTTATATTGTGATGGACGCCGTTCATTATGGTTTTATGGTTTCTTACCCCAAAAGAAAAAAACGGAACCCTTATAAAATCACTTTGATGACTATCTGTCTGTCAAGACTCTTTATTTCGAGAACGCGTGGAGGTATTAAGTTGAAATTAAAACTCATACTCAGGTCTACCAATACTCTAGTCCCTTGAATAATGTAAAAATATTAAACTTCTAATACTTATACGACGCTCAAGGGAATCAAAATGTATAGGGTACTTTCCGTTGACCTACAAGTATGAAATTTGGCAAGTAATATCTTCTTATACGACAAGTACAGGAAAAAAACGGAAAACTGAAAACTATACATTTGTATTTTGTACGGAACCTTCGGTGCGCGACGCCGACTCGCACTTGTCCGGTTTTTTCAAATCAAAGAGGTTATTCCGGGTACTTTTAGCACTCAAACCTAATGACCGAAAATCTATTATACACGGTCGACATGTTTTCACATTGTTCGTCAAAATTTATAAAGTTATGGAGTTTTAGAATTTGATACAGCAATTTCTCGTTAAGAGTTGGCCTTTGTTTCATATTGTTCGGACTGTAGGGTACGAGTAGATATCTACCCTGGGTGATTCTCAAAAAAATGTAACGGGCGTTTCAAGCGTCATCCTGTCCGCCCCCCATACTTATCGTAATTGGGGTGTTTTGTAGCCAACTGAGTTTAATCTTACAAAATCAGAATTGGTACTCGATACCGATGGAAACCTGGCTACTTACGTATATTTTTATGTGATTTATGTTTTAGTTATCACAATATTACAAAGAAAAAGTTAATACCAATCTACCTATTCTATATGGCACCTTAAGCTGTGTAAAATTTGTACCGTTGTCCATTGTCCACGGCATGGTGATCAATTCTTTTATTATTCTTCCATATAATTAAACGTAAGGGCTGACAGCTATTTTAGCCAAAGGATCAGTACGGCTACCATGAGTTTGACATTGTCATTTTTCGTTAACGAGAATCGAGTTTTCTATCTGTGCAACTCTATTGCACTTTGACAGTACGAGCGGGATGCACAGATAGAAAACTCGATACTCGTTAGCGTAAGCCGTCATTGTTCAACGCATGGTAAGCGTATAGGTTAATATACCCATAGAGGTAACTCAGGTATTGCTGGCAGCCTACTAGGTGTCATAGCCAATGACGGGGATCTACGGGGTGACTACTTCTTATAGGTTTAGCGTATAATGTAGGTTTACATTAGTTTTGTTGTACCTTCTTAGTTCTCTGTTTCTTGCTGTTCGTGTTGACTTCCTATTGTTGAACTTTTATTGGGATAATATTAAACTGTATTTGTATAATAAAATTAATCTTCGTAAGTTCAGCCGTTTTTGCGTGATTTTAGGAGCAAATATCCAAACTTTCGCATTTATAATATTAGTAGGATGTATTGGTAGTCTAGTAAGTGGTTCGAATCCCAGCCCGTTCCAATGAGTTTTTCGGAACTTATGTACGGAATATCATTTTTTTTTTTTTTTTTTTTATTCATTTATATTTATCGTTGCTGTTCGGTGTAGGAAAAACAACGCGAGGAAACCCGCATACATCTGCGAAGATATTCAAAGGTGTATATGAAGTCCCCAACCCACACAACGCCAGCGTGGGGACTGCCCGAACCCTCTCATCCATAAATATGTTTTATTTAAATGCATTTTCATATTTCAAATGTAGAACAGCATTTACACATTTGCTATTGTTGTTTTACGATCCATTTGAAAACAAAACATTTTTTTCCTATTATAGTTGATTCATTTGTCAATTTTCCCAGTATGGAGCGTGCCTAGTGGATATGACGAGGTTCATTATTTTTAATAAGTACCAATTATTTACTTTATTATAAAGATACACAGCAGAAATAGCAGAATATCATGACCACATTTCCTGAATCAGAAACCCCCTAGTAACAAGCCGAAAAGCCGATTAAGTAAATTATTTATTAATTTCACCAAATGAACGTAAAACGTGCAATTCAATTATTCATGATAAATGCGTACGAGTAAATATTTTATCCCACTATTTGCAAATTGGTATAGACAACGTATCTATCTATCTATCTACCTCTTTTTCATATTACATCATTGATCAAAACCCTGGAAATATGACCTGCAAAAGTGGTCTGAACAATAGTTTTACGTCCTCCAACCAGATGCTACAGTTTGATAAAGGGTGTTCCTGGTTCCTGGAAGTACGATGTTTCGGAAAGGCTTGTTATCGACAATGCAGTTGCATGCATTGTCTAGGCACTTGAGTCAGAATGCGACCGCTGAACGAGATGCAGACGTACTTACCAGTGATGTAAAAGATTTGTGGTGGTGTACAGGAAAGAGCGAAATTATTTTGAACAATACCTTAAGGGGGCCTCGCTAAGGCGTTGTAAGAAGGAACTGATTGAAAGATTTAGTGGCCGGGAGAGATGGCGCCGATAGCTCAGTTGGTTAGTAGCGACGGGCCATGAATGCCTGTGGTCGCCGGTTCGAATCTGGCTCGGAGCATTAAATTTTTCCTTTAAATCAAATTTATACCTTAAGATGGCTTGATTTTAATAAAAGTATTTTGAAACTGTTAATAAAATGGTTTAATTGGAACCGAATCAGTTTTGCAACATAGGTCTACAAAAGATATGTCTTGCAAAATAATGTTTTAGCACAAACAGTTGCATGCGTAATCGATGGATTCTAATTTTATTATTACTCCAAAAGAAAGAAAGCAAAAAAATGACAAAAATCATATTCCCATTCCCGTTTTGTGGAAAAGGGACAGAGTATATACCTGTTAAAGCTTTGGACTCTTTTAATTTATTGATTATTTATTGTCTTGTGTTACATTTGCTCTATGTGACTATATTTATAATCCTTTTTCGAGAAAATTCACCATACCTGTTGTTTGCAGTATATCACTAGCCCGATGAATTTTACAAGAAAGGAACAGTTAACTTATTGGCGACCGGTTTAGCCTAGTTAGTACGAAGCTAGAGGTCCTGGGTTCGAATCCCGACAAGGGCATTTATTTGTATAATGAGCACATACGTTGTTAAGCTGACAGTGAAATTTGCAATATTTTGTGAAACGTCAAAAATGCTTGGTGTGTGTAGTAGTCAATGTAGGTATTTAAAAATAATTGACGTTTTATATAAATTTTGTTAGCTTAACAAATATTTACTTTTACTGTTGTCAAAACATAAAGACATGTTAAGAGCATCTATAAGCTTACGTAACAACTAGAAAATACATACCGCCGAGCATATAGGCGGACAGAAGAGCACCCAAGTCTAACAATTAACAAAAGGCTTCACGATGAAAGCCTATCAGACATCCGACATGCACAACTGCCATTGGACTGGAATCCGGCCCTTGAAATGTATTGTACGCTCTGACGACTGATTACGAGTACTTTTGTTTAGGTACTTAATAGTAGGGACTAGCGTGGCATGTACGTTTTATATTTTTGTGACAATTTCGTAAAGAATACGTTTAAATAAGCATGTTTTGCTAGAAACTATTTTCTCTGAAATTAAAAATGGCCAAGATATTGGACCTCTAACGTAGGTCTGTGTAGGTACGACGACGAGCGAAGCAACGAGGAGTGTTACGTTCAATATAAATACAGGAAGGTCAGTTGACTGTGTTGGCGTTTGTACCAGCACCTTATGGGAGAATACCTACCAGAGATGTGCAAAGAAGTCCTTTCATATATTCTATATTGAAATCCAGGTGTAAAATATATGCAAACGCAGCTTGCACTAGCTCTGGGGGATATTCATCCTAACTACCTGGCTGCCTTCCTACTATCATTCATTACACTGTGACGAGACCGGAAAATTCAGTTGCCAGAGTTATTAGTTAATGTACTGTTCACCTTATTTCCGAACGCAATATGCAAGTATGAGTTAATAGTATAATAAAGGTCAGACTAAAACGGATCCCCTTTGCCTCTAAAAATATATCTTTTGTTCCCGGCAACCATGCGCGCGTAAGGTTAGACGAACTGTAGAATTTTAATTTTTAAAAATAGCGTCGTTTTACTTGCGTATGCTTAAAACAACAATCTTAACAAAGTACCCATATCATTATTATTGTAGGCGACTGTACTTAAAAAGAACGAATTATTACAAAACAAATCAATTTAAACAAAGCTCTTCACCATCAGTTAGAAATAAAAATATAAACCTTTAATACTATATGAATACTTACACTAAAAGATATGAAAATAAAAGAATAGTCATCACTTTAATTCCATAATAAATTTGATCAGCGCCACAAATACGATTTAAATTGATGACAGTGGCCTTTGGTTGAACGGTTTGTATTGGGGCAAGGGTCACCATAGCTACCACCCCTCGACCGTAAAATGGTGTAAGTGTCTGGAGGAGTATAAGATATTTGGAGCTTTCGTATTCGTGGGCAGCGCCTAAGGTAACGTGTTAAGCCTAAGACAAACTAAAGAGGCAAGGACGAGGTAGACGCGGCGAACTTTAATTAATAAATAGATTGTCTATTTCTAATATTCTTCAAGGGATACTAAACCCTCGGGCAAATATAATAGAATTACACCCAACGATTTATATTGAAAGCGCCCAACGACTTATTGCGACATCCTGAAAATCCATACTATAGACTGGTGAAACAACTTTTGTAAATGGATGGGTAGTTCCTGAGATTATCCCTCACATACAAACTTATCCCTTATCTTACGTCCCACAAAATTTACCTCTTTATTATATTACTATATATAGCACATGAAGCTTTCCTGCCTTCACGATCCTGGAATTCTCGCCATATATAAAGTCTTGCATATGCGGCGGTGCGTCGGCATTTTGCTAATCTGGCATTCTGATAAACCGGCATTCTGTTAAGCTGGCATTCTGCTAATCTGGCAATCTGCTAATCCGACAATCTGCCCGACATTCTATTAATCAGGCATTCTGCTGATCTGACATTTAGCTTATCTGGGCCCCTGATAATCCGACATTCTGGTAATCTGACATTCTGCTGATTTGTCACAGCTAATTTGGCCCCCAGATAATCCGGGACTCTGATTATCTGATATTCTGTTAAATTGTAATTTTTCTTATCTGTCTGCCTTCGGCGCGTCCTCGTTTTTCTTCTCTCCAATGTGTATCCCGCCATATTGGTCAACGTTTACGTTGCAATGTTTGGTGACAACTGCCGCAAAAGTCATCGACGAAATTATCGTGTCAATAAAAATGTTTTTACTGCCACGCTTTCGGAGTTTTATTTCGTTTATGTGGAAAGAACACTTTTGTTGCAATTGGAGTGATGAGCCAGTTAATGGTTTTTGGTTAATCGTTTTTTTAACAACGCTCATTACGTTGAAACGTCAGATAGGATCGAAGGGTAAAACACGTATTTATTGGCACCCTTCAACTGATCGTCTATCTGACTCGACGTATCAGTGTGATCTTGGTTTGATATTTCGAGAGGCAGATAGGCCTCCTGATCTTGGTATTCAATTTATGTGTACATAATTATATTTCCTGTGGTGTTGAAATTGAGCTGAAAGTGGTAATAATTGTAAAGGTGCCACCATTAGCTATGTATACCCCACGTGGGGATTCCTGCATAAAACAGTCCACTACTAAGTTGAATAAACAAATCTTACTGTTCGGAAACTCGGTCCCGAAGGATGTTAGTGACGACGGTAAATTTCTTACAGGGCTTAGACAAGGGACTTGGAGAAGTTTTTACGGATTAAAAATGAAAGTTACCTACTCCTGTCTAACGATTTCCTCTAGACGTATCGTGAAAATTTTCCTGTTTGATGAATCGATTAACTTGTATAATCGTATAAATGAAATTGTAAAGAACATATTTTTTATGGTTTCCACGATTATTACTCATTGATCGACGGAACCAAGCCAACGAAGTTCCCCGTTTTAGCTGGGGCCGAAATTCTTTCGTATGCCAGGATGTACAGATGACCGGTTATTTCCCTCTACAGGTCGCATTTCCCAACCGGTTCTCGTGAAATCTTGTGAGCAGTTTCAATTATTAAATAGTTTTTTGACAACTCAGTATTTCGAGATAAAAAAGACAAGCTTGTGAGTTCTACAGCTCATAGAGCCACCAGTTAGATAAAACTACTAAAGTAAACTAATTTTATCGCGTATACCTATTATGGATAAATTACATCCCGACGTTTCGAGCCCTTTCCAGTGCTGGTAGCAAGCGAGTAGACCCTAAGAGGGACGAGGGTAGACTTCTTAAAATGTATGAATCTTGTACTAATGTATTCCTGTGCTATGCAGTTTTAAAATATCATCAGCTCTTTATTATATCATCGGGAGTCCGTCACACCCAACCAGACCGGACGCGTAAAAGCATTTCCACACGATAAAAATATAGGAGTCTAATTGGGTTGAAATGTGTTGTGGGTGACGAGCTAGCAATATCATCTTTTCTTCATTTTTAGGGTTCCGTAGTCAATAAGAAACCCTTATAGTTTCGCCATATCCGTCTGTTTGTCTGTGTGTCCGTCTTCGGCTTATCTCAGTAACCATTACTACCAGAAAACTGTGATTCGGCATGGGTATATAAATCAATCACACCGAAAAAACAGTATAATAAAATGTTGATAAAAATTTTTTTTTAGGTTACCTCCCCTACACCTAAAGCGGGGATGTATTTTTTTCTCGTTAAACCCATGGTGTGGGGTATTGTTGGATAGCTCGTTCAAAAGTATTATGGATTTCCTGAAAACCATTTTTCAAATTAGTAATTCGTTTGTGAAATATTGGGGTTTAAAACCCTAATTTTTGTTCGAGTCATGTGCCCCCCCAATAAGCTTGTTGGCTTGTTTTATAGGACGTCGATATATTTAATAGATATAAATACATAGAAAACATCCAAGACTCAGAAACATATGTATACTTATTATACAAATATTGTCCTTACCGAGGATTTGTACCCAGGACCTTCAGCTTCGTAGGCAGCCAATAGGCTAACCGGGCTAACCGGTCGGCTATAAGCAGTAATAAGGTCTCTGTCTATTTTTTTTTCTTCATACTTTTTTGAAGATTCCTCCACTCTGTACGCATTAGTCCTTTTGTGAATACAAGCGTGTTTTTATGTAAAAAAAAGACTTGTACAATTTTACAAAGATTCGGATATTTGAATGAGTGTAAGTAGATTTCATTCAAAGAATGTTTTTTGGATTTTGTATTATTTTTATTGTCTGAGAAGTTTAAGTAAAACATTATGACAGTTCAGGCACTATATATGCTATCATGTTGACAAGTACCTATTGCAAAAAACTAGATTACTACATTGGTTAAAATGGGGTAAAAAATATTTTTAATAACAACTTCTATTTTAAGTGATTGTCTTCGGTTATAGATTCTTTTACAAGATATAAGAAAAGTATTTTTAGTATTTTTCTTTTATATGAGGACAATTCATCTTTGAACTTAGAAAATGGGTATATTATCGTAAAGAGGAGAAGACTCTTCTCTAAATGCAAAAGTTACCTATTTCAAAAATACAAGCGAATATGAACTTTCGAGCCGCGGCGTACACCGTACAACTTTTAATCACAAAACGAGCTTCTTCGAACAAAATAAACAATGTACTTTCAGGGCTGTTATTCTTTACGCGCGTATTCGACTCTCCGCCTCTCCGCACCCGTCATGCCCAACGAAACTAGACCTTCGCTTAGTTATAAGTACTACGCATCGCGGTGTCAAGATATATTTGTGTTTGAGCGTTGAGGTGAGCTTAAAACAAGTTACAGAATAGCGGGGCTGAACACTTTGAGATGGGGCTTGACTATATTATTTATACGTGTGAGTCTATTTTCCACTCACGTATTATTACTTCTTCTTCTGAAGTTTACTCTTCGGTACATTGGCTATTTTATGTATGGGGCTTTTATATTTGTTTTATGAAAATGTTTTATTTATGGAACTTTCTGACTGAAGAAAAAGATAGATGCCTCTAATATGAATTCGGATCATAAAATGGTGTCATGTATTTATTTTTTGAATAAGGAACAATGATTTATGTATTTGCTTGAATTTCTTATAGTCCAATGTCAAAAATGTGAAAAAGTCTTTACGTTTTGATACGGTCTGACTAACCCCATAAATTTGGTCCTACTAACCCCATAACTAACCCTTTATAGTAAGTTCAATAGGCTTTGTGTTATGGTTAGATAGATGACGCCATATTAACAGGACGTATGTATGTCCTGTTAACCCTTTATTTCGCAAATATAATCTATATCTTTAAATACACGTCAGATAATAGGGGAGTAGATTCAAAATTTAATATTTCTTAACAAGAAAGAAGACAAAAAAATATGCCTAATGACGAAAACCTCATTAAAATATCTCAAAAAACTACGAAGCTACTACCTTTTAAATGTTGCTTCATAGAGAGAGAAAACGCGAGGAGATCGTGACGTCACGATTCATGATCCTCGGTTCGGTTCCTTTTGCGGAAAAGGGACAGAACATGCTGCCTCTTAAAGCTTTGGACAGTTATAACTTTGTGATTATTTAACCTCTTGCGTTGCTTTTCTCTCCATTTGACTACATGCTGAATCCATTTTAAAGAAAATACATCATTATTGATTTTTTATTTTGAGTCTTCCCTATTATTGATCCGGCTGTTATCTTCTATGGAGTAATTATACATGTCGCTACGCTCTCTTTGACTGAAATACAATGATTTGTGAATTCATTGGTAGGAATACGATTGAAGGTTGATTAGAAAGCGCATGAATGGTGAATACTGTTTCAGATTTAACATGCGCATCCTAAATTCAAAACATGCTGGATCATAATACGCTACCATTTAAGTCAACATGCAAACCCTGTATTCTGTAGTCAAGTTTAACCCCCCCCCCCCCTTCTTTTTTGGAATCGGTAAAAATGCCCGTACAGTTCATATTCGCTTATATTTTTGAAATAGGTAACTTTTGCATTTAGAGAAGAGTCTTCTCCTCTTTACGATAATATACCCATTTTCTAAGTTCAAAGATGAATTGTCCTCATATAAAAGAAAAATACTGAAAATACTTTTCTTATATCTTGTAAAAGAATCTATAACCGAAGACAATCACTTAAAATATGAGTTGTTATTAAAAATATTTTTTACCCCATTTTAACCAATTTAGTAATCTAGTTTTTTGGTACTTGTCAACATTATAAGTGCCTGAACTGTCATAATGTTTTATTTTCCTGGTTTGTCCTCTACCAGTTTAGTTGTAAGCTACAACTAAACTGTACTTGCGCCATTAGCGCATATGGACCCGATTCTACGTGCACATGGCTTAACTAGCCTAACACTAAATTGTCTAATTTTTAGACATAATTTAGGCGGCAGATTAAAAAAGACATATTCAGAATAGCATTTAGGCAGCTGTGTAAGTTGTATAGACCGCCTAAAATAAGAAACGTCAGATTCAAATTAGCGCTGTCATTTGATTATGACAGCTGCTCATTATATAAATAGCGTAAACACTTTCAGGCAACCGCTGTTTCAATCGGCTGCCAAGCATCAAAAAAATCTTCTTTTTATTTTTATTTATTCGCCCCAGGCCAAGTTAGCTCAGTCAGTTCGGGTTGCACAGAGCAGTTCCATAACACTTTGGGAGCTCAAATACCGCGAGCCATCCGATTGCCTCTTGGACACTGCAACTACTCGTCATTGCTCTGAATATAAGAACAAACAATGGATTATACGGGCGGTCCTCAGACAGTTAACAAGTGAGAATTATACTCGTAACTATGTCAGAGTAGGGAAAAGTCAGACAGTGAGTGGACGGCACAGACCTTTACAGGTCTGTGGTGGACGGATATTGAATGGAAATAGAATTGCATGGCATTTAGTTCTTTGGAAAATGGACATAAAGTTCGAGGTTTATTCAAGTGTTTTGCTAATTTTTCTTAAAATGTAGGTTATTCTTTGAAATCAAACATATAGCAAATTCATATGAGATTTCGTCTGGTTTGGCTATAGTTCAATACTTGAATACACATGAATTAGAGCATGAATTCTCTAAAATGCCATCACTATCGCTCACGTATTATACACCTGCTTCACATTTTAGTTCATTGTTAACTTGAATGTGACCTTATTGTAAAAAGCAAGAGGTGCTTTTGCCTTTAAACAACTACCTAGTACGAGCTTGTAGAATTAGGCGGCCAAAATCAATTCGATGCAAATAGGACTCCACTTCAATATCGAGCGAACGAATTTGCAAATCAAAATTTGGATAATGGGGACTGACGATTTTCATCCAAAATTCTTTCACGTGGTAATTTAAACTTATATTGCATTAGTTGTTATGACTTCTTTTTCAGTTCAACTTAAATTATATGCAAAGCTAGGAAAAAGGCTTACTTAACACCCTATTGTAGAAATCTTCTTTTATAGTTTTTCAAATTTAATATATAAAAAGGCACAATAATAAATATATTTTTCTCAATTATGCTCGGAACTGCCTAAGCCTAGCCGCGGCAGTCAATAGTAAACTTGTCATTAGCTGTCAAATTTACTATTGACCGCCACCGCAGGCCGCGCCAGTGTGTAAGAGGCTGGCTTTACTGTAGCAAAAATAGTACGTGAAGCTCCTCGTTACTGTCGAGCGCAAATTTAAAAAGTTTAAAATCATTACTGTACAGTTTAGGCGGCCAGGAAAATGTATGAAATTCCATTACTGTATACTTTTTTAGCTTTTAACCATATGTTTTGACTAAGACAAATTACTTCAAACAGCCAAATGCTCTTTCGACGTTTAAAGGCCTAGCAATTTGTCACAACAACTCGCTATAGTTAGACTGGTTAGTAACATGGCTGTCTCTTTCTAACTATTGCAAGTTGGTGTGACACATTGCGCCCGTTTGTAGTGTGGTTAAAGTTTTCCCGGGTTGTCTTTTTTATGTGTATATGTGTTTTAGTGACGTTGTAAAAAAAACTCAAATAGCTATAAATTAAGAAATAACAATATTGACGAAATATAATTCATAACGAACTAAAATGCGTTTAAATTTCAATCCCGTTTAATCTTCAATAATTATAATTGCATAACACATTTAATTGTATGTCTGGCAAAAAATAGTAGAAAAGAATAGGGGCGCCTTATGAGTCATATGGCAACACGAATAGTAACGACCTAGAGATTTTGATACTTCACTTTTTACTAGGATATTATTTGAATTTGGTTCCTAATTTAGAGAAAGGACATACAAGTACATATTGGTATAGACGTACAAACTCACAAACATTACCTCTATATAATATTTATATAGACAGCATGCTAGTAATTAAAATACAGGTTTTGTTAACTTTTAATAAAATTTAAAAACCACAATATAAAGTTTCTTGTTCCGCCAAATATTGCACTTTGGTTACAGTTACACTTACTTAAAACACTTGAAATTCAAGTTGGTTTTATGTAAACATAACCTCTAAAGTGCACTATGTAAACAAGACGAAAATTATCAATTTACTGTAAATCTAGCGTTAGGAATAAATTAAATGAATATAACCATTTATAATTTAACACTTATTAGAAGTCTACAAAACCTGTCTTTCCAGCTGTTCATTTATAAACATTTTGCAATTCCGACAAAATGATTCCGGCTTGATATTCCGCAAGATATCGCCGTATCTGGTGGAATGTGAATAAAAAACTGTCTGAAAGCAGAAAATGTCTTATAAGTACATTATATTTGTAGATTATTTTAAATCTTTCACCGCTTCAGCCGTTGTGGGTTGACCCGCTGATGACCTGGAAAATGTATTATTTACTGTCACCCACAACTACAAAACTAACAAAATTGCTTCTGATAAATACATTTTGTTACTCTCTTAAGCTAAGTACGCAAGTTTACATCTTGGGCAGTTTTGGGGTTTGCCATTTGATATCAGTGGACCATGACTTGAATATTTCTATGATGTCACACAAATTATAAAATAAATCCACGGTATCTCTGCAACGTGAGACGCTGCCACAAAAACCGATTATTTTAATTTAACGACATGATAAAAACATTAGATTTTACATTCGCATAATCAATTACACATAAGGGAAACACTTTCAATTTTTTTTAGTTACCTAGTCAATATGTTGCATTGCATGGCAGATGCAATTTCTTGGAAAACCATTTGAATACTTCCAAAATTTTATATCTAAGTTGTTTTTTTCAACTAATTTATACCTGCAATGAGTCTACTGAGTTCAATATTGCCCTTAGGTATTTAAGATGCTTAAAGAAATGTAGTAGGAAAAGTATAGTAAAAACTATAATATAAAAAAAAAGTAACTACCTACTCTTTCCATGAACAAAGATCTGGGAGAAGGGGATTGGTAAAGATTTGGTCATATTAATTTTGCGCTCAATAATTCGGAATTGGTAAATCAATCCTATATCTCCATTTACTGTTTTTATGTCTAAGGTTATTTAGCGTTGTTTTTCCCCAAAAAAATACCTTTAGCTTCGTAAATGTTTTAAAATCCGATCGATCGTGCGGGCGAGTGAGGGTGGTGACTGGCGAGTGGGAATGGGGTGGCGATATCAACAGGTCCCCGGGAGCTATGGAGAATTTACACTGAATTATCGTCTCTCCAATTTCTGTGCAAACAGCAAGATTGTAGCCGAGAAATCGGTCTATCACTTTTGAACCTTAATGTACAAATAGTGGACTCAAAAATTTATTGATTTTCTTTTACTCCACTTCTAAACGAAGAATAATCTTTTATTATTTTACACTTTCATGCATCAGACTTATTGGTTAATTAGCGTTAGACATGGACCCACTATAGGCGAGCGGTAAGGATCGCTCAATCTGGGCTAATCTGGAGGTCGTCCGTTCAAAACACGGGTCTCTCACTAGGTTAAAAAATCTTATGTGCAAAATATCATTAGATAGTTAACAGTAGCTTTTCGGTGAAGGAAAAACAACGTCAGGAAACCGGTCCCGGCCCAACGAGGTAAAATTTTTCCTCCGATATAAAAATGTAAGCCCGATTATTAAATAACGAGTAATAAACTGTCAGTTATTGGCACAAACAGCTGTAAGAGTTTATTTTTTCCACCAAAGCGCCGAAATTTGAAGGGACTGCATATTCCGTGGATATTAGTATAAACATTATCATTAAATTTAATTAAATAAACAGTGGTACAATTGAATGAGACCTGAATGAAATCTGTATAGGCTGGCTATAGATATTTTCCTACTCCTTCTGGTTGAATTCATAATGCATTGTACGTACGTCAGAGGGGTACTCATGTAACGTTTCCAGCGCGCGTTAGGACAGTCCAACTGTAAATTTTCCACATAAATGTTGACATTTAGATCTACCACGTAAAGTCCATACAATGTATGCGATGAAAACGTTAGTCATGTAATGAAAAACAATCTCTATTATGTCTCGCCCCAAATTGCCCGTTTTTTACGAGTTTACTTATTCTGATTGAGTTCTCTTGTTTTATGGTTCAATCGGTGACGTCTAAGTAATAATTGTGATTGTAACATTATTATATACCAGTCATTTCATGGTCGACCCCGGCGACTGAGAATACGGAGCTCATTAAATTATTTTTCAGTTCTACTTTAGGTCTGTGTAGGTTTTTAAAATGTATGGATAGATGGAAGATGAAATTGGAGTGATCGATCGCTAGCACCTCTCCCAAAACACTATATACCCCAACAAGTTTAATTTTAACTTACAGGTTTGCTACAGTGAAATTGTCTTAAATTTAGTATAATTCAAATGTCTCTGAAAGTAGATTGTACCCGATCGGTGATGCCGATTACGTTACTGATTAAATACTATAATCCGTGACTATGAGCTGTGCTAAGCCGATAAACGGTAGGTAGGGAGAGGGAGTGGTATTGTCTATTATGTTCCCAGTTAAGGCGGGTCCAGTGTGCGATGTACGGTACGCGCTAACGCCTGACGGTGGGTGGTCCGCTCAAGAAAAACCTTTCAAGCTTTCTATACACTAAACCCAGTCTGAAGGCGGGGGTTTAATTACGATACTGAAATTAAACGTCATAAAAGGAAACTGTCAAAGGTTTATTGTATAGGTACTCAGATCTTCCGGATAAAAAGATTTGATACTTAACAGTGGCTTTTCGGTGAAGGAAAAGATCGTAAAGAAACAGGTCTTATCCCAAATAGGTCTAGTTTTCCCTCTGGGTTGGAAGGTCAGGATAGCAGTCGCTTTCGTTAAACCACGGTTTTATCGGGTTTACTTTCGTACCGGATTGTTAATAGTAGATTGTATTACTAGGTAGCAAAATAATATATTGTAACGAGGGTGACTGATTGAATCCAGAACGAAGGGAAGGATTCCAGAATAGGTAAGTGGAATCCTGAGCGTAATGGGGGATTCTAACGTGGAATCCTGATCGTAGTAAGGGATTCTAGCTACGTCGCCCGAGGTATTAAATAATTTTGCTACCACGTACTACACTCTTCTTTTCACTCCTTCCATGATAATTAAAACACGATTACATTAAATATTTAATCAAAAATATACAAATGGTATTGGACGGTTTCAGGGATTGGTATTTTTCTATGATTATATTCGTCGTGATCCCACGACAAATGATCTTATTCGTTTTAGTTTTAATATCAACCTCTACGAGTTATGCATATGTATCCTAATGTTTTTGTATATCGTGAGTAATTTTGAATAGCTCGCAACTCCGAAGATAATAATACCAACTGCAAAAAGCAATGTTTTACCCAAGAAATGGGGTTTAATATACGAAGGTATTTCAAAAGGATGGCTTTGTCATACAGACATAGCTAAACTATAAAGCTTCCTAGGGAATAATTAGGCTACGGAACCTTCGGAAAGAGCAAACCATTATATCGGTAGGTATTTATTTAAGTACTTACTGTTACGGCGAGAAAACTATAATTAGGCGCCTAAGTAGGTATTTATTTGAATGTCGTTATTCATGCTGACTCACTTAAAGCGTTGAATATAAATACTCCAAAGAGTCCAAAGATCAGAAGGCTGCTTATATTTCGAATACTTGAAAACGATATTGCACCTTTACTATTCCCAGGCGGTTTCATATTAGGCGTTCAAATATTTTGTTTTACTTTTTGCAGGCAGAACATTGGTAATGACGTTTTTTGCTTCCATTTTAACAAAATCGGGTGTAAACGTATCATTTTCACTTGGACTGGATGAAATCATAATTGTAAATTTAAAATATTAGTATAGGGACTGCTTTTACGTGCTTGTCATAGTGACACCAGTTTTTTTTATTTAAATGTTCTTAAACTTCTTATATCAGTATATTAGTAATAATTATTATCCTACTAATATTATAAAAGCGAAAGTTTGGATGTTTGTAATTGTAAATGTTTGAATTTTTAGATGTTTGTTACTCAATCACGCTTAAACGGCTCAACCGATTTGGATGAAATTTTGCACGAAGATAGTTTATAGCCTAGATTAAAATATAGGATTGTTTTTATTCCGGGGCGGAAGCTAGTATTATTTATTGAGGATGTTAATATTCAAAAACCTCCATATGTGAGACCCTAAGCGCTACACCGAGAAAAAAGCGCGGTATTTAAAAACGCTCAATGAAAGTGTCTCCTTAAACACGCTACTGAAATTACATATTTTCTCTGGCCCACAGTGATTTTGGAATAATGTTTTTAAAGCTTTTTTCTCTATGTGGCCTATGAAGCGTGCAGTGAGCGAAACTGAATTTTTCTCCCGCGGGCAAAAAAGACAGATTGAAAAAAAAAGTAGATGGATCACAAATAAATTTTGCTCCCTAAACGGGCAAGAAAAAACTTGTTTTCGAATAGGAGTGAAAAATTATTTTGTCAAAACAAGAAAGGAAAGATACAATGGAAAGTATTAACAGGACTTTGTAACTGTACGTCTGATTTTATGTTGTCACTTTAAACAATTTAATACAATTATTTGTTGTTATACAAGGGTATTTAAGTTGTATTGTACCCGCGAGTGTGGGATTGAAAGACGAGCAAGCGAAAGGATGCTATAGTTGAACCACGAGCGAAGCGAGTGGTTCCAAAATAGAATCGTGAGCGTAGCGAGTGTTTCAACAGACTAGAACTTAAATACATTTGCACCTGTGTGTAACACAAAACTTTTCACCTCACTGTAGCGAAGAAAGTGCAACATGCAAAACAACTTTATTTAATTTAAATAATAATATATTTTTAACATTACTAATATAGTTAAGTAGTATCAAGTAGAACTTTGGTAAAGTGCGAGTCGAATTTTAGTTTTCCCATACATTTTGAGACCCAGCGCCTGATGAAGGCAACAAGCAATTTTTTAAAAGTTCTTAAATATTTATTTTATTCTGTTTTTTAGTATTTGTTGTTATAGCGGCAACAGAAATACATCATCTGTGATTTTTTTGTATTATGAGCGTTTTACGTTTTGTTATCTGTAAAAAGCTACTTAAACACGCTCCAAGGTCAAATTACTTTCCCCACTAGTGGATAAAATGCGTTTTTGCCCACTGAGCAACCAAAGAGCAACCACCAACTACAAAATTAGTAAGCAGACAATTAATGTACAAGTAAATTACTTACGAGACGTTTTTGCATTTGTAGTTGTGACCTCTGCAGGCAGACTCACCCACACACATACGTGTGTCTGTGTACGTCGACGTGTACGTGTGTTCCTGTAAATATACAAATACTACTTTTTTTCATATATAGTTACATATTAATCACGCCTTTTTCCCCGAAGGGATAAGATCACGGATTTTCATTTGCTACGATCTTGACAAACCTTTTTTGCTGTAAATATCAGTGTTAAGAGTCCGCTGTAAGCTCGGCCGAATTTCACCTTCCCATACAAACGTAGTTACGTTCTCATTTTAAAACTACGTGTAGGATTGTAACGAAACTTTGCATATACAATGACATGAGGTATATCTATGTCTGTAATTAGTTTACATGGTTCCAGTTTATAAAACAAACGAAATACAGCAAAAACAAGTTTTGTATGAAAAATTTAAATTCTCTGTATTTTTTTTATTATGGTATCTGAAGCTAACTAATTACAGACATAGATTTACCTCATGTCATTGTACATGCAAAGTTTTGTTCACGTAGTTTTAAAATGAGAGCGTAACTACGTTTGTGTGGAGAATCGAGCTTACTGCGGACTCTTAATAAAAATATACGCGAATATTGTCAAGATATCTAAGTATTATGATTATTTTCGCATATCATCATCGTATTGTATGAGAGTTTAAAATCTAAAATAAAATATTATGCATTTTAATGTTTTGTAAATTATAAATTAAGTGAATTTTGTTACTTAATAAAACAACAATGATGGACCCGATTCTACAGTGGCCTCTAAATTTCCTAATTTTATTTAGGTGTCGCTAAAACACTGCTATTCTATGAGCAGCTGTCATAATCAAATGACAGTGCTAATTTGAATCTGACGTTTCTTATTTTAGGCGGTCTATACAACTTACTTAGCTGCCTAAATGCTATTCTAAATATGTCGTTTTTAATCTGCCGCCTAAATTATGTCTAAAAATGAGACAATTTAGTTTTAGGCTAGTTAAGCCATGTGCACGTAGAATCGGGTCCATTACCTATAGATTATTTAGTTCTAAAGCAATATTGCAACTCGAATCGCGGGGAACGTTTGAGTTCGTTTCTCAAAGGCCAACCACAGTCATTCACAGAAATAGTTTACCCTGCCGTGACAGGTGGCTTCGATAAACAGAAATCAAACGGAAACCATCTGAGCAACCTTTGAACCAACGTTTTCAAGCGATGTTTCTTTATTAGGGTTTAGTACATCGTAGCCGCGACCTAAGAAATGACAACAAATCGTGATGAAAGACAAATTTAATAAATTTAGTTTCAATCTTTCTTGTTCCGATTTTTTTTTCTCAAATTGCAAAGAGATTTTTTATGACTCTAAGATCACCCATTACCCGCGGTGACATATAATGATATGTCTATAATGACATCTCTTTCCAATAGTATTTTATTTGTCACTTAATCAAATCACATTACAATTTCTGTATGGGGCATTCCCCATACAGAAATATATATAGATACACACACGTATATAGACACACATATATAGATACACACATATATAGATATGATGTTGTTGCCATCATGGCACGTAGCATATTGGCTGCATTCAGGACACACGTGCGTCAGAGGGCTTTGCGCTACATATGGAGGCGTACAAGACCCCGTAGGATGGACCGCCTTATCACACGATAAGTGATAAGATAGAGCGTCTGTCACTGGCTGACACCGTTCAATAGAACGAGACGGACGCTCTATCTTGTCACTTATCGCGTGATAAGGCCGACCACGATCCGGGGTTAGATGCTACTTAAAGCGAAGCTTGAAGTAGTGAACGAGTTCAAACAATTTTTGATTGAACAAGTACCTAAGTATCGTCCAAAAAATAATTTCTGAGAAATATTAGTTAAACGTACATGTCCATTTGATTAAAGTAAACTGATCGACTGAATGTGGAATGGGCCAATGCCAATTCAATGTATTTTAATAACGGTTTTATCGAGGCGGTAGACTCGTATTGTGGAAATCCATTGAGCCGTAGCAATATTAGCAATTATTTGAATTATTTTATTGTGAGTTTTAAATAATGGAGCTATATTTTTTTTCTCACTTCGCTTTGTTCTAATATTTCAACGTTGCGCTCAAGTTTTCGAGCTAAGGTCACAGAATAAACAATAGTATCTGTCTAAAAAAAACAATGTTCGATACCTTATGGCATCCTATTCGCATAGCAGGTGCTCTTTCGCTTCAAGAGGCAAGGTCAAGACCTTCAAGGTCTTCAAGAGCCGAGGTTAGCCAAAGTGGCAAGAGGAAATGCTCTTGAGATTATCTGAGTTGGCCTAATGGCAACAAAGTAGAAGATCCCAATTCCATGGACAGTTTCATAAGTAAATGGCCACATTAAATAATCTCAACCATGCGTCTCATTACAAGAGCAAGCAAATCATTGAAATGTGAGTGATCAGTTAACACGATGCCCTGTGTGTCAGAGAGTAGTGTTATAATCTACATACAAAAACTCACACATATCTCAACGAGGAGTAGGCAGAACACATGACAGTAAAAAAAGTAACTTTTGGTACACAATGGAAAAAAAATAAAGTGTTGATTAAATTAAGGCCTTAACTATGTTCACTTATTTTACAATCCACCCATCATTCAAATATTATAAATGCGAAAGTGGGTGTACTGCCGTTGTGGTAAAATATTTTTCGCCATATTTTACTTCCCAAGAAACAATTTGCAGCAGTTTAATATCCCAAGCGAATCTTTAACACGTTCACATATTGAATTTTATTCATTTGGTCTAGTTATCGTTTGGCATCATTTTATTTTGTCAAGTTTTATTAAGGTAATCGTTTTCCTTTGCCTAAAATTATATTAAATATGGTCAGTTCAAATAGTCACTTCGCACTTTCGACATAAAGCATAATCTACCTTAAGGAAGATCCCAGTTAGGTACAACGACGAGCGAAGCGAGGAGGAGTGTTAGGTAGACCTGCGACCATACAGCGGCAGTGGCCGGCGAAGCGCCAGAACCGAACATATTTTAGTAAGTAATACTTACATTACATATCATGTAAGTACCTACCAAAGTTGAGAGGATTTTTGTAATACGATGAGTAAGCAAAAAAATTACAACCTACTTATTTATTTATGTATTTACTATCCACACTAACAACTATGTTTTACAGGCATCGAACTTAAGACAATAATATTATAACATTATTTATGTTAAGCTGCCTTTGTGAATTCAATCAGAGAAAACGAAAACAAATCAATATTTTCCGCTATGAGATTGAGGGTACGCACTTGATTGCTCGCGTCATCGGTGCCCTACCAAGCAGGTTGGTGCGCCTGCGCGGCTCGGGTCGCAGCCGCGGCCGGAGTCGACTTATACTTATACAGTCGATAAGACTCAACTCTTTTTATTGGTCCGGTATTGTTTGTTATATTATATGAAAATTATAGAATGAGATCGTTATACAAATTGATGCTCATCCACAGTGCACGTTAAGAGTATGTTATGCCAAACGATACATTTGACTAAATACTACTATAAAATACTACTATACTCTGATACACAGTAAAATTAAACATGACCAAGTAATTATTTGTCAAACAATAATTTGCCAAATAAAAAGTTGCGATAAGTAGTTTAGACTAATGATTCTTTGCCGGATTTGCGTAAAGTTGGTACTTATGCAGTTACTAGTTATACTAAATGACTTTGTCAAAGCCGCATGTTCCGTTATAATTTTTTTATCGATCGTGTAAAACCTAGCTCATCTCAAAAACAAATGTTTTATAATGTTCTACTCCTTGGTACCATTTATCATACCGCCCTAATTTAATAGAGTGCTTTGGGATATACAATTTCGGTGTTATCAGAGAAATGCCGACACAGGCAAAACTGATTATATAATATATCTTCAATGCATTTTTATTGCCCATTTTTGGTGTAAACCATGCCCGTATTTGCAGAGTACCTACCTAGGACGCTAATCGAAGATACAATACACAGAATCTAACGGACTTTAAAATATTCCGTTTTTGCTAATTATATATTTTTTTTTATTGAAAATAGGACAAACGCGCGTTATGTACGGTTCACAGAGCCACTAGTTTTATTACAAGAACGCTTGACAGCTAGGTGACACTTGTAACCACCCTTGACACATTCACTGACTATGGTTTTCCCCCTAGGTTTTCCCCATATGTAGCGGAAAGCGACTACGGCGTTGGCGCCCGTTAGGTGGGTTCCTGGCAGTGAAAGTGTCAAACAAATAAAAAATAAACATGGTGTTGCAGACATACAGCAAGTAGAATTTATAATGAATAATCCTATCTTGTAAATGAAATAAATACATTAATTAATATCTGCATATGAATGATTTCCAAAAAGCAATTTTTAGCCTTAAAATACGCAGACTTAGTCACTCTGACACTCTGAGACATGTTGTATTTACCAATGAAATGTTACTGAATAATGAGGATGTCGGCAGTATCTTATATTGAAAAGCGGTAAATACTATAATAATTACACAACGCACATGTAAAATGAGGTAAACTAAACCCACGTGGTTTACCTCGCGTATATATAACTAAAGACTGCCGTGTTTATACGGCCTGTGGCAACTTTGAATATCAAAAGAAGTTGTTTTTGATGTGGAAGAACCAAACTTTTGATGTTTTTGACGTAGTATGAGAATCCTGATTTGATTTGGCCGTTTTTTATACGGTGTACGAATTCGATAATATTTTTCCGAGAAAAATATATTTAAGATGAACTGTTGTGTCAACGTCGTAAGTAGCAGGTAAATATTAGGTATTTTATTATCAGAGTGAATATCACTGATATGGGAAATGGGAAGCAATGAAAAAAATACTGGTGGCCTTTTGTGACATTTCGGAACTGTGTGACTATTATCATTTAAATATATTTGTATTGTAATATGTTTATACCGGGGCCATATTGACTGCCATAACATTCGTTGTCCTATTTTTTGTATACTACCGTATTGTAGTCATAATCATCGCGTCCTATTTTTTATCGTCATAACTTTTTTGTTCCTAAATTTCTGTAACTATCATCGGAAGTCATAATGATCAGTTGTCCTAAAATTTTTCTTTATGATTTCATTTCTAAGAACTTGATTGAAGCCATACTTCACTTTCACTTTCTAATCATAATTTTGTTAGTCCTAAAATCATAACAAAGAACGTATTTCAACTCCTACTTTTCTTTTTCCTAATGAATAAACGCTTTCGCTAAGTAAAGTAAAAAAAATCGATCCTGGCCTGGCCTACACCAAGCTGACAAGCATGCCAGGTGTCAGTTATAAATAAACATCTTCGCACATCTCTGTTGGCATTCACCCTAAGTGCCATGTCGGAAAAGATAAGTACGTGCAGTCTAACTCATGAGTAGCCGAACACCTTGACGCCTTGTCCACCGTTTGACAACATTGTAGAACAGTTTGAATCTGACGTTAAAGCGACGCGGCACAAAGGTGTTCAGCCCCTGTGAGCCCGACCGTGCTCAATCGGTTTCCGTAAAAAACAGGTATTGTGATGTCCGGGTTCCCTTTCCGGTCAAAAATAAAGCATTTTTTAAATTACGCAAACTGCTTTTCATATTTAAAACAATCTTTCACCTGCGTATAAAATGGACTTTCAAGGCTTAATTTTTTCTTGAGGCTTTCTGGATAGACAAACCCCTTTATTCATAAACTTAAAATGCCTCTGCTAAATAAAATGTGCTTTGTCCCTTTCTGACCAACACAAATGTCAAAGTGACAAATGACAGACCAACGAATTTTAACGCCATTTTAATTAAAATAGGCTTGTAAAACGTTTATGAATACGGCCGAAAGACTTATATTCTATCCTCCGCGTTTTGCAATACGCGGGCAGTTATAATGAAAATCGAGTGTTAAATAAATATTATTATAGTAATTTATAAAATCTTTGTCGTGGTTCTTAAGCGCGGATTTTCATATTTCTTGTACAAATATCGTAGTTTCTGATCTCTACCGTTTTTTCGTAGAAGAAAAGTAATTAACGATATTATGTCGAATTTTTCCCCACAATATCTTTATAAAAGGTGTCACCATAAAACATGAAAATTTATTTCATAGCACATCGACAAAAAAATATAATGTGACAGCATCGTTTTATAAAATGGATGCTCGGCTCAAAAAAAGATTTCACGGGCTATGATTATTTCTCAAATTAATTCTGCCGTGGTTGGTGGTTTAGTGAGTTGTAATTTGACTGACTGGGTAAGGGGTGCTTTGTATTCCTAATAAAAATAAGATAAACTAATGAATTTCTGAATAGGCACTGTGTTAAAATCAAACTGCCATATTATAGTATTAATTTCTTGTATATCAATAGGGCGATTCGTTTGTAGTTCTGTTTGTCTACCTGTTCTCTGGTACAGGTCGCATTTTTCAACCGATTCTCGTGATATTTTGTGAGCAGGTCCCATAATAATATATATATATATATATATATATATATATATATATATATGCATTGCCGTTTCTAATTATCCAAATTGAAAATAATACTTACAGGCTGGTGATTTCTACGGCTCACAGAGCCACTAGTAAGGTTTGCCCAGATATTTTCGTATGGGAAAATTGAGGTTTACTACTGTATAATCAAAAAAATATTAGCGAATTATATCATTTGACAAAATACGCTTCATCAAATAAAAAAATTACTTGGCAAACGTGTTATTGGGCAAAAGTTTCATTTTACAAACGTTTACTTGACAAATACTCAGTTAGCAATAAGTACATAACGTCAAATGTATTCAATAATAAAGTGTCAATTGTACATTTTTGATTACACCAAATAATATGTTCGGCAATTTTATACACTTAACAAAATATCAGACACACAGTAACAGTATAGGTATTTTTTTTTTATTAGCCTATATTGTGTCCCACTGCTGGGCAAAAGCCTCCCCTTTTTTCTGCCCCTCGTCTCGGTCCTGTGCTAGTGTTCGCCAATATATTATTTTAAAAAAATGGTTCTGGCGCTTCGCCGGACGCTGCCGCTGCACGCTCGCTTCGCTCGCTCGGCTCGCGCGCTGTATGGTCGCAGTTCTACCTAACACTTCTCCTCGCTTCGCTCGTCGTCATACGTACACCGACCTGCCTTAAAGTAGAATTTGTGAAAGTTGAGAATTTATAAGTAGTATATATTCTCAACTTTCACAAATTCTTCTTATTGCATTTGACACCGCAAATAGCCAAATAATAACCTAACCTAACCTAGTTTCGTAGCAGTAAGTAGTTCGTTTCTGTTGAAGTTAAATTACTTCATGCCTACTGCCTGTATCTAAAGTAAAACATGTAATAGTTGTGAATTTGACACATTTTAGCAACTGTTCCTTTTAAATGTAATTAGTATAGTAACTATTGGTACCACTTAAGTGATTTGGTTTTATACTGTAAACTTTTGTGTGAATGAAAATAAATTATCTTATCTAATCTCAAGAAAAGACACACAATATATCAAATAATACATTAGTGCAAACATTTTTAGACAAATAGTAGTTGCTAAAATTGAATTTGTCCTAACGATCATTTATAAAATGTAAATTTGACTGTTGATTGTTTGGTCAAATCGGTAATTTCTAGAAAGTTGAGTTGTAAAAAAATTTACTGTCAAAACACAATTTTGCTAATCGTTGGTTAAGTGTTGCGAAATGTTTTTTGGTCAACACACATGACAAATGGGCGTAAATCTTTACCAGTCTACGCTACCAATAACACGTGAAGGATATTTCATTATTTTATTTTAAGTTCAGCTGATACGATTTCTACCCTTCGCCACACAAGGTTAAGACATATCTAATACACATGAAAAAGCCATCAGAATCCTCTCCTTTAATTTCTTCAGAAAAAGCAAACTACGTGTCTTAAAAGCATAGGTCTCTATTGATTTGTGTTTATTAAAAGTAAGTCAAAGTTGAAAATTTAATACTTAAGCTTAAGTCTGAAGCCTGCTTTTGATAGCTTTTCAAAAGTCTCAGAACTTTCCGGATCAAAGTTTGTAGTATACCAGGTATTACTTTGACATATTTAAAGTATAACACAAGCTATCCGATTAGAGCAGGTGCAGTCACCCACATCAATATCTGCTACAACATAGCGCGTATTAATATATGACACGACTATTTCTGGGGCCGTTCGTGTCAAATATTTTGTCCACTTTTGTTATGGCAGATAAATGATGGTGACAGTACATTTATAAAGATTTTTCTAAAGATGCTTTGAGAAGCCAACTACAAACTATTAAAAAAATCTTATAGCTTCACTGCTACAATTTACAGGCCTAAATATGTAGCACCGATGAAATGGCCAATCGCTATATAATTCAAGAGCTTCAGTATATTGATTTAATTTTTAACGATTCTCACACATCATTTTTACTAAAATGGACTTAACATCATTTCTATACTAGAAAAATACGTGAAGCCAGCCATTGAAATCGGAAAACACCCTAATTTCAACCGGGGTGACGGTTTTAAGATTTCATCTTCGTGGATTCGGATCAAGTAAATGCCAGCGTCAAAAAACATCGTCCTTAAGCAATAAGATGTTAATACTCGCTCAAGCCAGTTGTTCCGCGAACTTGGATGTTGCGACACATTCGAAACGTCGAGAGACCTCAGTGAGGTAAAGGCGGAGAAATTTGGATCCGTCGCTGATTTATTTTATTTATTCGTTTTCATAGCAGTGGCCCGGAAAAGCTGAAACATTAGGTATTTGATATGTTTCCTCTTATTATTTTCACCCTCGGAAACGAGGGACGGATACATTTCGTTTCCCTATTACACGCAGTTGCGTAGTTATTGTGCGCAACCACTTATAAAATTTAATTATGACAGGAGGCCCTGGTTGAGGAGAAGAATGTTGCATGACACTGTGGTGATTATTCTGACATTCGACATTGTGTTCTTACATCGATAAGGATTCACGTTGTTAATATTATAACATGAACTGGCTAAAAATCTTTGTATCAGGATATTAACTATACGCATTAAGTAAGTGTTTTCATATTTTTTATAACCCCATTAAGTTACGTTGGTACATCGCAGCAAGGCGTACACACGATGAATTTGTAAAGCGGGTTGCATTACTTACTTTAGAATATTAAATATTGTTCGTAAATAAGGTGAACAGATGCTAGAGCACTGGAATGATTTAACTATCCTAACAATAATTGATGATGAAGGCGTTCGCTGCCAACAAAATGGAACGCAGAGACTGTTACACACAAACCGGCCTGTCTATAAAACGTTACAGCCATAAACTCGAGGCCCCTTTATTGGTGCGGCGCTCTCTACCTGTTGAGCGGGTCTATAGAGTGGCGTGTAGATATAATATATGCGGAAGTGGATTCGTCCACTTTCTCTAAATAAAGATAAAAGATATATGATAGTTGTTTTTTGTAAGAATTCGTATAGGTAATCTGATATTGTCGGACTCGGTAGGGAAACGAATTTTATAAGTAAGTAATATTATTTACAACAATCATAAAAACGTCCATTACACAATTCTTAAGATTTATCTATTATTTTGTAGACTTGAACAGATTTCACTAAAAAAAGTAAAAGTAAAGTCCAGTACCTATACCCAGTGTCGATGAAAGGCCGAAACGCACTGACAGCGGTGGTGGAGTGGCGCGGCGCGGACGCGGTCCCGGTTGTAATTTACGGTCTAAGTAATATGAAAGTATCCGCACAGAGCGGCGCGGCGCAGTGAGGTATTCTGTGAGGACCCTTTCGTATTAGTTCGACCATTACAACCAGTACCGCCTCCGCGCCGCGCCGCGTCGCTCCGCTACTGCTGTCAGTGCGTTTCAGCCTTAAGGATTAATATTTTCTTACGTCGGAAAAAACACGTTTGATATTATAAAGATGAAAAGTCTGTGAGATTGTATCTTTGTAAGTTTATGTTTGTAGTAATGTATGCTTTGGGTATTCGCTGCAACAGCTTATCTGGTTTCAAAAAATATTTCTTCTGTGTATAGAATGACTTTCTGGATGATTATAGGCTATATTTTATGGCGTGGCTTTTCCTGCGTTCTTTTTAATAAGCGAGCACGGGCAGCTTATTCTTTTATAAGTTTATCACATTCAATTTTTTGAACTTGAACTTGGTTACCGATACATTTTCATTAAATTTATATTAGCGGCGCGGCGAGGAAGATATAACTTTACTTGGCATTCTTTTAGAATTTCATCTCAGCGATTAGTGCCTCGCACTAATTAACATTTCTATGCGTTAACGCATCAAAGAGCGCCTAAACCGATACATCATTAAATTACAATGAAAATGCGATTCAGGGAACAAACATGTACAAAACAAACACAATATCTCGGCAGTAAACAGAAGTCGTCTAAATATAACCTCCTTTCAAAACATGGGAGTATTCTACAGCAATATCGCCATTCAAATCCCTGGTCACCATGGATACAAATCTTACGTCTTCACTTCATCTTCTGTGCGATCAATCGTGACTCCCCGTTTACGTGGCAGCTTAGGTGCCGACGAGAGTAAACTTTTCACTTAAATTGTGCCACTCGATATTAAACGTCTACTATACTTCTTCGTTTGTCTGGGATATTAAGGTGGTTCGATTTCCATACCAAACGTCATTTGACATCCGCAGGCTGTATAAACTAGAATAATTTGAGAAAAATACCTTTTTTTTCTCTATTGGGGTAAAAACAGAAATAGAAATATACAGATTTGCAAAGGAAAATAAGTTATACATATATATTTAAGATCTATTCCCTAAGGCATTCCCACTAGGAGGTTCCCACTAGAAGGCATTCCCACGAGGAGGGAGTTTTCCCAAACTTATTTCTCATTTTTTTCTAGTTTATTCAAATTTATTCTAGGAAAGAAAATATGGAAACCCAATTTATGTATTCTCATAATATGTATGTGGTTACATACGTTTCTTAAAATATCACGCCATTTACCTGGAAACGTGACGTTTTGTATGGAAATCGAACCACCTAAGAGGAAAATTTTGAACTACTTCTAATTATTTTGATTATTAAATGCTTCTCAAACACTAACGTTTTAACGTTTAAAAAATGTTTTCCTTGATATTGCATAGCGATATACACACGACTTTTTTAATCTTTTAAAGAATGGGGTATAGCTATAAGCAAGAACATAAGAAAGGCCCCTTTTGTATTTAGTAGGTAACCTATTCAAATATAAAGTACATAACCAACCACTTTAGCCTAGTTGGTAGTGGTCCTGCCTATAAAGGGTTCGAATATAAAGTACATAACCGACCACTTTAGCCTAGTTGGTAGTGGCCCTACCTATGAAGGGTTCGAATCCCGGTAAGGTATCGAGTTAAAACTTGGCAAACATATATCATATAGTTGTCAATATGATAATTTGGTGCCTACCTTTAGTTTATCTGATGATAGAGTAGGTTAGGTTTGTACTATAATTTATCGAAGGAGCATTTCTCAACCGGTCCCGTGAAATTCAGTGAGCACGATAAAAAAAAACGAGTCGATTTAGTTTTTTTTTATGGATCTTATGGATAGTGTATATCAGTCAGAGGTCTATTCTCTCCGGGCCACGAGTCCGTGCCCGCAAACCTGTAAAACGCAATTTGCGGACCCCACGTAAAGGCCCTACAAAATGCCGATTCGCATAACATCTTTGTAAATATGTCGGATTCGATTTGCTGCATACCGTGAAACGAGGGTGGCCATAAGAGGTGTTACGCCGAAAAAAAATTGTCGCCAGGTATTCGATTGAAACGGCATTTCATTATACAGTGCGTTACCAGTAAACGTTCTTCAACTTAAGCATTAAGGTCATGATTCAAAGAATTAACTATAAATCTTACTTCGTCAATTTTATAACAAAATTTAAATTGCCAGCAATGTACAACAAAGTAAATTCACAAGTAAGTGTATATGACAGCTCTTCATTCTTTGATTATTACGGCCTCATACACCTAGTACATTGAAGGTTGGAATTTTGGAAAATAATTGTGCAGCTAATTTACATAATTATGATTTGCATATACGAGTTGCTAATGGAACATATTAAATATTATCAGTCTTAATAAATGCCCGCGTGCCGGTAACGCGCTGTATAAACAGCGTACGTAGCGAACAGTTTTTTCAATCGGCTGCCTCGTTACAAAAAAGAACCTTTTCCAACATTTTTTCCATTTCCGCCCCAGTCCAAGTTGGCGCAGTTCGGGCTGTGCAGGGCGGTTCCACAACATTTCGGGAGCTCAAACACCGCGAGCCATACGATTGCCTCTTGGAAGCTGCAATAAAATTCAAGTTTCAATCGAATACCTGGCAATACAAACATTTGATCTAATAAAGGATATTGAATTGAATTGAATTTATGCACTCAGCAAAATTGTTCGAATGGCACCGTGAAAAAACCTAGTCAATTAGCTAATTATTATCCAGACACACACTAAGAAAAGTATAGCGCTATCAAGAAATGTAATTTAAATGTAACAATCATGTCTCCATCATACGAATATTATATATTTAAACAATTTCACCACCGGATCCCCTTGGTGCTTCTTAACGTGCATTTATGGCGCTTTTCCATAGAGTAACGGCTTTCTGTGAACTGGCTTGACTTTCGAGCCGTTACGAAGCTTGACATTAACCTGAAAAAGAATTTACACAAGCGACACATGACACCTCCACCAACTTGTGGAGGGTGTAGTTTAGTAGAGCAAAATACTTGAACTCTAGATGTCTTTCTTTTGTTTTCACTAAAGCTAATACGGATTGCTCATGCCATGCCAGTTAGTTTTTGTACGGTAAGCGCAGCGATCGAAAAAAACCATAGAAGTCTGAGTAGCGCCACAAAATGGCCCCACGGAATGGGTGCCATTGCCCTTATACGGGGATAGGAGCGACGTGTCAAAACGATGCTAGACAGCCGTTCAGTTTAAACATGCGCATACCGGGTTTAAGGCACTTGTTTGGGTAGAAATTTGTAAGGAGCTCTCATTCAATGGTTTTTTCGTTCGCTGGGTGTGTTCTCAATTCTATTACTACCGAGCGTAGGAGATCTGTGAAGGTGTTCTATATACATTTAAACGGGGTAAGTACAATGAGTAAGTATTCAGCTTATACAGTAGCAATCGCTGTATATCTTATTATGCAGGAATAAGGTGCAAAAGAACTAAACTTATCTGCGACGCCGACCGTGCTTACAATCTACGAGATTCCACTCTATACATTATTGCTAATTACCCGGCTTAATGTAGATTGAGTATTTAACACGCCTAAGTATGTACAGTAAATATGTGTGTGTGTGTGTGTGTGTGTATGTGTGTTGTTGTCCTAGGGCACCACAGAGGTGCATAGGGCCTTCATAAAGCTCGCGCCACGCCTTCCTGTCCTGCGCGACGTCCCTGGCCTCGCTTCAGCTCAGTCCGATTACTCGCAGCTCACCCTCGACTCCATGAATTCGCCTTCCGTCCGGCGGTTTCCAATCAAAAGCGATATTTGCATTATTAAGTTCCCCTTTTCGAATCGTATGGCCTGTCCATCCCCAATTGCGCATCGAGATCTCTATGGCAATGGGTTGTCGCCTGCACATACTCCATAAGTGCTCCATTATTATGGTCTTTGGCCAGAAAATGCGAAGAATCGACCTCAGGGACTTATTAACGCAGATTGCTCATAATTGCGCATGCGACATATTTATGAGTATGCACCCATATTTTTACGCTTGACTGAAACCCATTATTTTACAACTCTCCAAAGCGCATTGTCGATAAAAACCCATTTAACTAGTAAGTTGAGTGTTTATTGGCTGTTTCATTAATTAATTGATAAACATATTAACTATGCCAATATTTGATAACGCAAACTGTGTAAAAGGATTGGAGGTTTAATTAAAATACCCTTTTAGCGGGAGACGTAAATTTAATATCTGACCGAGTGTTATTGGCACTGTTGTACTGTTCATATTGAAAATATGATTCTAGAAAATAAATGTCATTCGGGGAAAAATAACAGCTATAGTCATAGTGGTACTTCGTTGTCCGGCGCGATTGTCTGTCAAGGTCGCAGGAACTCACGGAGTATCAAGTTGAAATTGATATCAAATACTTTGCAGCACGTCTAGCACACGACGGCCGCGACATACTCTCGATTTTTATCGCACTATACCTCTTCTTCTAAGTGTTCTAATAAGAGAGAGACGGATAGTGCGAGAAAAATCGAGAGAGCTCGCGCGCCGTCGCGTGCTAGCCGTGCAGGCGTAGCGTGTTTGCCATTTTTAACCGACTTGAAACAAAGGAGGTTGTCAATTCGGTTGTATTTTTTTTTAGGGTTCCGTACCTCAAAAGGAAAAAACGGAACCCTTATAGGATCACTCGTGCGTCTGTCTGTCCGTCCTGTCCTGTCCACAGTTGTTTCCGAAACTACTGAACCAATTACGTTGAAATTTGGTACACATATGTAAGTTTGTGACCCAAAGAGGAACATGTAACGCAAACAAATGAATTTTAAACATGGGGGCCACTTTTGGGGGGGGAAATGAGATAATTAAAAAATAAAGTTTTGCATATACTATCGTGTTACATATCAAATGAAAGAGCTCATTGTGTGCATCTAAAATATATATTTTTTTGTAATTTTAATATGATTAGTTTAGAAATTTATTAAGTAAATAGCCAAAAAATGACCATTCCCCTCCCCTTCATCTCCGAAACTACTGAGTCTAAAATTTTGAAAAAAAAAACACAAAATAGTTCTTTACCTACAGATGACAGGAAAACCTATTTATTAGAAATGTGCAGTTAAGCGTGAGTCGGACTTATACGGTATTTGACAAAAATCAAATCAGCTTATTTTTATGAAACGTCAAAAACGCTCCGTTACTAAAATTTTTTTTAAAAATCTTGTGATGTACGGAACCCCTGCAACGCCAATCCGACTCGTACTTGGCCGGTTTTTCAATGTTTGTTACCTCAGAACTTCGTCATTGATGAGCCGATTCGTATTTTTTTTTGTTTGTATACGTATATGCTTCCAGGTGGGTCCCATTTTTTCAAATATTCAGTTCGATGATGGAACCCATGAGAAATTGAGGGAACTCATCAATTATATTAGGCACGCGTGTAGTGATTTTGGAATTTTCTATTATAACCTGTGTATTTACACCCGGAAATCATAAATTTGGTGGAGTGGAATTGATGATGAAGACCACAGGACTTATGGAATTCCTCAATTATGTACTTAAAAGTACAAAAGTATATCACAGATTCTGATAAGATTCCGTTGAAATAGCAACTAATAAACAGCCAAAGGTGGTCCTTGAGGAATCAATGGAAGCCCTATAATATTATCGGCCCACATACAGCGATTTGTTTTTATCTCTAAAAATCAACGCATTTGATCTCGGAAATCAGTTCATGTGGTAAATTGAAAATTAATATGGAAATATTCAGGTGGCTTGGCGGGGTACTAAAGTGAAGTTGGTTAAAACTTTGTTTTTTTTTTTAAAGTAAAGCATATCACTTATCTTTGTGGATAAGATAAGACATCCGTCACTCTCGCACTCGCATACTAAATATGTCAGAACGTGATAAGTGATAAAATGGCAACCACCTTGCTGGTCTGGACCTAGTCTCCTGGAGCTCTGAAATCATCAAATTTCCATGTTAACGCAATCGATAGATACGTCGTCGTTTAAATACCCTATACATATTTAGATATCGCGTATGATGTAGCGGCAAGTTGGGTACCTACTTTCCTCGTGTTAAAGTGTATACCGTATATATTAATAGTAAACAAACAAATTATACCAATGATGTGTTAATTACAAAATATAATAAAAATTATAAAATAATATGAAACTTGAATGTTTAAAAATATATATGTAATTTTTTATCGGCCAATTGAGTGAAATATAAATTAAAATAACATTTTAATCAGAAAATCACGACCAAAACAGCAGTTTGCGTAATTTTGACATACAATGGTTAGTACAAAGATAATGCTCTGACGTCATAACGAGTCATGAGTCATGTACGAGTCGTTTTGGCTGTCGCCAGCGAGCTTTCTTTGAGTTTACGTGCTCTAATTTAATTGTATATAATATAACCATTTGATCAATTCAGAAAAATGGTTCGAACATGGCACCGTGTTTTTTTTTTCATGTAGCCACTTCGTTCTACGTTCTACTTGTAGTAAATACATACACCGCCGAGTCCGCAGAAGTCCGCTTATTGTAGCGAAGAATGTCTGTGCGGGTGCATCAAATCGGATGTCTGTACGGATTCCATGTACACTATGTAGTAACTGCTAATAATGATGAATTAATAATGTGATTAGGAGTAATGCCTTTCGTTAAAAAGTGCTCCATCGCCATAAGCCAATCAGTGCCAACGCTGTAGTGGCAAACAAGGCTCAAGTAATTGCATTTTTTCTTCGCCAATAAAAGGACGTACGCGTCATGTCCGCCATGGCGTAGTGACGGCTACAAATGATAGCCACGTAATTGTGTCCAGCCCCCCCTGTTCAGTAACTTGTTTTAAGCTCACCTCAAACTTACCCACAAATGTATCTTGACACCGCAATGCGTAGTACTCGTAACTAAGCGTAGGTACAGATCTAGTTTCGTGACGGGCGACCGGCGGGGTGAGCCGCATTAACGCGTAGCGAGTAACAGCCCAGGCCGGCCACTAGGGAACGATGCATGCAGCCGGCAATCTTATTAGCGACGTGGAAACAAATCAGTGGCCATTCCCAGACTTAATTGCAAGGGAATAAGGTTTATTAATTGTCAGTGTAGCGTGTTGCTGTGTTCAGTTAGACAAACAGGTACGCGTTCAGTATATTGTAAAATATTGACACTGAATTTAATTTATTTTTAATAAACAAACTAGAAAATACTTGAATACCATCGATCTTCAATTAATTAATGCTATCGCAAAGGCTATTTTTGATAGTTTATTGTATGTAGAAATACATACAACAAAATACCAATAATTTACTTTAAAAACAAAGTTTTAACCGACTTCAATTTTACTAAATACACGCCGCCAAGCCACGAGAACATTTTTTTTCCAATTTACCTCATGAACTGATTTCCGAGAGCAAATGCGTTGATTATTATAGAAAAAAACCCAATCGCTGTATGTGACCCGATAATATTTGAGGACTTCCGTCAATTCCACAAGGATCACCCTTGGCACTTCATTAGTTGCTATTTCAACGGAATCTTATCAGAATCTGTGATATACTTTTGTACTTTTAAATACATAATTGAGGAATTTCATAAGTCATCTGTGGTCTTCATCATCAATTCCACTCCACCAATTTATGATTTCCGGATGTAAATACACGAGTTATGATAGAAAATACCAAAATCACTACACGCGTGCCTAATATAATTGAGGAGTTCCCTCAATTCCTCATGGATCCCATCATCCAATTGAATTTTCAAAAAAATGGGACCTACCTGATAGCATATACTTACAAACAAAAAAAAAATGTATGAATCGGCTCATCAATGACGGAGTTCTGAGGTAACAAACATTGAAAAAAAAAAAGAAATACAACCGAATTGAGAACCTCCTCCTTTTTTTTGAAGTCGGTTAAAAAATAAACGCTTTTTGAAAACTGTGGCGTCACTAGTCTGTAGGTATTTCCTAACAAACTTTAAAGTGAAATATCGTTTTTCACGTTGCATAAACAGTTGATAATTTTACTATCAGTAATACCGTATTGGCATTGTAGTACTAGTAACGTCCAAATTATTTTTTAGTTTTCAGTGTGTACTAGCGCCCTTGGTTTTGCGCTAAAACAAGGACACGTAAATAAAACCTTTGCATGCATTAATGCATCATGCAGCAAGGCTCAAAAATCCCTTCACCTTCAGCGAGAAATCCTCCTATATGAAGTTCAGTTGGCACTCTCACCACAGATGTAATAAAATTGACCTTGTGACGGGTCACAACCACTCAACTTTTACCCTCAGGGTGCAATTGGTTTTCACGTGCTACACGACGATCTGTTCGGCTTTCGTCGAGTAGCGCAGACGGGACATGTGGGTAACAGTAATAGGCCTTTGTGAACCAGCTGGCGCCTTAATTCAATACGTCAACGGACAGTTGCGCGCTGGAATCCTGACCCACGATGACGTCACGGTGCATTGATTCAAAATCTGCGAGAATCAGTAGACACTCACGGTTTAAAGACAAGCTGCACAGACAAGACAGATATTGTGGGTGCCGTAGTTAAACTGATTGATGACGACAGTTGTACTGATGAGGAGCGACGTCGCATTAGGTGAAACTTCAAGGATTATGAACCCTTAACAGGTGTGCGAGCTAAAGCTTGGTCTACATTATAGTGGCCGTTTAAAACATAAATTGTGATTTACTCGTAATGCTGCTCTGTTTGAGCTCAATTCTTTATATTCGACTGCCGCAAAAAAACTAAATAATGATCTTTAAAGGCTTGCTCAATGGCGGGGAATGGTATCCTATCGCAACAATTAAATAAAATTTCCCAACTGTATCATTTGTCCGAATTTTCATTTCGGCAAAAAGTCAACTTTCTCGAACACTCCAAAGTTTTTGATTGTTTCCTAACACTTATCGTGTAGAGCCTATTAAGTAGGTTAGGTTAGGTTTGTTTTATAATAATCCTGAAAATGTCACAGCTTCAGAGAAACACCTTTTAGGACAAAATAATGGAAATTCGAACAAATATTTTCGGATGCAGTTGGGAAACTATTTTTAGTGATTCAGATAGGTAACCTGTTTGCCACTATACTGAAAGATAAAATTAAACCTTTCACTGCCAGGAACCCGCCTAGCCTGTGCCTACGCAGTAGTCCCTTGCACTACACGCAGGAAAAACCAAGGTATCGGCTACGGGTGTAGCGCGTAGCGAATCTTGGCAGTAGATGTTTTAAACCATTCAGTGCCAAAAAATCTAGTGCAAGCGACTACGGCGTAGGCACCGGCGGCTAGGCGGGTTCGTTACAGTGAAAGATTTATTTTTATCTTTCACTATAGTGGCAAAAAAGCATTCCACTCGCTTACCTACAACACAAACATGCGTCAGGGCGCTACGGATACTTTTTGGTACTGGACATTAATCAGCTACGAGCTACGACGTAGCGCCACGACCGTAGCGTGGCAGTGAATGGATTCAAATGGTGAATGGATTTTAAGTAAGGAAAATTAAAAGGAAACAAAATGATTATACTAAACTTAATCTCCCCCACAGGGCAGGCAATGCCTATAGTGTGTTGTTATTGAATTGATTAATAAATATGTTTTGAGAAATAAACTATTTGTATGTGTACGTCCGTGTAAACCAGGCTTAACATCCACCACTTACAGAACCGTCACATCTGGCGACAGACAGTAACTTGATCAACAAGGCCTTGCGGGGCCGCTGTATGAGCATTGTGTTCGATCTTAATGATTTTAAACGTATAATGATGAACGTATTTATCCAAAGTCAAATAGGCGATTTGTAGCGTGAATGAAATAAGGTATCGTTACACGGATCGTTATTAACAAAAGTGCACTCATAGAAAAGATGCCATTTGTCTTGGTTGCTTGCACATAATTTTGATGATTATTTAAAAACTAAAGTATTTCTTGGTTTTTAAATAAAGCAATAAATTAAAATTCTAACTATGAACAACAATTATCATACCGAAAGGGCATTGGGGACTTATTTAAATAAAAAAAGGTTTGGTTATTTATTAGCCACGGATGAACTTCTGCAATGGTGTAAACATCGAATAAATATTACATTACTTACAGGAATAACGGGGTATGTTTTTTTCTTGGTCCAATGGACTTCGGAGTTAAAACAGATACCTACTTAAATATAGCCTATCAGAATATATTTATTTTAAATAGTTTTTTTTTATTATGTAGGAGGCAAACGAGCAGTCGAATCACCTGATGGTAAGCGATAATCGACGCCCATGGACACTTACAACACCAGAGGAGTTGTAGGTGCGTTGCCGGCCTTTAAGATGGGACGCTCTTTTCTTGAAGGCTATAACGGTCCGGAAATACCGCAAGCGACAATTCATTCCAGAGTTTGGCTGTGCGAGGCAGAAAGTTTCGGGAGAAATGCACAGTTGAGGACTGCCAATCATCTACATGGTGAGAATGGAAAAGCTGTCGCGTAGGGCGATGGCGGAAGGAAGCGGCGGGGATTAATCCGAACAATTCTTCGGAACACTCCCCATTGTACATGCGGTAGAAAATGTAAAGCGAGGCTACATCTCTACGCAGTGCTAAGGAATCAAGCCGATCGGAAACACGCTGGCAGCCGACAATTCGAATCGCTCTCCGTTGAATGCGGTCTAGAGGGAGGAGTTGGTACTGAGGAGCCCCTGCCCACAGATCACAACAGTATTCCATATGTGGACGGACCTGCGCCTTATAGAGCTGTAAGCGGTGAGCCGGCGTGAAATACTGTCTCGATCTGTTGAGCACACCGAGCTTCATCGAGGCTAATTTGGCCTTACCCTCCAAGTGGCCGCGGAACTGGACTTCTTTCAAAATGTCGACGCCAAGGATTCCGATGCTGGCTGTGGCTGCTAGGGGAGTGCTCTCAAATCGTGGAGATGCCGGAAACGCTAACTTTTTGTGTTTTTTCATGTTGTGTCTTCGTGGGGTTAAAACGGACTAGATTAAGTCGATCCCATTCTGAGACTTCTTTTAGGGAAGACTCAATTTCAGACACAAGTTTGTTTTGACTCTCAATGACGTTTTTCCGAGAAATATTGGCACGGCCGGTGTAAGAGGCATCACCCGTACTATCATCCGCATAACAATGAATGCCGCTGATTTGCAAGATGTCATTAATATGCAGGAGGAACAGCGTGGGTGATAGCACACAGCCTTGGGGGACACCAGCATTTACAGACATGGAGTCAGAGCATTCACCGTCGACTATGACCTTTATGCTTCTGTCTGCTAAAAAGCTGCTGACCCACTCGCATAATTACTCTGGGAGCCCATAGGATGGAAGTTTTGCTAGAAGTGCTTTGTGCCAAACTCGATCAAAGGCCTTCGCTATGTCCAAACTAACTGCCAATGCCTCACCCTTTGTCTCGATTGCCTGCGCCCACCGATGTGTCAGGTAAACTAGAAGATCACCAGCCGAGCGACCCCCATGGAAACCGTACTGTCGGTCACAGAGCAGCTGGTGGTCCTCTAGGTACCGAAGCAGCTGGCGATTGATAATGGCCTCCATTATTTTGGAGAAAAGGGAGGTTATAGCTATTGGCCTGTAGTTGGACGGATTTGAGCGGTCGCCTTTTTTAGGGATCGGGTGCACCAAAGCTGACTTCCACGAAGTCGGGACTACGCCAGAAGAATATGACAGCCGAAAAAGTTGCGTTAGGACCGGTGTTAATTCAGGAGAACACATCTTTAGCACAATCGCGGGGATTCCATCAGGCCCACTCGACTTATGAATGTCGAGGGAAAGTAGAGCTCTACGCACTGAGGTTTGGCAGAACCGGACATCCGGCATAGAATTCTCACACCGTGGGATGATCGGCGGCGCATTTCCCCCGTCATCCAAAGTCGAGTTGGACGCAAAGGGTTTGCCAAGAAAATCGGCTTTGTCTTTAGCGTCGTGGGCCAAGGAATCGTTACCCATGTGCAAAGGTGGAAAAGATGGCGTACAGAAATTCCCCTGGATAGCTTTGGTAAGAGACCAGAACGCACGAGTTCCCGAAGGAAGGCGCTCTAATTTCTCACCAATCCCACCAATGTGCAAGGACTTCGCTTTAGCAATATCTCTTTTGAAGGACCTAGAGGCAAAGTTGAACTCCTTTTTTAATGCACTGGTTTTTACATCTCGTACCGCTGCCACATTTACCCAAGCTTGGTAACACCCTTGTTTTCGGCGAGAGGCCGCTTTGCAAGAGCGACCAAACCAAGGTTGGGATTTGCGACCAACGGAAACTGCAGAGGATGGTATGAAAAGCTCCATTCCCTGCAGCACCACGTCAGCCACAGAATCAGCAACGGCGGTAGGATCATCCGGCGTGAAACAAACCTGTCTCCATGGATAGGATGCAAAGAACAACCGCATCTCGTCCCAATCTGCTGACTTAAAGTGCCACACACGGCGGGTACAGGCAACTCGCCGGCGTGGCGGACGCGTGATTGACACAGCACTCCGGATCAGGCAATGATCCGAAGAACCGAGTGGGGCTTCGACGGAGACAGAGTAGTCAACCGGATGGGAAGTCAGCAGAAGGTCCAATAGGGAAGGTTCTTGGCTCACCACATCTGGGATTCGCGTAGGCGCTGTAACCAATTGTGTCAAGCCATATGCCATATGAAAGCGAAGTCGTATACAGATCTCCCCGCATGATCAGTCTTGCTGGAGCCCAGCCATTCGGCATTATGAGCGTTAAAATCGCCAAGAACTATGATCTCTGCGGATGGGATCTGCATCTGCACGGAGTCTGCCGCGGTTTGGATCTGCTCCAAGAGTCGGTCAGTTTCGGCATCGCCACTATAGGATCCATCATCATAAATCAAACGTGACATTTAAGGTTTCTACAATGACAATACCCAAACATTTTAATATGTACTCGTTTAAATCTATATTATACTTATTAATTTATTATATTTTCTCTCAATTCGCCAACATGGAGCGAACATGACTAATTCTTTTTAGATACCTATGTTTTCTTCCCTTAAAACTGTACTGTGTTTTTAGTTATTTATATTTAAAAAACCCACGCTGGAAAAATTCATTACAGTAAATATAAACGTATTTCCTTAGCGTTGAATGAAACCTTTGTGGAATTCCAAATAGAAAATACCAGGAAAAATCGAAATGTAATCAGCTTTTCCACATTCCTGCACTTCATCCCTGCACTACGTTTTTCAATGTCCATTTTATATCCACACCAAAAAATGTTTGTATATATTTCGCACACAGTGACGTGTTCAGACTTACGCAATAATGCTGTTTCATCGGGCATGCTCAGAAATGCGACTAAACAGGAAGTGTCAATCAATTAACGGACTCAGACAAAAAAAAGAGCATGACAACCAACTAGTGAAGCCGGTTTTTAACCATGCCAAATAAGTTTAGTACACGCTCACGTACAAACTAAATTTCACAAAACTCGAGAAATGTTATCTTGACAGCATTGCAACACGTACTGAAGAATTTCGTGCATAGACGAGCGAGTGCTAAACATATTTGGCATAGTTGAAAACCGGCTTCACTAGGTTACTCCTAATGCTCTGTGCATGTTTTTTCTTTATCTACTGATTAACTTGGTTAACGGATTAAATAATTGTCATGTTTATCCTTTCGAGTGGCAGTACCCGGGAACCGGACCCAACGTCAAGTGGCGGCGATCCGGGAGCCGGACCTGACATAACAAACCTTTGAGTGGCGTCGCCGCAGATTGAACTTCAGAAGAAGTGGCACAGCCATTTTGGAAAACACCGTCAAGTGGCAGGCCCCTCACGGGTGATCTTCGCAAATTTTCCGCACGTTAGAAAAAAATTACCATTTCTCAAAAATAGGTACTGTATATAAACCATGTATCGTTGGATTCAGCATGAAAGCTTATTTGATTATATAGCAATAAATGGCATTCCGTTTGTGAATTTTGCTACTCGTAGTCTTGATCAAATCTCAGATGTACAATTTTTTTCCACCTTCGTGAATTAAAATAGCTATGATTACGAAATAAAACGATTAATTTTAACGCCATTTTAGTTAAAACAGGCTTTTAGGAGGAATACGGCCGTTAATATATAGTGAGAAAATATATAGTTGACAAAATTGACAACTTGTTCTATAGAAAATTGTACAATTTTGTTGAATTGTACTTGTAAAGTTTTGTAGTATAGGGCCTCGAGTGTGTGGTGATCACGCGACGGAAGTACCATCGTATCTCGAAAGTTCGAGAGTTTTAGAAAATATTCATCAGTGGGGGAATCGATAGACATATTAAATAGTCGGTTTTAGTCTGTCTCTTCAAAAATTATTTAAGCGTAGCGGAACTTTAACCACGAGCATAAAGAGGTACATACAATTTAAACAAACAACCTCCGAGTTAGTCCTTATTGTTGTTAGGTCGAATACAATTTGATCAAGCTTCACAAAATGCAATATATACCTAATGAATGTTTCATGGGATAAATATTTATTAAAAAATGTTTTCACCTATTCAAACTGCTCTTTATTTGTGTATATATATTACGTATGTTCATATTTGTGCCGCTAGCAATGTATCCGTTAAAAAAAACAATCTCGCATAAAAATAAATACTGGTCGTGAATAAAAACTGAGTGAAGCAAACAAATTTAAAAAATATTTGAAAATATTTACATGTGCGTTTTGCTAATCGGATATATATGGTCTTTCGGACCGGATTTTATTATTCAAGTGGTATGTGATACCTTTTTAACCCCATTTAGAACACGATATAATTATATATTATTTACATTACGTTTTGAAGACAACTCAGTGCTTTGCTTTATAATGTAAATAATTCTAAAAATGACAGAGTTACCTGATGCGGTTGTAATGATTTTTAACAATTACGCTAAGCGAAAAACAGCGCCGAAGTTAAGGAATTACATTATTACTTTCCGTCGAGCACCTAGGAGCGTTGAGTTGAATTCTTTAAAATATTTTTCTTTACAAAAGTTAGATGTTGAGTAGATTCTTTCCACCTTATTCCCAATTTTAAGCGAATACTTTCTCTCGGCTTTGAGTCCCGTAGTAGACGGATTTTTGGTATCAAAACTGGGAACACACGTGACCGCTAGATAGTATTTAATATTTCATTCCTCAGCCTGTTGCACGTACGCGTATTTCTTTATAAAACATTGCAAATTAAACAAGCACCTGTTTCAAACGGGCATGAAACAGGACGCAACTTGCAGGTTCTGCCAGGAGACAGAGGAAACAGCAAAGCACATTCTCTGCTCCTGCGAAACACTCATGCACAAAAGATGTACCTACCTAGAGTGGCACAACATGCACCCAGAAGAGGTACAACATATCACCGCCCAAAGATTCTGGTTTTTCCTAGAGGCAAAGGGCCTTAACGGTGAAATCTAAAACAAAGGGCTGCCACAATAGATCACTTGCTGGTCGAAGCGGCATATTACCCACAAATCAACAACAATGAATAATAATAAAAAAAGCTCACGTTAATGTTTTTACATGTTAGTTACTTTGATATTTCATAAAAGTAGGAAGACATTTTATATTTACATTTTAGAGTCCGCAGTAAGCTGGATTCTCCATACAACCGTAGTTACCCTCTCATTTTAAAACTACGTGTGGGATTGTAACGAAACTTTGCATGTACAATGATATGAGGTAGGTATATCTATGTCTGTAATTAATTAATGTAGCTTCATATACCATAGTAATAAAAACAGCTAATTTAAGTTTTCCATACAAAACTTGTTTTTGCTTTATTTCGTTTGTTTTATAAACTGAAACCATATAAACTAATTACAGACATATATACCGGGTGTACAATCCAAATGGGTCAGTATGGAGAAGTCGGAAACTATGAGAGATAGCGAGATCTGTTCTTAGGATCCATGACGTCAATTTTAGATTTAATAATAATTACATTCAAACTTTTTATTAACTCTCATACATAACCGGGAATCGAACCTGGTCAATATTTTTGTAACCGCGTTAAGTAAAAAGGACCAAATTGGGCTATGAAATCTTGTGTAAACACAGCTGACAGTAAATTAGACTAAAATTCCCACAGTTTTATTAATTTGCAAAAAGTCGTGAATAATATGAATCGATCATCAATTATCTGAAGAGACCACTTATGCATATCTTATCTGCATCGGTATTATGCATTACAAATAGCGTTTATTTAAAATTAGAACGCATTTGTTCAGCGGGCGTACCAATTCATTTAAAATTTGAAAATGGAATACTGTTTTTGGAATTAACTTCAAATGAAACATGGCTTTTCATAACCTCCTCGTGTTGATGTTTGATAACTTTCACATTATTATTGTGTTATGTGTTGTGTACTGTTTATAAAATGCGTTTAACGAATGAACAGTTAGATCTATTGGAAGCCTATTTTAAAAGTGATAAAAATTGACAAAAAAAAATGACATGGTTCCTAAGAACAGATCTCTCGCTATCTCTCATAGTTTCCGACTTCTCCATACTGACCCATTTGGATTGTACACCCGGTATACCTCATTTCATTGTATAGGCAAACTTTCGTCACAATCCAACACGTAGTTTTAAAATGAGAACGTTACTGCGTTTTTATCGGAAGGCTAAATTCGGCCGAACTTACTGCGGACTCTTTAAACTACCGACCCATCTCTCACTTCTGAACCATGCCTATAAGCTGTTTTCGAAAGTGATTACAAAATTTAATCTTCTCGTACGCACGCTAGATTACTTCCAGCCTCCTGAACAAGCCGGTGTTCGAAGGGGCTTTAGTACCGTAGACTCCGTCAGATTATACAGTAGACTGAAGAGCCTGCCCTTCTGCTTAGCGTTCGTGGACTACGAGAAAACCTTCGATTTGATAAAAATCTGGGCTGGTCTCGTCAGCGGTGCCAAATAGACTACCGCTATATCGAAGTACTAAAGTGTTTATACGAGAATGCAACTATATCAGTCCGGCTCCAGGACTGGAACTCGAAACCTATTCCTCTGCAGCGAGGAGACAGACAAGGAGATATTATTTCTCCAAAACTGTTTACCGCTGGGGTGGAGTGGAGGATGTTTTCAAGACTGGACTCTGGAGATTAGAAGGCTTGGCATCAAGATCAACGACAAATACATCACTCACCTTCGGCTTGCTGCCAAGAATGCAGAATATTAGTACGATGCTGATAGACCTCAGTATAGCCTCCGAGTGAGTTGGTCTAAGGATGAACACGGACAAGACAAAGATCAATGTCAAATGCCCATGTAGAACCAACTCCCATTACAATCGGACGCTTTACGCTCGAAGTTGTAGACGATTATATATACCTAGGACAGTGTCCAGTTAGGTAAGTCCAAGTTCGCGAAAGGTCAATCGTCGAATCCGATTCGACTGGGCAGCGTTCAGGAAGCTACGACACATTTTTTCGGCTAATATTCCGCAGTGTTTCAAGATGAGAGTCATTTGCAGTGGGCGGGGGACGGATATTCTAAAATATCAATTCTTATTAACTTAATCTCGTACTTTGTTAAAGGTTACACAAACCAAAGTTACGACAAGCGGCTATGAAAATATTTCTAAAAAGTTTCGAAGTATCGGAACTTCGATTCCTACACTGAAATGTTCGCTCCGGTTGGGAGGTTTAGTAAATTTTCGATAGACTATTTATGATGGATCTCTATTTTTATAGTAAATAGGACAACAATAGATAAATGATCGTTTGAAAACTGAATTTGGGTTTAACCTTCTTGCGCCTGACCATCAAAATTTGACATAATTAACCACAATTGTTTTTAAGTACTTCAACTACACAGGGTCTCAAGAGGATAATCAGGCATCTGCATGCTTGATAGGTATGTCAAATATATTAAAACTCACCTTCGCTTTGCTGGTGGATTTTCACCCCTAATTCGACTGCATCGCCGTTGGCTGAGGTTTGCCTGACATTTTCTTGAAATATATTTACGAGGCCGCGTTACATTTTGGACGTCGAATACCAGTCGAGTATTTTGTTGAGATTAAAGGCTCGGGTTCAATCGAGTAGCCTGGGATTCAGACAGGGCAATATCAATATACTGCATGATATTAGCTTTTGTCTTTGTAACTGTCCGACGCAGCACAAAGCAGTCTATATTCCAATTATCCTCATATCATGTCAAAAGAGCTGGACAACTACAGGAGTACATGAAAGAGATGATTAAATTGCGGGAAATGCTATATGATAATTTTTCACTTTGCTTTTGAAGTACCTAGTAGTTTGTAGACTAATCGTTTTGAGAGACGAATAAGCAGAAACTAGATTTTGGCCTAAGTTGCTCTTAATTCTAATGAATTTACTGAGAATAATGTACTTAAACATATTTTGACGAAATCAGATCGCATTTCTTCTCTTGCTAGCAGACACTAAACTAAAACTTGAAATTATAATTCTCATTGGTCTACTTTGCTGGCATGAAAAATAAATACTTTTATCGCTAATTCTCGATTTTAAACTTACTGTTTTCTACACGCTTTAACTTCACTCGTTTCGCAAAAGTTGCAGGCACTGAAGTTTCTTGACGTAGTTTTGGTATCAAAATTCAAAGCTAATGCTTGAGTAGGTTCTCGACAGATCAGAAATGGGAAGATGTGTGTACAAATCAAATATAACGAGATTTAGCACAACAAATGTTGACAGATATTGATATTTGCCGATATTGTTTTATATATGTAAATGTGTCGTATCATAGTTTAACAGAAATTAAACAGATGGACGATACGAAAACACACGATTAATAGAATGACCGCTTAAGTGAGACGTTTTGGCGTCTGCCCCCGCACCCTCTGGCACAGGCACCGTCTCAGTTAAACGGTTGACCTAAAGCACCTATCTCTCTGATACCATTGTAGATACTAGATATCCTTCTTTGTCTGTCTTCCTACTGGCTTAACCAAGGGCATGTTTTTGTGTCCTTGGATCTACTAGAAGGACTAGGGGCAATTTTCATGAACTGTAGTTCAACTTAGGGTAGTTCCACGGGTTTCTTGTCGCTGATACTACCATTAGAACGACGGTCTAGCGTTGCCTTTCATAATATTTAAATATAACATTCCAAGATAAAAGTGTTGCGATTACTAGAAGTAATGGGAACACTTTTATCCTACTTAGTTCTACTGTACTTTTAAGCGGCCGGTAGCCGTCAAAATTCATCGCCCAAGTTCGAAGTTAACTCATTATATCCCCTGAGTCAGGAAGCTCGTTCAGAGCGGTTCGTAATCGCTCAATAACGCGTATTTACACTCCCGTCAATCAAACGTCAAGTTAATAAAAGTTAGGCAATATAAATGTAAATGATGTAACGTACCTACGCAGGCGCTGCGTAGACACGAACATTCAATCGAGTTACAGGCGCCCGCTTATTGAATACATGCATTGCACGTAGTGTCGAGTCGGATGACAACGGATAGTGGATGGGTTATCAGGTATTTTTTCTTTAAAAACGGTTCAGGTATATATAAATGAATGAGGTATATAATTTCGAATAGGAAGAAATTGGGCCTTATGGTGGCTATGGCCGTAGCTCTAATTCGACTTCCCGACTGCTTCATAAAAATGGAAATAAGAAATGCTAGTTTGAAAGTATAATTTTATATTTGCCAGTTGGAGGGAATATTTTTAATGTAAAAAAAAAGTATCATATGTTTATAATCTATCATATGTTTCTGATAAGCACAAAATAATCTGACTACAATTTGTCTGCAAAGCGCCTCAATCAAGTACACTGTAGTCATTTCTCTTTTCCCTTGAGTCGACTTCATAAATACCTATAACCTATATTATAGGCTACATGTAAGTACACAAAGGTTCAAAAATGCTCTTAAATTGCCGTGCTCACATTTGCACTAAAATGGGCAATTGGCCAAGCTTACTCTACCGCTAACTGTACGTGTTGGGAAGGCAATTATTTGAGTTGGATCCGGGCCGGTTCACCTGTTGCTCGGGAGAGACATAATGGCCCAAGCTGTGTAACTCGCTAACAAGTTTGGGTATTAAGCTATCCATTGGATAGGATACTTTCTTTGCTGGTATTCTTCGAGCGATTTCCAAAGAACGCGTAGGATCTCGATTCAACATCTAAGGGTGTTAAATAGGGGTGCAATGCTGTGCAATGTTTGTATAAGTGGAAACATTATTTTTTGAACAAGAGACTTGAAACTTTGTAGCAAGATTACTTATTAAAATACAAAAAAGTACTTTCAGCGTTTCAGGAAATTCCACCTGTATTTTAAAACTACTGAACGGATTTAGGCAAAAAAAAATCTGTAGGTAATATAGCTTAGTAGACATCAAAAAAAACCTTTAATACATTATGAAAAACAAACAATTTAAGTAGTGAGAAACGTGCGATAAAACTTCAAATATGTATATTTAAAAAATGGACATTTCAATTTAGATTTATCAATGTAAACCTTTTATGCCTAAACCCAAAACGGAATTACATGATCATTGGCATAGAGATAATCTGAGACCCTTGGAAGGATTTAGGATAGTTTTTATCTGGAAAATCATGCCTTAAGATGGTAGAAGTCGGTTCGGGACAGCGATAATTAAGGTTACGCCTAAAATAATTTAATAGCAATCTTTTTTCTCAAGTTCTACGTGAACGAAGTCGCGGGCGACAGCTAGTGGCTTCATATGCGTCATATTCGTGGTCGGGTGCTGTTTGTGGAGTCCGGTCTGTTCATGCTTGCAAGGGCATAGTAACTACCTAAATACGAAACCAGAGACATCATACTGTTCACCACAGGTTTTATTGTTATTGACCACAGGACAGCCTGTACATGACCCTAACAATTGTTCCTTTTTTTGACGCTTAGTTACCGTATACATCTCTAAAAATATTAGAAGAATTATTAGTTGTATTTGGACGCTCAGATGCCTTATACATCCCTGGGATACTAAATTTTGGCTAATTTTGATACAAACCTTATATCGAATGTTGGAGAATCTTTTGTTTTGTCTTCATATTGCGACATTTAGTTTGTTAACAGTTTATCGGCCTTAAACTGCAATTTTGATATCATTATTGTGTAAGATTATTTTTGTTATTATTTTATTTATAAACCGTTGTCAAACATGTTTCTAAATGTGTATGTTTATCTTTTGTTTTATGTGACCCAAAATCGAATGCCACGGGCTGTATTGTAAAATAAAATGCTAAACCACTTTACCTAAAGACCATTTGATATTTATCGAAAATCGCCTTAGTAACGTGCGTTTCCCAATGTTATAAAATTAAGGGCATCGAGACGAGCAAGACCGGACATGTCTCCCGAGTCACGAGTCTTACACAAAAGGGGCCTTTTGTACGGAATCTCAAGGGAGGCTTTCAGTGGTTCTCTTCTCGACTTTTACCTAATTACATGGCCCCGCTACCTCGCTTCAGGCCTCTCCCGACACCGTGCACGAACAATGTACCTGTCCCTTGTATTATGTCACGTCTGAAAGGGAGGACGAGATGAAATCGAGGAAACCTCGAAAGTTCAAGTAAGCGAGATTCGAAGTCGTGCTATAATAGATTACTTTTTGTATGGTTTGCTGGGTTATTATTGCGAAGTAAGAGTGCTTGTCTTGGACATTGATAAGCAGTTTTAGCTGTTATGAACTTATTTATGTGTATCGACAAGGGGATATTCAATGTTTTGGTGGTGTGAGTTTTCCATAAATTATTTTCACTTTTTTAACATAATGTAACGGAAACTTATATAGACTATGGCTAGCTGAATTAAAATTACTTAAATGAATATGCTTTTCAGGAAAAGGAATATAAAATAACAAAAATATTACAACGCCTTAACACAGTGATATGCAAGTGCATGTTGTTACAGGAAAATACTTCAGTTTCGGATACTTACCAGCGCGATCTTTTAGTATGTTGTAAAGATCATCACATACTAACTTACTTAAAACAAAGTCGCGTCCTGCTGTCTGTCTGTCCCTATGTATGCCTCGATCTTTAAAACTACGCAACGGTTTTTGATGCGGTTTTTTTTAATAGATAGATTGATTCAAGAGGAAAGTTTATATGTATAATACGTGCATAACATAGTAGAGAAACACTTATCATTTTAGAGGTATCTAATGTGATGCCGTAAATAAACATATTTATTAGCGCGTCCATTGCAAACGCTGGCTGAAAACTACGAGATAGATCAAAATAATATACTACAGTATTGTACACCTTAAAAAGGTCTACAAAAAAGTCCGCGATGGTATATTGTCTATCTCTTAGGGATAACCCACAATAACCATTTTTTATCCATCACTTTTTACGAGAAATAATGGCTTATTTACGAAGGAATTTTAAGCAATACAGCATTAATCCTCCTCCAATTAAGTACCTTAAATCATACTTAAATACATTGTGCATTTAATATAGATTCAATTTGCCCTGTACAACATGTAATTTAAATTAATACTTTTGAAGATAGATAGCGAGAGAGATAGCGGCAGCGGTCAGCATTGCACCCGTGCCGTGCAAAGTCGGGGCGGGTCGCTAGTCTTTTATAATCGGATACGTGGTTTCGGAGGTTATACCCTACATACAAACAAACAAAAAAAGAACACTTTTCAATAATCGTTCCGGTAGCATAGTGGTCCAGGCATGCGACTGTCAAAAGGCGGTCGTGGGTTCGACAGATAAGTTTCGTCTCATATTTACCTAAACAATACATTCAATAATTTTGTAAGCAAATCTCAACCTTCGAACATTAGTAATGAATGAGTGAAGGCATCAAGCACGCATATATAAACGCGTGAAAAAGTTGAATTCGAATTTTGAATTTTGACGCTCATCGAAAACAGTACCATATTGTCAAATGATATATTTCTCTCTTTCTGACGCGGTCTAAGTCGGGACTCGAGAGACTGGCCACTAACAGTTTTTATATACAAACTCGCCTGTTATTCATAACGCTTACCAAATTCGTCCGGAGGCGCAAAATAATTATCAATTTTGAGGTCAAATTATTTTCGACGCGAGTCACGGGCGAATACAAAACATTTTGTGAATAATGCGTAGCCTTTTTTAATTATGTAGTCCCGCAAGTCAATATGGTTATATAACAAATCAAAGTACTAATATACTAAGTATAGGTACCTTATTCCGTATAACATTAGATTTTTTACGGAAAAATACTTCTATCTTCCTTTAATAATACTGTACTTACTAGTGTTTAGTGTGTTACTTTCGATTATTTAATGTGTTTCAAATAAAACAATGTTTATGTTTTTGTTTATCAAAATGGTTTTCATTCAAATGACATGACGATTTGTCTAATCTCATGTGGAATAGGGTATAGAATAGATACAGGTAGGTAGTACTTTGATTTGTCAACTGTAAACCTACGGACACTTGATTTTCTAATTAAATGAAAGGCATCTTTGCACTTAAATGATATACCTTTCCAAAATAGTATATACAAGCTTCTGCCCGCGACTCCGTCCGCGTGGAGTTCGTTTATATCGTAGCTCCATACAAACGTTCACCCCCCATTTTAGGGTCGTGGAGGTTTAGAAAGAGACAAAAAGTAGCCTATATCACTCTCCATCCCTTCAACTATCTCCACTTAAAAAATCACGTCAATTCGTCGCTCAGTTTGGTTTCCGTCGGACAAACAAACACACACATACACTTTCCCATTTATAATATTAGTATGGATTAGTATGGATGTAGTATGTAACATGTAAGAATATTTCCGCCAAAAATATAGGGGTTTTTTTGTTGGAAAATCTAGATACAAACATGCTTAACAAGAAGTTTTAAACGTAAAATGTTTCTTGCCTATTACAAGTAAATCTAAGTTACTTGAGACGGTCATATTGGTTTAGAAATCCAAGAAAAAAAACGAAAATGAAGTACGTTCGGCGGGATTTGAACCCGGTTCAATAATAGCGTTAGACAGATTTAAGCAAAAGAGATTCATATTGCGCTACCGAATGACATTAGATGACGAGTGAAAAACTCAGGTGCATTCATTCGGCATTCTAGAGTGCCTGACACAAGTATATTTAGTTTCACTATTTCCTAATAGAAGCGCTACTATAGATTTAGTTTTGCGCCCTCTAGTTTGATTTATGCAAAATGTTTGACAATGACAGACTCCGAAGTGACATTTAGCTACGTTAGTCTGCGTAAATTCACGAAAAAGCACTTTTATGCATATTTTCGGACTACATTTTAAAAATAAACACTGTTTAGTGCAGATTGATTGAGATTCATACGTAGCAAGCTCTTCGGCTTCCGCAGTTTGAAACACACGTTAGTACTGGTCACGGTTTTGCGAAAAACGATGAGCAAGCATCGAAATAATTTAGCGCGACATCTGTTAGCAACACTTCGACAGGAACCGGTGATGTTGAACCTTAATGGTGTTCACAGGGGACCGAAAAGCTGACAGTTTCCTCACTCAAAGCGTTAGCATTGCGACCCTGCGAGGAAACGCTGCCAGCATCTTAGGCACCGATCAGAGGGCCCAGTTGTTTTTTTTTTATTGTTGTTGTTTTCCTCTTTTAAGGCCGAAACGCATTCAAAGTGGCAGTGGAGCCGTTCCGTTTAGCATTAGTTCGAACATTACAACCTACCGGTTGCGCCGCGCCGCTCCGCCACCGCTGTCAGTGCGTTTCGGCCTTTATATTAAATTATGCACTTGTATATAATTAATATATATACATATATGCTTTCAAATATTTTACACCTTTAATGTTTATTTTGTGAATATTGAACCTCGTACATATTCTGTGCTTTCTTCGCTCCCGTGCGTGTAATATGAACTTGAATCCAGAACTCGTGTTTTTCGCCGCCGGCGGCCCGTTGCCTACACCGACAAGCATAATGAGAATAACGTAGTCATTCAGTTTATTCCACTAATGGAAATGCCAAGTTCAGCTTTACGTTCCTAATTAGAATTAAGTACCTACGAGTATATATTCGTAAAGGCAATCAAAACTCAGATTCACCTGTTATGATAGTGTGTATATTTGACATGGAATATTATTAGAGATTATTTGGGTTGGCCGAATTGCACCAAAGTAGATGGTTCCAATTCCAGTGACAGTTCTTTTTTAATTCGGCCACATTTAAGGTTTAAAGTATAATCCCATAAATAATTCTACAATTCATTTACATGAGTAAACACATACAAAGTCAAACAAAAATTTCGTTATGAGCGCACAAAGACACCAAACTTGTAAGTACATACTTATTAAGTTTGATTTAAAATTTATTTTATTCATTTAATTGTTTATGTGTGTGTTATTTTTAAAACATTATATGCTATGATAACGTATGTTTATAGTTTTAGGAAAATTGTTTTTTGCTGTAAGGTGTGAAGATGAGTAAAGTTAATCATTAATATAATCATTTTTCATTTAGCATAATATACTGATTAGGTACATAAAAATATCCGCAACGCAGGCTTCGTCAATTGCGTACAAAAACACATCCCCCTAGGCACTTATCTAACAATGATAGAATCCGCAACAGGCTTTGTCAACAATACGTAATAACTTTAACTAACAAAAAGGACCGCCCTGGTTCGTCGGTGGCCCGAAAGTTCCCATATATGGCCAGAGAAATCTGTTGAGCCAGGAACGATCCGGAACGAGGATCGCAGCCCCTATCCCTAAGCCGCTGACCCAAATCCCGTATAAAGTCTTTGGCCTCCTTAATTTCATTGTATATATTATGTTTATTTAATATTTATTACAAACATATTTTTAAGTAAAGATGTAAAATGGGATATTGATATTGTTTCTTTAATCATTTTGGGAAGTTATTAATAAATTGAGCCCCTTCGTAAATAGGTTATTTTTACCCACGACGGAACGGAGAAGGTATATGCGTTTAGGATAGGGGGCTGTTTGCTTTTTTGGTTGTGTACTCCAGTGTTCCCATTTAACTCGAAAACGGCTTGACCGATTTAAATGCAGTTTCCAGAAAAAGGTTTGCGGTTCATCGGATGTTTACGTTACGATGTTTGCTCACCAGGGGGCGCTAAGGTAAACGTTTTAAATAAATTTTCTCAATTATCTCAAAAACAGCTTCACCGATTTCGATGCGATTCTCGGTGATGAGATTGTAGTAGGGATAGTTTTTACTTTAAAATTATTATGTTAACTCACCAGGGGGCGCTAAGGTGAATAATTTACAGGAATGCTCCCAATTATCTCGAAAACGGCTTCAACGATTTATGCCATGTTTGGGTTCTTTTGATAGTGTTTGCCTTGCCGAGTAGCTTCTGTGCATGAGCTACTGCATGCGTGCATGAGGCTGAGGGTCTGATGATGGAGCAGAAAAACACCATGGGGAACTTTGAGAGACATAATATATCTATTATTAACCGACTTCAAAAAAAGAAGGAGGTTCTCAATTCGGTTTTTTTTTCAATGTTTGTTACCTCAGAACTCCGTCATTGATGAGCCGATTCGTCATTTTTTTTTGTTTGTATGTATATGCTTCCAGGTGAGTCCCATTTTTTTTCAAAAGTTCAATTGGATGATGAGAGCCATGAGGAATTGAGGGATCTCCTCAATTATATTAGGCACGCGTGTAGTGATTTTGGTATTTTCTATTATAACTCGTGTATTTACACTCGGAAATCTTATATTTAGTGGAGTGGAATTGATAATGAAGACCACAGATGACTTATGGAATTCCTCAATTATGTACTGAAAAGTACAAAAGTATAAGGTAACGGCGCCTATTACCGGGGGTATCAAATTCGTCTACCATTACCGCGGCATTTCAAAATACGCATTTTGAAAGCAAACCGTTCGATTTACAATAAAACATATTTTACACAAATGAAGCCTAATTTAGTTGACTAACGGTTCTGTTTACGCAAATGTGTGTGGATGAAATAACAAGCTCGCAATTCGTCAGTTTCTGCGACGGCGGCGTAGGAAGAGGTCGCGTCATACAAACGCGTGGCGTCACTGGTAAGTATACCTGAATCTTATTTATTATTTCACGTAATAGCTATGACAATTGAACTAATGCTATGGATTTTAAATGATTATTTATAGTTTTCTGCGCGACTTGTGCGTACTCTTTATATATTTTTTGGCCTCGAAATGCATTTAAAATAGAATATAAAATACAGCGGTGATAGACGCCATTTTTAGTTGGGGTAACTAATACCGTGGCATCCCACGGTAATAGTTAAGTCGGCGATTTGCTTCTTTATACTTTATCTTTTTAATATGTTATCGATTATATAATCTCTTACAGTTATTCGAATCTTGATCTATTGACGCTATTAAAGAACTATTTCCGTGGTATGGAAAGTATTCAACAAACCCTTAATTTTTAACCAAAACTTTAGTACTGAATCTGCAGTTTCTATGGAAACCCTTATTTTGTCATGTCGTTTAAATATTGTAATAATTAACTATATTTACTCACCAGTTATGTGATTTTGGTTTTATTCCATGCTTGTAATATATATGTTTGATTTGTAATGAAAATACAATTATATCCTAAAGTTTCTATGGGTCGGAATTAGTTTTTACAAAATTCCAAATTAAGTCTATTACCGATGGTATGATCCCATACCACTCGGTAATAGTAACTAAAGGAATCTTTTACCGACCCATTCAATATTTGTTTGGGTCGGTAATAGGTTAACAATAGGTATCTATTACCGAGTGATATTTTAGTCTTCTATTAAAATAAATCACATCTAGGGTTCCATTCGTACAATTACAATTGAAAATATCTCTAGAACGCATTATTAAGATATATGGTGAACGGAGATAATAACATATCACAGCAAAATTTTAAAATCAAATAAAGACACCATAATATTACACATACAGAATGTTACGAAACTCCCCTTTAACTATTTAATTAGAGTCTGGCCCAGAATACTAAATTGTTCGAAAAGTATTAGACATAGGCTTGGTTAAATTCGATAAAACTTTTTACATTTTTTTTTTCTTTGTATACAAAATACCGAATCCATACTATATGTAATGTAACAGTGATTTAATAAAAGGTAGGCTTTACCTGCTATGTATGTAAGTAGTAGTTATTCTTATAATCAGTTGACATCATTTGTAGATTTATGTTTTTTTTTTATATACACATACGCCTACACCCCTGCCAGTTTGGTGTCCCACTGATGGGCAAAGGTCTCTCCTATTTTTATGTTATTACCAAAGTCAGAAATATTATTTTAATCCTCGATATTGGGTACCGAATTGTGTATTAGGTTACTATTACCGATGGTAGAAAATTGCTGCTTTTTGTACCCTCGGTAATAAAAGCTAAATTCGCGGTAATAGAATCACATCCTATCCATTACCTCGGTAATAGAAGAATCTCCTTTCCTGGTTTCAATAATTATTTTATCAAATATAATAAACTAAAATTGGTTCAAAAAGTTACGATTCTGAAAGTTCAATAAACACCCTTAAATAAAAATAAAAAACTAGGATGTTAAGGAGCTTTCATACCCATCATTTTTTATAATCATTTGAAAACTACCTAAATACCACGGTAATAGGCGCCGTTACCTTATCACAGATTCTGATAAGATTCCGTTGAAATAGCAACTAATGAAGTGCCAAGGGTGATCCTTGTGGAATCGACGGAAGTCCTCAAATATTATCGGGTCACATAAGGCGATTGGGTTTTTTTCTCTAATAATCAACGCATTTGCTCTCGGAAATCGGTTCATGTGGTAAATTGGAAAAGAAATGTGGAAATGTTCTCGTGGCTTGGCGGAGTACTAAATTGAAGTCTGTTAAAACTTTGTTTTTAAAGTAAATAATACTGTGTTTGGGTTCTATTGATAATGTTAGCTGAGTAGCTTGTGAAGTAAGTACATGAAGTGCTGAGGGTCTGATGATGGAGTAGTACAACATCGTAGTGAACCTGAAGGTTCTGAAGAAGGCCTCATGTAGTAGAACAAGATCGTCAAAAACTATTCGAAGGTTTTGCAGTAACGGCCCATTAAATTAATATCAGTGGAACCACTACTATTTTGCCCAGTCAAAACCCCTGAACTGCTAAGGGTCTGCCGAAGGAGCAGAACAACAAACACTACTGGCAACCTTGGCAAGGTAAATAGAGTGTTCTTAGACGAGTAGCTTTTTAAATACTGCTCTTTAAAAATAATAAGATAAAAACAAAATTAAAACTTTTGAAAAACCCTTGAATGTTATTGGAAAATAATAAAATAACTGTTGAAAAACCCTCGACTTTAAAGTGAATAAGTACAAAATGAGGTTTAGGTAGATACATAATTACAAAACCACAAAACTCGTCGGGGGCTGCCTTTGCCATGTCTGTTCCACATTTCACAGGTAATAAAAAATCTCTCGTGTCACTTTCAATTAATCAGTAATTTTAGAATTAGAAAACTGCCTAATGTCACTTAATTTCAGGGCACGCAACGGCAGCTCCCGACGATTTTTTATGGTTTTGTAATTATATATAATTACATCATTTTGTTCTTATTGATTTTAAAATCTAGGGTTTTTCAAAAGTTTCCACTTAAAAATTCCATAATTTGTTCGCGACTGTCTTAAGATTAAGTTGCACGTGGTTTTCTAGTTAACTTTAACTGCGATGAGATTTCTTATTTATTTTATATTTTTAAGTATTGAAACACAATAGGGTATTTTTATCGATCAAAATTAAAATATCGAAGTATTTTTTTATATATTTTATACCATTATAAAACTACGATTATAACATAACACTATTGTTATAAAAAACATAAGATTTATTTAGTTAGTCCAGTTTTTAATTATCTGTATGTCACGTGGCTGAAAACGCCGACTCTACTGCCATTTTTTTCTCGTGAGTGACGTCAGTATGCTTAAAGGACATGCTGTAAGCACATTTGACGTTTCTATGTTTCTTCTTTTCTGCTCTTATGAAGTCACGATCTGACTATTTCTTTGCATAAAGCAATATTACTTTGAGGTAATTTTAAGATATAAAAAAATGTAGAATAGCCTATTATGATTTTATGGTACACGTAGGTTTGAGTAATGTTTAAGAGCTTTGGTTCATAGTAGAGTAATTTGGTTGGAATAATAGTTTAATTAATTCGTTCTGTGCTATTTGAAGAACTTCTCCATTGGTTTTTGCAGCATTTAATTATCTTTAACATACTAAATAGTTTTTAATTAAACAGAACATGATCAAAAAAAATGTGATGAAAGTAAAGTTGTATCGAACAGAAGCAGTCATAGTCATTAACGCGTAATTACGTTTAAACTATCCCTCGTAAAATGTATCACTTAATATAATATTTTAGTATTAAGACATCATTCTGTAAAATACGTTTTTAATAATAATAAATGAATTATGAATGAATGAATCCGCCTTATTCATACAACTTAAAATGTCTGCTAAATAGAATGTGCTTTGTCCCTTTCTGACAAACAGAAATGTCAAAGTGACAGATAGACAAACGAGTTTTAACGCCATTTTAGTTAAAATAGGCTTGTAAAACGTTTACGAATACGGCCGTATGTCTTTAAGGGTACTCGGAAACAATATTACTTTGCTTACGTGCGCCAGCTCTTACAATATAGTAAAAGCAAAATCAAATGGTGATGTTGAAATCACTTCGCTCGCTATGCGCTCTGCTTCTGCCGCTGCTGTACAATTGTACAGTCAGCATCAAAAGTAACTGCGCAATCGAAGTCGTCAAAACCTCTTATTCCCTTTTAATAAAGACTTTTGACGTCTTCGTTTGTGCAGTTACTTTTGATGCTGACTGTACATGCCCCGATGGCAACGAGCGCTCCGAGTTTGTGACACATGAGGAGAAGAATGCCCCTCCGTTTCACGAAACACAATTTAATTGGTGAGTCAAAGAGGCAATTAGTGTAACAAGGGCACAATCAGCCTAGTTATTAGGCTGAGCTGGTACAAATGTCACTCCGTATTAATAAGAGCCGGTAGAACAAAGCCTTTTGTTTAGAAATAATCAGGACTTAATGTTGGTAATTTGTGTTTGTCAAATAACCTTATTTTAGCAATATAATAACAATACTCGGACGTTATGTATTTTTCTGCTTAAAAAGAAAAGGTGCGCTCTCATTAAAATCAAATACCTCTATGTAGGTACTATGTTCAAACGGTACTAAAAATAAAATAGGTACATATAAGACTCAAGTGTTACTGCATACTTCATCGACATCCCCCTGTTGTGGCTAAATCTAAAATATGTATAAAGTATTCATTCACTTTCAAAAAATATTTGCAGTAAGTAAAAACAGTTAATTATTATATATTTTTTTATTTTATTAATTGAATTAATTGTTAATCTTCGGAAGGTTATTGTACACCTTTATACACATTACATGGGGACTAGAGGCGTGCATTTTTAATTCAGATGCTGGTATTGGAAATTTATATCTAGAACGTAGGTTTGAGGTAGCCGGATTCTGTGCGGCCGGGAAGAATTGGTTATGCTTTCTTAAATACTTGCAAAGGTCTAGTATGTATAAAGAGATCAAGGTCATGAATTGAGTTCAGGAAAATGTAAAAGAAAAGAAAAACCAACTATCTGTTTGGTATGTGTTCACTAAGATCCTTATACATTTCTTTTGCAACACAAAGAGGTCGTTCACATTTGTACTGATGCCCCATACAATAATTCCATACCGAAGCCAGGAATGGGCAAATGCGTGATAGGCACTTAGAGCTGTATTGAGATTGGTATGTTTTTTAAATATTTTCATTAGGACATAGGCAAAGCTTGATAGTTTTGAAGCTTTTTATTGGATGTGGGATTTTCAGGACATGTAAAAAAAATAAGCTGCCTATTGCAATAAAGAAGACTTATTTCTACATTACATCTATAGTAACAATCTTTTACATTTAAGATTTTAGGAACTATAATATGTTGAGGGAAGCACCCCGCCTACAAATAGTATTGTAAGTGTGGACTATATTATTATATGTTCAATGATATACATATATACTTATATACCTAGCTATTTATTTTATCATAGGTAAATAATTAACAATATAAAATAAATGTAACTACTTATATTTATTATATGACGTGTAAAATGTATATTTTGTTAATAAACAAATTTATTTTAATTAAATTATTTTATGTTCGGTGCCTACGGTAATTCTGCTGATGTTTGTATCTATTTGGAGTCCAAAAATGTTCGTTGAGTCGATGCATTCCAATGTTTGATTATTGTATTTATATATCTATATAAGTATGTTTATCGTCGTCTAGTACCCATAGTACAATCTTTGCTTAGTTTGGGACTAGGTCGATTTGTGTAAGATTGTCCCCTAATATTTATATTTATATTTATTTATTGTAAATAAAATATATATTGAAGTTGTTTTTTGCATACGATATCAACTTTACATCAGTGTACAAATGAGTCCTCGGGTGACACGTATGCTATATATTATGCCGCGTGGTTTCCTGCGTTCTTTGCAATACGCGAGCAGGTAATAAATAAATTTTATATTAAGCCCGTACACAACAGGATTATCTTCTTATCTGCCGGAGTTCATTGGACCTGTGCCGCGATTCCATTGGTTTTAATTGACAGACGCATGTATTCCCCAAAGGGGTAAGAAGAGCAAATCGTAGTACCCTATTTAAGGCTTGTGTTACGTGGTGTGCAAATAGGTAGACGTACATAGAAAACATCCAAGACGCAGACATAAATATTACAAAACTACGTTTTACACAGGGTCACTAAAATGAAGTGCACTCAGTAATACACTGGGCTAAAATGGTTGTCGGATAAAATAAGAGTACCTAAATTTAATTTTAAATAATTTACTTTAAAAACAAAGTTTTAACCGACTTCAATTTAGTACTCCGCCAAGCCACGAGAACATTTCTTTTCCAATTTACCTCATGAACTGATTTCCGAGAGCAAATGCGTTGATTATTATAGAAAAAAACCCAATCGCTGTATGTGACCCGATAATATTTGAGGACTTCCGTCGATTCCACAAGGATCACACTTGGCACTTCATTAGTTGCTATTTCAACGGAATCTTATCAGAAACTGCATACTTTTGTACTTTTAAGTACATAATTGAGGAATTCCATAAATCATCTGTGGTCTTCATCATCAATTCCACTCCACCAATGTATGATTTCCGGATGTAAATACACGAGTTATAATAGAAAATACCAAAATCACTACACGCGTGCCTATATAATTGAGGAGTTCCCTCAGTTCCTCATGGATCCCATCATCCAATTGAATTTTCAAAAAACTGGGTCCCACCTGGAAGCATATACTTACAAACAAAAAAACAATTACGAATCGGCTCATCAATGACGGAGTTCTGAGGTAACAAACATTGAAAAAAAAAAAACAACCGAATTGAGAACCTCCTTTGTTTTGAAGTCGGTTATAAATCACATTTGCTCGTACCTAAAGGGCTTCATAATGCGCAGGCGTACAGATACAATAGACACAGGCTACAGTTTGGGTTGCACAGGGCGGTTTCACAACGCTTCGGGAGCACAAATACGGCGATCCATCCGGTTGCCTCTCGAACACTGAATCTACGCGTCATTGCTTTAACTAAGACATAGAGAAACTTTATTACATATTATAGTCATGTGTAGGTACAGTGTATAAATTAGACTTAAGATTAGACTTAACACCTATACAAATGGGGCAAATATATTGCAGTGAGCGGGTACCTACAACGCAACGCTGGTTTTCAGAGTTGCCGTAGGGTCTTTGCCTTATGTGCCTCACGTCAAATTAACAAAATGGACGACTGACAGTTTGTCATTTTATTGCGTTTCGTATTAGATTTCACATTCTAGACCACTAATAAGTCGTATACTTACATCATCCATACGCACACACTCATGACATATATTATATAGACACTCGACACGCAAGCGCGCGCGCAGTACACACAGTCACACACACAGTCACGCACATAGCAATGCACTGGTTGTGAATTTTAGGGAGGGTCCTGGCAGAATACCAGCGATGTGGCCCCCGCCGCATTTTTATGCTGAGTCAGCGCCCATTCTTTGCCACGACACATGGCTCACTTATTGTACTTGTAGTTTTTATTTGCTGTTTCTAGTATGTTAGTTCTTAAGTTGCATGTTCTCCAGTTCTTTTATGCCATGTATATTGTGGGTATGAATAAAGTTTTTATCTATCTATCTATCTATCTATTAATTTCATTTAAAAAACATTGTGTGTACGTACGGTAAGAATTTTACAAACCCGAGTCATCACAGCCTTAGCCTTCGGCATGGGGCTTCTAATAGACTCTCGGTCGTAAACAATCTCTTACCGAACTATAGTGCCACTTCTACCCATTGTAGCTTGAAGAAGTATTGAAAAGACATCGCTTTGACTTCATGTCTGTGACGATCTAATTTTGACCAAACCAAAAGCCTGCTCTATACAGTGGGCCATCACGGCCCATCGTACAGGACGCACCTATGCGTTAGACGGAGAAAGACATCGCCGCGCCATAAGCCATCTGACACCACTACCCTCTCCACACGCTGGCCCATCCTAGTGGGCCATTAGGATGGGCCATCATGTAGAGGAGCCAAAAGGTTTTTACAAGGCAACGCCGCCGACGCCGCCGCCGCCGGACAATTATTACCGGCGCGCGGCCGCCGGCGGTATACCCATCGGCGCTCATATCTTCGTACATATCTAATATCATGTGTATGATACGACTTATGTTTGTTTTTCTTCTATTTTATTCTTTTGTTTTTGCCTAGTATCCTCAATGGAAAACTAGCGCTGGCTGTAAAACCAGCAACATGCTGAGTTGGGTTGGGTTGAGTCCATTTTGTGACTCGTTAGACTTTTTTATTTGTAATCTCTAATCTGTTAGTTACTGCGTCACGAATAAATGTTTGATTCTGATTCACATTCTAAAACTCAATTTAGGCAACAAAATGGAAGTCGATTCCTTCATTCAAACACCGTTTTATTTCTCGCAATTGTTTCCCACAAACTAGCTCAATTCACTACCCTGTTTCCTCCGCACACGTTGAGTCGTAGAACCCGTCAGCCGTCGCCGTGGTTTCCATACTAAACGACCTTATCACTTTACAGACATATTTATTAGGCCTCAGCAAAATTTATGTGCGTTTGGCGACAAAGAAAAGTCCTCTCGTAGGCGGCTTTGAAATTTTTACCCCCTACGGAAGCGCTACTGCGGGACCGCTTTTTAATAAGACGGTTTTAAGATTGCGCGCCAGGCAGCGTGTTGTCGCTTAAGGCGACTCCTTGATTCTGGTAAACTACGCCCCGTGAAGGAGACACATTTACATTTATCAAATGCCTGTCATCACTTACCATAAGGTGGTCAATGCTTTCTTCAACGCACGAGAGAAACCCTTCGGGAAATACTTTCTGGAGAAATATCGATAAACATTGAAATCCGTAAATCTTTATTTAGATGATGTAAAATGCCGTCATTTTATTTGAATTGTAATTTTTTTGGGGTCCTGTACCTCAAAAAGAAAAAACGGAACCCTTATAGGATCACTTAGTTGTCCGTCTGTCTGTCTGTCTGTCAAGACCCTTTATCTCGGGAACGAGTGGAGATATCGAATTGCAATTAAAACCATATTCTCAAGTCTACAGTACCTTGAAGCTGTGAAAAACACAAACTTCTAATTTAACGTGAAAAAAGATACGACCGTTTATGCCACAAAAAACGTACCTATATTTCGACACTCTCAAGGGAATCAAATGTATAGGGTACTTTCCGTTGACCTAAATATGAAATTTGGTAAGTAACATCGTCTTACATTTAAAAATACAGAGAACAATCAGAAAACTATTCTAATTTCGTACCGAAGCTTCGGTGGGCGAGTCCGAAACGCACTTGTCCGGTATTTTTTTATGTTTCAATTCAATGTGATAAAAAAGGATGCGTATTATTTTGTTTCTATTAGACCGCACAATATACATTAAATATTGCCCAGTTCATTATAGATGACTACTGGAAGAACGGCCTTTGAAACATCTTATTATTGAACAATGCAGCCCCTTAAATGTACGGTGGCAGTGTGGCATACATATGGGCTCGTCTTGAGTCTTAATTTAATTTCGTTAATGTGATTCCATTTTGGTATGGCGTATACGGGTTGTGCAGCTTGACTATTTATTTAATATGATATGATATGATAACGCAATTTCAGGCTTTCGTGACTTTATGAGGTCTGGAAAAACTAGACTTGAGCAGAAAAGGTTGAATAATAACTATAAAAACGTTGATATTCCTGGTCAAAATAATGCTAATTACGTAGAGACATTTAATTCGTGAGTTTTGCCGTTTCATTATTAGTTAGGTAGTATTGCTTTACTATAATGTTAGTAAAAAAAGGGTTTTACACTGGAATTTCATTCTCGATATTTGGTACTTAAAAGGCGATAAGTTCCTATATCTGTTCTGAGAGAGGCCTCTTTTCAACTCCTTTAAGATATAAACTCTCCCTTATAAGAAATAAACTTCCGCTTGTAAATAATACAAGTTACAAGCTTTTGAGAAAGGAGCTCCTGAGGGATAATCACGTAACATTTTGAACGCTCGTTAGGTAGATCCAACTGTCATTTTTCCCTTTAAAAATTGACATCTAAATATACCTAACGTAAAGTCGCCTTTCATGGAATTGGCTAACTATGTAAACAAACCGCCATAGTGAAAGACAATTTTAATATGGCGGTTTGTTTACATAGCAAATTCTATTGACGGCCACGTTACGTGATCGACCTGCTGGTGTCTCAATTCTAGTTTGTGGGACAAGAGGTCAAACCAAGCATTATCGTGTAGTGTCACGCCTTCATAAAGTGTATTTCTCCAAAGGTCTTGGTCCTCCGATTGCTTCTCTCATTCATGGGGTCGATCTTGAAGGATAGCATGTCACGTTTTGCGCTGTTTTTAAAATGGCAGTGTTGGAATTTTATATAAAAATAACCCACCGTACTGATACCATACGTCCGCAACATGTTTAATACGATGACAAACTTACCAAATCACAAACGAGTATTTTCACAAAACCACGCAGGGACTGTCGCGTTGTATAAATTATTCAATTTACCTAAAACTTGTTCAAGTAAAGTTGGAAGTGGAAAAACGTAACTTGGGGATACGTGTGGAGTAACAATAAGCGTTAGAAGCGAATGATGTTTCTTGGGATCAATTTTGGAACACGCTACTCACGTATTGGGATTAGGAAGAAATCGCATTAGTGGCGCTCTCTTTTACGCTAGCGGGTAGCCAAACGTGTGTGAACGCCTACCGATAACCAAGACAAAGGCTTTTATAAGGTTTCCCTAATATAAATGTATAAAGGTTTACCTAAAAAAATGTAAATGTATAATTTTTTTTTAAGTAAAACGGTTTTAATGTGCACTAAAAGCTAAAAAACATAAGTAGGTACCACTTTCCTCATCAATCTAGGGCATTGATCAAATTAAAACTATCGGGGGGAGATGAATCCAAAGCATATTTATGAGTGGTTGACGGTAGATAATGGAAATTTTACGCACCCCACGATTTTATTTTAATCTGATCAATGCCCTAGACTGGAGGCGAGCGGCGTGATGACTGATACCAGGCCCCTATTTCACCAACTTGACAATTGTCACCTGACACTGACAATTCGTCATACATTGCTTGTTCTAGAAGTTAAGGTGTTTACTAGGTTACTTGTGGAACCAGCAATGTACGGAGAATTGTCGTTGTCTGGTGAAAATTGTCAAGTTGGTGAAATAGGGGCCTGGTACCTACCAATTATTTTTTAGCTTTTAGTGCATTCACTACATCCTTTTCAATACAACCATTTAACTTAAAAAGATATTTTTACTATTTTATTTTCCAGTTTTTAGTTTTTTATTTACTTATTGAATCTTTCTTATTCTATTTAGTTAATTTATAATGCCTCGTTATTGCAAGTTTTCTTTCATATCAATATGTTCCAATCGAACTCCTTATTACGTAATACTTTCAGTGACTTCACTCGACTCAGTAGCTGGTCATCATTAGGCGCTTATACATTATATTAAGTGCTACGAAAACTAAACGTACCACTTATGTTTGGAATTGTGCAATATTGGCTGAGATTATTAGGTACACAAGTAGATGTTCATCATGAGAACCTCATTTAGTAAGTGCGACGCGGAAAATATGGAATTTTTTCGCTGCGATATGTGCCAAGAAGCCAAGATCTATTGCAACTAGTTGGTTATCTTAGGTTAGGTTATTTAGTAAGTGATATAGAACATTAAAACCTAAATATTAAACCGAACATTGGCTAGCATCCTATCAGAAGTAGCTCGTAAAACCGTCTTTTAGTGAGTGGTATAGAATTTGCTACGAAAGCTATGCGTAAAACCAAATTTTGGAGTTGTTTGCTTGTTGGCTAATATCCTTTCACAGGTAGCCTCACAGTTTAACTTGACTTGGGCGGTGTGCTGCTAACGACATATCATTTTAACCACCCTAACGCCAGAGAGTCTTCAACACGATACGAAATCATGACTTGGGTGGGGGGATGCATACCTTAATTTTATTTAACCTTTGTCAAAATTGACTATGTGTTGAATTGACTGACTCATCACAGTATGCCATCTTAGATTTGGAATTGTTTCACGGTGAGCTGTATTTTACAAGTCAATCCCTTTAATTTCATACCCATATATAAACAATATTTGCAATCCACCATTTTGTAGTGACGGCTATCTTGGATTTAAAATAACACTGAATACACATAATTGTGAAGACGTTGAAGTTGTTAAAGTTGAAGCCGGACTAGATTTTAGAGACAGGAGAATTATTTTTTTAATTATACAAGGAACCTGTTAGCTTGGGTGGAGATAGATGAAAGCGGGACTGCAAGAATTAGGCAGGGTGTCAGACAAGGGTGTCCACTTTCACCGCTAATCTTTAATATATACATAAAATATGCAATAAGAAAAATCAGAGAAACTGGCAAATGAGGGATCAAAATTAATGGGGAGAAAATACATTTTATTCGATTTGCAGACGACATCGCAGCATTTGCAGAAACACCAGATCAGTTGACGGAATTAATTTCAATCATGGATACAACTTTCAACGAATTGGGTTTGAAGATCAACATAAAGAAAACGAAAACGCTGACCACCGCAAAACACAATTCACACCACCCACCAATAGTTGTAAACAAAATACCCATACAACGTGTCGATAGTTTTAAATATCTAGGCAGTCTGATAACAAGAGACTCCAGATGCACACCAGACATTGTCGCTCGAGTAGCCATGGCGAAAAAAGCTTTTAACCAAAACAGACAACTCTTAAGATCCAGTTTGTCATGTAGGAGCAAAAAGTTGCTAATAAAAGTATACATTTAGAGTATTGCCCTTTATGGCAGCGAAACGTGAACTATGACACAAAGGGACCGAGAAAGACTGGAAGCGTTTGAAATGTGGTGTTGGAGAAGGATGGAAGGTATAAGCTGGACTGAAAGAGTTACAAATGAGGACGTTTTAAGAAGGGTAAAAGAGAAAAGATCGATCTTGAACACCATCAGCACTAGAAGGGGGAAAATGATTGGTCATTTGATACGGCACGACAACTTCTTTAAAACCATAATGGAAGGAAAGATAGAAGGAAAGAGAGGCAGGGGAAGACCACGACGCAGTTATATAGACCAAATAAAGGAAAAAGCTGGTGTCGTGTCGTATCAGCAAATTAAAGGGCTGGCGTACGACAGAGAGAAATGGAAAATACTCCACCGACAAGAGGATAACTCTTAAATTAATGATGACACATAATTGTATTGTCACGTCCTTTGTAGGGATTGGATACCATACTACACCACCACCGCCTATATTTCAGTTACATACAATTAGTTGACTGTCTCAATTCTATGATCCACCATTTAGTTTCGGCCGCCTTTATAGGATTCGAATTGTTTCATAGCGTGTTGTATCCTACTAGACAAGCCCTTTTATTTGATACCCATATTAAGGGGGTTTTACACAAATATGAAATCTGTCATCTTGTGACGGCGACCATCTTGGTTTTTCATTAATACTGAAAACACGTACATGTATATGAAGTTCCATCGAATTTTATAAGTAAGTACCTAGGTAGTTAAAACGAATAAATACTTTGGAATACGTTACGTTCAGATTTCAGATGCAATCCTACTAATATAATAAATGCGAAAGTTTGGATGTTTGTTACTCAGTCACGCTTAAAAGGCTAAATCGGTTTTTTTATTATTATTAAATCTGCAATCAGTCTCCAGACTATGATTAGTGGAATGAAGCTAAATCGGTTGGAATTACATTATAACCTGGATTGAAATATAGGATGGTTTTTATCCCGGGTCCACGCAGACGAAGTCGCGGGCGGAAGCTAGTAACTTATATTTTACAAAAGAACTTATAATATCACTTATTGAAGCAGTATGCTAGTAAAATACCTATCATATATAATGTATAAGAATTCTTACTGATGTATAATCAAATGTTGTTCACGTTCAAGGGATTTGTAATCTTAGAGAAATAAATAAATAAATCTGAATTCCGAACCTAGCAAATTTTAAGTTAAAAACAGCCTATTTTTGAAAATTATTTGGTCTTTATTTCACATTTCGCCTGTTAATTTAAAAGCGCTACAAATATAAACATTTTGCTTATCTACTAGTAACTATTTCGCCTGCTAATTTAAATGCGCTACAAATATAAACATTTTGCTTATCTACAGCCTTATATTTGAATTAACAAGCTGTTGCCCGCGACTTCGTCCGCGTAAAACTTGAGAAATAATATTGCTATAAAAATATTTTAGGCGCTAGCTTAATTATCGCTGTCCCAAACAAACTTCGACCATCTTCAGGGATAAGGGATGATTTCCGAGATAAAAATTATCCTATATCCTTCCAAGGGTCTCAAATAATCTCTATGCCAATGTTCATCTAATTCCGTTCTGGGTTTCGTTTTCGTTTCCATTAAGCGTAAAAGGTTAAAATTGCTAAATCTAAATTAAATTGTCCGTTTTCACAAATATAAATATTTTAAATATCATCAACAAATGCATGGAACAGGGGGGTGGTGGTGCTGTTCTTCAAAAAGGGTGACTGCTGAAGAACTACATACCCATCTCACTTCTGAGCCATGTCTATAAGCTGTTTTCAAGGGTCATTACAAAACGCTGGAAGTACTTTATTTGTATTCTAATAAGTAATTTTTCTACAAAATCACGTGTCTAGCTCAAAAAGTAAGTTTCCCCCTACTTAACCCTCTTAGGGGCAGAATTTCCAAAAATCCCTTCTTATTCCTTGCCAACGTTATAAAAGGAAGTTCTAGTGTAAGTTTCAAGTTTCCAGTCTCCGTAGTTTCGGCTGTGCGTTGATCATCAGGCAGCACTTCCTCTTTTAGTTATTACTCTTTTATGATAGATTTGGCTTCTTGTTTTTAACTCTCTCTCTCTCCCGTAAGCCACGAGTGCCAAAGCGCAGCGCGCTGATATTGAACAAAACAAGATTGTTATCGAATTCAAATCGGCCTGTTGTTTGCAAAGAGGCTTTGTTAATGCGAACGGAAAGTGTGTATGTGCGGAATAATTGCTTAAGTTACATTACAGTCAGAGATACCGTGTTACCTACGTTTTGAATTAATTAACATAATTTCGCTCAAGAATGTGGGGATGTGTGATGTTAAATTAGGTCAAATTTTCTCGTGATCTATTTATCCAAACGTGTCACAACTTATTACTTGTATAATAATATTCAGAGAAAAGAAGCGTAATTGCAGAGTCCAAGAGCCAACCGGATGGCTCGTAGTATTTGAGCTCCGAAGTGTTGTGGAACCGGCCTGTGCAACCCGAACTGAGCCAACTTCGATTGTGGTGACCTTCTAAGCCACACTAAGTTTCAACCTTAAAGAGTAGTGAGATGCCATGTTGTAAAGCCAAGACTGCCAATGTAATTTACGATTTAGAAAAATGCCTTGGCAAACCATAAGAGTTTAATTTAATGTTAGGAATTTCGTAGTATGCCATATTAACGCAAAACCTTACTCGTCTCCCTCCTCTTTGACGAAAAACTACAAAATTTGAGTTTTTTTTGGTGGTTAAAAAATGAACAATTGTGGATGAGAACAGAACATTATATTTATCTTTTATTATCATATAAAATATCTAAAAGCCATTTCATCCCGCGACCAAGGAAGCTGGGACACATCCGAAAAATCGGGAAGCCTCAAAAAGGTATTAGTATAAGTTAATTATACGCGATTAAGTCCCGTGTCGTAAAAAGTAAGTGTATACTTTATAGAAATTTAACAGAGTTACTCTTAACACTATTATTAATACCTGCTTTAAGATTGCATATAACTTCGCGGAGCGTTGATATCACCCCATTACTTCCCAGCCAATTCGGTTAGAAGCTTATCAGCCACGAAACTTGATTATGACCGTAGTTGACATACTTTCTTCGGTAGGTCTTATGAGCTTTGCTATTGGTTATGAACTATTTGAGTTCCATTCTGTAGTAGGGAACCGGAAATACTATTCATAGGTATAGATATCTAGAATGTAGGTCTACTATCCAAATGAAGGTTTAAATAGCTAATAAAAATAAAATTGACATTAGGTATAGTATGGGCAAGTGGTCTGAGTTCCGTGGGTTACATCTGAAATATTAGTGGTGTAACAGTAATTTTGTTTACTGTGATCAAGGTATTATACTTCCAGATAAGATTAGGGTTTCAGTTGTTTCAGGAAGATGAAATGACTAGGCAATTGGCAGCCTGAAGCAGTCCAAAAATAGAGTAGAATAATTGCTCTTCATTTGGGGTACATTTTAGGTTTAAATAATCTACATGTAAAGGACGGATTACCTCGGCATTACCCACTATGGTTGTCGCTAAGGAATGGTCGTAGGAGATTGACTAAATAAGTTATAAACGTTATATATTATGTTTATCAATACTAAAGATGTTTGTCGAGTTTGTTTTGTGTTTCTTCTCATGACAGACCGCTAGATTTGAAACACTAGTAGTCTCATTCTCTGAGTCCTAAAGTCATAGGTAACTAGGTAAGTAAATGGTATAGGACGCTCTGAGCTCATCCGAAATAAGAGGGTAAGCATGTGTGAGTAAAAGATTACCGCACAATGCGTCTATCTAACCTTTGTTCCAAAATACAAGTATCTAGGGCAGATCTCTAGCTCATTATAGGTTTAAATAAGTTATCTTGATATTATGAACTCTAAAAGCTACTCCTTGTTCAACCGAGCGTGTAATAGGTGGTAGAGGATCAATAACCAAAACCAAAATATATTTTACAATGCATGTGCTCGAAAAGAGCGTTTTCCAAGCATCCAAATCTTGCAGAAAGTGCCACTTTTTCGCACAAGTGCTTTTTACTATTCAATTTATTTTTTATTTTTTAAGTCCGTCGTCAGCCCGACGCTAAGAGTTTTTATTACTTGAAAAAAGTTTTACAAATAGTTCAATTACACTTTTTCTTTCATATAAAAGGTACATAAATACTAATAACGTATAAAATACTTTATTAATCTTTTTTAATTTTGAATTTGGTCAATAAATTAATCATTGAGTTATATTACTAGAGTAGACATCACCTAGCATAAGTTTGCGCATGTGAACATACTCTCATGAGAGTATGTTGGTTTAGTCAGTGGCGGGCAGTGATGGCGGTCGCTTCGAGTGCAATTTTGACTCAAAACTTTAAAAAATGCTTTCTTTTGCATTGCGCTATTGCACCAACAACAAACCCAACAATAGTAAAAGTACGGGAATCACTTTTCATCGGCAAATTCACAAATTAACATGATTTTTTCTGTAATTTATAAGATACGCGCCGATGGCGGCCATTATTTCAAAGATTAAAAATGTAGAAGTGACAATTTCCTGAGACTATTTTGCCTTATTAGTAGAACATTAAACTTACTAGCCTTAATTTTAATGGCAACGATTAGTTGCTATTTAGATCTTAAGTCCTACTTATTTAAATCCTAGGTCAATTCTCTTACATAAATAATGTACGCGACGCGAGTATGGTCTCCGAATTATGAACCCATTAACAATTTAGGAGAATATATTATAATAATTATATTAATTTCCAATTGATTTTAAAATCAATATCTGAGGATCCCGTGCCGTGGGACCTTAAATGTGTTTGGATCTGTCTGAAACTGAAAATGGTCATAATTTAGTTTTTTTGTCTTGCTGCGATTGCTATCAAAAACGATATCGGAGGATCCGCATAGGCCTTTTAAGGCGTCTTATTTAAAAATAAGACGCATGGTCACAAATTGCGTAGACAAATTGCAACAACACAGTGCATCCTCGGGAACTATAAAGGTATCCACAAAATAGTATCCAAAAAAAATTACAAATACCAAATGTCGGTGATTAAATCAATAAGTAGTTCTTTTAATCCGAGTGTATTAAATCACGCTATGACCATAACTGAATCCGAACTCAGAAAATTGTCGCATCTACTGCACGTTTACATACTCTTTGATTTTCCAAGATGGCGGCCTGATTGGAAGACGTCAAGAAAAATGTTCTGGGTTGCCAGTCTATATATGTAGTAATAGTAAGGCAATGAAATTAATTAATTTTAAATATTTAATAATAATAACGCATATCTTTCTCATGCCTTTTGCGATACGACAATATGGCGACTTGCACATGCGCGCATATGTTGACCGCGCATGTATTTAAAACTAAAAAGCCCACCATTGTTGTGATTGTTATTTACTTTGGAGTTGTTTTATGTAAATATTTTAAAAATGAGTGAAAGTGACTAATCAATAATAATAATCATTTATTGCGTTTCAATAGTGTCAGTTAGTTCCTTAGAACTACAACGGTCAGCGTCTTTTTGTTGTGGAATATATTGGGTTAATACTCAAAATAAATTGTGTTCCAAAACCACAATACAATGGTTATAACTTTTAAGTAAATAAGCTTCACAGCAAAAGTTGTGGAGCAGTGGTTAAATGCAGTTCCAGATTATAACTTAGGTACCTGACAATCTACCTAGGTTCATCAATTTTAACCTATTTTAAACTGACATTTAATTTTCAACATTTAATCTATTTCCTCACACAAGGCATAGTTAAAACGTTGTATGATACACGCGCGTAAAGATGATTTCCGACTCGTGTCGAATTATACAAAATAAAAATGATACTCGTCGGAAATCACTTACTTTCCACACTTGTAGTTTAATCATAATGTAATTATAAATAAATAAATAATAAATAATACGGGAAAATCTTACACAAATCGACCTAGTCCCAAACTAAGCAAAGCTTGTACTATGGGTACTAGACGACGATAAACATACTAAAATAGGTAAATAAATACTTAAATACATAGAAAACATCCATGACTCAGGAACAAATATTCGTGCTCATCACACAAATAAATGCCCTTACCGGGATTCGAACCCGGGACCTCTTGCTTCGTAGGCAGGGTCACTACCAACTAGGCTAAAATTAAATAAAGTCGTCTTAAATCGTCTTTAATTATAGTGAATGAATTCTTTTCCCAAGTTTTAGAACTTCATTATATCTAGAAATAAGAAAGATAATAGAAGGAAGTTATGTTCAGGTAGGTTAATTTATATACGGATAGGCTAACATTAATTATATTCGGTATGAAGAGTAAAACCTGTCAAGCTGTCAAAAGAATCTAGGGTTATTTAATTACGGTGCACAACACTACAACAGGGTTCCTACTACTAGCGATCACAATTGGCCATATCTTCAGGTATTCGTAAATGAAAGCTCACAACAATAAAGTAGGAAAAGAGACCAAGTTACTACAGTACACTTTTTCATTCATTAGGTGCAGCTGTCAGATGGGCGGGGGCAACGTCGGAGCCATACCGGCTGGAGTGCGGGGTGAGGCAGGTGGCGCTGACCTCCCCTACGCTCTTCAACCTTTACGTGAATGCACTCATCGTCGCGCTCACGGGGTGTGCGTCAACAACTTAAGTTACGCTGATGACATGGTGCTGCTGAGCGCGTTGGTGTGTGGGCTCAGGAGGCTGATCAGTATATGTGAAGAGTACGCTCTTACGCGCATTATGTAACAAAAGCATGGTCTTTGAGGCCACTGGAAAACGACCGTTTAAGGCACTGGTCCCACCGCCAGCTAGTAAGCTAGAAAAGTTGGGCGAGTAACGGTTCATTGCGTGCTGACCAGGCACAGTGTAATCAATCGACCTTTACAGATCCGCAATGTAATGCTACTCGCCCAACTTTTCTAGCTTACTAGCCGGCGGTGGGACCAGTGCCTTATGTTCCACCCATTAGGCTGAACGGTACTCCGCTAGAAAGGGTGACTCAGTTTAAATATCCGAGTCACATCTTGACGGTCGACCTCAAGGAAGATGCAGACTTGGAAAGGGAGCGGAGGGCCCTGTGCGTGCGAGGTAAGAGTAGCCCGGAGGTTTGCACGGTGTTCGAGGGATGTAAAAGTGACTTTATTCAAAGCTTACATCCCTGTACACATGTAGTCTCTGGGTGGTTCACATGCAGTGAGCGTGCAGCGCCCTCCGCGTCCAGTTCAACAACGCTTTTTGCGAAGGCGCGCACAGCATGCTTTCATGCGAACATGCGCCTGCGCGCTGCATCCCTGGTGCGCAGGGTCCGGGCCAGCTCCAACACCGTCCTGGCAATGGTAGCCGACAGCAGGCTGGACTGTCCGTACCATCCCTTGCTGTTCGAGCCATATTAGAATGAATTAATATTACTTAAGTATGTGTTGTTTATTGTTTGTATTTTTATTCTATTAATTCTATTATTGAGTGTTTGTAATTTAATTAAATAAAATAATTTTCAATAGAATACTAAGAACTCCCCATCGGCACACAAACCTCTCCAAGGTTTTGCCTAGATGGGCTTTATAATGATATTCTTTGTTTTTGTCTTAATCAATAAATTAAAAAAAAAAATTATATAACTATGTGTCCTGTTACTTGAAATAAACGATTTTTCTTGTACATTTTGTTCAGCAATATTCATCATGATTTTTAGATTACAATTTTGCCGTCATTCGGTAGGGTTGCTTTGTTACATATTACAGCCATTTTAAGACCAGTTGTTAATTTAGCTGCATAGGAGCCATTCCGTGCCTCGTTGCGGCAACACGCATAGTCTATCCTAATCGGTAATATGAATGGTTAGTGTAGCTGTAGATGATGCATAGAGGCTAATCTGGTGATTCAATCAGAATAGAGTCACTTTTACTTAGTAGGTACTGTATGTTTTTTTTATTTAGTAGGTACTTAGTGAATATATACATAGTAAATAAATACCATTACACATATAAAATACATACACATTGTCTACGCAAACATAAATAAATATAAACAGAGGAAACCAGGAAACAGAAACACTAAGTCTTCAGCTTTGCTAGCAAAAAGCTACCTAAATCTACTTTTATTTGTGTTTATAAATTTTTTTCGTACTATCTCCAACAATCTGCGGTGCAGTTTGACAAAACTTGCCAATAAATATCACTGATTATAACTTGTATTAAAAAATACTTTACGCTAGGAAATAGTAAAAAAACGAATCAAATGCGCTCAGAGAGATATTATAAAAATATTTTACTAAACCACCATTTAGCATCAAAAGCTTTATATTGAACGTTTTAAAGCTACATCTTTTGCAACTTTCAAAGAAGCATCAGTAAGCCGAGAAACCCTCAAACGATTTCTGAGCTGATAGACTTTCAAAGAAAGTCACTCGTCGCAGCTCAACCGGCATGGTTCCTGGTAAACACTGCTATCTAAGTCTATATATTTTAAGCAGGAAATGATACCTATTTCCCACGCAGAACTGGTTTATTTAACGAAATATAAATACCACTTTTACATTTGCTCTCAGGGTAGGCGAATCGTTTAGAACCCTGGTGCATTATTCATTAAATTAATTTGTTTGCTATCATGGTAATTAAGACTGAATTCAGAGAATGAATCAGTGCTGGTAATATCGTGAACATTCATGGTTGATTATGGCAATTTTGTGACATAGCACACTGTTAAAGCCTGAAAGCGAAGCCCAAAACGGCGGTCAAGGGTAAACTTGACAGGTAGGAAAGTCAAGTTTACTGTTGACCGTCACCGCAGGCCGCGTCAGTGTGATTCAGACCTTAGGGTTCGGATTGCATGCTGTGTATATAGGTTAATTTTGTAATATAAATACCTACTTAAAATTTATATACAATAACTCACTACATAATTAAGTACTAACATCTAGGTTAAGTCTCTGTAACTAATTAATTAATTATGGACCAAAGTTGTCTGATGAATAAATGAATTTAATTTAATTTAATGTAATTTAATTTAATTTATAATTTTTCAGCAGCTGGTATAAACATAATTATGAAATTATTCTCTGAAGAAGCACGATTATATATTACTAACGCCTACAAAACTGACGTTCAAACTTTAATGAAGTAATAAACGTATAATAATTTATTATGCAATCAGTTTCACAACTTTAATATATAGTAACTTATAAATATACATCTTACCTGTACAACTTACTCTTAGGGGAGTCAAAACTAATCTTCTCTTCAAGAATACTCGAACTTGTAAGGCGAAAGTCTATCCGAGCTGTCACTAGTTTCCCCGTTTGACATGGGTCAATCGACATTTGGCCTGATTCATTTCAAATCTGGCCTGATAGGTGAACGAAGGGTTAAAGGCCGAAAGTTTTTGTGGGCAATGTAGATTTCTAGAGCGTATCGATCTGATAAGACTTTGCTGAGAGCTCACAAATCAAATTTGACGTAGGCTACCCTGGTAAAGAAACGCGGCCAAGTAAGAAAGACGAATTCAGAGTGGTAAGAATGTCACGTATCGCAATTTTCCACTAGTGAGGCAATGTAACTTAACTTAACTGTTAACCTTCGCTTGGTTAACTTAAAATCTAAAAGGCTGTATATGCTTTGCACTCTCGTGGTTTTAAAAGAGCATTCGCATATTTGTTCTGTACGGATTCATATTTTCAGATGCAAACAAGAACAAAATAACGTAATTGGAAGGATGGAATATCAAACCTAAAAGCAATATATACACTTTGCTTGTGTTTGTGATGAACTGTAGCACTTAGTAAAGGTATTTGATTAATCATAAATTCCGTGCGTTTTCTTATTTGTTCATGGCTGGTTTGTGGTTTTAGAGTATTTGTTCGGTCTACCTCTATAAACTATCTGCGTAGTTAAATACAAACCGTTGAATAATTTACTTAAAACAAAAATTAAGCTACTTCAATTCGGTAATTCGCCAAGCCACAAACATGAACATTTGGGTCAATTTTAACAGTACAATTTTTTTGCATCATTCGGGTGGTATTCTTTGTTCCGTATATTATCGTGGATTTTTAAATGTCAAAAGACACTTCAGACAGCGTGATGCAACAAAACATACCCAAATCGCTTCAACTGTGTATACAAAATTTGACGAGTTCCCTCGTCTTTTCCAGGATCCCATCTTCCGATCATGACCTGACGACTATGGGACCTCCGGGGAAGGATATCCTTTCAAGCAAAAAAGTCTTGAGTAATCGGGGAACATAAATACGATCCTACGATATACCCATGGCTACCCAAAACCTGTTGCATGATATTGACGATCCATATAAGGTTAAGTGCCATACTGTTTTATACCCTGAGGGATGTTGCGAAATTATTTCTAGATACACCTTGAAAATTCTGAACGTAAACACAAGAAGTATTCAGATTATTTGTTAACAGTTTTCTTATTGTACTAAATCGAATGGGGATTGAATTTCATGTGATTGTAGCTAGTGAGTGCTGGATTAATGAATATTGCACTATTTACCAAATTCAGGATAATTCCTCTTTCAGCTCTAAGAACTTAAAAATCTGGTGGGGTGGTTATTTATGTTAACAATATGTGGTCTCCAGTTTTCTCTGAATTGGGAGTGGACAGATATCCGAGTTTTCATTATACGGAAGCTTTTACTGCGTCTCTCGATTGTGCGTTTGAATCTATTTCCTCGTACCCCTGCCTTATACTTGCTGGTGACATAAATATTGATAAATATTTTGGCCACGAGAGAAACAAATACACAGTCATCGGAATACTTGTGTGCTCTTGCGGGACGTGGTCTCATCTCCTGTATTAATACTGTCACTCACCACAAAATGTGTCTCTATCATATTTTCGTATCAGGACAGTGTAGGGCAGAATCGATTGCCAATTCTCCTGACCTGACGGATCATGGACTCGCATCAATGTCATGCGCAAACTTAAGCGTTCTATACACAATATTAGCTGTCCCTTTCCATCTTATAGCTGCGTCTCTACGTTGTGACAAATTGCTAGGTGTCTGCTCTATACATATAACAATGTTAATAACGGTGTTCTCTCATTGTTCCAGAATGCTCGGAAGCGTGGGCGGACGGCATGCGTCCGTGCGCCGGCGCGGCAGCTCGCCGGGCGTTCGCCGGATCGAGTCGCCGCTGCACTCGCCGATGCCGTCGCGCAGGCGCCGCGCGGCTATGGCATCCTCTGACCATAAGACGTGCGCCCTTATACATACGCGCCTTAAATTTGGAGATATTATGTGAGTTCACTGGTCACAGAATCAAACAAAGAGAAAAAGATAGACGGAGCATAACTAACAATCGTTTGGTCCTCTGGAGACGCAGGCGTCCATAGGCTACTGTCACCGCTTACCATCAGGCCGTACGCTAGTTTGTTACCGACATCGTTGCAAAAAATAGCTAGTGAAACAAAACCCTTCAGTACGTGTCGCAATGCTATCAATATGACACACATCGAGTTTAGTTGTATACACGTATGCTTAACTTATTTGGCATGGTTAAAAATCAGCTTCACTAGGTTCTTCGTAATGGTCCGTCTATATTTTTTTCTTGGAGGTCACTTACTCGTATGCTTGAAATATGTTATCTATACATATTTAATTCGCCATACCGAAACTTACTTTTTCATTGCAGTAACACGTATATTTACGACACAAACAGTAGGTAGTTAACAATTTTCAGGGTAGCATACTAATTGACCTTCGCCGGCTGGCCGCAAGTCGTGCCCACTTAAACACTCGTATACGGCTCGGTCAGGACTTCGAACGACGAATGCTGCAGCAGCGCTAGATCGGAGCGAGAGTTCAGAGCGCGGCCTCTCTCTCCCTCGTATGGCGGACCGCTGCCGCTCTCGCCACCACTCAAAGTCGCGGCCAAGCTCTAAAGGTGCTGATAGAGATATCGAATGCTCTAGTAAATGCTCATCTAAAAGGGTATTCTTCCCTAAAATGCCAGATTTGACGGGCGTGTAAAATTGAATTGCTGGGCTCGGTAAAAAACTCGAGCAAACTGTAGTTTTGATAGAATGCTCGCTTGAACGCTCCTGTTTATTTTGTGAGCTTTTTTAGCTGAGCTGTAATGTAGCACTCGCTAGAATGCTCATAAGAAGCGAATTCTCAAGTCTAACAGCACCTTTATAGGTTTCGTTGACGATATCGAGTTCACCTTATGAATAAAGTAGCGTTCACATTTTGAGAATCGTTTTGTCCGCGCACATATTTTCGTAGTCGACTCTAAGGATTAATTATGACTCAATATTTTTGATGGCTACTACTGTCTACAGCGCAGTCATTAATTTCCATTCCACATTAGACCTCTAACAGACAGATGTGATCTGCGGTGGCGGTCAATAGTATATTCGACAGCTGTATATTTGACAAGTTTACTATTGACCGCCGCGGCCAGGCTGCGCCAGTCTGTGAGAGCCTTGATTCAGGCCTTATTCTTTCAAATGTTCAAACGGGGGCCCTGTTCAGCAGACCTAATACAAGTCGAGTCATAATTAACGACAGCTCGTGTATGACCACCACTCGGACATGAAATGTCAAAGTACGTAAAGTCATAGATACAGTGGACGCATGGCATGTAGCTATTGATATCATGAATATGTCAGAGCTTCTGGTAAAACGAGCAGAGACCCATTTTATACAAGCACTAGTTAGAATTTCAGTGTGAATCGGCAACAGTGGTCAAAAACCGGCCAAGTGCAAGTCGGACTCGCGCACAAAGGGTTCCGTACCATTATCCGTTTGAATGAATTGCGGTTTACGATTTATGTCGTATTAAAAAAAACTACTTACTAGATCTCGTTCAAACCAATATTCTGTGGAAGTTTGCTTGGTAATGTACATCATATATATTTTTTAGTTTTATCATTCTCTTATTTTAGAAGTTACACACACACACATTTTACCTCTTTGGAAGTGTCTCTCGCGCAAACTATTCCGTTTAGAAAAAAAAAATATTAGAAACCTCAATATCATTTTTGAAGACATCCATTGAAAACCCACACGGGTTTGATGAAAAAAAAAATTGAGTTTCAGTTCTAAGTATGGGGACCCCCAAAATTTTATGATTTTTTTTCTATTTTTGTGTGAAAATCTTAATGCCGTTCATAGAGTACATGTACTTACCAAGTTTCAACAGTATAGTTCTAATAGTTTCGGAAAAATGTGGCTGTGACATACGGACGGATGGACAGACAGACAGACAGACAGACATGACGAATCCATAAGGGTTCCGTTTTTTGCCATTTGGCTACGGAACCCTAAAAAGGACGCTCTTCATTAGTCAAAGCGCCCAGTGTTGTCAGTTAGAAGTATCAACGTGAAACAACTTTGAAAGCGTTATAAAATAGACTTCAGTAGGCCGCCCGTGTTAGGTACGTGGGTGCAGGGGAGCGGTTACGCCGCATCCTTGTTCGCACTCCAAAATATGAAGCGACGGTTTTCATCCTACCCGCTTTCCCATCTCCCTCCCCGCGTAACACCATAGTAGAAAGAGTGCAAAGTAAGTTAACTTCTACATACGCAGCGCGCGCGGCTTGTATGTGTACGCCATAGTATCTATGCGTCGCCGCACGCACACTCAAACAAAATCTCGACTGGCGCACTTAGAAAGAGCGCAAAGTACGTTATCTTCTACATACGCACCGCGCGCGGCTTGTATGTGTACGCCATAGTATCTATGCGTCGCCGCACGCACACTCAAACAAAATCTCGACTGGCGCACTGAGAAACAGTGCAAAGTACGTTATCTTCTACATACGCACCGCGCGTGACTTGTATGTGTGCGACATAGTATCTATGCGTCGCCGCACGCACACTCAAACAAATTCTCGACTGGCGCACTTAGAAAGAGCGCAAAGTACGTTATCTTCTACATACGCACCGCGCGCGGCTTGTATGTGTGCGCCATAGTTATCTATGCGTCGCCGCACGCACACTCAAACAAAATCTCGACTGGCGCACTGAGAAACAGTGCAAAGTACGTTATCTTCTACATACGCACCGCGCGCGACTTGTATGTGTGCGACATAGTATCTATGCGTCGCCGCACGCACACTCAAACAAATTCTCGGCTGGCGCACTGAGAAAGAGCGCAAATTACGTTATCTTCTACATACGCACCGCGCGCGACTTGTATGTGTGCGACATAGTATCTATGCGTCGCCGCACGCACACTCAAACAAATTCTCGGCTGGCGCACTGAGAAAGAGCGCAAATTACGTTATCTTCTACATACGCACCGCGCGCGGCTTGTATGTGTGCGCCATAGTATCTAGATGCGTCGCGGCACGCACACTCAAACAAAATCTCGACCCGTTTCTCAGTGCGCCAGTCGAGATTTTGTTTGAGTGTGCGTGCCGCGACGCATCTAGATACTATGGCGCACACATACAAGCCGCACGCCGTACGTTTGTATGAAAATAACCTACTTTCCACTCTTTCTACTATGGTAACACGATCGACATCATTTGACGGTAATACCCATCGATCGACAAGCGTATTTACCTGCGATATAAAAAAAGAGTCCACGCTCTGAATACTTAAGGTGGACCGCTTCAAAATAATAACGTACTTTTCGTACCTATTTTGAATAACATTGCAAGAGATAACCGGGTCGTAAACATTTATCAGATTTCCTGAGGACAAATCCATAGTTTGAAGGCCTTTTAACACTATTTTTCTTGTTTTTTTTTATCAACCACTTAGAACTGCTGATTATCATAATAATGGACTGTGTAATTTTTTTCTCCTATTACAGGCCACACCTGTATAGAACTGCTATTAGCTTTAGATTAAAGTCATCGGCATTTTGCTGTTCAAATGATACGGGGTGGCATTGGGGCCGTGATACCGGGATGACCAAATGCGAATAAGATGGTCATACTGAACAACTTCCCCCGTGGGACCAAATCACGAAACTGCAAAAAAAATAAGGGTCAATTAAGAGTTTGAGTATCTGATTTTTTCAGTATGACCATCTGCCGGGGTAATCCGGATCACAACACAGCCCCGATGCAACCTTGTATTTATTTTCTAAGGCTACGCGAATTACATTTTGATAGATGTTATCATTGCAATCGCAAGAACATTTTGAGTTATATTAAATGTACTACCCCATCTACGAGTACTATCGACAACACAGCTAACTGACCATCGGTGCACCTTAAGTGCATTGTATAAGGTTATATAAATACAGGATGGTCAGTTAACAGTGTTGTCGTTTGTACTAATAATGTTGGCTGTGCGGCTTGACGGTACAAGTTATTATCCTTCAGGTCCACTTCGTCCACATTCCCAACTCGTCCACATTCCCATTTTGTCCACATTCCTAACTCGTCCACATACAAATCCCAACTCGTCCACATTTCCAACTCGTCCACATTTTCAACTCGTCCACATTTTCAACTCGTCCACATTCCCTACTCGTTCACATTCCCATTCCGTCCACATTCCCTACTCGTTTACATTCCCATTTCGTCCACATTCCTAACTCGTCCACATACAAATCCCAACTCGTCCACATTTCCAACTCGTCCACATTTCCAACTCGTCCACATTTTCAACTCGTCCACATTTTCAACTCGTCCACATTGCCTACTCGTTCACATTCCCATTCCGTCCACATTCTCAACAATCTCAACTCAGCCACATTGCCAACTCGTCCACATTACGCCCAACTCGGCTGCTTGGGTTCGACGAAACATGAACTTGAACTCATTACTCGCTACGTTTTTCTTTATGCCATAAAGTGGACCAGATGAGAATGGGGACGATTTGGGAATGATTTGTGGATGAGGTGGGAATTTGAACGAGTTGGGAATGTGAACGAGATGAGAATGTGGACGAGATGCGATTGTGGACGAAATGGAATAGCTGTGGACGAGTTAGGAATGTGGAAGAGTAGGGAATGTGGGCGAGATGCGATTGTGGACGAAATGGAACTGTGGACGAGTTAGGAATGTGGACCAAATGGGAATACGGACAAGTTGGGAATGTGGTCGTGGGTGGGGTCGTGGACCTGAAGGGTTATTATATATATTTAAATTAGATCTCAAAAAACACTGTGATTATTAGGGCTGCAAAATGAAAAATAACCGTAAAATATCACTTCGCTGTCCGTTGTTTTTTTTTATACAACGACGGTGGCAAACAAGCGTACGGCCCGCCTGATAGTAAGCGGACACCGCAGCCTATAGACGCATGCAACTCCAAAGGAGTAACGGGCGTTGCCGAGCCTGCCCTTGATATGTTTGAGGATTCGCCTTGTTGACAGCTGAAGGGACAAATTCCCTCGCTCTCAACACAACGCATCCTCGGGAGCTCTGGCGACCGTTGTCTGTCAAAACCTTTTTTATAACGTACGTACAGTCAACAGCAAATATTGATGATCATTTTAGTACTTTGTCGCACTTAACGTAACAACAGTGTGACAGTTGGAATGTGTCAAATAGTGAAAGTGACAAGGTACTAAAATGATCATCTACTCTTGCTGTTGACTATACAATGTGTTACATGATCGAACTGCTTACCGTGAATGTGTTAAATCCACGCAAGTGAAGAGAGCAGAATTCGCTATTTTATGTGTAATATTTGCCTACATGACCTACATTTTTTTTTAAGTAAAATGTGTTGTCCACCAAATTCCAAGGTACATACATACAGAGTCTAATTCCATTAAGTAAAAGGTATCACGCTGCGTGAGAATGAGATATCGATAGACGATAAAAATATAACGTTCAACCATCTTGACGTTTGGGTTTTTGCTATGAAAATTCCAATATGTATAATTTAGCTTATCTATGAACGCTAAATTAGTGTGACCCCAAAGGGTCAGACCATGTTTACTCCCCGAGGCTTTCCAAGTTTAGGGATACCATGATTATTAAACACATTTTGATCGAATTTATTAGTAGCTTGAGATTAAAACTTGGTAACACAGTGTTTTTCAAAATGTTACTGCCTGCCTCCGCTTTACCCAACCTATTCAAAGCCACATACAGGTAATGGGTTAACCAAATGGAGGCCAAGCAAGGCTACATCTGCTATGCCTTATCTCGTTGCAGCATTTTTCGCCTTGTAGCCGGAATCGCTCTTAGGGGCATACGTGATCAGATATTTGGATGGCTAATGCCTAAAGTTGGGATATTCCCCGAAAATTTAAAGCAATTATGGTTTCGGCTCAAAAAAATTATTTTCACTTTCCAAACTTTACGTCAATTTCATTTGTTTTTAATACTTTGTTGTTTGAATAAATTGCAGGTAAATTAAATAACATTTAGTAGATCCATACATGGGAAATAACTTCAAATAGTTCGTAACACTACTTAAATACGTGATTTTCACTAATTAAGTAGTTATATGAATTCGGGGAATTTGATTAATATAATTCAATCGAGCCCGCCTCCATACAACTCAAACATTAACGCCGCCGCCAAAGTGTAGGTATTTATCCATCCGATCCCTGGGCATTACTAAATTGTGAGTCTTTGGTATTAAATGGGTTACTTACTTAATTTGTTGAATTTCGAAATCTTTGAGTCCTTACGTCGCTCTTACTGAGATAAAAGACTACAAAATCTGGATATTTTTTCGAAAGTACGGAGTGAAAACAGTATATTCATCGTCAATGCTAGCCGCTGTTTGGTTCCAAAAAGTCAATATGATTTCAGGTCTCTATTAAAATCATAGTTTACGACTGCTCACTGCGATAAGAAAACCCACCTCGTCCATTACCGCGTAGCACTTAACACAGGGGGTACGACTCGTAGCGTGCTACGATAATTCGTAGCAATCTACAACATCACTCGTTTTTCAAACGTTTTATTTACACATTCAAAGCCAATGATTTACGTCAGGTTAAAATTACGCTCGTAGCCGATAAATTGTGAAAACGGATTTATGTAGGGAATATATAATTAGCGGGTTTCTGGCACTTAACACATCCAGAGCCAAGAATTGTTACGCGCTACGCTCGTAGTCGATCCCGCGGTTTTTCGCCCGCTAGGCGGGTTCCTGGTAGTGAAAGTGTTAAAAAGGAATCGCACGTGCTTTTGTGAACCAATTTCAAAATGATCGTGGTTCGGCTAGTCACCGAAGTTTTATAAAACTAGGTGCCCGCGCGGCTTGGCCTGCGTATTATCAGGAACCCAGAAAAACCCGCGGGATAAATTAATATAAAATATTACTACTATACTATGACCATCCGGAAATTCCATCCATCCATCCAGGTGAATTAATTTTAGTTATCGGCCAGTTAATTCTATCGATTACCCAATACCCATTATAGGTCGACCACGCGGCACGTGGGTGCAGGGGTATGAGGATAACGGGACGCGCGTGGCGTGCGGGCACCGGGCTCTGCTTCCCGAGTTAAACTTACAAAGCTACAATCTTACAGACAAACATATTATTAGCAAAAATCAATTTCAAAAATTCTAATTTAAAATATTTATTGGTGAAAAAGCGACATAATCGTAGATAATAAAAATAATTAAAAAAACACATTTTGCTTTGTCACGAAATGGACCCAGCTCAGCATGACAGACTTAAAATCGTTTTAATCTGTTCCATATTTCAGTGTTCCACGCGTTCGTTCTGATCTAACATAACTAACCACATGAGGGAGCGAGTACGAGGAACAGAAAGGAAAATGGGATGGGGCGTTTGCCTTAATTTGACTTGCAATCATTCCACTTGCTATAACGGAAAAATGACATAATTTTACTTATCATAGTTTCATATATCATGTTGTTACATGTCATCTATACATAATATACTCACCGGAATGAATTTGGCCCAAATTAGAAAAATGCATTTAATTATTTAAAACATTATTTAATCTATTCAATTTATAGTATAGAAATCACGAAAAGTTTTTGGACCAAATTTTCTGCCGGTTAGTTTATTATAATAAACCTGAAGGGCGTCGAAAGTCTGTACATGGAAGTTATCGAAAAAAGTTGGCTGGAGATACTTAGAATCGGTAACAGAACAAGTTCCAACAGTTTTTAGAATTTTTGTGTGTTTGCCTAATTATCTGTTTATAAGTTTGTCTGTTTATGTGATCGCGCATCACGTGAAACCGGCTGAACTTTTTTTTTAACCGCCGGATTTTGATGCAAACCATGCACTTATCTGTTGAGAAAATCCCCGGCCAAATTATAGGGTATAAAAATAATAAATATAAGGGTGCAAAGGGGTTAAAAATGGGGTTTAACTTTGTACAACTCTTATGGCAACTCCTCGAATCTATGAGCTAAAAGACTTGAAAATTGGCAAGCATATATTTGACTAGAAAGTTAAAAGAACCCTATTCATACTTTTAGCAATATGTAGATAAAACGTGAAAAAACACGGGACGTAAAATAGTGCTAGGCGGCTAAAGACTATACATTAACCAAAACTGGTTGATACTCAAGCCGATAGTAACTGTATGACATTAGAGACCTAATTATATTGGAACTTCAGCCGCTGACCTTGACCTCTGCTTTCTTATATTTGCTATGAAGTCAGAGGTCATCTAAAGTTGTTTGATAGGTTGCGTTGAATACTTATCACGAATTATCAGTTCACCAACGTCAAGGGATGTGGATATAAAAATTTGGACAAAACGGCATTCCGCGGAGAATTGAGTATACTTGTAGGTACCATTTTTTTTTATGTACGTGACTTTCAGAAATATGATTGGGAAGGCATAAGGAGCGCTCCCTGAAGGGATATTTTGGGCCTTTCATTCCTTCGAAAACCTCGGCCTTCGCTTCGGTTCTTCTTCGCTTGCCTCCCCGTCTCCGTTTACCTTTGGGATTTCAGCCCTCAAGTTTTGCTTGCAAGACACCGGAAGACAATGAGTGTCCTTAGGGGTCATTGCTCGCGAGAGACCGCACATTGCACATTTGGTGAATTTACAGTGTAACAGTACCATTAAAAAGTTACCCAAGAGGCGTAACCATGGCAACAACTGACAGAAAAAGTTGAATAACCCATTTATACCACGGAACTCATGGGAATTACATCTTAGTAGTTATATCTTTATAATGTATGGAAAATGAGCTAACGAATTTAAAGGTACGTCAAAAAAATAAGTCTTCTTCCATGTGGTCAATAGTTACGTGCAAGTAATATATACTATTCAAAAGAAAATAGGGGCCACACGTATGGTGATCGTTACGTGAAACTTATATTAAACAGTAATATATATTTTTTCTAGCTTTAGACTTAAACTCCAGCATAAAAGAGGTTAGATTCTGCCTTCAGAATACATTCGTATCCTTATACAGGAGTTCATTAATTAGCCACTTATCAATTAGTTTATGTCCGATAATTACACTGGCCCTTATTTTATTTTGAGCAGTATATAATGTTATTATCGCAGGATGTTATAATAACAGAGGCGCTATTTATGCTGATTAATTTATTCACTGCTTTTATACACTCGTGGCAATAAGCCGTAGTCCGTAGCACCTTAACACCTTCACTGCCAGGAACCCGCCTAGCGGGCGCCTACTCTGTAGTCGCTTTCCGCTATATACGAGGAAAACCACGGAGCGTAGCGCGTAGATCTCGACTCGGCCAAAGATACAACTATGTAGTAGCATAAAAAAATCACAATAAAAGTTGTGACCAATTATTCAAAAATGACTTCTTCGCGAACAAATTCGGCGCACTGCAGTGTTGCGGGGGTTTTAATAATTATAACAAATAGTACACCTGTATATATGAAACACGTGACGCATGCTAATTTAGGTCCGCGCTTCCCGTTCGAATACTTACGAAATGATACATCAGATTCAGAACTTTCACCACTCTTAAATTGAATAACCGAACATTTAAAGAAGGAAAACTAATAATTTAACACTACAATAAGGTGAAGCAATTGTAAACACATCATAATAAAAATGATTAAAAAAATATTTCAAAAATAAGCGTTCTTATTTCACTCATCTATTAATTATAAAATCATTTCTAAGCGGTGTCAAGCCTAGCGTCGATTGGCCCGGCCGTTCAAGGTTGCTCCATAGTTAAATTAAGTAGGCATGTATCGCTGTAGGTATTTCCTTTTTTTAATTTAAACTTGAGTATATTTTTGTAGAACATAAATCTGTGCTGTGGTCGTATTGATTATTTGGCAGTCGACATAAAAAAATAACACGCCGTTACAAAAATGACAGGACGGCAAATGAAAGATACAAATTGCATAAAAATTCAAATTGCCTGGGAATTTCCGACTTCGGTCCACGAATGAAAAATTAATGTCTAAAGATTGGGCTAACTTCGATAACCTCGTAGAATATTCGACGAGGTGCTTCCAAAAACAGCCGTAAAACGTGCTGTAAAGATATATTTTTGAATGAAGCTAAATGCGATATTTAATGTCATTGTAAAGTAACGCTTGAAATATGATTTACTTGATGCGGTTGTTAATATGAGTGATGATAACATTTTGGTTCTCCGATAAATCATATTATTCAAATCAATTTCTTAATTAACCCCTCTTAATATGAGAATGTGAAAACTGGCTTATTTAAAGATAATTCTAGGATTAAAAACTATTATTGATGAGGAAATACTTACCACAGATCCATCCTAAGTGCCATATTTCAAACCATAGCATCTACTTATACATTATTTAATATGATCAATTAACTTAATTTATTAAAATTTTGAAGAATCTACGTCTAAAAGTGAGCGTTAAAAGTTATTTATATTCCTCGTGTCAAAAGATGACGACAGCGCCCTCTTTGTGTAGATGCGGATAACTGTTAAGTATTGAATCTTCCCTAAGCTCTAGCGGTGGAAAATTGAACTATAGTTTAAACGAACATCGCCATCTGTTGGTGTTCGAAGCTTACTGCAACGCCTTAAAACATGTCCTATCTCTATTACCAGCGCCCTCTGACTCAATTCTCTAGAACTTCGTTATAATTTATAACTAAATACCTCGCCTATTGGGACGCCATCTAGTTTAACATCACTATTACTATTTTTAGCGCGCCATCTGGCACTAGACCTGAAAAGTTTGTCTACTAGCGCGCGCCATCTATGCAAAGGTTGGATGGTACTAAAGATCTGGATGTACGCTGCGCCATCTCTTAGAATTTTGCCGTATTTCATTGAAGAAGTGTTCTGTTTTGATGTCTGTGGAGCGCTGAGTATTCGAACTTGCAACGCCACCTGTTAGCTTTTTATGCAATCGTTTAAGTTTTTCCGCTCTGCCACCTACATGAAGCGCTGTTGTTTGTTGTGTGGAAATTGTCGCTGGAGGGCTCTAGGTGTCTGAAAGCCATTTGTATCTGAAACAACATCGTTTTGTCAATTATGTAGGTAAACAGTTTTGTTTGCAGGTAAAAATTCATTGCGGTAAACGGTTGTAGTAAGTTAGATTTTACAACATTACGTTTGTGGTGTTATTTCTGCTTCCTATTTTTTATTTTCTACATAACAATCAAACAATGAACTGAACCAAACATTGAAAAATAACTAATTAATTTTAGAAGGTATTATTTAGGAAAAATACACAAAATAAGAAGTCATAAGATTTTAGAGGTGTAATTAGTCCTCAACAATATACATTATCCGCAAGTACCAAACAAACGAGTAATCATAGTAAATATTACTAAAAAGCACAAATAAACAAGAAATAATAGATATGTCAAGAATGGTGACCAAATTATTATTTTGTTATTCAATATACAGTCAGTAAGTATCATAAACATTTATACATCTTAGGTAGTTCTACGACCTTATTGCTTAGTGATAAGGTCAAAAGGTGTAGAGGGTTTATGATGCTGACTGTATATTGTTCGCCGACGCCGTAATCGCTTTTCGCTACATACGGCGAAAGCCACGGGACCATCCACGAGCGTAGCGCGTAGCGATTCTTGGCCGTGCAGATTCACGGCCCCAGCGTTAATCACGACACTCATGTGTTAAGAGGGCTATAGGCGATTTTCGCTACACATGGAGATTAAATAATTTTCCCGCGAGTGCCGCGACGTCACGATCCTCAAGCGCTATCTCTCTCTAATGTTTTTAGATATCTAATAGGATTTTCGTTACTAGGCATATTTTTTCAGTTATTTCTTATATAGTATTAATAACGTTTGTGTCTACAACCCTATTGTTGGCAGTGTTTGTGTAAACTGCTACGGATTATGGCGTAGTGCTACGAGCGTAGCTTAACGTGGCGGCATTGCAGTGCAGTGCATCCGGAATGTTCGCGGAGGCGAGGGCGGATGACTTTTTTTCCATTAGGCGAAAAAAAGTTGGGTCACTGCTTAGGCGGGTGCGCGGCAGTAGCGACAGCCTTCTAGGGGCGTTAGCCGAGCGCCTCGACTGTCCGCTCATGAAGTATTGGGTGGAGGTAGCTATTGGCAGGGCCAAGTAGAGAACTTGCTTGGCACTGCGAAGGGCTAGCCTAAACCGCGTATTGTTTAACTTTTATTTTTTTATTTTTGTAATTTATTTTTGTATACCTTAGCTTATATTTCTAACATAGTTCTTAAGGTTCTCTGTACTAACAAAATATGGATCAGTGGTCTGAAATAAACGATTTTAATTTTAATTTTCATTTTAATTTAATAAACGCATTCATTGCTAAGAATGGCTACACGCTACGCTCGTAGCCAATCCCGTGGCTTACCTCCTATGTAGCGGAAAGCGACTATGCCATAGGCGCCCGCTAGGCGGGTTCCTGTTGCGGGGAAAATGTTAACACTTTCACTGCCAGAAATCCGAATAGTGGGCACTCTGTTTGTCGGCGCTTTTTGCTACTTAAGGCGGATTGCACCAACTTACGATTGCAGACCGATCAACGTTTAATATGGCGCCGGCAGCTGTCATCCCATAGAAACTTGACAAACTTCCATGCATTTAGGTTTTAAGCAATACCGCTTAGTATTACAGACAGTTTGGTGCAACCCACACTTAGTAGCAAAACCACGGCATCGGTTACTAGCGTAACGCCACAAAATTGTTAACAAAACGTTTAACATCAGAGGCTCTAGTATACGTTTTACCGAAACAAAGCGTTACGATCGCGTTTGCGTTTTACCCTCAATTTGTATGGGATTTGACAGCTAAACGCAAACGCGGTCGTAAAGTTTTGTTTCGGTAAAACTTATACTAGAGCCTCAGCTCAGCCAAAAAACGGAAATTGTGAGTATTTACAGCAAACACGAAATAAGACAGTCGCCGTTAACTATATACCTAAAAGGTCGATTGCCACCGCGACACTGCGCACTTCCATTCAATTCGTCCGCAGTGGTCTCCGTCCGACCCGGCTATTCACGTCCCGCGCTCCTTGAAAGCGAGACGCTTATATTAAACTTAATAATGGTTGGTCTAGTCACCGCAGCAGCGGGGCCAGTACAACTAAGCCACCACGCAAGACTAGAAAATGCATGTATACTCTTTGTAACTTGTCGCTGAGTCGCGCGCGACGCGACTTAACGGCGAGTTGTGCTAGCCCCTCGGTGTAAATGGGACATGGCATTCCTGCCACGTGGCCAGCTGCCATTATTGATTTCCGGCTCGCGAGCGAAACAACGCTATACCACAATTTGTTGCACTATTTTCCGTCCCTTTTTCCCCCGAATATATGACCTATTTTTATACTGCTTTCCTTAAATTAATGCAGGCTAAGTAATTAGGTGAAAAGTTTGTGTTGATCGTAATCCTGATACACCGTCGCATACCTTGTTGACTTTAGCGTTTCGTCATAGCTATGATATAATACACCAGCTGCCCGCCTGGCTATGCCCGCGTATTGCAAACAACGTAGGCTAGTCCGCAGGATAAAATCTAGCGAATAGCCATGCAGAAAGTCCATTCTACACGCAGGTGAAATATTTTTTTTAATCAGAAATGTTGGTTCCGGACATTACCCATTACATACAAACTTAGAAAGCTGCAATCTCACAGACTAAATTGCTCTTTATAATATTAGTATAGATATTGAGTTGGTTAAAGTCAAAGTCAAAGTAATTTATTCTTTCTAGTAGGCTTACAATTAAGCACTTTCAAAATGTCAAATATACAATGTAAAAAAGCAATAATAATAACAAATACTAATTAGGTACTAACACAACATACTAATTATAATGAATACAGTCAATACAAGTAGTAAATTAGCTAAATGCGTGGAGCAATTCATTCCCAGGCATTGTTGTCATTGATATAGTCTTTAATGTTGTAATATGCTTTACAAACCAGTTTACGTTTAAGATAGTTCTTAAGTTTGTTAATACATAGTCTGACTAGTCACTTGGGAGTTTAAATCGGGGGTAATGGTATTTTTTTCAACAATTTCCTTTATAAATCAAAATTTTACCACTGTAGAAAAAAAAACGAAAAACGGTTTTGAAAATGTCCAACTCAAGGCCTTCCTCCCCTCTTATCCGTAATTTATATAGATATTAAAATACATAATTTAAATTGATTAACTTGTTGATTAATTGAACACGTTCATTAACTTTCTTTAAAACTATGCCAAATTTCAAATGGATGCCATTAGTAATTCCTGAGATATTTAACTTTGTGACAGACAGATAGAAGGACAGAGTCGCACCATAAGGGTTCCGTTTTTACCTTATTGGTCCGGAACCCTAAAAACAGCATTTATGTCAGCAGCACTACCCCATAGTAAAATGCTAAATGATATCCGCCGGGGTCTATTGGTCCAGTTGTCCGTCCAAGCGGTCATGGTCATATCGTACAGCGCGGTAAGCACAAGACTGCGCGCGAGCGGTGTTGCGGCGAAATAGACTACCGACTCTTTTTAAGTGTTCTTAAATTGGCAAGCTAGAAAGAGCCGGAGAGTCAATCTCATCACGACACCGCTCGGATGCCCTCTGGTAGTCCGTAAGCCCACACCCAATACACCTACGTCTCATGACAACACGATAAAATGCATGACAGCAGGTAGAGAAAGTTGTGCCGAGCAAGAAAAAAAAATATGCCGATAGTTTGCAAATCCTTCATTTCCGGTCAACATTTACGGTGCCAAAGGTGCTAAAGTAGCACCGTTGGTCAAGTACTTCTGGCCATTTCAGGACTGACAGACTAGGGTTTACTCTCTATATGATTAAAGTGCAAAATGTAACCATATGTCTCGTATTGTCATCATGACGTAAATAAGGGTACCCAACCCATACAAATTTTCACCGGAAGTGAACAAATTTCAAGCTTTCGCCCAATTGTTTTTATTTTTCTTTCTCAGTACACTTTCTCGACCTGCTGCCATGCATTTTATCGTGTTGTCATGAGACTAGTGACTATTGGGAGTGGGCTTACGGACTATTGTGCTAGCCGTGCAGATGCTTGAATACTTGAATAGGCATGTTGACTGATAGTTAAATCGGCAACTTATTATGAAACGTCAAAAACGCTGTGTTAGTATAGGTATCGGCAAGAGAGTTGAAGTGTTTGATTACACACGGCTACATACTAATTAAAAAAATGAATTGAATTCATGAACCAATGAGTGAATGGAATTTAACTGTACGATTGCATGAACATTAATTTCCTTTGGATTGTATGACGCATCTACCCATATCTACCCGTAATTATCCTTTTTCATTCAGATCATTGAAATATTTAAAACAATGTTAAATGGAGAAATTTGCGTATATTTTCACGTATGTAAAATTATAAACTACTGTGGTATCTTATGCAAAAACACATATTTTCCAAAAATAATTGAAATGAAATACCTCAACAACTTTTAGTCATTCGTGCTGATTACTGATTGAACTTGCTATCGGCACGAACAAAGAACACTACTTAATTTCAAAATCCCGTTGTCATTACATGACATGTTGTAGTGTGCGTAACTTCCACTATGGCGCTGATACCTATACACATTTTGTAGATAAATAAAAAAGTTAAGTCACGATTTTCTATGTTCAAACAGCGAATTTGTTTTTCTTTATGAATTTAATACCTGGAAAATAGCAAATATCTGTTGATGCGTAATGTTCTCCGAGTTTTTACTGTCCTGTTTATTGGTGATGTAATAATAATACTGGTGTAGAGTCAAAGTTTATTATTACTCCTAAAGAAAGACGGCCAATAAATATGCCTACTAATGAAAATTTCATTTAGATCTCAAAGAATTACGAAGCCACAACCGTTTAAATATTGCTTGTTAGATATATAGAGAGAAAATGCTCGTACATCGTGACGTCACGACGATCTCCGAACGTCATAGTAAATGACAATCGCTTCATATGAAGGTGCGTTTTGCAGAAAAGGGACAGAATATACCCTTAATTTTTTTGAAACCTATTTCGTCAGGATCGTTTAAAACATCCCCTGCTTTACTTTTTTCTCCACTTGACAATATTATTAACCCTTTTTCGGGAAAATTCAGCATTATTGGTTAATTTACTTGCCGTCTACACCCCTATTTACTAACTAGTGTTACAGATGTTGTTCTGTAGCTAAATGGAACCCAACTTGCCGGGCAGATTCAGTTTATGCAGTTTAATGCCAGTTGAACGCCGTTTGGCCTTTCTATGTGGAGGTCGATTGAATCATGATCGGTCGTGCATCGTACAGTGATCGGGATAGCCATGCTTATTACTTAGCTGGCTATCGAATCGCGTCATAATAACTAGGAGGGTTAAGTCAAGTTGGTATGCGAAACGTAACTCTTAATACAATAGTATGAAGCTGGGTATTCACGATCGCGCCAAGAAGCCAAAGAAACAAGCTTACAAAAATCGCATCTTACAAAAATCGAACGAGCCCCACAGTAAGCTATATGGCTTCTCTAATGATTAATACATATTAGTATTTAAATACATAGAAACCATGCAAGACTTAAAAACAAATATTCAAGCTCGTCACGCAAATATTTGCCCTTACCGGGATTCAAACCCTGGACCATGAATGTCAAAATGTCATTTAAAGATATTCAATGCGTTACGTTGATGCGTTCAGTTTCCACTGCCAAATGGCAAAATTATTGGAATAAAATGTTTAGTAAAAAAAAACCATTATGTTCTGACGTAAATAGAAACTGACGTAAGTGGAATAGTTCGTTTAACCAATTAGTTAGCAGGGTGCATTCTGTAGTACTTAAGGCAATTTGATCTAGATTACAATTTAATATTGATAGACTATAAACTAACGAGAAAGTATTGCGTTAAATTGACGGATCCCAATTTTTTGGCAGTTTATAATATCGCGAAACAAAATTATACCCTGACGTTGTTCATAATCTGACTGTAACAGATAGATGCCGCGAGTCAAGCGGCGCGGCGCGGCACTTAGGTGAATAGCCAACTTAAGAGTTCCCTAGTACTTCAATGCCATCTCCAGCCGTTATTGTGACAACTTTTCACTTAAGATTTCTGAAAAGCGCGAAGCGCTTCATGGTCAAAGTCAGCTTGCGAGAATCGATTTGTTGTTAGATACTCGTAATTGAAAGTGCAAGCAAAATTAAATGTGTAACCTAGTTCACGGTACAATTACCCTACTCTCTTGGCATACCAAAAATCTTGGTAAAAACTATCGATATTATCCCCAAAACTATCAGCTTCTATATTGGGGAATTGGTATGATAGTTGAAATACTAAATATTCTAACGAATAAGTGAATGGTAAAAGTCTATTCTACACTAATATTTTAAAAAATTTTGCAACTTTTTATTTTTTCCATTCAGGTGAATAGCGTGAACCTTCAGGAATTCTATAATATTAATACATGAGCCACTAGAAACCACAAGATGTCAAATAAATACAACACACTCATCGCAACATTTGCCCCACGCCAAACTGATTTATCGGCAGTTTTATATCATGAACGTTTTTCGCTGTTGCATCCTAAAGGAGCCTGGAGTCCGCTTTAGAACCTGGCAATCTGAAGAATCAATAACACATGGAGAAATATTCGTTAAAAGTTAAAAGATTTTATTATGTGAAAATCAATATTCTTACGAAGTCGATGAATGAGAAATCACTGTGACAGTTCAAAAATGCCACCATAATTCAGAACTCTGCGAATAACTATTGTCATAATTGTCATGTCAAATTCTTCGGACACGTCTCGAAGCGAGACGGTGACTCCGCGAGCGTCTTGTTGTGCATGTCAGAGTGGAGGGAGGGTACCCGACCGCGCGGAAGATCACCCTTGCGATGGACAGACCAGTTCAAATCTACTGTGGGCGGTAAATGGCCGAGAATAGATCAAAATGGTAAGAAATCGTGAGGCGAGACATCAAGAATTGTCATGAATTACCTATTTTTGTGAAAAAATATTTTTTGCACTATTGCGAATAGGAAGAAAGGCACAAATAATATGAGAACTGTGAAAAATAACGAATGTCGGGTATTTCTGTTGCGCAAAATGCATTTATGAAGATTTTTTAACAGGAAGAAACAATTTTTTGCCTACTAGTATCTGGGGACACGGCTGTGCCCCCGCCAAGTCCACCCTTTTCTCGAAGCAGTTTAGGCCATTTTCGACCCCCCTATAACTTCGTTGTGGATAAAACTGGAAGCCTGAATTTTCAGTATCCGAGCACGCATTGTATAAACACGATATATTTCAAATATCATTCAATTTGAACTAGCGGTTTAAGATTTATAACTAGTCAAAGTTTCTTAATTTTGTCACTCACTGACTGACTCACCGATCATCAAAAGTCTGAGGCACTTGGGACAAAAAAATTACGGGACATGTCTTATAAAGTTTTACCAAAATTCCGCAAAGTATTAAGTAGACTAAATTGCCCAAAATTGTCATGAAAGAAAGAACACTATACCTAATCATAACCGCGGCCGGCGGAAAAACTTTGAGTACGCTAGTCAGAGCCGTACTTTAGTTCAAGTTAATCCTCTGTTAAGCTTGATGTTTGATGATGTTACATAGTTGCATGCAAATGCAGTAAAGTTGTGTGATTGCCAAGTCACAAAATTTTATTTAGCTAGCCAGCGAACGAAAAAAACAGAGCTCGCATTCTGTTAGCTTACACATTTCTACCCAAACACGTGCTTGAAACCGGTATGCGCATGTTCTAACTAAATGACTCGTGGCATCGTTTTGACACCCCGCCCCCATCCCCGCATCCCCTGTGGGGCCATTTTGCGACGCTACTACTATCGTGTTTTCGTTCGCTGTAGCTAGCAAATAAAGAATAATAAGAATGCCTGAGACTTGATACTACGAAATATCTCACAACTTTTTACGGTGGAAGAGCTTCGAGACTTGGCCTCTTTTTTACAGGGAATATTTTTTATGGAATATTATTAACGCAGTATCAAAAGATCATTAACAATGTTACCAGCTGGTGTAACTAATTTCTAACATAGTCTTAGGCTACTCTTACTGTTTATCTCCAGAACTCTCGAGAGCATTATAAGCAAACAGACAGGAGGTCTATTTAAATCGACCTATAGATTAATGGTCGTATTCATAAACGTTCATCTCATCAGACAAAGATTAGCTGGAATACCGTTAAAATTCATTTATCCGTCACATTGACATTTGTTTTCGTAAAAAAGGGTCAAAACACATTTTATTAAATTTTCAGATGCATTTTATGCTTTATTATTAAGGAGTTTATTTCTATAGGTACATTTAGTGTGTAATATAGTAAATACTAGCCGCCAGCAGCAGCGGGATGCGGCCGGCAGTGTAATGACCGCCTAAATCTCGTTCTTCACGTAAAACTGTGAACACTGCCGGCCGCACTGCAAAACTGTCATCTAATGAAAGCCGTTAGAGTAAATGACCATAAAAGCGAACATATGTTTATATATTATATTTGACACTTATACTTGACAGGTATATTTGTGAAAACTAGGACATTTCACCCGTCTAGACAAATATGTAGACCTACAGCTTAGTGGCGCTCAGGAAATTGTTTGCGATGCAAATTGGTTCAAGTTGAGAGATAAAAGGCTCTGCAGTTGCAGCTCTTGAACTTAATTTCGAGTTTCACTTATTTATAACTATACTGTTTACTTATAAATATTCATAAACTTAGTAGGACAGATCTCAACACCTATTCATAATATACATATTACAGCACAACGCATAAGAACTTTTTCCGACCAAATCGGATTAAGTTAAGGTAAATAGGACTCTAAAGTAATACTTGCTGTAAGTATAAAGAAAAACAATCTTAATTTGGTTAAATTTAACGGCATTTTACTAAGTCAAAATAAGTTTGATGAAGAATTTAGCCTAAGAATAGAGGCCCGCCCTTTACCCATCTGTTTAACGGATTCAAAAATTTTGTGCCGTATGGGTTGACTAAAAATTCGTGGCAGAAAAAAAAAAATTTTTTACTTTGCACTCAGTAGTTTAGCGATACTTTTTTACTTATCAAAATTATGAAGCCTATAAAATTTATAAACGAATATATTTATTAAACAGATGAGTGTAAATAACTAGTTTCGACTCACCACCAGTTTATACCCGGCAACCTAATAGTTGGGCTAGGGAAAAATAGACCACCCAGCGTTAGTTTATTATAATTATAGGTTTCGTACTTTCGATTACTATAAAATGTGAAAAATCCAGAGCAATGTAGAAGAAAAAAGTACCCTTTGAATTTTAATTTATTTATAGTCTTCCCAGGCATTTATTAGCTAACCCATTAGGGAAATAATTTTAAAGTCGGGTCGGGCGTCAATTCGTATAGTAAACTACTGTATGAAAACACACCTTAACACAAATATTTACTGGATATTCACGTAAAAGCGGATACTGTTCAGAAATTTGTTATTGACGGCTCTTATAAACTTCATTACGCGTGAGTAGGAGATGCCGTTAAACCGATTGTCTACCTCTTTATTCATATTTAATCTAAGGCTAGGTTTATACAATAATTATACAATATAATAAAACTATACATAAAAAACATACAATTATTATAAAACCTAACCTAGTGGCCCGCCGGCAGCGGGGCGGGGCCTAAGGGACCGATGGTCACACGGCGACAGGGACAGGAACCTTCTGACTATCCGCGCAGTGCCCAGTGTATCTGCCCCTTGATCCAGCCATCTAGCGAGAGTCTCTTGAGATGTTCGGCAAGACTATTCGCGATAAGACCGTTCGCAGAAACGACTATCAGGCCAATGTTCGTAGAATCAACATCTCACATGGCGGTTACCCCGTGAGCCACTTGCTGGCTTTGTCCTTCTCGGCCTATTTATTATTATTACTACACCATTGCATATGAAACCTAAATTAGCCTAAGTTCAAATTCAAATATCCCTACGAAACTAAATCATTATACCTTTTGATCCAATAATTGCTAGGATTTTCCGTCATGAATAACTTATTTAGGCTTGGCAAAGTTTGACTTTATAGGCAATTGACGGTACGTGTTGAATACATGTAGGTACAATTCTTAGTCACCGAGTGCAGTTCCCGAAGCCTTTTATGAGTGTACATTTGCCGCGTAAAACCGTTTACACGAAGTAGGCTAAGTACTTTGAACTTATTGCTTTGCTGCTCTGCATCGTGAAAGACCAGCTCAAATGGCTTAAGCGAAGTAAACTAGGGATTTAAAACTAGACACCTACCTACCTACTTTTTTGGCTGCTCGCGCGACTTCACCTGCGTATATTGCACCATTGCAAAGAATGCAGGCATCTACCTACCCTACCCTAGTTGGGTTGCCAACTATTTTTGGGGGAAATATAGTATTTTCAATAAAAAAACTACAAAAATATAGTACACTGTAAAAAAATATAGTACAAACGACAACACTGTTAACTGACCATCCTGTGTTTATATAGAACCTTATTACAATGCACTTAAAGGTGCACCGGCGGTCAGTTAGCTGTGTTGTCGTAAGTACTTGGCTGGGCATTGTTGCTATTTAGTAAAAAATTTCGGCAATTTGAAGTAATTAGTAAGGTCCCTCAAAATATAGTATTTTCGCGTACTATATATTTCTTCAGCAGTATATAGTACAAAGAGTCAAAATATAGTACAATACTATATAATATAGTACGGTTGGCAACCCTACAGGCAACCCCGCAGGCTAAAATATAGCCCATAACCATCCAGAGAGTCCATTCTACACCCAAATGAAATCATTTTGGGAATCGGTTAAGCGGTTCCGGAGATTACCCGAAATATAGTAACTTACAAAGCTACTCTTACATAATATAAACACTTCATGTTCATAAATATTTGTTATGATCTTAAGATTAAGATAATCATCCTGATAGGAGCGGAAAAATTTCCTTGACTATACCTATTACCAGCACATACCTGCCACAACAAAGTATGCAGAAATATCTGTCACGCATCTATTTCTCGGGCCGTTAGGACGTCTGATATTTTTGCATGCTTTGACTGCATATAATCGTCCTCTTACAGCAAAAATTAAAGCTACTCTTCAAATGCAACTTAAAACAAAATGTTTGGCGAATTAATGTATTATAAATTTATTTATATGAATATTTGACATCTGTATTGCCTTGTAACTAGTAATAATTTATTGTTAATCCAGTCTAATTAACATGATCGCATTTTTATCATATTTTGCCACTTATCACATCGTGGTACAGCAAGACGGGTATCGCAAGACAGCGCGCGAACTCTGAAGATTTTTCCCGCACTATACCTCCCTTCTATATTTTCTAACAAGAGAGAGACGGATAGTGCGAGTAAAATAATGCGTTACGTGATCGACCCCGTATTATGGCTGGCCTTATCACGTGGTAAGTGATAAGAAAGAGCGTCCGTCTCGTTCTATTGAACGATGTCAGCCAGTGACAGACGCTCTATCGTGTCACTTATCGTGTGATAAGGCCGCCCATGCTACGAGGTGCAGGAGTTACGTGAAAATCGGAGTGACAAAAAGGAACGAAGCACAACAAATATTGAAAAAATAAGACCTTGAGATTTACTGGTTGGTGTCATGGAAAATGGTGTTCAGTACAAGTGTGTCTTCTTCGCTTTTTGTCATTTCCATGACACCAACCAGTGCACTAAAGGGCGATTTAAGTTTGAACTCAGTTGCATTTATTTTGTTTCCTGCGATTTTAAAACACAACAAGCAATAGTATTTCATACTAGTTAATTCTGATTTCATTTAATTTTCTTGTACCTACAAATACATACGGTGTGCTAGAGGATACAATTGTAATATTACTACTGGTCATAAACCAGCGTCCATGTCCAGCGATCATTTTTGAATATGGCGCTCTAAACCTGGCTCCAATAGGAGTTTTGTTTATTTAACTTGTAAGGAGCTATCTAAATGTTTAAATGCACAACGTTATCGATGTTGATTTGACCTTAGATAGACATGCAGCTTCATAATTCCTAATCTGAGAAATACAACAATGGATGTATTATGGCAATCCAAACATTCGCGAGCTCGCTGCGAGCTACCGTATCCCATATGCAAAAAGTGGCTAAGTTAGATAAATATAAGCAAAATTTAGAGCTAATTAATTACTGTAGTACCACAAAGCAATCTTCGTCCACGCCGACGAGTGCTGACAGGTACCGAATGAAATCGAACGTATAAACATTTCAATAAAGACCTTGTTGCACTATACGTAAGGTACAATATGAGATGACAGGTGAACTCGTACTTTCCCGCTCATGGCGTCTAGACAAAATGGCGGGCGCCGAAGCCGGTGTCGCGCGCAAAAATTTGGCCAATGGGAGTTGAAGATTTTACCCGCGCAAACGCGCTCCCTTATGATTGGATAAAATGTTTTCAAAAAATGCTTTCTGCGCAGGTACATCGTTGTAACGTATATTTGTGGTACAGTCCGCATCAAAAGTAACTGCGCAATCGAAGACGTCAAAAGGTCTTATTCCCTTTTAATAAAGACTTGACGTCTTCGTTTGCGCAGTTACTTTTGATGCTGACTATACTACTGTACTCTTTTCTTAATCTCCAGGTACGGTCGCGTTCTTTAATTTATGACCCTTTTTGCTAAAATATTCTTTGTATTCCTATACAATTTGACAGGATTGTGAACCTTAAGTGGGTCCCGAATTAAAGTTCGTGACTGTACTACCCGTTTTTACTAAAAGATGCAGCTCTGTTTGCTATTTATCGTATCTTTCAACTTCTTTAGCAAGGCTTTTTTTTGGTTTTCCCTGGCAAGGCAAACAAGCCCGAATTCACATTTGCTTTCCTGCTGGCGATGTTATGTAATATCAAATTAATCCTTGTTGGCGCCGATGCCGTTGATGGATGTAGCTCGACGACTTTTAAATAAAACTTCGATGAAAAGTTGACTGTAGTATAATTTCCCAAAAAGCTCTGGTTGATACAAAAATAGTTTCGCCGAAAGACAGATGTACAGAAGTGGTGTTATATGGTATCGTATATGAAAGGTAAGTGACTAGCAAGATTTGACTTATTTGAGGTAACGAATTTAGGTAGGGATAAAACTTGGGTATGTGTAGCGCTTCTATTGGTGCTTTTAAAAGCCCCTCTCATGCTAACCGTGCCCGACGGGCGCGTTTTGCTACTGCATATGAAGTAATATTTAAGTAGGATACAATACTAAAAACGGTTGCGTTCGCAACAATCCTCGTTTCACCTCATCGATGGAATAGCTCACGGTGCCTTTCGCAAAATAATCCTTAATTTAGTTAGAAAAATATAACGCTAAGGCTGAATAAGAACAAGATAGGAAGGAATTGAGACGGTTGGAGGAGGCCTTTGCCGATTGGCAGATACACAAAGGCTAAGAAAGTGGGATAGATTAGAACATCAGTGAAACTGATGAAACAGAAAAAGTGTGTCTGAAATAAAAGGCTTATATATACGAGTGCATGTCCAGCAGTGGCGAAGCACTCATATAAGCCCATCCCCACGGGCTTCCCTAAAAATATTTTTTAGGCAAACCTATACACGGTGGGCCCGAGCAACCCGAAAGATTTTAACCACGCATTCCTAAGGTCATTAGGAGTAAAAAATGATAAATGAGCCCAACTCAATTTCAACAAAAAAAAATATTTTTTCTTGTTTTGTCGGTTTTTGTAAATAAAACTTGGATAACTATCGCTTCTCTATGGAAATTATCACTTTTAATAACACGGTAACGATTATTTTTTCAAAAAAGGATCTATTTAGTGAGTGCTTGCTGGCACTATGATATCTGTCAATAGCGACGCGAAACTGGTCAACATCGGTAGCAACGTCGCAATCAAAAGAGCTAAATGCACTTAGTAATCACAATAAATAGTTTACATGAAAATTAAAAATATCTTCAAAACTAAGCAAGTATTGACTGGGGTTCACATAACATTTTTGCTCCTAATGACGTAAGGGATGCGTGGTTAAAATATTTCGGGTTATTCGGACCCACGGTGTATAGTTCTATACTTCCTCTAAAATCTTGTTTTCTTTTGTTCTGGGATGCCCATTCAGCCTTCACCGATGCGTATAGGAGTCAAATATTATGAACACAGGTTTGCACACACTGGATATTTACACTAAGGAGCTATGTTCCTTTGCCAAAAAGAATGCAGGCTATCTATATATATTTTACATTACTCCCAGAACCATTTATCCAATCCATTTCAATTGCATTTAAATTCTATGAACGGAATAATTTCAAATATTTTATAGGTTTGCGCATGTAAATCAGGTCACAGGCTAGCGGGGAATATTTACTGCTGAACTACTCGCTCATGTTGTTCGTGGCAGGGTGTATAGTGTATATGTCGCAGGCATGTTGTATAATCCACCGTTTTACATAACAGCTACCTGTTTCACAAAACAGCGCTGTTTTATAATACGGCGGGTTGACTATCAGGTGGATTGAAACTCGCTGAATGAAAATCCGCTGGAATGTGTTTGGCGGATTGCCGCTATATTGTAACACAGATAGCTGTAATGTAATACTAAGTTCGTATACATGCATCCCTGTCACTCGAGTATTGTGAGTTAGTGCGATAGAGATGGAAATACCCGAACTTCGACTTTCGAAGTTCGTGTTTAAAGCTCTGGGTGGATAGCGGTGATTTAACGTTTCAATACGACCACGTGAAACATATTCATATCAATCTGGAATGCTAAACATCAGTGTACGACCCCCAGATACGCAGACGAAGATGCAGGAAGCCATCTAACGCGTTGCTACGGCCGCACTCGGTTCAAAGTTCAAGTGTGCCTACAGCAGGCAAGCGCAGCGGGCCGCGGTGCCCCAGTGACCCGTCCCCTGTTTCACTGTAACACTAAAACCGAATACGAACTGTACTTATTATTAACGTCGTTCTGTGTCTAGTTTACCCTCAGTTACACGTGTAGGTGCGGGAAGGAAGCTACCAATCCAATTCGGCTAGCTTTATAGTGTTTAAAGAATTGAGCCGTTGACCGGGTCGACGAACGGTGCACCGCGCCCGCGCGTACTGCAATTGACCTCGGTGTAGCTGACATGAGATATTGATATTAAATTGGTATGACATTTGACGGCCGCGCTCGCTTCCTCGCGCGTCTAGCTTAACGTGCCGGAATGTCACACCGTTATCAAAATCGAATCTTCGATTCAAGTAGACTTCATGCACACGTGCTCTCTGTCGAATGCACTTCTCGAATTTACTTAATTTTAACAATTTTGAATAAGGGGCGACTTTTTATTTCAAATCAGGATATTCAGAATGGATACGGAACTGGAGAGTGACTTAGTATCACAGCCCATCATTTTCCCTTTATAACGCGTTTTTGTGGTTTATGTTTGATGTTTATCACATTCCACGCACTTTTTACTTTCAAAGGTACTTCTATGCAAGGATCCATTTTTTCTGTTACGATAGTTCCTTTTGCGGCTTTTTCCGGTTTTTCTTCCTAGACTTAGGCACCTAAAGGAATCTCCTCACGTGAATGTTCCGTTAGTAGAGTTAGTGTCATGCTGGGTAAAACGATGGTAATTTTTACACAAATATAATATATACCTATATTATAAACATGAATGTTTGTGAAGAGGTTGTTCCAATTAATCTCCAAACTACTCAGCGTACCTACCGTATTGGAATAAAACTATCCAGTGATGTATCTTAGACATAGAAAATTCATTCCTAAACCCTTTATAGGGCACAATCAAAATTTCATGGCAAAAACAATGGTTAAGGCCATTTTTTTGTATGTATTTTTGATGGTGGAATTTTTTAGGTCTACACAATAGCAAATTGAATTATAAATTAATTTTAACTTTGACCGTTAAATGGGGGTTCAGAGAGGGATTGAAAGTTCGAATGAGAAAAGAGTATTTTTTGAGGAGAGTCATTTGAAATGTTGTAGACTCCTTGTTAAAATACAATAAAAGTAATGTCACCGTTTTTGCAAAACCATCCCTTGAGGGAACCAAAAAGGGGGTATCAACCATAAGTGTAATTCCTAAGTGGACGCCCCGCTCAGAGCGGGGCGTCGAGCGTCCATATAAATTGTTTTATTTCGCCGCTGCACGCTCCGCTCTGAGCGGGGCGTCCACTCAGGCCTTACACTAAGGTTATAATGAGTTGCTCCCCATATAAATAGAGAGAAAGTGTCTGCGAGCACTATTTCCGTACCTTACCCTTGACCCAGCCGTCGACAAATTTCACTATTACCTAAACCTTCGCAGACACAGCTATCGGGACAATGATAATCACCATTATTTTTATGGCTGGATTTTGTCAGCTGTTATCAAAAACTGTGAAATAAACTACTTTAATTTATCCTCACTAAGCTGCGTTTCGTGTTCTTCCTTATCTCATTCAATAATTCAGTTTTGAACACGACCCACTCGTTGCAACTGAAGTTACAGCAGTTCGAATCACTAGTCAAATGCAACTTTATTTTCAAAGCAAGTTGGTTTATTTTCGCTTGCTACATTAAACGTAATAATGTTTTGTGCCAAAAACGACGACGGATTCGTGATCATTTTCTGTAACTTATTATATATAAGTACCTAACTAAAATATTCTCTAAGTTATCTCATATTACCAAACTTATAGTTTAAAAATGTTTATTCATAAGATTTATACACTCTGTGACTCATTATCTGTAAGAAAACTGTATATGTTAAACCTAATCATAAAAACACACAAGACAACCACATATACACCGGAAACAACAATTACACGAAGACAAAAAAACTAAAGATATCCACATTCCAACAGTGAAATCTATTTGTTATTTTGATATTGAAAACTGACTTCAGAACAAAAACACAGACACACACACACACACGCGTGCGCGCACACGCACACATGCACGCGCGCGCACACACACATGCACGCACGCACGCGCGCACGCGCGCACACACGCACACGCACACACACACACACACACACACCCACACACACACACACACACACACACGTGCCATATATATAATACGAAATGTTTACTTTGTAATTTATATTTAAGTTATGCCTACACCTAAGTTAGTTGTAAGTCATAACACGTGGAAGAGCGGTGTTCTCTTACTACAAGTATATTACCACTTAACTACAACTTAGAAAAGTTGAAAAACCCCCGACATTTTCATTTCAAAGTTAAATATCTCAAAAACGGCTAAACAGATTTTCATAAAACATAGCTAAAAAACTTGGATGCAAATCAGCTTTCGAATAAAAAAAACCACATTCAAATCGGTCCATCCGTTTGGAAGCTACGATACCACAGACAGATACACAGACACGTTAAACTTATAAGCAGGGGTCGGATTTTTCATCGCATGGTGAGATGAAAGAAAACTGTGGAGTCGATATTAAAGCTAAATTTTAATTCATATTCATACTCATTCATTTCATTAAGAACGAAATTAAATTATAAATAAAATAAGTCATATGAGTAGAAATAAATTATATCGTAAATAAAAAATAAAATAAAATAAAATATTACTTTTATAATATGCTCCTAGTTTCCAATATCCATAAAACTTGTAGATATAGGAATGAGTGCCTCAAAATCTTGACAAGGTATGGCATGTGCATTGTCCATTTCAAAATCACAATTGTAAAACGAGTAAATAATGGCAACTTTTTCCATATTTTCTGGGCTAAAACTGGTTCTATATTGATTGAAAATCCACTTGTGACTTGAAAAAGATCGTTCTACGTCAACGGAAGTTAGCGTAGCATATTCTAGAACTCGCTCAAATTGTTCAGTACTTGCCATGTGCCTTAAGTGTATGAAGTCCGGATTTCTGTTGAGTACATTTTCCAATTTATTCTTGGCTGTTTCAGGGCCGAAAATAGTTAAAAATTGTCTTACGTCGTCTAATATTTGAAAACTTTGCTTAATCGACATATTAGTACACTGCAATTTTGTGATTGAATCAACAATGATTTCAAAGTTATCTTTTATATAACTTAGCTCATTTGGCATATTAACGTTCAATAATACAGTTTGGGCGTTTAAAATTGCGGCGGCATCTCTACTGTTCAATGATGAAATAATATTTTTAATTTTTTCGTAATGAGTAGCATAATAAAATGCAGCACTCAGCCACGTCCCCCATCTGGTTATTATAGGCTGTGGTGGTAAGGGCACGTCAGGGGCCATCGTTTTCAATAGTCTTAATTGTTAATCTTTACGTAATTATTGCACGTACCGATTGCAATAAATAATTAAGTGACACATCGCGTCGTGAACGATTGACATGAAATTGACATGCAAATGATTTATGATAAAGCAGCTAGTACTGCTGTCTGAACCAAACAAAAGATTAACTAATTTGATATAGTTACAGGGTAAATGTAACCCTTTACCAAGCAAAAGGCTTAACACTTCCCAAATCATATTACACAAATAATTTTAATTACATTCAGTAAGATTAATTTTCGATTAACATTTTCGATCTGTCAACCTGCACAGGGGACAAAAGTATTACGGGACTAAGAAAATTGATGAGTATGAGTATGAATATGAATAAAAATTTAGCTTTTATATCGACTCCACAGTTTTCTTTCATCTCACCATGCGATGAAAAATCCGACCCCTGCTTATAAGTATTAACCCCTGTCTTCGCGTCGGGGGTTAAAAAGAGGCACCAGTACAGATACTGTATTCTAATTTAGGTTAAGGAAATAAATTATTTTGATTTCTTTTTTAACGATTGTGTAAAAGCAAGAAAAATAGAATATAGTTCTCTCACATTAAAAATTGAGCGCTACTGAAACTTATTGAATTGTAATTTTTCATACTAATTGGTAACGACACTCATTCTCTTCTAATACCAAATGTGTAAGAGCAAAAGGCAGTTATATTCAATATTCGCGTAGTTGCGTGTCCAAGAGGCAACCGGACGGCTATTTGAGCTCCCGAAGTGTTGTGAAACCGCTCTGTACAACCCGAACTGAGCCAACTTAGTATGTTGAGTTAGTTTTAGTACTAACTAATACAACTGCACCAAAGTTTAGCCCATTATTCGACTGGTAGAGATTTTTGATGGAGGTTTTTTTTAACCATAAAACAAAGTAAAATGTATAAATGAAACTAGACCTTATTGTATTAAGCCCAATTTCATCAAGATGGCTTTGACTCGATAACTATTTAATATCTCGTTTTAAAATTTATGAAAAATGTCCATAGAGAAGAGGGCGGTTAATAGGATTGAAGGGGGATGTACCGGCGACCCGTTTCCCCCCTCGTGCACTAACTGTGCAAAAACTTTTACTGCATACCAGTGGAAAGAGCGACAGTTGAATGCAAAATAATCACTTTATAACTCGCGTTTGCATTTCAAAAGTGTTTTACGTATAAAAACGCTCATGGTGTAGTGTTTTTACGGTAGTGCAATTGTGTCCTTGCAGTAATCGTTTTAATGGGCTGTCTACGTCAAAGACATGTTTACACTTCCAGAACTTATTTTATATTCTTTATTGGGGAAAAACGGCAAAAGAAGTTATACCTAAATATTTATAATGTATTCCTTACAGTAACAATGCCATCGGAACAAAATATGGAACAGCTTAAATTACGTTTTAGAATAATTAAAGACTAGGAGAAACTTAACATACATATATATATACTAGTTGCTCTGTGAACTGTGGTAGACTCGCTAGCCCGCCTTATTTATTTATTTTTTGTTATATCAAAAATTGACTCCAAAAAACTCTAGGTATATAATTAACATACCTGCTCACAAAATTTCACGAAAACCTGTTGAGAAATGTGACCTGTGGAGGAGCCCGGACATCTGCCCCCCTATTCTGTATAATATAAAATATATCTTGACACCACAATGCGTAGGTAGAGGTCTAGTTTCGTAGCGGGTGACCGGCGGAGAAAGCCGAGCTGCATTAGCGCGTAGCGAAGAACAGCCCTGAGGGCCTACCGCGAAACGAAAACGACTTCGTTTGTGTATCTCCTTCTACATCGCACTTGCTAGTTCGCGCGATAGAGAGGGAGATACACAAACGATTTCCGGCCCAAGCTGAAGCATGAACTTTGTGCGCTTCGCTCCCGCGTTCAATACCTAAGCTTTGTCTTATAGCACAAGCTATAAGAGAATGCTTCTTGCCAAACTCGATTCTAGGTCTACCCGATCCTTTGTCTCAGTCTTGATTCCAATGCGCCTTCATAAGAGGCCGTATCTTTTGATTGCGTTTATCCATGTTAGATTTGTTTAAAGCTTTATGATTACTTTTCATTCATAAACCTATTTGCAGTTAGTTAACTGACCGCGACCTATTTCGATCTATAGGGACAACAGTTTTCGAACAGCGAAGTTACATTTGTCCCTCAATTAAGTGGAAATCTTCATGCTTCTATTTTTTGAGATAGATACTTACATTACTTATATCGGATATGACTGGTTTTTTATACGATAGTCATCCCTTCGAAGAATTTATTTCAACGGATTCAAATGATAATCATTATTTCGTTTACTACTAAATGAAACTTAGGTACTCACATAAAAAGTACTAGACAGTATTATAGTATTTTATCTAAAGGGAAATGGGTGGATGCAGCTGATAAGGTATTGGGAATGCCTTGCACTCGGCGCGATGCAATGCGGCTTCAATTTGGTCCATCACTATCGCATCGTAGTATAAAAAAGTATAGTAGTAAATATAAAAAATACGTGTTTAGGTTTTTCAGACTTTTCTAATTTATTTAATTCTTTGATCTAAAATGCATTATTTATGTTCCAAAATAGATTATTACGTATCTATAATCCGAAAATGATATATCACATGCCCCAGTATGCATGGTTTTAGAGAAATATTTATTTATTTATCTATTTAAAAATAGTTATATGGCTTAAAATCAAGCGCGGCGGGGGCAAACATTCCCCTTATCCCCGAATAAATGCGGGCTCGATGACTTCCGGTCTGAATCCACTCAATACCACCTAAAGATCAACTATGCCAAGTTTCAGCGTATAGTCACAAAATGCGAGGTGTCGTGCAAGCACATCAATTATAACAGGCTCTCAATATGACTTAACGTAACTTATACCGTGTAGTGCGCCGAACCGAACTAACAAAAGCGCGTAACACTCGAATTTAAAGTTTCGTGAGACATGCTGAAATAATGCTAATAATCACACGGTTCAACTCACGTATTAAATGTCACCATGGGCGACATGTTTCGAACTCTTCGGAAGTTGTTCTTCAGGATGAGTGTTTTCGCGGCTGTTTCGCTGGAATCACTGCCCAGATTGAATTCGCAGCCTCACACAACAGCTCACTCACAAGACTAGCTTCGCCTCCCGCACGTCGCCCGCGCCCCTTTATCGTCCAATATACTTGCCACGCCACGCTGTACTCGTAACCTACGAGTCGCAAAATGACCAAGCCGTTTCGTTAACGCATACACTGGTGCTGAAAAACTGGTCTTTGAACGCGATCACGTTTGAAAACTTTACCTACGTGTGGGACTCAAACTTGATTATGCACCTCTGCTCACAAGTTTACTATATGACACTTATATTTACAATACTAGTAACATATTCCGTGGATATTAGTAATGCGCCTTAGGGTAAATGACCACCGGAGGTGTGCGACGATGTTTTCATGTGTGTGACACCATAGACTGTCAGTGTCATTCTAAAATTCCAAATGACATTTGTAGCACACGGACGTCCGTTCGCTTGACAAGTTTCGGCCCTGCTAGAGTTACTATACTAAAGGCTAAAGGTTGAAACATTGAAAAAATAATGGTATAATTTTATTTGTAGTTAGTTTTTGTCATGAAGGACCAAAGCTAAATATTTTGAATTTAATATATGTAGTAGGTCTATAGATGGGCAATTCGTGAAATAAAAACAAGTTTTTTTTTTAATATATGGAATGTCATGCGGCTTATAGTGACATATTATGTGTCTTAGCTAAGTGTATTATATGTATGAAACACGAAATTAGTCGTTCCATTAAAGCGGAGATATTCATGAAAATTAATTTTTCTTATTTTTTTCCTTCAAAAATAAGAAGAGGAGAATTCTGAAATTTAGTATAGCACTTACTAACGCCGTGACCTATCATCAGAAAAAAATCAAGCGGCCGGGAAGTAGCAATTCGTGGATGAGTTGATTTTGTCGGATGAAGCAAAGCTGAATCTGACAATATAGACGAATCTACGAATTGCCGTTCCCGCCAAGGCAGATATAGTGCTTTTCTCCAATAATGCGAGGAAATCAAATAATATTTTCAATCAATAATAATGTTTTCAAACAGCGTGTACATGTCAATAATCAATAACCTATCATTATCCCGCCCAACTTATTTTTTTAAAGTAGGTACACGGCATGACTCATGGTGCCAGTTTCAATTGACATAAATAAAACAATTCAAATCATCAAAATCGATCACAATTTTAAATGTTTTATGTTTTTAAACTTATTAAGGAGTAAACAGGATTGATAATTCGTTATGAATTTTATTTCGTTAATATTTTTATTTCGTAATTTAAAACTATTTGAGACATTTTTAAAAACGTTACTTCACACTATAATATTTGTAGGATAGTAGGGCACGCTCATTTGTTTATTGCATAGAAATCGTATGTCATACATAGTACTTTATATTTAGTTAAAACAAAGTGTATAGTTGACGTTCCCTGTCGTTCAAGCTATTGAGTTCTACTGAACTATGAAACATGTGAAACAAGGATTCTAACGAGGTATTCGTTTCATACAAAAATAGATGTAGTCAATCAGTATCGGGGGTTGGTATCTAGTTTATTATTTCATATTCTTGTGTTTTAACAGATACAACTAATATTTCAGCGTCATTACTTATACAATTTTGGAAAACCGAGCATCAGATGAGTCCACTTCATTAGGGACGGCGAAATTCCCTACGTACAATATCATTCCTGACTTACATTACATATCGGTGCGATTATATTAAAGCGAAGCGCAGCGGAGACGCGCAGAGTTGAGGAATCAATCCGCATGTCGTCTCCGTTTCGATTCATTGAATTAATATGATTGGTCAGCCTCAATGCAAACGCAACCTACATCGCGTACATACACTCAATAGCGCTCACGTCGGGTAAAGAAAACTAAATCATAGAATTAATGATATTACTACTTTCGTACAGAACGTCCTCTGTCCAACAAAACCAATGTTCGACAACTAAATTACTGAATGCATGGCATCCCGCCTCACCGCGTAGTGTTCTGTCGTCTAGCTAGAGCGTCATCACGTTTGCGTGTGATCGTCGTGGAAGAACCGCGTTCGGGTAAATTGCACCTCAAAGGTGCGCAAGGGCCGGGTGTAGCCGAAGCGACAAAGGCGAATAAGTTACATGTTTGAATGTCCTTACTTACTTAGCTATTTGCGCTAACGTAGGATAAAGCGCATTACTGAACACCGTTCACATATTATGTAACTAACTTTTGCCCACGAGCCCGTCCGCGTGGAGCTCGTTTGTATCGTAGCTCCATACAAACTTTCACCCCCTGTTTCACTCTCTTAGGGGGTGATTTCCGGGATAAAAACTAACCTAATGTCTTTCGCCGGGACTCAAACTATGTATATGCCAAATGTTATTTAAATTGGTTCAACAGTTTAAGCGTGAAGAGGTATGGATATCTACGACAAAAATGCATTCCGAATTGGTCCCCAGTACATAAATCAGAGCGATCCATTAAAGTAGAGTCGGTGTCCACTGCGCGTCAAAATAACACGTATCTATTTGCATCTCCGCTTGCGTATTCCCGGTAGTACTATTTAGTAAGCCGAGGCATTTACACACTCGTCGTGTATCGCACAACCAGCTGAATGTCAATTTTCCGTGACTCAATGTAGACATATCATGAATTAATTCCGCCCCGCAATGATTTTCCATACCTACGTAACATCGCGGTACGCGAACTTGTATCTTAGCATTGCGGGGCGGAATTAATTCATGGCCGACTATCATGATATGTCTACAATGAGTTGGTAAACAATACTAATTATTATACGGTTCAACTCACGTGTTCAATGTCACTACAGGCGACATGTTTCGAACTCTTCGGGAGTTATTCTTCAGGGTGAGTGTTTTCGCGGCGATGTCGCTTGAATCACTGCCCGCGCCCGAAACATGTCGCCCGTAGTGACATTGAATACGTGAATTAAACCGTGTAATTATTAGTACTATTTCAAGATGTCTCACGAAAGTTTAAATTCGATTGGTAAACAATGTCATGTGTTTTTAAATTACATGTGATTGTGGATTGTAAATATGGGTTTACGGAGCTCGAACATACTTAGATAAAAAAATTAAGGCGATGATGGAGACTCTCCAATCGCCGACGAGGTCTGCCACGTCTGTCTAACATTAGGCAAAGAAAATCTAACATATTTCGTTTATTGGCATTTAATAGCAGATTGTTAACGGTAAACCCATCGAGTACTTGGACCAGTGTGCCATTAACTTTGCTATAGTCTGTTGATTTTCGGTCAACCTTAAAATTAATGATGTATCATCGGCAAATAATACTATATCACAGAGATTGCTTACTAATACATCAGGTACCCAGTGAAGTGCGTACCTTCGACATTACTATTACATCCTAAAACGATAAACGATAGGAAGGAGTTTTTATTATATTTTCACTACCGTTTTTTTGTATTATGTTAAAAAAATTAATGGAGCAGTATTAACACGTTTACCGCCGATAATGCGCTACGCTCCTTCTCGACAACATGGGAAAACCATATGTAGAGGAAATCACCTTCGAGCAGGCCGTCCACCTAGCTGGTTCTTGGCACTGAAAGGAAACATCATATTGCGGTCCTCTAAATTTAGCCATTTATTTTCAATACTTGCCTGGGCCTAGGCAAAATGAAGATGATTGTAGCAGAATAAAATAGTTTGTAAAAATACCTGTTAATCAGTACGTCAATTAAGTCGAACTTTTAATTTTCTTCGTTTGTTAACTAGTCTCGTATTTTCTTCTTTTGAGCTTTTCTCGACAACGGAACATTATTTATTAAAAAAAAAACAACAAAGTTCACATAAAATAATAAACAAACGTAGAGAATTTTAAGAATCTGTGCTTTATTTGACGTAGGGTCAGGTGGGGTAGAGGAACTTACTTCATAGGTAAACACTTTTCATAATTACAAAAAAAATGAAATAACCAATCGTTATGGCCGAGAATATTTACATCGTAGCAGAATTTAAGTCTAAAATATCGAAATATGACTGAAAATTATACACGTTGGTTTATTTTTGACCCAGTTTTTGTAAATATGTAAATGTTTTCGACTATAATACACAATTTATTTATTTTTTCAGATAATCAGTTATACTCGTAGCAACACAGTGTAGTTTATAAGCTCTTTTTCAGATAAACAGTTGATGGAGAACAGTGATCAGTGCAGTGCTTGTTTTCAGTGGAAATAATTGTGAACACAGTGCGTTGAAGTGTTTGTGAATACAGTGTAGTTTGTAAGCTCTTTTTCAGGACATGGAACACAACATGTTTGGTAAGCTTGCAGGGTCTTTTATATTTGCCCGCTTAGTCGCGGATCCGAGAGATGAAATCTAGTAAATATCCATCCCGAATTTGTAATAAATTGCTGAATCACAAATACACCTATCTCGATTTTCGTTCAGTAGTTCATACACACGTAGTTTGACAGACTTGAATTATTAATAATTCCTTTAATTAAAACATGTTTCAGTGTAATTAAAACAAAAGTAACAAAAAACCATTTTTTTTTTGAAAACACGACGAACATTATTGGAAAATAATTAAATAACATTTTGAAAAACCCTCGACTTTAATATTGATAAGAACAAAATGAGGTGTAGGTATGTGCATAATTAAAATTTATTTTATTTATTTATTATTAACACATTATCGCGCTACGCTCGTAGCCGATCCCGTGGTTTTCCTCGTATGTAGTGGAAAGCGACTACGGCGGTCTGACGCATATGTGTCGTCATGGGCCCTGAATGGTTTAAAGAGCAGTGCTCTCTAGAGAGCTCAATTATATTCTTTTCAATGGGTACAATTAAAACAGCTCAAACACGGTTCACTAGCTATTTATCCTGGTAAGGTGGCCAGTCTTGTTGTTCTGCTCCTTTAGTAGACCCTCAGCAGTAAATGTTTTAGTTCGGGGTTTTGAGTGGGCAGGGTACAAGGCAACTAAGGTGCAGCAGTTGAAATAGAAATAGTAATGGTTCCACTGATATTAAGCTAATGGGCTGTTACTTTGCAGCCTTCGCATAGTTTTCACCGGTCTTGTTCTACCAGGCCTTTAGAACCACCCACAGCTCTTCATGTGTATAAGAATGTTCCTCTCCTCTATCAATCTACTAATTCCGTCGGTCGTGAGATAACGTTTACGGCGCACCGTCAGGCAGATCTTAATCACTTTTTTATGAAAAAATAACAGTTAAACTGACACGCGTTTACCCCTCTGGAGAGGCCTTCCGTCGTAAACGACGCGTATGGTCGGCCAGGGGCTGCTTCAAGGCACACTCGGCGCGCCTGTGCAACTGCGGCGCCGGCCGGCACCCCATACCTTCTACCGCTCAGAGGTGAACGTCTATATATACTGTTAGTTAGCCGAAACCCGACAGGACATTGGAGATAAATGGGAACATTGGTGTACACAAACAAACAGCCTCTCACCCTAAACGCATATTCCGTCGTGGGTAAAAACTGGGTCGTAAGAATTCCAAACTTGAAAGCGGAGTTCCAATGTAAAAGAAAAGGCGGCCGCTGCAATGTTAGGGACGTGCATGTCTGAATATACTTGGAAAAGGTTACTTGGAAATGTCTTAGAGGGGGTTCTTGTAAACCACACCCCCGTGTAAGAAATCTGTTTATGTGTAACGCGCACGAGAAAACAAAAAACAACACTCTTTGGGAAAGGCTTGTTTGTACTAAGTTTAATTTATTTAAACTAACTTTGATTAAGATTTGCTTGTATGTATGGTCGTTTTTTAAAACCTACAAAAAAGAAGGAGGTTCTCATTTCGTCGGATTCTTAAATATTTTTTTTGCGCTTAGGTATATTCCCGGATTACTTAAAGATTATTAGACTGATTTGGAAAATGCTTTTTTTGTTTGAAAGGGTATCCTTCCCAGGTGGTTCCGTGGTCATCAGATCAGGATCTGATGATGGGATCCTGGTGATATCGAGAGAACTCTTAAAATTTTATAGGCAAACTTGAAGTGATTAGGAGTCGGTTAAAACTTAGTTTTGAAAGTAAATTATAATCATTCATCTCTTGACACGCATGGTTCTTTGCGGCTACTTAATCTTTGGTATTGACGAGATAACTGTAATGAAACCGAAGCACTCTTATCTTGCATCAAAATTCTAACTTTGTAGGCCGGTGCACGTTAAATATATGTCGCCGGCAGCTGTAGGTTATCTCGTAGATAACTGTCAAACTTGCCGTACAGTCAGATTTTAACGTACCTACCGTATTACCGACGGGATGTAACTAGTGAGCTGTAGGCAGCGAATCACATTTACGATTACAAATTTCTACCCAAACATACACCTAAAACCCGGTATGCGCTTGTTCGAACTAAACGGCTCCCTTCTGGCATCGTTTTGACACCCCGCCCCAAACCCCACCTAATGGCAATGGTACCCATTCTGTGGGGCCATTTTGCGGCGCTACTTAGAATTCTATGGTTTTTCGTTCGCTGGCTGTAGGCCTTATTTATGGCACAGGCAACTATGGAAACAAACACGCCTGTACAGGGCTGTTATTCGCTAAGCGTTAATGCGGCTCACCCCGCCGTTCACCCGTCACGAAACTAGACCTCTACCTACGCTTGGTTACTACGCACCGCGGTTTCAAGATATATTTGTGGGTGAGCGTTGAGGTGAGCTTAAAACAAGTTACAGAATAGGGGCGCTGAAAACAAACCTAAGGGGCTACCGCGAAACAAAAAAGAACTTCGTTCGTGTATCTCTCTCTGTAACTCGAACTGGCAAGTGCGACAAAGACGGAGATACACAACCGAAGTTCGTTTTCGTTTCGCGGTAGGCCATCTGTGTTTGGATGACTTTCGATGCGGGTCCCGCGCCGGCGCACGGTTCGCCGGTCCATAAAATTAAAAACCGTTTGTTTTAATTTAAGTAGTACTATGTGCCACAAGTACAGTAAGAGAATGTTTACGAACGAGTCTTTTAGAAGCCCGACGAAGAACGCTTTAATGACTCGAGTTTGTAAAATTCATACCAGTGTCGCACACTACGTTATTCATCATATTTGCGAGCAAACCAATCAATTTTAGTGAAATTAATATGAATCGCAAGTTAGCAGATGTTTGAAAAAAAACTTGTTTATTCGTATTTTTACGTTTAGATTTATATATACTGGGTTTTAGCCATAATTTTTGAGTTAAAACCTCCTCCACGCATGAGTTACAGATTTTAACGAGCCTAAAAAGTTAAAAAAACTTTTTTGACTACGGAAAACTAACTGAAAAGTTTTTTTTTATATACTAATGTTATAGCCTATGTTACCCGGGGCATAATTACGAAGCGATTGATACCTCATTTATCAAAATCCGTTCAGAATCTTTAACAGTGGAACACACGTAAATATACACATAGACTGCTAAAATCTTATCCCTTCCTTTCGGCTCTGCCGTAATCGGACAATAGTCCAGTCAATTAACTGATTTGTGTATGGAAAAAATGACAATTTTGGAGATAATTTATGATAGCTTATTTTTTCTGTGTAACGAATATCTTATCAATTAAATAGTTACCCAGCGACAGAATCCGACAAAATTTCAGACGTCAAAACATTATAAGAATAACTAGCTTCTGAAAACTCAGAAAAAATAATAATAAATATTCTTGTCTTTATTTTGGTTCATTTACATGTCTCTATAAATTTCAAGATAAATCATACAAAAAAAGACAGGAAGACTTTCCTGGAGTACAAAACAAACCGTAACATCCGTGGCTGTAATACACATAGGCTATTGGAGCTCTGTATGTATGTCTGTGCGTTATGAAGCCCTTTACGTACAAGCAAATGTGATGAAAATATTCTTTCTAGGCTCCATGGCGTGCAATCAGAGGCTGAGGTTTTAATCCCAGGTGCAGTCCACGTCACAAATATGTTTACACTTTTGGAACTTATTCCACTGTATTAAGGGGCTCCACGCGCTTTTTGGCTAGTTTTGACGAGTTTTGAATTGATATTCCTCCGTCAAAACTATAGATATATTTATGGAACAAACACCTATCGGTTGTTTAGTTCTTTATCTACATTTGCACGAGAGTTTTTTTGAAAATAATTAATTTTTTTTTTTTTATGATTTATTCAAACATGGTCCAAAAAAGCTCTTTTTCCGATATTATTATGTTGTTCATGCACTTTTATATATGAAATCTACATATAACTGTTCCTTATTGACGTCTCTAACAACCCAAGAGAGATTTTTATTTTATACTCATTTTCACAAAAGTTACGTCCATAAAACTGGTTTTTTGGCCTGAAATTGCCAAAGTTTGGTGCCATATATCCCGAAAACTGTGAGGTTTGAAGTAAAAATGGGATACTATTTCGGTAAACCTCGTTGTTGTTAATACGATAAACCATAAAAAACACAAATAAACCGACAGTTATAGATCGAAGGTCATTGGCAGCTAGGAGCCCCTTAAGGCGATATATGTATACTGACATATCTTTGACGTCGATGTACAATGCAGCATTCATGTGTTCCAGTAGCTGTGGTCGCTTACAAAACCACGAACTCGAAGTTAGAACCTTGTCCATCCACACTTATGAGACGACTGTGCCTAACTTTTTAAAATGTAGTCGTGCTTGATTGCTTGTGTTACCTCGATATAAGTGTACCTTCTCCATTCATCGCCCGCGTACGGACCAAGTAACGAAATTACAATTATTAAAAAATATAAAGTTGTAATGATTATTTAGAAACAGGCTAGATGGATTGGTGACAAATATTTTTTTGAAGACCCGCGAAAATATTGCTTGTAGTGTTGAAGCATTAGCAGATTTTTCAAGTTGAAAACAGCCTAATTTGAAGTATTTGGGCATAATGCTCGTAATTAGAAATTTCTACGTCCAGATTAATAATACACTAATGAATAAAGTCTAGGAGTAATAAGGTTCTTTCCGATCTTTTCGCAAAATCACTAGCTATCAGCCTTGACGCTTCAAACCTGCTAATGACCGTTTTAATATATTTTCTAGACTTCTTTCTTTGCGACTTGCGACAGAGGCAAACGTTTTTAATCGCGGGTACACCAGACGCCAAGGAGGATATGTTAAGATTTTTCGCCCTATTACATTTTTTTTAATTCAAGATTAGTAGTTAAGTTGGTTCGACGACCATACAAAACGTCTTTTGACATTCGCAGGCTATTAACGGCGTGATATTTTAAGAAACGTATGTAACAATATTTCATAAATTGGCTTTCCATATTTCATACATTTGAGAAATTAGTTTGTGATACTTTGGAAAAACGATTATTCTCAAATTAATCTAGTTTATTCTAGGAAAAAAAGGAATTTAGCGCAAATGGAAAGCCAATTTATGAAAGTGTGCTACATAAGTTTCTTAAAATATCACGCCGTTATCCTGCGAATGTCAAAAAACGTTTTGTATGGTCGTCGAAACACGTAATATTTTTTTAAATAAATAAACAGTTCGATTGTTTTTTTTATGCAATAAGGTGAAAAAGAGTGAATATATCTTTTGTGCAACAGAGCACGTATTGCGTTACATTACGGCTATCAAAGGATAACCCGCGAGCTGTGTCGCTGCGAGATAGATTATCCGTCTTTTTAGTTAGAATGCCTAGAAAGAGACGGAACTCGCGGGCTGTGCAAACTCGTGTATAGACCATCTCCACCCACACTTTTAAACTAAGATTGAGCGTTTAACGTTGCTGTACCTATCACTTTCATGTGACCAACACTAATAAGACATTTTAAATACCCTATACTTAAATAATAATTCAACAGATCGTTATATAACACTCGTGTCTCTGTTTGGCCCCTATGTTTGACTGGTAGAGAATGCCATTTGGCATTACGCCCACCATTTTAGTTTTTTGCATTAAAGTTTAAAAAATAATAATTTATACTTAGGTAGAAAAAACAGTCTGAGACCGCGGTTCAACTAACAACTGGGAATATCTAAATTTAACAGTATGTCGACCATATCCCTATACCATCATTAGCATAATTAAATATATTGCTCAAAACAAAATAAGGGCCACTTACATTTTTCAATTTTATTGTTAATTATTGGACATAAACTTATTGATAAGTGTGATATGAGATAGTACTTTTTGCTGATGATACTTCGCTAATTTTTAAAGTTGATAGGAAGATAGATGACTATAGCCATATCAATGAAACTTTAAAAGAAGTACTTGAATGGTTCACAGCAAATAATCTCTTACTGAATGCGAATAAAACTAAATGTGTAAAGTTCTCGCTACCTAATGTAAAACACGTTGCCACACTTATAGAATTAAATGGAGATAAACTTGAACTGGTCGATCACACGTTATTTCTAGGCCTCACGTTGGACCACCAGTTACAATGGACGCCTCACATATCTGTTTTAGCGAAGAAGCTCAGTTCTGCCGCATATGCAGTAAGACGAATAAGACAATACACAGACGTGGAAACGGCCCGTCTGGTGTACTTTAGTTACTTTCATAGTATTATGTCTTACGGCATAATAATCTGGGGGAAAGCAGCTGACATAGATACTATCTTCGTTCTGCAAAAGAGAGCCATTCGATCTATCTACAACCTAGGCTCTCGAGACTCGTTGAGAGAACGGTTCAAAGATATAGGTATCCTTACAGTAGCATCCCAATACATACTAGACGTGATAATGTACACACATAAACATATTAATAATTTTAAGAAGCAGTCTGAAGTCCATAATTTTAATACAAGAAATAAGCACAAACTACTCATGCGCAAATTTCGACTACAGAAAGTAAAAAAAAACGTTCATGGGTAACTGTATAAGTTTTTATAATAAAGTACCCTTAGACGTTTGGGAACTGTCTTAATGTTCATTCAAACGATACATTAAGAATGCTCTTCTGAAGAAAGGATATTATAAGATCAACGACTACTTGGAAGACAATGAAGCATGGCCAGCCATTCAGGTTCGATAGTCGTTGCTTCCATGCTGTTGGTTTAATTTTATTAATATTTGGACATTTTAATTTAATTATTTTTCTTTTTAATTTTTATTTTGACATTAGAGACTATACATCTCTGTAGCTAATTATTTTCTTTTTAATTTTAATTTTATTCTGACATTAGAGACTCTATACATCTCTGTACCTGATTATTTTTCTTTTTAATTTAAATTTTACTTTGACATTCTAATGTCAGAGTAAAATAATTAGGTACAGAGATGTACTCTCTAGACTACATCTCTGTACCTAATTATTTTCTTTTATAAGTGACAATAGAGACTCTTTACATCTCTGTATTAGTTATAGTTATTTGTAATAATTTGTATTAATTTGACATTGGAGACTATACATCTCCCGGTGCGTATGTGCCCAGGTTTGTAAGGCTGTTGCTCATTAAGAATTGTTATGTTATATTCATGCTTATTGTTGACTTGTGAAAGAGCCTATGTGGCCTACTTACAGAATAAACATTTAATTAATGATGTCCCGCATCATTTAGAATACAACCACTTTTATACTGATGTTTAAGTGTACCTAAATAGCTGGAAAAATTATATATTAATGTTTAATAAAATTTCACGTGACGATCACCATACTTGTGGTCCCTATTTTCTTTTGAGTAGTATATATACCTATTTGGTCCAATTTTTATATGTTTATAGACCGCTATATTGTTTAATGCACGGCTCTTAATAACGACTAGGAAAGACAGGACTAGCACCTTAAACTCTGGGAAACCCTCGGTCTTGTCACATCTACTTGCTTATTATATAAATAGTAGTAGTGTAACGTGTATTGGTGTCAATAATTGTGATAAACGTGTAAATGTTTCGTGGAATCGCCATAAAAGACGCCACTATGCATTAGAGGGAGAAAGGCACCTTCCATTGCACTCCAACGAATTGCGGCGTCCCTGTCCTGTGCCTTGATGGCCCATTGTGTAGATGAAAGAATCATATCTATGTGTGAAATGCGTAACATCGACGTATCAAATTGAACGACAAGAACCTTGAAATAAAATCAATACTATTAATCGGTACAAGTAACTGCTTTCTATTAAAAATTACATTCGCGTAAAATAATTGGAAATCAATAAACGACTCGGAGGCGGATGAATGAAACTGCAAAATAAACTTGCGTTTCATGTCGAGCGAGATAAAATGAAGGGCTTTCCCGACAGGGTTGAAGCGCTCGCACTGCCGAGAACTGCATTTCCCTTTCAACGGAAACTCCAACGAGAATGCAGCCGGATAAATCCCTCAATACTCACTTCCGTAAATAGCTTGCGTGCGGCTCCACTATATTGTTTACAAACGTAAATCGACTTATAAATCAGCTGTTTCTGTTTTCACTGTTTCTTGCTTTTGACGCGTTCGGTTTTTATTATGTTTTGTGATTTGAGGGTGTGGTTTATGATATTGGGATAGGGTTTTGAGACATACTATGAGTTTTGGTCTGCTTCTTTAACAATTTTACCGGACTTTTCTAAGTTCATAAAAAACTGTTTGGGGTGTTATATTGGGATGGGGTTTTGAGACATTACTATAATTTTTGGGATGTTTTTTTAACAATTTACCGGACTATTCTAAATTCATTAAACAGTTTTGCTGAGTTATAAAGCATTTTTACATAATAATATACTTAGTTTTTTTTTTTATTCTACTAATCTTCAGTGACATAGTCAGACGTCTCGAAGTATCGTAGTTTTTTTTAAATGACATATTTTCCATTGGTTAATTAATTATTTCTACGAGTAAAAATCACATAGGTACCTAAGTGCTACCACAAAACTTCCTAGATAATATTAGAAAAGACTAATAGTTTCCGACGGAAAGCTTGCATAAATGTTGAATACTGCAATTTGACCCTTATAGTCCATAAATAAAACGTTAACTGTCTGTTTTCGTTCATTCAGCCTCGATGAGCCCTTCGAAGTGCACAGCTGAGAAGTGCAGTGGGAGAGGGTGGGAACGCATAGCGCTGCACTGGGGGCGGTGCTTCCACTGAATAAGAGTAGACTTATATGCAATCGCCATTGCGAACGGAGCTCGTTCCGCTCGCAGTGGAAAGTGGGCATAAGACAGGCGGACTTACGGCACGGTGCTTCTTGCGCGCGCACAAAAGACCTGTGATCGCGAACGTCGGCGGGCGGCGACGCGCGGCGGGTTGAGTGCGGGTCAGTGGCGTGCAGAGCGCGCCGCGGACGCCCGCACCGCAGTGTCGAGCAGCAAACCGCCATGCCCGGCCCGCGCCTCTCCCGCGCCGCCTGACAGCATGGCCCACCCGACCGCTACCACCACACGCAGCCACGCTCTGACGACGGTATGCATCGCTGTCACATAAAAAAAGCCGGCTCGCACGTCGCTCGTTTCTTGCGACCTCGGCCCGTCCGCTGACCGTTGCTCCCGTCTAGTGCTAGTCTGTTAGTGGTTCTCGCGGTTGTGTGAGTGGCGGTCCGCGGACGGGGCGCTGTGCCGTTTCTATCATCCGCAGGTGGCGAGGAGTAGGTCTCTAGGTCCCAATGAGGGTCCCTAGATGGCGCTGCTTCTCGCTCCTGCGGCTGACACTCTCAACCCTCTCGACACCGATGCCGCCTGGTATGGTATCCTGGGATCCCATTCATGAATAACCAACTGGAAGGCACCGGTCGTGATTTGGCTGAGAGTGTCGATGGATCGCAAGCCTCAGGAAAGCCTAGGGCTGAGAACATGCCGAGTTCTGGGCTTTCCTGACCTTCTGTCACTGCCGTCTCATGGCCAGACGGCAGACCATCACCACCCACCCACTCCATACCGTCGCGGCGTGCCACGTGGACACTGCAGTGCCATGCAAAATATAATGTTATCAATACCTTTAGACATTCAGGTGACACCAACAGAACATTAAAGAACCCTAAACAATCTTAATCTGAAGTGCAATACACTTATAAGGAGTTTGAATGACAATTATTATTGAATTTCGGAGCGAAATCGATAAAAAAATATAGTTAACCTAAAAAGTGGACTGCGGTGGCGGCTGTGACTTAGCTCTGACTTTAATAGTTAAAAGAAACACTCAAGACTATAAGAAAGGCATAAAAATTACGGCTTGGTGTCGTAGATCTAACGTAGCCACCTGGTTACTAACGGAGTGTTACCGCGAACGACCTGCCGCGCCCATGCCCTTAAGCTCGGTGAGTCCTAGATTGTAAGGCTTCACTGAGCAGGTCGATTAACGAGCCGTAACTTTTAAACCTGTAATCTTAAAAAGCCACCATTGCACATATAGTCAGTCCACTCAGATTCATTATCCCCTAACCTCTGATAAATTCACGTTGCCGGGGTCCATTTTTCTTTGAAACAAACCATTCATATATATGTGCACGATCGATGATAAAGAAAGCTAAGCCGTCCTTTGACGTCAATCGACATGTTATCAATGGCAAATATTAATATTCTTTATAACTAGTGTCAAAACAACTGACATCATCAATAAATAAGTAATTCAAAAGTAATTAGAATGGCTGTCTCATGCCTCTCCTTTATATTAATTAACATGAATTTACCCCCAAATATTAAAGGATGTTAACCCTCCCTTTCTAGCTCTACAGATTATTTGCCCATTTGTCGATCCATTTAACGTACGAGATATAAGCCAGTATAATTTACTAATAATAACATCACAATTGAGTAATTTTGATAAAAGTTAGTTTCAACCACGCTTTTATAACCTCAAAGTAGGACTTCTTAATGCATGCCATCACACTCATTACAATCACCATAGAGTTTAAGTATGAATATGCATTAGGCGAATTCTATTTTTATGTTTAAAGGTAAGTACCTCGTTCCCTTAGCAAAGGGAAACTTCTGACCAGCCCGTATGGGTGCATATCTTGCGAATGCCAAGAAGTTCTTTTCATGAATGAAACATAAACTGGATTTATCAATAATAGTTAGACTGAAATAGCTGGAAATGACTAATTCTGACATCGCTTGCATGTGGTAGTGCTTCATACCTCATTCCATATATCATGAGAAATGTTAACGAACACTTACTTCTACGTTACTGCTTATATCTAGGATATCAAAGGAATTGTACTTTTGCGTTTCAAACATAACGATATTAATATTTTTCGGTTTCGAATATGAAGAATTTATGAAGATTAACGCACGATTTTGGAATTGGAATAGGGTATAGAGGCATTTGAGGCGATTCTCTTTGCACACCTCACAGTGTTAGAAGCGACTGACAACTTTTAAGAATCTTTCAGACATTTGTTGGTAATTTCAAAGTTGTGAAGGCCGGATAAGATAAATGTTAATGCTGCTTCTACCAAGTATCTACTGATAGCGAACGAAAAAACCATAGAAGTCTAAAAAGAGCCGCAAAATGGCCCCACAGAATGGGCGCCATTGCCATTATGCGGAAATGGGGGCGGGGTGTCAAAACGATGCCAGACAGCCATTTAGTTCGAACATGCGCATACCGGGTTTTAGGCACGTGTTTGGGTAGAAATTTGTAAGGAGCTCGCATTCTATATTTTTTTCGTTCGCTGTGTAATTTTTCAAAATTGCTTTTTTGAGGTTAAATATGAGGATATCACGTATCATTTGTGGTATACTGTATAAAAAAAAAGCCATATCGTGTCTGGAGGAGCCCAAACTTGATATGATTCGAAAAATTATTTTGTTTTAATTTAACAAAAATGGCTAAAATATAATGATGTTATATATTTTTAGAATCGGCTTAGTAAGCCCTTTCATTAGGTACCACACACGATAGGTTTCAGAACAAAATATATATTTTTTTATACAAAAAAAAGATGTTAACATAACCTCTCCTTTTTCGTTTTTTTTCGGGCTACGGATTAAATTGATTCGTTTGGTTCGATCAATCAATTTCAAAACTTTAACACCATTTGCCGCCTGAATTACGGGGTGTACTGCTAGCACTATGAGGAATTATATTGGTAGTGAACTGTATAAGTACAACGCCATCTTTTGTCGCTTACATAAATTACTCCTTTGTGCTTTTTGCTTTGTCTAGCTCTCCGTCCGGGCCAGCCGCCGCAAGCTGTCTCGTTTCGTCTACGATACATATGCGGCGTGTGAAACGAGTCTGCTCTAGTTTCATGTAGAGTAAAACATTTTGGTTAACGTTAGATACACCGAGATGGAATAAAATGGTGTACCGGGGATGTTAAAATGTGTGCGAATAAGGCCCAAGGTGCGTGCTATCAAATATACTGTAATTTGGAACCGTGTAAATGTCCCAAATTCAAGTTTATTTGATTGCTACATAAGGTACTCTAAAAAATCATATTTTAGGTAAGGTTTACTTACAATGTAGCTTACGACTATGAACAACATTAAGCTAAGCAATGTCCAGCCTGAATTTGAAAAACCGCATACACATAATCGGAACCAAAGAGAACCGTGTGAGCGCAAAGTTTTTAACCAAACATAAAAGTAATGCAATTAAGTTTGACAAAAACGTAAAAAGCTCCACTTATCAGACATTTTAGATCAAGAATTTATGCATAAAGATATGCTTAAATTGCCAACGTTCTCACGGCCTCCTGAGACAAAACTCGTGTATGCTTTTAGTTAATATGGTGTTACTTATATAGACGAGATATCACAAAATTTTCCGCATGACCATTTCAACTTTTAAGCGTGCAAAAATTATAAATTTACCAGCTAATGACAAGTTTTCTATTGAACGCCGCGGCCAGGCCACATCAGCCTGTGGGAGGCTTTAATGATTGGAATAGCTTTCATGGAAAGGTCGGCGATATCGCCTTTTTACACAGGTAGCTTGCTGTTGTAACGTCACGAACTGTCATACAGTGAGTTACCGGCACGTGGGCTTTTTATTGAAGTATGGTAAATTAACGAAGTTCTTTAACTTACCCATGACCTAAATTCAATTAATTAAACTAAAACTCCGAATTCATATTTTTTTTCTCTAAATTTCAATTGTCTTCACTGTACTGATAAGTAAATGGACAACTATGTGTAAATATGACAGTTCTTCATAGGTACTTTGTTTATTACGACGTCATCCAGCCAGATGTATGTGTGTTTGTCGTGCAGTTAATTTACATAATTATTATTTGCGGATACATGCAAACAATTTATAATGGAACATATTATTATCAGTTTTAATAAATGCCCACGTAACGCACTGTATCTACGAGCAAGTCGGAGCATGCCACTCGTTATTGTTGCGGCATGTGCTGGGGGGCGATTTTTGACTTTCGAGCGCTCGAAAATTAAATAAAAGTAAATGCTATTGTAGTGTCAAAATTACAGGCACTTACTTTCTACCGATAGAATTGAATACGAGTGGTCAATGCCGCTCTTTTTTAATTTTAAATATCGTCATTTCAAAATAGCATTTCATCGTTTTTGTTAGTTTTCTAGTGAAAGAGTCGAGCGCTCGAAAGTCAAAAATCGGTCCCCAGTATTTCTGAAAGGATTTTGCTCGAGTTTCATGTAGGGTAAAAAGTTTGGGTTAACGTTACCCCGAGATGCAATCAAATGAGATATTAAAATGTGTTCCAAGGCACAAGGTGCATGTTATCAAATATACTGTAATTTGGAACTTTGTAAATGTCCCAAATTTAAGCTTATTTGATTGCGACGTAAGGTAATACCCTGAAGAACAAATTTTACAAAGGTTTAATTACTATGTAGCGTAAGAGTATGAACGACGTTAAGTTAAGAAATGTCTGGTCTGATTTCGAATGTTAAGATTATGAGAACATAAGATATATTTACTGATACCTATGTACATTGTACAATTTTAACCGGTTTATCAAACATTCACAACCGCATACACTCAACAAAAGCTAAAGATCTGTGTACAAAACTTTTAACCAAATATACAAGAAATGCTATTATGTTTATTAAAAAAGTAAAAAGCTTCACTTATCAGACATTTTAGATCAAGAATTTGTATATAAAAATATACTTAAATGGCCTACGTTCTCAACGCCACCGGAGGCAAACCTCGTGAATATTTTCTGAGAACTCATGACCCCTTAATATGGTGTTTAGACCAAATTTTCCATGTCCCCATTAGAACTTTGAATGATTTCGAATAGCATTAATTGAAAGATTCTTGTTGTCGTAATGTGGCGAACTGTCATAGAGTACGTTACCATGTGGGCTTTTATTGAGGTATGGTAAATTAAACGTTCTTTATCTTAACCATGACCTTAATTCAATTAATAAACTAAACCAACGACTCCAACTTCATACATTTTCTCTCAAAATTTCAATTGCCTTCATTTTACAGTAAATTGACAATAAAGTGTAAATTACAGGGGTTATACTTTGTTTATTACGACGTCATCAAGATAGATTTCTGTTTAATACGGATTTTGGAAATTTAATCGTGCAATTAATTTACATAACTATGATTTGCTGAGTGACATGCAAAGTATTGGAACATATTACTATCAGTTTTACCAAATGCCTGCGTGCGTAGCGTGCGTGCAGTAACGCACTGTATCTTTAAGCCAGTCGAAACTTGCCACTGGTGGGCAGACTGTTGATAGTAAGGTGGTCGGCTAGTCCATACAAAAAAGGGTAAATTGAGATTCGGCTTCCAACTGTTCCGCCCTCAAAAATTCAACCTTTTTCATATCTACAAAGTAATGAAAAGTTTGTATGTGGGTGGGTGAGTGCTTTACTTTTAAGACAATTTGACCCTTTAACCCAGCCTCTTTTTTAACCCTTCCTCTACCAACTGGCCGCTATAGCGGCACCTTTAGCTCCCGCTGACACACATATGCAGAACTTACTTTAAACCCAATTATATTATTTATTAAAATTCTAATTTAAACAAAAACATGGAAACATGGAATATATGAGTCTGTGGGAGAGGAGGGGTAAAATGCGGTATAAAATGATGTGTTTTTGGCGTTGGGTGTAAAAATGTAAGCGTTAATACATTCTACCACCGAACGCAAAAAAAAACGCAAAATTGTCACCAAGTAAACATATCAAATTTGCCTCAATACTAAATATGTTCAAATTTCTTGTAATTACTAATACTTAGACAAATATAATTAAATTAACAATGAAACAGAAGGGGTACAGTCGCGTTCATCCATTATATATATACCTAGACAACCTTTCAGAAATATCATACACCATGTTTATGGTTACTGACCTTAAGCATCTGTGGATATTTTTGAAAGGTTTTCTGCATAGATATTGAAGGTCTCGACTGTACAGTATATGTACAGTCGAGTCTACTAGTAGGTAGGTTAACCAAACAAGTGATACTTCCACTGACTCAATTTTGTATTTCCTGGACCTCCGAAATTTAAAACATGATAGGCACCGTCATATTTATTAATTATTTATCAAGCAATGCTTTTGATTGTCTCAAACTATGACATTAATAATTCATAAAATATAAGATCAATTTCGTAGGAGAAAATACGCGAGGGCAGACTTTGATCGAAAACCTTTGCTATTTTTGAGGAAGGTAGGCCATAGCCCATAACAAAGCTGGAAAATATATCTGACACGTCCTATCCCAACTGCCCTGGAAACGAAGTCGTGTCAGACATGAATGCGCGCTTTTTTGTGGCAGATTATTATACTACTGTACAATTAGTTAATTTAAATAAATTTTCCTTCGATTTATTATCCTTGCAATCTTAAGAGTTTTAGGATCGAATCCACAATCTTATTCTATAATTTCATTAACTTTCCGAGATTGGTTACAAAAATTTGACGTCAAAACCCAGATCCATACTAAATATATCTAAACAATAGATATTATATTGTAATTACCTTTGATATAAACCGAATTATACATAGCTACCTAGCTAATATATATAGCTACCCAGAATTTATACAAACTCGTAAAGGCAGTACTGGTTGTCATACTGCTTCGAAAATGTTCGTATCGTTACTAGACTTGTTATGGCGGTTTTTTATACTATCAAGTAATATCAACCCCCATTCAGCCTCTCACAACAGCTCAGGCGTTTTTCATGAAACTTAAAATGTCTCTGATAATGAAAATGTGTGTTGTCTTTTACCAACGCACATGTCACAGTGACAGATAAAGACAAACGAATTTTAACGGCATTTGAGCTAAAATAGGTTTATCAAACGTTTATGAACACGGCAATAAGAATATTGTTAAGAAATTAAAGCTTTAATTCTATAATTACATAGCTGTTGGCAAAAATTAAAATATTTTAATATACCCGAAAGCCCTATCTATTTTTTTTTACATAAGTATCACTTAACATGCCTCCAATGACATATCAAAAAAGAAAAAACTTTAATGATGTAAAAACAAATGTTTGTTCAACCGCTCGTCTATATGGCAATCCTTAGTGTTCTGATACTGATGAGATGAATCATGATATAAAAAGCTTTATATTTGTAATTTTGACGTCCTAATAAGGCCTGAATCACACTGGCAAGACATGCCACCGCATGGTATGTGGTTGTCAATAGTAAATTTGACAGCTAATGACAAGTTTACCATTGACCGCCGTGGCCAGGCCGCGCCAGTCTGTGAGAAGCTTTATCGTATTGCAAATACCTACTGAAGGTAGATAGCTACTAACTATCCGGTATAGCTCTATATGTTACCTTGAATTGAATTTAGGTACTCGTAGGGTACGAATACTACGACTGTTAAATATCTTACGAAATGACGTAGGTGTATCGCGATGTGTTGACCAATTGAGACAAACGCCGGATGAAACCAATGCCGTTATAAATAAATTACATAATGAGGTGTCAATTGGCGGCCTCTCTGTACAATCATTGTGATGTGAACTATTTGGCACCAGCAGCTGTGATCCCTTAGGTAAATCTGTTATACTTTCCAAATAAAAAGATATCACCTGACGAACAGGGTCATACAGATTGAGTAAAACAAAAGTCGGCTTTCTTGTGGTCAATAGTTGAGAGCTTCCGTGCTTATAAGAAATATTAAAATTGAGTGATATCATATAAGAGGGGACGATGTGGATTGAGTCCTACCAAAAATTGGGCTTTAGAGCCCTTAACTTTGGCAATGTCCACAGAAGAGGTGCGAACCTAAATCTCTGTATGACCAACATTACACTACCGACGGTTTAAAACAACTAAGCCTAACAGTACCAACATGATGGTACCAAATTATTATAATATCTTCCATATTTTACATGCCTTCAGTGTCAAATCGATTCAATTAATCAAAATGGGCGAAAAACGAGTAGGATGATTAAATTTTGCCTTGTTAATTAAGCCTTGTTACAATATACTTATTATTTTATTAGCCGATATTTGACAGCCCTCATCCCGGTACAACAAACATCAATGATGACATGAAACGTCAAGGGCATTTTCACTAGTTACAGCGGGCCATTTTATCACTAGTTGTCGATAAGACATCCGTCACTCTCGCACCTGCATACTTGTCAGAACGCGACGGACGTCTTATCAACAGCGATATGTGATAAAATGCCAACCATCTTAGGCCTGCAGGTCAAGTTAATATAACGCTTGTAAAAATTTGGATGTTGATTTGACTATCAGCAACATTTTTATATAAGGTCATACACGCTATGTTAGTACGACTGTGAAGCGTATTTTTTTTTATCTGTAGGTATGTGGAAAAACCTATAAAATAGTAATAATTTGTTGGAGCTTTATATGTTCCGAGTACTTTCGTGAGTTTTGTTACTGTTGTCAACTACCATACTGTTACAGATCTTCATTCCAATATCAAAACTCAATAAAAAACCGCGAGATACACTACCCATTTCTGCAGACACATTTGCGGATTTCCCACGTGTCTGTTTTTGTTGCATTTCTCTGCATCCATGGATTCATCTCTGAAATGCATCCGTAGCGCCGGATTCGGCCATGTTTATTTGATTGTCTGTACATACATATGAAAATCTGCCGTCGTGATAATATCTAGAGATAAGTTGGAATACTTAATAATAATAATACTTACTTTATTGCTCTCATGTTGACATGCATCAGGTCTTAATTGTCACAGTTTATGGTACAACATGACACACTGTAAGGGTGCTGCAATCCTTTGTCTTAGACGTGTAGACCAGCAGGTTGACTTTGAAGAAATGATAGTGTTTAGTTAACCTAAATTGCACGCACATATCATTTTGCATTTGCATTCATTGCATGGAAATATGCAAGTTTAGAAAGAAAAGAAGAAGACATTTATTCACTACACAAAAGACACAGAGAGATAAAGGGAGTAGACATACATTACAATTGATACATATTGTGTATGTCTTCGCGGCAGTGAATCGGTCGCTGTCTCAGCATTATGCCGAGGTGTCAGACAGACACCTACAGCGCTGATTTTTAGACAGCACCGTACGTGACCCACGGAACGCAACACAACATAAAAAAACAACAACATAAATAAATAAATATTGAATATAATAAATGGGATGAGACACACAATGTAAAAAACGCGAAACGGATGAGATGTTTAAAAAATGGGTGGGTTAGGGTTGGGATTTTTGGAGCATCAACAAATAGCCCTTAAGCTGTATAAAGATATACTTTGTGGAGGGAGATCATTCTAACACTTGGACGCCGCGAACCTAAAGCTACCTCGAAATGCCCCAGATAAACTAAAAAAGGTTTCCACTCGTACTTAAAAGGCTGACAAGACCTAATTTTGTTGAAATTGATGTTATTTAAGCAGTTTTTATAATCAAAGACCTGGACCTCGATACATAATTGGACGAAATCGGCTCGATGGAAAACAATTGCAAATATTGGTCTTAAAATCACCATTAAACGGTTCTGTCTTTATTTTTTTGACGTATGGGTCTGCAATTAAAAACATGACGTCAACATACCTAAACCGCTAACGAGTCATATTTCACACATAATCCTTACTTTTTTTATTTCAATATTTATTTATTATTATCTTCTAAGACCTGGCCGCCCAGTAACACTCGCTCTTGTTTACTCCGATACAAATAGACAGTGTGCGCCGTATCCCGAATCCTCAAGAGCATTTTGGTGTTGACAGCGTCTTAAGCTTTAAAAGGTATCAATTCGGAGTAGGTGTCTACCGAAAATACGGAATTACCGGTCTAAATTTAAAATTATGTTTTTTATCGCGTTCTAAAAGGGGTAACAAAAATAATAACGTAATAAGCGCACACTATCTTGACTTGGGTTAAGTGCCAAATTATACAAAGCACGACACCTCCTTATCAAGCCATGCTAGCAAACATCTCTGGACTAACCAGCACGTTAGCCGATAGCCAAAGCAAAATGAGCTCTCCCCTTCAAAGCAATGGTTCATTCTTCATCAGCAACTATTAGAGGCCCTCCCTTTTCGTTGTATTTCTGTGCTCTAGTTTTATATTTAGCGGTACTAGTTCAGATTTTAATTGCCTCGGACGTTGCTAAGGCTGCATCGGTTGTTGGCAATAAAGTTAAAGTTATTTTGAACAATTTCCATTTGATAATTTATCATTCTTCAGTCTCGTACAGAGACCGGAATAAATGAAAAGGACGGTCAACTGCACCAGCCGAATTAAAGTTAGTGTATGTTTAGACAAATTTAGGTGCTAATTTGTACTATTATACGCTGTTTCTGACCCCTATTTGTAAATTCGTCTCCTGGCTCCTTGCACTGAAAACTCATCGTACATTTGCTGTGTCGGTACCTAAATGACCGGACTGGTCGAACCAGAAACATGCGGTGAATTATCAGTGTCAGAGGACAATTGAATACAAGAATAATAATAACCAAATACGCACCAACAATGTTTCCAAATATTTGTGAAATTACAATGGCGCGCAACTATTTTTTTTCCTGAAGTTCGCGCAGTGCGAGCGTAGGTGTAAAGCGAGACAGATGAAATCTCTAAACAGCCAATACAAAATAAAATAAAGGTATATGTTTAACGGATCACCAGATATACTAAAATATAATGCCAAAAAAAAACAATTTTTACCACCGAATATAGTAAATGATCACCAAAATTTAATCTCCATTTTAATGTGAAATAATAACCCAAATTATAACATCTTACTATCCTATTAAAGAAAATGCTATCCTAATAAATCATTGCTAACCCAAGAATAGTAAATGATCACCAAAATGTAATCTCCGTTTTAATGTGAAATAATAAGCCAAATTATAACGTCTTACTATCCTATTAAAGAAAATGCCATCCTAAATTAAATCATTGATAACCCAAAAATAGTAAAAGAATTTCCTAAATTGGACGGAGCCCCGCTTTCGTTTCTGGGACTCAGTCTCCCGCCCTCCGACCGGGCTCCCGCCAGAAACTCGTTTCGTCGGCCCTTCGTCTCACGTACGCACTCGACCTATGCTCCGCTCGGGAGGTCGCCGGCTCGCTTCGCTCGCCACCTTTCCCCACTCGCCTCGCTTCGGCACCGTGCACCCCGTTCAACTCAGGACCTTCTTCGCGAGCTTTTTTTTTTTTTTTTGAACCTGACTGTTGCTATAATAGGACGAACCCAATATAGCGGTCGAATTGCGTGGTTAGAGGGTAGCCTGGGGGAAATCCAGGGGGAGCCTCCGGCACGACCACGCGGGAAAGTTTGTACACTGGAATACTCTACGAGTTTGCGCTCCAGTGAGATTGGTTGAACGGTATCAACCGAATCTGGGGTGTGAGTGGTGTCGAGCTACTGGGAGTTTTATCGCTGGTTCGCTAAAACCTAGCCTAGCTGAGAAGAGTCCAGCAAGAAACTCAGCTAGGCCCGACTTGGGTCGGACTGACTCTACCCGGTATGCGGCGGTACCGGGACGAATAGGGACTGTATGTGTCTGTGTTGTCGCGATCTCGCGGTGGACGTCCCCGCCGGCGGGAACGCCGAAGTGTACGCGATGTGTTGGACGCCGAAAGCAAAGCGTTCCATCTTTCGATGGACGCTGTGATTTCGTCGTCCGGGTCCGTGAGTGTGTGCCTAGGACGCCGGACCGTGCGGCCCCTAATCAGTGAGCGCCGAGTAACGACAGAGGGGGGAGGGATGGGAACGTAATCAGCAGCCTTCCTAACTAACGGATTCCTATGGTGGGGAGCGTTGTCAAAATAACGTCTGGCAGCCTGCTTAAAGAAACCATACATGGTGCTAATCCCCAGGTCGTGGTGCAGCTTCGCGAGCTTCTGGCTCCGCGGGCTTTTATATACACTAGGGGTAGGACAGACAAGACCACGTGGAAGTGGGGTGCGATGATTCGGGTTTTGGTAGCACTTGTAAATTTGACATCATTATACTTTATTTGGTAATATGCATGCATACATTTCATGCCAATCATAGTGGGTTATTTAGGTAGAAATATTGTATTAATTTGCTCGCTAAGATTTGGTGATCATTTACTAAATTTGGTCTTCGAATACAATTTAATGTGCAGTCGTTACTAATTTAATATACTATTAATATAGTACTATTAATGTAATGGTAGAATTATTATTTTTGGAGTTCAGTATATTTTTTTGGTGAGAGCTTAGCGTGTCCATCATGGGAACTACAAGGATAACGCAAAAAGATCCCAGTTTACCCCAAAAAAGGGGTAAACTGACTAGAGGGTACGTCACGACCTAAGGAATGCCTGTATTGTGAACCCTTGATTCGCCTAGATAACATTACTATCCTTAACGACCTGTTGTTAAGTTAATACAAACATTTAGGGTATCAAAGCATTTTTTGGTGGTCATTATATTTAACCCCTAAAAGAAATAATTACGTTTTAAAATGTTATCTATCACTTATAATAAATCTCTGAATTAAAAAAAGAATCAGCCAGCATCAAACTAAGCTTTGTTGTTTCCCGAATGATCTCGGTTTCCCATGAACGGAAAAACATGTAACTTTTTTAACAAGTACATTATTACTCTAGCTCCCGTATAGGATAGGTTTTATCCGACTGAGACGATTAATTAATTTTCGGAAACATTTGTCCTCATTAAATTATTCATTTCTTCTGCTTGAAATCGTAGCCGCCATATCTGTCAACTGTCAGTGACGTCAGAATGGCGGGCTTGCCATAACTATCCAACGGTAATAATTTCGTTCCGGTGTTGTGATTAGACCTTCACAAAACGCATATTAAATTCTAAAGCATATAAAAAGAATCGATTCTAATATGGAAACTTATATGCGCTAAATTTGTATTGAGGCGTAATTTCAATAAGTGTATCAACAAATTTAAACAAAATAACGTCATGCATCAAAAGTGACTCTTCCTTTTTTTAATCGCATGGCATAGCGCTGTTCTCGCGTTCAGCCATAGGGTCTATTTGAGTTTCTGCAAGATCAGCGTGTAATCTTGCAGAAACTCAAGTATTTGTCACGATACTGCACGGCTATGACAAGACGGCGCGCGAGCTCTCTCGATTTTTCTCGCACTATACGTCTCTTTCTAAGTTGTCTAATAAGAGAGAGACGAATAGTTCGAGAAAAATCGAGAGAACTCGCGCGCCGTCTTGTGATAGCCGTGCTGGTTTGTCAGTATTTATATTTATCAGCAATAAACGGTATGTATTCAATCAGTATGGAACGGGCCTTTTATAAACATTAATTATCAAGCGCGTCAGTATAGGGAGTATTTCTGCAATGTTCTGCCACCAGAGTGCAGCACTAGCACATACCGTAAACAAATCAAGTTTTTGACAAGTCCGTCAAAGCTCTGTAGGTATTGAAATCACTATAATATAATAGAGAAGAGAATATTTTAATACAATACAATAATGCATCATTGCTGCGTATTTGGTTGCACGAATTATTCTGATTTAACGATGACAGCTGTATGTACTTTTACTCATGTTTGGACAAATAAATTATGTTTATCTTCTTCTATCTTTGAAAATGAGTATAAAGTCCTAATGACTTTCGTTACATCCACAATTTTCCTTGCACCTCGCCACTGAGGTGAAAAGTTGTGTGTTTCTTTCGGTAGCAAAGTGCTGCGTCTCGTGCCTTGAAAGCCTCGCTATGCTCAGGGTTGTACTTTTGAACTATTCGCTTCGCTCATGATTCAATCTTACAATCTTTCACTAGCTCGGCTTTCAATGCAAGCACTTGCCCTAAACCACAAATTTGCAGCCTTGTATAAATAACTATTGCTTATTTTATGGCGGCAATTACTGGCCATGACACAGACTAAGTTAAGAGGGCTTTCAAGGCTTCCTCACTACAACCTAATAACCCTACCGATCGGGAGTTCAGGAATTCACGAACAGCTAATAATCATATGTGATGGTCGTTACGCAATTCGCCTCCAACGGACCCTGGTCCTACACGTACAACTCAGTTCTACCAACTTAAGGTACAACTTATTAATTGAAATTACACAACAAGCTTTCATGTAACTCGACATATGGCAAATGTCACAAGGATTTCAGTTGTTAGACTTACCCTATGAGGTGGGCTTTTACCGTTGTCAGTCTGTGTTTAACAGTAAAGTAAGGGTTAGGCATCGAATTATTAGTTACGGTAATGATGTAGCTAAGTTTAGTCGCGAGCCAACTCTACAAGTACCGAAGGTTTGCACGGTAATCGATGAAATTATACCTGCCAGACTATTCGTTGAATATCTTAACATTTTGTTGCCTTGTTGCAACAATTCAGACATGGTTGTATAATTATTTTGCGTTTCATAAAAGAGGCAAAATATAAATTGAGGAGTTTATTATTTACAAGAATAACCATAAAAAGGAAATGAAAAAATAAATTTACAAACTAACAAACTATTATGATTTTAAGCGAATAATTAAAAACATGTTAACGTTATTTCTATTAGTTTTAGTAGGGTGTGGTTGTTCTAACTTGTTAGCTCGAGAGGCATATTTAAAAGACGCCCCGTATATTTTTCATCGACTTCTTTAGAATAATTTATTTTATTTATTTATTTATTTCCACACATACAATTATCATATAATGTATGTAATATAATGTATAATATAATGTAATGCTCAAGCGTATAAATACATATCTACAAACACGTACAGCCATAAAAGATCTCTCCTGCTTAGCTAGCATGATCACGTTTTTGTCGAACATGAAGTGTTCATCCCTTGCTAGTAATTGTAAGGAAAGATTCATTTTGGAAGTGCGGGACATTTTCATTTATACTCTCATTTCAAATATAAGGAAAGTAATGTCTGCGTTTTGGTAGAATCATCTATTTGACACCCCAATTGTTGGACCACAGCTGGGTGGAAAATATATGAAAACAAAGCTACGCACATCCCTTGTGGATATTCAATTCACCCTTAAGGCGGTGACAAGGGGTTGAATGTTTTTCGTGTGCCGTATAGTGTCATATATATTGTACGTGTTTTGAATACGCAGCGAAGTTTAGAAAATGTCCGTAGCTTAAACAACAACATTTATATATTATTTATACTAAGCGGGACTTAATTGCATATAATTAAGCATCGTGAGAGTTTAAATCAACATTTATGTATACTTATTTGTATTGATTACTATTTTATATAGTAGACTGTTATACAAAACATAAAAAATGCTGGACTACCAATGCAGTCAGTGCGGCCGGTGTGACGCAGCCGGGTCAAAAACTCGAACCGGGTCAAAGACTACAAAATTTCGAAAAAGGTGTATTTTATTTATTATCGTCCAAACATTAAAATCTACCCTCATATTAGTCGTTTTTTGTGCTCTATTTTCGGTCTTACGTAGATATTTGCAATATTACATTACTGTTAGCAAACGCTCGGTACGGTGCCATATAATATGGCAACGGGACACCACTGTGGCGCTTTCGGTTTTACTTATCTGCCATGGTTGTTGCCACAAGGAGTCCAAAGATGGCAGCAGAGGTGTCCCGGTTACACATTCAATAGCCCCGCGCGCAGCAGGCGTTAGATAATTATATAGATAGTGTCTATGTAGTCATAATATTAAATAAATAATGCACCATTAGTGTTATTGTGCGGACACCAGCACTTCAAACTGCGTAATAAGCGTACATTCTTAATAGGATCTTCCTTTTCACAACGTAAGATTGTTCGGCACGAGTTGACAACATCGCAAATTCAAATGTGTCAAGTGTATCGCACGGCGCTTAATTACCTCGAAGCAATTACGATGTTGCCTGCTAAGCCTGCGCTGAACCTATTAGCAAATGACACATTAACTGCCTTCCAGAGACCATCGTATACCTTTCATGTAACGTAGTTTCTAGTATTTTAATACCAGCTTTACTACAGTAGTACAGTGCTCCAACTAATTTGACGAGCGAGGTGTATGCCATCCGTGCCATATTGCCATATGGACAAACATTATGCACTTCATCCGTAGATGAAGTACATAATGTTTGTCCATATGGCAAACTCGGAAATTCAACTAGACCCGTGTTTATCAAAAGGCGATTAAGAATGGATTTAGAGGCGACAGTTTTGACATATTCTGGGCGCATGTAAGCTTAGAGCGTTAAATGCAAATATCGATTATGCTCCTAAAACGGAACTGCTTTTGTTATACAACTCTGTGAGCAACGGCAACAAGCTTGTTCCACCACATTACTTGTCTACATTTAGGCGCACCAGATTGCTTGTTACTTGAACATTCAGATGCTGTGATGTAATGATATCAGAGTAAAATTTGGTAATTATCTTTCTATGTTCCTAATTTTGGCAGTAACCGTCACAATAGTCCGCCAAAGCTTACAGAAAATTAATGTTCTCTTATACATATTCTTGTACATATTTATTTCATCCACCTGTCTTCCCCCACACAACTTTATTGACACAATGTTTATAAACTAACTGCTTTAGTTGGATGGATCCTATATTACATCAGACCAATAAACATCATGTTTAATTGACACATCAATGACAGTTGCATAAGCTGAGCTTGAAACAATACAGTGGCCAAGCGACCTCTGACCCACGAGCTTCACTAATATTTATATAACACCCTGAATACATACCTACCCAGTTTTTCAGTCTGCACACAACCAAGACTGTACAGAAGAGTATAGCTAGTCAAATAATATTTCCTCGTAGTTCTAACACGAGAAGGAATATCTATTACTTTTGAAAACCGAAGAGCATGGTTACGTGAACGAGATCTCCTAGGTTCTTACGTAGGTTGAATATCGACCAGAGATGCGCAAACCTATTTGACACCTAGCTATTTTGCATGCAAGGTGGCAAATGTATGAATACAAGAAATCAATGACAATGCCATCGTCATGCCATTTCAAGGAAAAGTATTTTAAACCGCGATACATTTACATTGTTATGTTGGAAAAGCACTCAATTAGCGAATTATGTAAAACTATTAATACTCTTTGATATCCTAGACAAACCAAGAAACGTAAACAGATGAATTTGTTCGTAAAAATCTAATGTTATATCGGATGAGGTACAGAACCCTTTTTTTAATCTTATAAAATCTATCTATTCATTTTGTGCGTAGTAAATATAAATAATAAGTTAAAATATCTTTATTCTTTAGACACAATGATCTAACTGCATTTCATAAAATGTATTCAGAAAACCTGAGCAATAAAAAATTATACTCATAATTTTTTATTACTCGGGATACTTATTTGAGTTTTTTGTCACTCGCGTAAATGGTCCTTCGTATTACATAAGGTTATTGTTCAATTGCGTACTTTCCTGTGATAACTTATACCGTAGTGTAACTATACGAGTGATAGTAAACCATCAAATTATTCCAATACAGTGTAAATTACAAATTGTAATTAAAATCATAAAAGGATGCGAGACTTGAAAGTTTCTAAAACTTACGCATTTTTTTAAATCATCTCTGAGCAAATTATATATTACGTGATTTTCCATACAACAGTTACTACGAAGATAATGCTGTGACGTCATAATACTATGTTGATTTGTATGAGCCGTTTCGGCTGGCGCCAGCGAGGGTCCGACTTTGACCCTCTTTTTCGGCTTCTGCGTGCTCTAGTTGTTGCTAGTCTTATACAAACATGTGATTCACTCAAAGAACAGCGGGGCTAGCACAACTGACGCCGCGCCGCGACGCGAGTTGAGAAAGATCTACCCTCCTCTTTCTAATTGGCACGGTGCGAGTGACATAAGAGACGCTCAGTCGTGCGGGAAGCGACAGAGCAGCAAGTTGTGCTAGACGTACTGGTTCGAATGGCACCGTGAAAATGAACCAAAAATGACACGTAGCTAATTGAGTCTTGCTACGAACCGCGTAGACTTTGCTACAACTTTTGTAGGTGTTGCTACGCAAAATTCATGATTCGCATTATCACTCGGTACACTTCTATCCGATTACCATCTCTAAACCAATGACAAATTATATTTCTTATCGGAATCTGTAATTTATTGTATATATACGCTGTGGGGCCTGTAGGAAAGGGAGCAGGAAATTTAACTCAATATTTTAAACTAAAAAACAGATAACATATACTAGGTACCTCTTACCTGCAACTTTGTCGGCGCGATGTCAATTTTCACCCCGATTTCATCAATTTTAAAGATGAAGGATAAAAATCATCCAATATAATAGAGGGCTTCTAAAAAATGCGACAGAGTGATCACAGTGGTGATAAGTTTCCTTCAATCAAATAACGTGGATGAAATTATATCCTAGTTTTCACAGTTAATGCATTTGCCACTCATGTATATTCGTCGAGACTGACACACAGTCAAAATACGTCAATCATGCATTATGATGAAGTATCGTGTGACACGTGCTCATGTGAGAAATCGTGTCATGTACAGTCAAACAAGATATAGTAGGAAGGAACCCTTATTAGTTTGGCCATATCCGTCTGTCCGTCCGTCTGCGGACCTAAGTGACCCTTTCTACTACAAAGCTGTTATTCGGAATCCATCCATACTAATATTATAAATGCGAAATTGTGTCTGACTGTCTGTCTGCCTGTTACCTCTTCAAGCTTAAACCGCTAAACCGATTTAGATTAATTTTGGTATAGAGATAGTTTGAGTCCCGGGGAAGGACATAGAATAGTTTTATCTCCGAAATCATCCTCTAAGGGGGTGAAATGGGGGGTGAAAGTTTGTATGGAGCTGCGATATAAACGAGTTCCATGCGGACGGAGACGCGAGCAGAAGCTAGTGGTTATATAAATCAATCACGCCGACAAAATGGTGGAATAAAATCCTGAGTAAAATATTTTTTTGGGGTAAGTGACATGACATATAAAGTGGGGATGTATTTTTTCCGTAAACCCATAGTGTGGGGTTATCGTTGAATAGCTTGTTCAAAAATATTATGTGTTTAAGAACCATTTTTCAATTCAGGGTTGCGTTGGCATGATATTGGGCTTTAAAGCCTTAGCTTTTTACGCGTGAAGTGTTCTCCCCGCTGCCGGATAAATGGTTACTACTAAACCTGGGATGACTCGGGGCACTTATACTAAAGTGACGTAGCAAAATATTTTATCGACAATTAAATAAAAAAAGTATAAACTCCCATACAACATCCTTAGAATGCTGTACATGTCACTCGCGCAATCCGTTATAGGATATGGACTGAGTAGCTACGGCAGAACCTTTAAAACATACATTGATAAGATATACAGACTACAGACTAGTTTAATAAAAATAATTATACCTAATTACATTAAGAAAAAACATGGGAGTCAAGAGGAGTTATTCAAATACTGTAAGATTATTAATATATATAACCAAATTAAAATAGAAATTGTTAATGAAGAAATGGAAAAAATAGAAAGTCTCATAAAAACAACTAGACGGGAACACCTTAGGAAATTAGTGTACTTGCCTCGTTTTGTCCTTCCGCAATGTAAAAATGTGTATGGTAAACGAACTTGGGAATACATGGTACCAAATATTCTTAATCAACTACCCACCGATATTTTCAATAGCATAGGTGATAACCCACACAAATGTAAACGCACTATGAAAGCGTTTTATCTAAATATACTGATGTGCTAACTAAGCACAATACACACATTTCATGTGTAAACGAAATATATATAAAAAAAACAACTTATTTACTACTTTATTCATAAAAATGTAAATATGATATGATGTATAAAATGTGTCACAAGCATTAGTAATTAACTAAGTATCTATTGTACGTACCTACGAGTATAATATAATCTTAGTAAAAATAGAACCATTGTAAAATATATATATAAACCTAGATATAATTAGCTTAAGAGTGAATACAGCGGCAGTTAAACCGTTACGGCTTTGTCCGCTGTACAATTTTTTTCTTTTGTATTGTTCTTTTGGTCAATAAATGAAAAAAAAATATATATATATATATATATCGATGTTACTGTCAACATCTAAATGTTCTACAAAATAAATATATTTATTTAAGATCGCTTTGTATACTGCTTCTTAAATTCTAAAAAGGGGTTTTTTCTAATAATTTATTTTATTTTTAAACCAGCACGTCTATCATGGGACGGCCGCGACATACTCTCGATTTTTCTCGCGCTATTACCTCTTGTTTTAAGTGTTCTAATAAGAGAGAGACGGATAGTGCGAGAAAAAACGAGAGAGCTCGCGCGCCGTCGCGTGATAGCCGTGCAGGTCAGTATTACCACATTGGCACTAAATGTTTCATTCTAAAAAATTTATATCGTTATTTATTATTTATTAAACATTACTCCATCTTCATTTATTGCTAAAAGTACATAAATAGTTGTACATCCATGAGTTAATAGAATATTCACTTGGGCGTGACTTTTTCTTGGGCGGCATGATTATTTTGGACTTCGTCACAATCGTAGCGGAATATTACTTCATATATTATTCTTACTCTAGCATATGAATGGCATTGACAGTATATTCCAATTTTGTTTGAAATGACATCCGCATACATTTATTATCTTAAGAGGCTTGATATCAGGTGTGGTATCGAACCTTTTTATAGTAATCGAGAATTTTCAATGAGCACATGTATTATTAACTTATTACATATCGACATCCTTTTTATCGATATCAAATCCCTAGAATGTGCCCCGAGTTATCACATATTTGGTTACTACTATAGTCTTCAAAAAAGCGTGATGCGGGTGGGTGACTGCTATGAAAATCTCGGACTAGAGAGGTGAAAGTATCGAAACTTGAGTCAAATAAAGTACCTAATCATTTAAAATATCAATTGTATATAACAATGAATATCACCATGAATCCGATTATAATGGCTAAGCTAGTAGAGATACTTGTTTTGTGGCGACACTTATGCCTGGGAGAGCGAGATACATTGTGCGAGCGAGAAAGCGAAGACAATGCTTATTTATTGACGGGGTGCTTTTATGGTATTAAAGAAATATTTGCCCAAGAGTAAAAAACTGGTTTTTACGAAGTATCGATGAAAATGATGTACGTGATCATATTTATAGTATTTACTTCTATTATTAAGTGCAGGTACAAATTTCAAACACAATCATTGTAGTTCATGAATAAATGATGAAATCAATTGAAAAATAGTAAGTATGAAGACCTGTTAGATAAGATGGTTCTATCCCTTTCTTACTCAAGTACGAAAGTGAAAAGAGATCGGATGTTTGTTCAATTTATTAGGATCTTAGTCATTTTCTGTAATTTGTGGGTAGATGCGAAATTCTCAATACGAGTGCTTAGTGCCTTACATGTATGTGATATGTTTTCTTTTTTCCTTCCCCTTAAATTTCACTTTTTCATATCCAAATAAACATACATAATAAACATATTAGATTAATAAATCATTCCAAAGCAACAAATTAGAAATCATCTTTTCGACTTAGTCTCGATTTGTTTTATTTAGGCGGTTTAAATTATTTTATTTTTATTTGTGCTGTCCCAGTTTATAATCAGGTAAGGTTTAAACGGAGTTTACAAGAATGTTCGTTACTTAACAATAAATAAGTACCGATATATTCAAGATCCACCATGTCCCATCACTAAACGAGTCTCTGATGTTTACATGCAAACTATTAATTGATAATAAAAATATGGCAGGTCAACTTTATTCCTATAATGTGTTCTTTATGTTCAAATATTTTACGCCAGTCATATTCAAGCTGCAACTGAAATATTTCTCTTTCATACATTTAGACCGCAGCAACATTTTTTGAATAAACGAATCTGTGCGAAAAGTGACACCTGCACCAAGCTATTTTGAAAAGACTGTAGGGAGGACTGTAGATGCGAAGAAACTCATGGCAGTAACGTTCACGGCTGAGTAGACATTACTAGTTAAAGAGTTAGGACCTATGCAGATTGCGCTTATTATAAGCGCCGCGCGCCGTCGACGCGCTTTAGTGCCAATTTATTTGTGATTTGACACAAACGCGCGTCGACGGCGTGCTTAATAAACACAGTCTGCATAGGCCTTGGGACTTCGTAGGGATATTAAATGATTCAAAACTCTCTTTATACTGGAATCTCAATAATTTTAGTACGCGGAGCATAATGTATTACGGCCACGTTGCCAGCTCGACAGGAATTACTTTAATAAGGTCAGGTAAAAAAAGTACGGCAAGGGGATGGATGTAGGTGCCTCCAACAATGATATCGATTAACTTAAAGGAATATTAACTGAATACATTTTTTTCAAAATTACTTTGACACCAAAAGTTACTATTATTTCTTAAAGCCGTAAATTATATCGTTTTCATCAATCTAGCGATTCTAGTCCGAAGCGGCATTTTCATATTTGACACCTACCTGTCATGCATGCGACAAATATGTGAAAGCAAATCTTCACATTCCTGGTGGATATTCACCTTAAATGGGAGAGATTCCAAGCAACTCACTTCAAGTTAGTCTTACGTTCTTGTCGTGGGGCGCAAACTCGTAAGCTTTGACTACGCTATGTCTACTCTGTTGTAACTTTGTATGTTAAGGTTATTAGCTGAACCCGTTATCAATGGAGCAAATTCATTTAAATTACAATGTTGGCACTCTACATTACATTTGTGACATGTACATACATATTTTTTCAAGTTACCTGTACCCTAAGAATAATAATAATACCTAAACCTGATTGTTATCTGATTTTAAATTGAGCTTACTGTCATGGTGTCCGTACATAAAGCAATTGATACGAGTAACAGTGTAACTCGTAACAGTATCCGTAAAATTATCATCGCTTTTTCGAATAAATTGTGTTCACTTGGCAATTTTGCAGGTTCTTAGTGAATCACACTTATCAATTATCATCGATAATTATTGATTTCGTCGACACTATCGCCATCTCTACGAGTAATTCTGACTCTCGGGACACTCATCTGTTATTTTAGATAACCCTTGCAAGTATTATTATTAACTGTATTCCAATTGAAATTAGGTAAATTTTTACAAAGCATGAAAACTGAGTTTCGTGGGAAGTAATAAGTAGTTTTAACTAATTTTGTTCAATCAATGTTAATATAATTATAGACTCTTTTTCAAATACCATTGAGCATGTCACAAAGCATGAAAACGGGATTCTCGTGGGGTGTAATAACGTATCTAAAAAAGAATTGTAAATCGATTACATAATCGTTTAATCTGACGTGTCATGAAAATGTTTCCATAAATAAATTTTATAAAAATAGCAACACCAAAATACTAAAATTACTTACAAACGGAATGTTATACCATCTTTAGCTAAGCTTGTAGCGGTCGAACGTTTATTATATGTGCTTACAGCAGATTATGTGAATGACCATTAATCGTTTGTGAAATTGTCTTTAATATGACTTTTTGCACATTGTGCAAGGTTTTCAACAGAGGGTTAAGTTACTGAAAAGCTACTCCAGTTTTGTATGCTCTAAGCTTCGGGTCTTCTTTAGCTGACCGTACGTTGGTGCGTGTGGGATAAATAGCTAGGAAGTGAGAAAAGTTCGTGTCAGCGTTGTGCTTTCCTTACCGACACCGTGACGTGGTGTCAATAGAACCTGCTCCAGGAACCTGACGTGTGCTGCGGGCTTTAGCCTCTTACCCGCCACAGTCACTTATAGATAACAAAAGCTGCCATGCCTACAACGCCACTGTCATGTATAGATGACTGTTACTGTCAAAGGGCAACCTGCGTGCTATCAAGCATGGTTCATTTTTCGTCTTTTGCAAAAACTTAGGCGTGTAAGATACGAGTTACGGATTTCACTATGGCAGTCAAGAGGTTAATGTGGTTATCTACAACGTGTCTGGCTGTTAGAATAAGCCCGATGGCAGACTGACACACTTTACCACATCGATCACAAACTCCACCAGTACTATGAAGCCTGTTAGTAACCATATCAGGTATGTAACGTAAGATGGCAGCGGTGACTAATATTAACTAAAACTAATTATTAAATTATAATAAAACAGTTATTTATATAAATAAATAACTGTTTTACAAAGTTACAGTGTTAAATACATTCACTGCCAAGAATAGCTACGCGCTACGCTCATAACCGACCCCGTAGTTTACCCAGTATGTATCGAAAAGCGACTACGGCATAGGCGCCCGTCAGGCGGGTTCCTGGCAGTGAAAGTGTTATTATATGAATCTAATAAAATACCTATACTCATTAGTTTTTCGAGGTTTTGTAACTGACATACTTTATTCTTTTCATTCATTCATACATTACGTAATGAATGTAAAATCGTTTTAGCTAGCACCGATCATACATTTTCTGGATATTTCTCTCACCGTGAGGATCTTTGCGGTTGCTCTAAAGTGAACCTTACGAAGCGGCAACTAGGCGTCTTTCGGCTTGCATAGATGTGGATAAGTTAGCGGTCAATAACGGGGCGTCTGTAGCTGAAAGACTTGATTTAAGTACTATCATGTTTTTTTCCATGATATCTTTGTAGTGAGCATTTCATATTTTCGTAATATCGGTTTGTGGTTTGATAACTATAGTCAATTATGGTTATTTTACTGTAAAACTTGACTACCATCAAACTATCCAAATAAATGTGCCCCGATTTTTATTATTATGGTGGCCACACGCCAAAGAAGTTTTGAAAATTTAAGCGAAGATTTGTTGTAATGCGATGTCGCGGACAACAAAAGAGCAATGCAGGATTGCGGCCCAGCTCAGTAGGCTAAATCATACAGTACTTCAAAACTAATTAATAGTAATAATCAATAATATCTAGATTGAGATATTGAATATGTGTTACAGTGCAAGTATTAAATCATTACTTTTTTATATTTATGGCCTGGATACGTGTCCTTTAAGCCAAGTTTTTTTTTATTCTAGTATTAAATCATTAACCGATGCAAACAAGCCAAAGCCACATACCTAAAACAAGTGACATACCTATTACCTAGTTATTGAGCCGGCTACCAATACGCGCCGCGCTACTGAAAACGGTTTTCATTCTTCAACACTCCCGAGCGAAAGATGACGAGACGGCGCGTGACGTCACAGAGCGGCACTCTGCGGCTGCGACTATTGATCGGGTTGTCGTCCCTTTCCCGCGGCGCTTGTTTCTCCCCCATCCCTCTCTCACCCGCGGCTGTGTAACTGAAAGCCTGCGTTCCGAAATACGCTACTAATATTTATTTTAACGCAGCCGCCCGGGCCGAACACGTGGCTGGCAGGGCAAGGACGCCCGCTTTTTCAACACAACGGTAATGACGTGGCGTAGGGTTCTGTGGCGAAATGGAAATAAGTTTCAGCGCTTTAGCTTACCGTAGTTTTACTTACACGTCTAGCTTAGAACATTCTTAGTTTTTATTAACGAACATATACTTAGTAAACGTCTTGGTGCTGAGGCATTTTTATCTCTCAGTTCTTAATTTCGATCTTGTTTGCCGTGATTTCATTTCACAAAACTCGTAATTTACTTACTTTGTTCTTAAATTAAATAATGCAAAAGGCCTTCCGATAAAAACCATTAAAATAAAGAAAAAGAAATGCGTGATAAGTAACTCAATTATACTGCGCCTATTTACAGGTACTAGTTCTGATTTAGTGAACATCCTTATTTGATAAGTTATCGGTTTTCGAATAGAAATGGCATCGTACAGGCAATCTTACAAGCTTCCTTGGAGAGACTTCTTTCATTGGAAATCGTTTTGCCTAAACTGATTAAATCAGGGTATTTTACCATTTTCGGGAAATCACTGTCAACCATTAGGCATTCACATGGGAAATATCTCCCGTCACACATTTTGTCAACGATATCGCGTGAAGGGGCGGAATGTTGCCGGACTTCGCTCAACATGTTACACGTGGAACTTTGAACAATTGTTACCTGGCAACGACAATTCAATGTACATCGCTGAGGTTTTTTTGTATTTTTTTTGGGTTGATAAGTAACAATGCTGTTCAGCCACCACCTTTACTGATTGGCGCAGCACTGTACGTAGAATTGTCGAGTTGGTGAAATAGGGGCGCTGTTGCCAGACATGTCAAGTGAAGTGGGTCATTCTCAAATCTTGTGACTGACTTGTCATAACCATGTGCAAACGTGAACGCTACTAATTCTTAAATTTTCTTTTTTTTTTGTACGGACCGAAAGATATTTAAGTCAGCTATTATATATAAATAGTTATTACAATATTTAAATGCTGAGAAATCTTTTTGCACATGGTACTATCGACAACACAGGTGACTGACCATCGGTGCACCTTAAGTGCATTGTAATAAGGTTCTATATAAACACAGGATGGTCAGTTAACAGTGTTGTCGTTTGTACATACATGTAAATCTTTTGTCATATTAATTTTTTTGTTTTATATATTTACTTCGTACAAAAAGCATCTACAATACCTACTTCATCTTTTGTAGAAGCAGAAGTAGGTACGCAAAATAACACGCTCAAGATGATCACTTGACATTATTTTCGGCCATTTTGAGCACTTGACCCGCGTAGCTATTTTTGCTGCCTAATGTATCAATCGATAATGTCGGCATAAATTGCTTCAAAATCAATACTAAAGTCCCCGCTGACGGAGCGCCATAAAAGTGGTACACTTTTTCAAAGCTGTGTATTCTACTAAATTAATAATTGATATGCTATGTCGCGGCACTCGCGGCGAGATAGACTATCCGTCTCTTTCTAATTAGAACGCTTAGAAAGACGTCTCTTTCATATCTCACAGTCTATCTCGCCGCGATACAGCTCGCAGGATGTCCTGTAATAGTCAAGTTTAAACAAGTCTCGCTCGGATCCAAGCGCGCCGAGCTAACAAGTCAGAGCGAGCGCGCGAAACACATTGAACGACGACGGTTTTGGTCATCGCAGGAGCCGTCGGGATTACTGTAATGGTGCTGATGACACTATTTTGATATCAGAAGCTTTGTATTATGACATCTGCGTAGAATTGAAAAGAGCATTCTGCACAGTCTGGGGCCCATTGCATAACAACTTGTAAAGTTAACATCTTTTTGTCTCATTTAAGTATAAAGAGACTTCCGCTTGCATTATAAGTTGTATAAGGTTATGCAATGAGCCCAAGGTCTTCATAAACAAACTCTACACAGTTACTTTGATTTAATCCCCCTTAACTTGCTTAAGATACCCTGTGTCCTGTACGGATCGTAAAGCCAAGGTTTCACGTCACGCGATTTCCTTAAAGGCCGATTTTTCAATCTCTAGATAAAGTTATCCGTCAGTTAAAATTATCACTATCTTCTTCTTTAGTCATATGAAAGAAAAGGACAGAGCTAACATTTATCCGACATAGTTTTATCTGGGAATTGAAAAATCGGCCCTAAATGAAGGAACTTGCCAGACATGTCAAGTGAAGTCACAACACAGGTCGCCCCTTGACATGAAGGCAACCTCGCGCTACGCGATATTTCATTGTTGCACGTGTCACTGGTCACGCCCACCGAAGGCCATCAACGTTGGGCCACGTCATACGTAGTTGGCTATACGTGTTCCGGGACCATTGGTCCCCCTAGCGGATCTTCGGGTTAATTGAACGAGCGATCTAAGCGAACGTAGTTCTCCGTGTCGGCTTGGCCTTAGATTATTTCGTAAGTCCAGATGTCCGACTGTTCCGCTCTACAGGTCGCATTTTTAACCGATTCTCGTTAAATATTGTGAACGGGTTTGATAATTATACGGTTTTTTTGTCATTTCGGTTATTGAAAATAAAATAAAAAATACTGTTGAAAAAACTTCCCACGAGTTCTACAGCTTACAAAGCCACTAGTCGTATTCATTGAATCATTATACATACAACTTTCCTTACTCATAAAGGTTCATCAAACCTAGTAACAAATGCCTTAAATGCCTCTAAAGTTCAGTGTCTTAATCTATGTGACAAAGGGACAAAAGAAATTTTAGTCAACAGACTTTCGTTAAGTTTTATGAATAAGGGGGAAACGCCCGCAAAAACAAATTATAGGCAAATATCGTGTTAATTGTTATATCTTATATCAATAGCGTTAGTTATTTATTTGTTACTAGCTGCGCGTGCGATTCCGCCCGCGTATTGCAAAAAACGCAGACAAACCCGCGGGATATAATTTACTTTAAAAACAAAGGTTAAGCCGACCATTTCCATAACATTTTACAACAGAAACTGCTATTCGATTATTACGGAAAACTCCCAAGTCGCTATATATATATGGGCCGAAATTACCTTTGGCACTTCATTAGTTGCTACTTCAAACGGACTCATATCAGAATAAATATATGACGTAATTTACATAATTGAGGAGTTCTATAAGTCATCCATGGTCTTCATCATCAGCTCCACTCCACCAAATTTGTGGTTTCCGTGTGTAAATACACGGGTTATAACAGAAAATATGAAAATAACTACACGCGTGCCTATTAAAATGGAGGAGTCCCCTCAATTCCTCGAGGATCCCACCTTCCGACTGGCTTTTTAAAAACGATGGGACCAATCTTGAATAATACTTACAACAAATAAGAATTGTACCAATCTATACAGCGTGGAACGGAACGATGGACTTTCCCGCAAGAGGGGGATTATTGAGCGCTAGTACGTCACATTTTCCAGATAAACTATTTTTTTTGACGCGATTTTTTTTTTACCTTTGTATGGAGCGTTGGCCGACTGGAGCGACGAACTCCATACAAATGTAAAAAAAAAATCGCGTAAAAAAAAATTGTTTATCTGGAAAATGTGACGTACTAGCGCTCAATAATCCCCCTCTTGCGGGAAAGTCCATCGTTCCGTTCCACGCAGTATAGGTTCATAAATGACGGCGTTCCGAGGTAGGTAAGATTTTTCCTTTTTTTTGAAGTCGGTAAAAAATATGGCCTATAACCATCCAGAAAGTCCATTATACACGCAAATGCAAACTTATAATGTTGGAGAGCTCGTCTCACAGAGCTTTCCTCTTTATAATATTAGTACATAAAACTATTAGATATAAAAATTGTATGTTTACAATCTTATAGAAATCAAACTAGCCCCTTATAGTCCGTAAGCCCATTCCCAATATACCTACGTCTCATGACAAAATGCTAAAATGCATGGCAGCAGGTTGAGAAAGTTGTGCTGAGGAAGAAAAAATAAAAAATAAATTAAAATTGGCCGAAAGTTGCTAAGTTAGTTATTTAGTTAAGTACTTGGCAGACGGTGCCAAAGTTGGCAACTTTAACGCCGTCTGCCAAGTAATTCCGGCCATTTCAGAACTGACAGACTTAAGATGACTATCTCTACGATTAAAGGGCTAAATGATGCAACATGTCTCGTACTGTTGTCACGTCAATATACCTACCCATACAAATTTTCGACCAATTTTTTTTTCTTGCTCAGCATAACTTTCTCGACCTGCTACCATGCATTTTAACATGTTGTCATCAGACATAGGTGTATTGGGAATGGGCTTACGGACTATAAGGGGCTAGTTTGATTTCTACAAAATTGTGCCCAATTAAGAGACCGCAGTAAGCTCGGCCAAATTTCACCTTCCCATACAAACGTAGTTACGCTCTCATATTAAAATTACGTGTTGGATTGTGACGAAACTTTGCATATACATTGACATGAGGTATATCTATGTCTGTAAATAGTTTATATGGTTCGAGTTTATAAAACTAACGAAATACAGCAAAACAAGTTTTGTATGAAAAACTTAAATTCGCTGTATTTTTTTACTATGGCATCTGAAGCTACATAAACTAATTACAGACATAGATATATACCTCATATCATTGTATATGCGAAGTTTTGTAACAATCCAACACGTAGTTTTAAAATGAGAGCGTAACTACGTTTGTATGGAGAATCGAGCTTACTGCGGACTCTTAACATACAATTTTTATATCTAATAGTTATATGTACTAATATTATAAAGAGGAAAGCTAAGAGGTAGTTGTATTGGGAGTGGGCTTACGGAGGTTTAGCAAGCTCGTCGTAGACGTATCGTCTAAATATATACTTAATTGATATACATGGAAAATTCCACGACATTCATGCTCATCACAACAATATTTGGCCTCATCGGAATTCGAACCCAGGGTCGTCGGCATTGCAGGCCGATTCAATACCCACCTGGCTAAACGGGTCGTCAAAATAAGAAAAGATCTCGATTGATATAAATAATAAGCTACACGACGTAAGAAGCCCTCCATTCCCAGGCACCTAGAATACCGATTCTGGAAGAAACATGCTTCAAATTCCTTCTTAGATTCTAAACAATACCACGATGAGAAATACCTTAATTCCTTCTATAAATTGTTCGAGTGCAGAACAAATGGAAATGTCAGTTTTATTAATCGCGGAACCATGTTCTTAGAATTTATTATGTTACTTATAAATTCTGAATGACTACCCAGAGGTACCTATATACTCTAATGCCTTTTTAGCTAGTTTTGATTGGTCCAAATAAGGCTATTTAATACCAAGTTAGCTCATAAAATATTAAAATATGACCTGTATGGTCAAGTCCTCCTTACTCGGTATGAATTTCATTTTCCTTAAATCAATCCTACTAATATTATAGTTGCGATAGTTTAAAAATTGTGTACCAAGATAGTATATAGCCTGTATTAAAATATAGGATAGCATTTACCCCGGTCCACGCAGGTCAAGTCGCGGGTGGAAGCTAGTAATGTAATAAATAAGTTTCTGTAAAAAAAAACATTTTTAGTACCTACAAGCTTCTATTGCCGACTGTAGGTACTTTTCTGTATATCGTCATCAACTATCATTGAGACGATTCTAACGTGTTCAAACTCAACGGGGTTACGTCAGTTAAGTACTGAATCATCAGATCAGCTCGATGGTATCATAATATTGAATAGTCATCCAAACTATACCTTTACCCGAAATTTCAGCTCAATCGGATAACGGCAAGTGACTGAAAAATGGATTGCAAATGTTGACGGACAACTTACTTACCTACATATGTACGAACAGTGCAAGTTAAATAAAAGCTTGTAAAGTGTTTGTACCTAGTTTTCCCTATAAAAGAGTACCCTCTAATAACTAAGTACAAACGATAAGAGTGCTGACGACGATGACTTACTACCTATTTCCACGGAGCGCGAGCGCGCGCGGTGCAAATAGGTAGTAGGTCTCATACGAATTTCAATTCTCGTCTCGCCTCGTCTCGTCTCGCCCCCGGTGGAAAACCAGCTTCATGGCCGCCGATGTACAAAACGGTACAGCCACACAAAGTTACTATCAGTGATGAATGTGCTTAGTTAATTATTACTTTACAGTACCATTATGATGATGACATAACAATCATCACATAGCACAAATTGTGGGCCTAAAAGAACCTGATTCCAACAGTGTCCCAGTTTGACGCGGTCTGAAAGGCCAAAGGCAACTGATAGCAGCTTAACTGTACATACTTCTATGCTATAGATTAATGTACGCAGGAGAGAGAACACGAATACAAAGAGCCGGGCGAGTTTACTGAGTGAATGCGATGGAAAATCCTCCTTTAACGCAAACTCCACCTTTAGCAACCATCGACTTGGGGATTTCGCTGTTTGAATATCGTGCCTAAAAATACACCAAGTATTTTCAGGGATTTTAATGCATATGTTTTTCATACGGGTAAGATTAGAAACAACCTATAACATTGATAAATCGTTTCGTTTCTTACATTACTTAGTACTTTAGGTCAGACAGGTTCGAATCGATGAAATTTGACTCATTTAGGTTTTGATGTGATGTTGTACAAATATTACTTTACTGTCACCGTTTCAACCAAAGTCTCCACCACTTTGGTTGGAATGGTGTCAAAAAATTAGTACAAGACCCTTTTTAGGCTTCCGTAGTCAACAAGGAACCCTTATAGTTTCATCATGTCCGTCCGTCTGTCCGTCTGTCTGTCTTCAGTAACCCTTACAACAACAACTGTAATTTGGCTTGGGTAATCAATAACTTTTTTTAAATACTTTCTTTTAGGGTACCTGGAAAGTAAACTTTTTTTCTCGATAAACCTATACTGTGGGGTATCGGTGGATAGCTGACTTTATAATGTGTTGTTAGGACCACTACCAATAGCGTATATCCCAAGTTTGCAGCTTCGAGAGACCTGTACTACCTTTGCAGCACTCGAAAAACCACGAAATCTACTTTTTATGATATTTTTAATATTTAAATCCTAAACTATACGGTTGTTACAGTTTTTGGTATAATATTTGACGTTTGTTAAAGAAGACTATAATTGTTACAATTTGAGACCAGAACCAGCTCTTTACGTCTATCATGGGACGACCGCGACATACTCTCGATTTTATCGCACTATACCTCTTGGTCTAAGTGTTCTAATTAGAGAGAGACGGATAGTGCGAGAAAAATGGAAAGCTCGCGCGCCGTCGCGTGGTAGCCGTGCTGTAGTTTCAATACTTACCGAGATAGAGCTCTCCAAAACTTCTTTTTGTTTAGCCATCTTTTCGCCGTGGTATTTATTATTGACTAGCTTCCGCCCGCGACTTCGTCCGCGTGGACCCGGGATAAAAACTATCCTATATTTTAATCCAGGCTATAAACTATTTTCTTACAAAATTTTATTCAAATCGGTTCAGCCGTTTAAGCGTGATTGAGTAACAAACATCCAAACATCTAAACTTTCGCATTTATAATATTAGTAGGATTGTGGATGGATATTCTTTGTTTTTACTCTACTATTTTCTCGCTGTCGAAGTGAAAAGTAAAGTATATAACTTTGGTCTAATAGCCATATTACACCTCGAACTATTTCCCCTCACTTCGTTCGGGAAATAACCATCTCGTGGTAATATGGCTTATTTTAGACCTTTGTCATACAATCTACTATTTATTTATTTTTATTCATTCTTACTTTATAAGTACTGGTAAAGAAATCTATACATTTTATAGATATTTTCATACCAATATGAGCTAAAATAAGGCGTTTTCCTTTCCCACTGGGATTTAACATTTTTCAACCTAAAATACTACTAACTGTTTCTTAACTTAGTTTGTCTCTAGGCTTTTCATAGTGATTGTTTATTTTTTATTTAATTTTGCCATTCCGAAAAAGCTACTCCGCATTAATGCTGTTTTCATAGGCTGTTTATACAATTGTCCTATATATTGTGAGTGAGTGAGGAATTTTTGTCTTTCTGATATAAATGTGAACAAATCAAGATGACGTTTAACAAATAGATGTAGCTATATTTATTAAACGCCGTCTTTGTCCTCTAAGATATATAATGAAGGCGATGTCAGGAGTCTCAATGATTTAATTAGAGTAACACAACTCTCTCTTAATGTTTATACCGCAGATAGCTCTTACCCAACTTTTTTGGCTGCCTCGGTCGATAATAACTTAAAACCGCACAAAATGAACATTTCAGTAGTAAAGCCATCAAGAATCGTGCTTACCATTGGTCATGGCATCAGTGATATTTGAAAACAGTCATAATATATTTCTACTAAGTATTTGTCTTTTAAAAGTAGAGAGGCCAAAAATAACAAAGTCACTAACATGCACTGCAAATTTAATAAAAGCTTAAGAAAAACGGCTCCATTTTGTTGTATTTAGTAATGTCACTTGCTCGGAACATCAACAAACCAAACTACTAAATGGTTACAGGGTCATTACGCTGGTTACGTGACCACCTTCGGTTAGCGACCACCTGAAGGAGAAGGTTTTTCTATTGAAGATAACATCAATTCTACAGACCCTATTGAGAAAATTAGTTGTACATGCATTTTTTTGTTGTTTTAGAATAGAAATCTACTAAAAAACCGAGAAAATAACCTTTCAGTTCACCAACTCAGCTAAGTGGTCGCCAACCGGCACATAAAATGAGGTGGTCGCTAACCGGCGAAATGACCCACGTTTATTTAAAATTTGCTCGATGGAAAATGAAACCGAAAATGCCACAAATAGGCCAGCGCCTATTACACCATTGTGCTGTTAGTAATGTTGTGTCTGACAATATCGTTTTCCATTGGAAACGAAACCAGTACTATTTATTCAAGCAAATTATTGTACCCCCGTGTGGTGTCGGGTTAGAATTTCACCACCCCCTTTCTTCCCATGGGTGTCGTAAGTAGACAAAGGGAGCAGGGTTGAAGTGTGTTGTGGGCGATGGGCTAGCAACCTATCACTGCGATATCACATTTTATCGATCTTTTACACCCGCATTTATTTATGCTTAAATGTGGCACTGGATTATATGTTTAAGGTGCTCTGACTACCCCTTTTGGGAATAAAGGCATGAATGTATGTATGAATCTATGGAAATGTTTGTACGTACACGTAAATACCAAGAAATTTTACTGAAGATTTAAGGCGTATCACGTCACTTTTCATCCAAAAGTTTTCGCCACTTTTTTATCAATACGTTATTAAATTGAGTAACGTTCGCGTTAAATAAACAATATCGTTGTCTGTTTTAGTATTTTTTTATCACACTTGCTGCTAAAAGGCTTCATAACGTGCAGGCATAACATAGGCTTTTATTACACCCATGGGCGTAATGGTTTTTTTACTTAATATCGGTCATTCATGCGTCTGTTGCAAAGCAAAGAGGTTATGACTCATATTCATATACGATGCTTAAAAACGTATTTAAATAAATCCAAACGTAAACAATTAATTTAATATGTTTACAAAATTATTATTGGATTTAAAAATGTAAATGTAGTAATGTAGCGTCTCGGTGTAATTTATTTTGAACAGTGCCTCACGCCAAGTTCAACAAAATGAATGAATGAGATTTTGTATTTTTTAAACTATTGTTTCAAATGTTTGTTTCCTCGCAAATGTAATGATTATGCACGACATGGATGCTAAGATTTTAGATAAGCAGTCGCATACCAACCTCGGGGCACAAACAGAATCATAAGGCACTGGTCCCACCGCCGGCTAGTAAGCTAGAAAAGTTAGGCGAGTAGCATTACATTGCGGATCTGTAAAGGTCGATTGATCACACTGCGCCTGGTCAGCACGCAATGAACCGTTACTCGCTCAACTTTTCTAGCTTACTAGCCGGCGGTGGGACCAGTGCCTATTATTAGTAGGTTCATAATTTGAACCAGAACAATAGTGAAGCGATACGGTCGATATTCATTTATCGAGTTACTGGTACTGTATGCACTTTACCAATTATAGGCGCGCATAATTTCATAGTCACTCGATCCAACGAACACTGATATAGGGTGTGGGTGGGAAATCCGTCTGTGTCAGTATAATATTTCGGCGACACTGTGCACTTACATTAACTAAAAATCTACGGCGTAATTCACCAGCCATTTCTAAAATCCGGGATGCTAGCTGACTCATATCGCTCTCCTTTTCTTTTTTACACCATTCCGATGGTACTTCTCTCAGACGTAGTCTAATACCATATTGACATGATGTAAGAACTAATTTGACAGCTTCGTTACATTGATAGTCTGCGGGCTACTGAGGTAAGACCAGTTCGATCAAACCCTGCAATGCAATGAAAATCTCGTGCAAGTGGTTGCACCGTGTAAATCGGCCTTAATATGCAAAAGCGTGACACATCCAATAATCCGTCCAGCACATTTAAATAAATTAACAACTAGGAGCCCGGGCCCGCTCTTGTACCTAATTTTAGGAACTAGTTTTACGTAAGCGACTGCCATCTGATCTCCCAACCCAGAGGGTAACTAGACCTTATTGGGATTAGACCGGTTTCCTCACGATGTTTTCCTTCACCGAAAAGCCACTGTTGCTTGTCGCTTGCCTCACCGCTCGACTACAGTAACTTAGATATATACAACAAGTATACGTAGGTTAGTAATAATGAGTTGCAAGCTCGAGGCGACAGTAACTGACGTCCAGCTGGTCGATTGCGTAAAGGTCCGTATGTTAGGCCGTTCGCCCATGCTACTCAAAGATAACTAGTTACAAACTTAAATTACTAACGAGTAGCTTGAGCTTCACCGCCCATACATTCTCATTGAGTTTCGCACACGACGACGACGCGTTACTAACCGGTTAGTACTAGTTATCTTTGAGTAGCTCTATGTGCGAACGGGCTAAAGCCGGTTTTCCACCGGAGGGGCGAGACGAGACGAGACGATGCGAGAATTGAAATCGTATGGGACTTACTACCTATTTCCACGGAGCGCGCGTGCGCGCGGGTCAAATAGGTAGTAAGTTCCATACGAATTTCAATTCTCGCCTCGCCTCGTCTTGTCTCGCCCCTCCGGTGGAAAACCAGCTTCAGTCAGGTAGATCTAATTGACATCGTTTGTATGGGAAAATGGCAATTGATTTGTCCCAACGCTCGTTCAAAAATTTACCTAGTAACCACTCTGGATATGTTGTGTTCAAATTAATGAAATTGAAATCGTTGCTACAAATAACAATTATGCTGGTCTGCTTCGTCCGGCCAAAGATAAATATTGTCTGCACGCTCTTCAAAAGTAAATAAATCATTACCACAATCGTGTTTATTTCAAATTTCCTGTCGAATACCCAATAAAATAGGCAATTAAAACAAGATGTGCGATAAACCAATATTTACCTATAATTCAATCTTCACTGACATGTTTAAAACCACTCCAATTACATATAAATTATTTATTTATGTAAGTTGAACTATAAGACACGTGGTCTACGACATTTCTCTACAAAACCGTGTTTACAGTTTGCCTGCGGGCGTCAGTATGGTTTTCGTTTTATCGCATCGTTGTTAATAATACATGTCATTCTCGCACTCGCATATTTGTCAGAAAATGACGGATGTCTTATAGACGGAGAGCTAGCGACCAAATCGGTCATATGGCTTCAGCTGTATTGAAACTCCGTTAGCTACTTCCCTGAACAACCTTCTCCGATAATCTCCGTGCTGGCAGGCGGCGGGCGGTGGGTGCTGTAGTGGGGTGGAGAAAAAAAAGAAAAAAAATGCGGGCTCAGCGGCTTTAATTTTTTTTTCAAACAGTTGCTCTGTACTACCTGTGCAGCCAAAATTTTTTTTAAATCGATCGGGTGGTGGGAAGGGGTTGCCAGCGTTAATTAAAAATACCAAAATAATAATAATTTTCATGTGGGCTCAGCTGTATTGGCTTTTTTTCTGACGCGAGATTAATTAATATGTAAGCCCCAAAAAAACAGCCATGCAAAAATATCGGTGGACAGGTATTGAAAAAAATTGTTGAAATCGTTGGATTTCGTTCGAAAATGTGCTGGTATCAAATGTGGAGGGGATATCAGCCGGCGAACGCGTCAGCGCGCTCACGGCGCGTCGATTGTGTTCGGCTAACAGAGTAGCCGCTGTCCCTCTCGCACCCGTTGGCCGGGAAAACCCGAACGTTTCCGAACGAGCAGCTGCTTCAGCTAATACAATTTCTTCGCATAAATTAAAGTGATTAAAAAAAGGAATCACAATTAATTTTCTACGTGCATACAATTTTTTCGCATATGAATAAGAATTAATAAGAAAAAAAAAAAAAAAACCTTTTTTTTCACGAATAAAAATTAATGAAGAAAAGGAATAAAAATGAATGAAATTTTTTGAAAAAATAATGAAAAAAAAATTGAATTAAATTTTTGCATAAATAAAAATGAATAAATAAATAGAATATTTTTTGTAAATAATATTGAACAAAAAAGGGCATAGAACCAGGGTAGATTTTTTCGCACGAATAAAAATAAGTTCAATTTCTACTACGAATGAAAATGCGTAGACGCACAGCTGAAGCAGCTGCTCGTTCGGAAACGTTCGGGTTTTCCCGGTCAACGGGTGCGAGAAGGACAGCGGCTACTCTCTGTTATCCGAACACAATCGACGCGCCGTGAGCGCGCTGACGCGTTCGCCGGCTGATATCCCCTCGACGTCCGCTTTTGCCTTCCCCTCAGCACATTTTCAAACAAAATCCAACGATTTCAACAATTTTTTTCGATACCTTTCCATCGATATTTTTGCATGGCTATTTTTTTGGGGCTTACATATTAATTAATCTCGCGTCAGGTAAAAAGCTAATACAGCTGAGCCCACATGAAAATTATTATTATTTTGGTATTTTTAATTAACGCTGGCAACCCCTTCCCACCACTCGATCGATTTAAAAATTTTTTGGGTGCACAGGGAGTACAGAGCAACTGTCTGAAAAAAGAATTAGTCGCTGAGCCCACACTTTTTTCTTTTTTCCCCACCCCACTACACCCGCACCCACCGCCCGCGGCCTGTCAGCACGATGATTATCGGAAACGGTAGTTCAGGGAAGTAGCTAACGGAGTTTCAATACAGCTGAAGCCACATGACCGATTTGGTCGCTAGCTCTTAGACCATTATTCCATTTTCCATCCTCTAGCCGTCCACCATACAAGAAATATTGGCAATGCAATTTAAATCAACATAAACCCTATTCTATATAAGATAAGAAAACCGTGCGTTAATCGCCATGCAATTTCAAGGTTAATACATTATAAAATCATTAGTATTATTGTGTTTGAACAGTCCTTATTAATCGAAACATAGTTATAAAACTAGTGCAATAAATATTTCCCTTAAATAAACGAAAAAACGTAGACGAATTTGTCCGTTAAAGTTCGTTTTATCTGCATGTCGATCACGTAACGCATTGTACGTACGTTAGGTAGATCTAAATGACAATTTTATATGGGAAAATGACAGTTGCATTGTCTTAACGCGCGTTCGAAACGTTACGTGATTACCCCTCAGGATACAATGGGAAAAAGAGTAGTTTGTTTTGTTTTACTACCGAACTAAACAATGAAAATGCAACGTTGTTACAACAATTTAATAGTATAAATTTCACTGAAAAGGAGGATGCCTGTAATAGGGCGATGGGCTAGCAACCTATCACTGCGATATCACATTTTATCGATCTTTTACACCCGCATTTATTTATGCTTAAATGTGGCACTGGATTATATGTTTAAGGTGCTCTGACTACCCCTTTTGGGAATAAAGGCATGAATGTATGTATGAATCTATGGAAATGTTTGTACGTACACGTAAATACCAAGAAATTTTACTGAAGATTTAAGGCGTATCACGTCACTTTTCATCCAAAAGTTTTCGCCACTTTTTTATCAATACGTTATTAAATTGAGTAACGTTCGCGTTAAATAAACAATATCGTTGTCTGTTTTAGTATTTTTTTATCACACTTGCTGCTAAAAGGCTTCATAACGTGCAGGCATAACATAGGCTTTTATTACACCCATGGGCGTAATGGTTTTTTTACTTAATATCGGTCATTCATGCGTCTGTTGCAAAGCAAAGAGGTTATGACTCATATTCATATACGATGCTTAAAAACGTATTTAAATAAATCCAAACGTAAACAATTAATTTAATATGTTTACAAAATTATTATTGGATTTAAAAATGTAAATGTAGTAATGTAGCGTCTCGGTGTAATTTATTTTGAACAGTGCCTCACGCCAAGTTCAACAAAATGAATGAATGAGATTTTGTATTTTTTAAACTATTGTTTCAAATGTTTGTTTCCTCGCAAATGTAATGATTATGCACGACATGGATGCTAAGATTTTAGATAAGCAGTCGCATACCAACCTCGGGGCACAAACAGAATCATAAGGCACTGGTCCCACCGCCGGCTAGTAAGCTAGAAAAGTTAGGCGAGTAGCATTACATTGCGGATCTGTAAAGGTCGATTGATCACACTGCGCCTGGTCAGCACGCAATGAACCGTTACTCGCTCAACTTTTCTAGCTTACTAGCCGGCGGTGGGACCAGTGCCTATTATTAGTAGGTTCATAATTTGAACCAGAACAATAGTGAAGCGATACGGTCGATATTCATTTATCGAGTTACTGGTACTGTATGCACTTTACCAATTATAGGCGCGCATAATTTCATAGTCACTCGATCCAACGAACACTGATATAGGGTGTGGGTGGGAAATCCGTCTGTGTCAGTATAATATTTCGGCGACACTGTGCACTTACATTAACTAAAAATCTACGGCGTAATTCACCAGCCATTTCTAAAATCCGGGATGCTAGCTGACTCATATCGCTCTCCTTTTCTTTTTTACACCATTCCGATGGTACTTCTCTCAGACGTAGTCTAATACCATATTGACATGATGTAAGAACTAATTTGACAGCTTCGTTACATTGATAGTCTGCGGGCTACTGAGGTAAGACCAGTTCGATCAAACCCTGCAATGCAATGAAAATCTCGTGCAAGTGGTTGCACCGTGTAAATCGGCCTTAATATGCAAAAGCGTGACACATCCAATAATCCGTCCAGCACATTTAAATAAATTAACAACTAGGAGCCCGGGCCCGCTCTTGTACCTAATTTTAGGAACTAGTTTTACGTAAGCGACTGCCATCTGATCTCCCAACCCAGAGGGTAACTAGACCTTATTGGGATTAGACCGGTTTCCTCACGATGTTTTCCTTCACCGAAAAGCCACTGTTGCTTGTCGCTTGCCTCACCGCTCGACTACAGTAACTTAGATATATACAACAAGTATACGTAGGTTAGTAATAATGAGTTGCAAGCTCGAGGCGACAGTAACTGACGTCCAGCTGGTCGATTGCGTAAAGGTCCGTATGTTAGGCCGTTCGCCCATGCTACTCAAAGATAACTAGTTACAAACTTAAATTACTAACGAGTAGCTTGAGCTTCACCGCCCATACATTCTCATTGAGTTTCGCACACGACGACGACGCGTTACTAACCGGTTAGTACTAGTTATCTTTGAGTAGCTCTATGTGCGAACGGGCTAAAGCCGGTTTTCCACCGGAGGGGCGAGACGAGACGAGACGATGCGAGAATTGAAATCGTATGGGACTTACTACCTATTTCCACGGAGCGCGCGTGCGCGCGGGTCAAATAGGTAGTAAGTTCCATACGAATTTCAATTCTCGCCTCGCCTCGTCTTGTCTCGCCCCTCCGGTGGAAAACCAGCTTCAGTCAGGTAGATCTAATTGACATCGTTTGTATGGGAAAATGGCAATTGATTTGTCCCAACGCTCGTTCAAAAATTTACCTAGTAACCACTCTGGATATGTTGTGTTCAAATTAATGAAATTGAAATCGTTGCTACAAATAACAATTATGCTGGTCTGCTTCGTCCGGCCAAAGATAAATATTGTCTGCACGCTCTTCAAAAGTAAATAAATCATTACCACAATCGTGTTTATTTCAAATTTCCTGTCGAATACCCAATAAAATAGGCAATTAAAACAAGATGTGCGATAAACCAATATTTACCTATAATTCAATCTTCACTGACATGTTTAAAACCACTCCAATTACATATAAATTATTTATTTATGTAAGTTGAACTATAAGACACGTGGTCTACGACATTTCTCTACAAAACCGTGTTTACAGTTTGCCTGCGGGCGTCAGTATGGTTTTCGTTTTATCGCATCGTTGTTAATAATACATGTCATTCTCGCACTCGCATATTTGTCAGAAAATGACGGATGTCTTATAGACGGAGAGCTAGCGACCAAATCGGTCATATGGCTTCAGCTGTATTGAAACTCCGTTAGCTACTTCCCTGAACAACCTTCTCCGATAATCTCCGTGCTGGCAGGCGGCGGGCGGTGGGTGCTGTAGTGGGGTGGAGAAAAAAAAGAAAAAAAATGCGGGCTCAGCGGCTTTAATTTTTTTTTCAAACAGTTGCTCTGTACTACCTGTGCAGCCAAAATTTTTTTTAAATCGATCGGGTGGTGGGAAGGGGTTGCCAGCGTTAATTAAAAATACCAAAATAATAATAATTTTCATGTGGGCTCAGCTGTATTGGCTTTTTTTCTGACGCGAGATTAATTAATATGTAAGCCCCAAAAAAACAGCCATGCAAAAATATCGGTGGACAGGTATTGAAAAAAATTGTTGAAATCGTTGGATTTCGTTCGAAAATGTGCTGGTATCAAATGTGGAGGGGATATCAGCCGGCGAACGCGTCAGCGCGCTCACGGCGCGTCGATTGTGTTCGGCTAACAGAGTAGCCGCTGTCCCTCTCGCACCCGTTGGCCGGGAAAACCCGAACGTTTCCGAACGAGCAGCTGCTTCAGCTAATACAATTTCTTCGCATAAATTAAAGTGATTAAAAAAAGGAATCACAATTAATTTTCTACGTGCATACAATTTTTTCGCATATGAATAAGAATTAATAAGAAAAAAAAAAAAAAAACCTTTTTTTTCACGAATAAAAATTAATGAAGAAAAGGAATAAAAATGAATGAAATTTTTTGAAAAAATAATGAAAAAAAAATTGAATTAAATTTTTGCATAAATAAAAATGAATAAATAAATAGAATATTTTTTGTAAATAATATTGAACAAAAAAGGGCATAGAACCAGGGTAGATTTTTTCGCACGAATAAAAATAAGTTCAATTTCTACTACGAATGAAAATGCGTAGACGCACAGCTGAAGCAGCTGCTCGTTCGGAAACGTTCGGGTTTTCCCGGTCAACGGGTGCGAGAAGGACAGCGGCTACTCTCTGTTATCCGAACACAATCGACGCGCCGTGAGCGCGCTGACGCGTTCGCCGGCTGATATCCCCTCGACGTCCGCTTTTGCCTTCCCCTCAGCACATTTTCAAACAAAATCCAACGATTTCAACAATTTTTTTCGATACCTTTCCATCGATATTTTTGCATGGCTATTTTTTTGGGGCTTACATATTAATTAATCTCGCGTCAGGTAAAAAGCTAATACAGCTGAGCCCACATGAAAATTATTATTATTTTGGTATTTTTAATTAACGCTGGCAACCCCTTCCCACCACTCGATCGATTTAAAAAATTTTTGGGTGCACAGGGAGTACAGAGCAACTGTCTGAAAAAAGAATTAGTCGCTGAGCCCACACTTTTTTCTTTTTTCCCCACCCCACTACACCCGCACCCACCGCCCGCGGCCTGTCAGCACGATGATTATCGGAAACGGTAGTTCAGGGAAGTAGCTAACGGAGTTTCAATACAGCTGAAGCCACATGACCGATTTGGTCGCTAGCTCTTAGACCATTATTCCATTTTCCATCCTCTAGCCGTCCACCATACAAGAAATATTGGCAATGCAATTTAAATCAACATAAACCCTATTCTATATAAGATAAGAAAACCGTGCGTTAATCGCCATGCAATTTCAAGGTTAATACATTATAAAATCATTAGTATTATTGTGTTTGAACAGTCCTTATTAATCGAAACATAGTTATAAAACTAGTGCAATAAATATTTCCCTTAAATAAACGAAAAAACGTAGACGAATTTGTCCGTTAAAGTTCGTTTTATCTGCATGTCGATCACGTAACGCATTGTACGTACGTTAGGTAGATCTAAATGACAATTTTATATGGGAAAATGACGGTTGCATTGTCTTAACGCGCGTTCGAAACGTTACGTGATTACCCCTCAGGATACAATGGGAAAAAGAGTAGTTTGTTTTGTTTTACTACCGAACTAAACAATGAAAATGCAACGTTGTTACAACAATTTAATAGTATAAATTTCACTGAAAAGGAGGATGCCTGTAATAGGCGTTTGGGCGGCTGCGGCTAGAGTCTATACAAACGTAACTTCCATAATGAATATTACTAAGACCACTGACTTTCTATTGGTTACAAAAACATAAATACGCACTTCTCGAAAATATGCTAAACATTTAATGACACTTGGAAGCAATATGTCTACTTTATGACAGGTTAAAAAAAAATAAGTTAACCCTTCGCCGCGGAATCGTGCGCGAAAAACATTGAAATCGAATTAGAAATTTTGTAATATAAAGCAATGTAGTCCGAATGCACCCTAGCGCGTTTGTACAGTCATGATTGTGTAACCTTTAACTAAATAATTAGGTCTTCTATGCATCTTATAAGATCAGTATGGGTTATTACCGTCTTAGTCTTCCTCAAAATTGTTAATTAGCGATATAATAATTAGGTTTAGAAAATCTTCTTTTAGTATAGATTTTATTGGAAGGATGTTATATGCGCTTTGGTACAAGGTTGAGGGGGCGGGTGGGGGGTAGGATGCGTCGATGCCGGCATCACTAGTCCGGGTGCAGTAAGTGGCGGCTAACGTGCGGGGCGCTCTCCGTACCGACGCGACTACATACACTCGTGAACTAGAGGTATGTTGTGTTGTCTTTTAAAGGTATTATATTTGTTACCTTTTTAAATAACTACGGAATATATGTAGTTACAGGTCTGTATAAAATTATGTTAATATTGTTAAACTAAAACCATTGTTAGAGAAAATGTTCATAACTATTGTTTTAGATAAAATTCAAAATTGCATCGTGACAAAATGGTTGAATAACATTAACTTTTATTGTTACTAAACGTGAATATATGTGTCAGAATTCACTATTCGCCAACTTTTCTAAGTAATTTTGTGCTTAGGTTTTTTTTTTTGGTGTAAGAGCGCCTAATCCGCGACGTTATATTGAAATATTCTATAGTAAACAAGAAGGAAAACATTTGGGATTGCAATTACGCGCAGAATTTTCTTCCGTCAGCCATTTTCTTGCGATGGAAAATGCAACAGGTGGTACAACAACTTGTTGTCACAACTGATGTTTACCTACTTATCAACACTAAAATCCACGTCGTTATCCCTGGATATATGACTGACACATGAGATTTATTTCAATATCACGAAGTGATATTATTTCGAAGCTTTGCGAGGTGACCTTTGGCCGACTGCATTGATATGGGTTCACCCAATCGAATCGAAGTGTCCGGTCCAGCAATATTACGCTCTCTTCACCTTGACTCACGCAATACGATATCAAATTGAAATGCTTTTGTCAATTGTTTAATGAATTATACCGACCTACCTTAGAAGATACATTTGGGAAATTCACGTCACGAAAGGCCAATGGATTTAAACTTATTTTATTATGTCATAATATAACTCCAATTAACCTAGGTATCGAATATTTAAAAGGAAAGAACGCAGAACATTAAAAAAAAAAATTTTTAAAACCTGTACAAATTATATTTTTGTTCCGAAGCTTGAACTGGAAAAAATAAATAGAAACTAGAAACCTTTATTTAGACAGACTTCCAGTTCAGTAATATTTTTTATTAATTTTCGTTTAGCTAACGTTTTGCTCGGCTTTCTTTAATCATTATTAGGTACTTTAAATTTATTACATTTTCCTGGTGTATGCTCGGCTTGCGATGCGAATGGAAAAATTGTAAAACGCTATATTTTAATTTGATTGCTAAGTATTTTTGTACGAGCGACTTACAGTTACTTTTTAATCGAGTACCTATTTATAGATGTTTCTTATAGCAGTATATAAAACTATTTCTCGTTGCTAGGCTACATATGACATGAGAGGAAGCGACCGGAACGATTAAATATAAATATAACTTAAATTTAATATGATAGTGATATATTTAGAAATATAATGCATATACTATTCTGATAATTTACGTTACGTTTCGTTCGATTACTGTTGTAACGTACCTATTGCATTTGCATTAAGTAGTAGGCGACGTTAAACCCTTACTCTTTCTAATACACGTTCATGGTTCACTGCATTTAATTTTGCCAATATCGTAGGTATCAATGGCATTCAAAATAGGTACTGAGTGTAGGTAATAGTTATAAAATAAATGTGGGTGTATGTTATAGCAATACGCTGTATTTCCCCTTAAACGGAATAGAAAAATCAAAGCCATCAAGGGTTTGATATTGTGAGTAAACAGCTGCAAGCTGTGTTTGATTCCGTTATGGACAAATGCGTAATTGCTTTTTACGGTAGAGCACACTGTTTTAATTAGTTTAAAGTCTAATGACGAAACTTAACAATGGGACACATAGGTATATATTTTTAGTTTTAGTGACATTTTATCATAAGCCAGGGATTCACTAGGAGATAAATGTCCCGCGACACATGAGCTTTGATAGTTTTACGAGTCGTGTGGCATTTCGAGCAATGTGTCAACGATGCGCCTTCGGCACAGTCGCTGGCGACATGTAATTATGTGCACAGACGAAATGATCAAACATATGTGAACAAGACTTTATTGTTAGGGGCATACAGTTGTGCAGGAACAAAATAGTCGATATTATGATATTATACAATGGTAAATATGAACGTTATTGACGCTAACTAAGCATTACGATGGAAATTGTTTATATCAATTCCGTTAACAACACTACGAGGGGCACACCGAAATGATCGGGAATGGATAACTTAGTACTTTGTTACCTGAAAATCTTCTTTTACGACGGTAATATTGCATAATCTACACGTGGTATACCACAACATTTCGTCATTACAAGTATTCGAATGACTCTAAAAAGATTGGAAGAAGAATTGATTGATTGATTGATTGAACTTTGTAACACGGCAGAAAAGCACGAAGATTTGCAGTCATTTCAATGTAAACTTCAGCCTTGACATAATAAAATGTCTTAGCGCTCATTTCATCATAATATATACATAAAAATAAAAATATAATATAATTAAGATACATCTTCGATCGGTTTTTTCTATTCCCGATCATTTCAGTGTGCCCCTCGTACTGAACTCTGCATCGAAAATGCTACCGAATTAACGGTGTCTCATCGGTCATTGTCACTTGCAAATGCAACACGTAATCATTATTTCAGTATTATCATAATTATTGTATTACAAACGTAATTACTTGATATACCTACGCATACAACTGTATATTAACAGCATTAGCTAGCTTGTTAACCTGTCTCCTATCGACAACAGTAATTTCCGACTGAATAGCAACCTAATTATTTTATCATCTAGCATTGTAACCCGACGCTTTGTGAATGGTTAACGGAGCTTGGTTACAAGATCAATACCGGTGAACTAGAGAGGAACTTCATCGAAACAGGAACCATATGACAATAGAAATACAGCGACATGTAACTGTCAGAATTATGAAGAACGTAGCAAGCCTCTGTTCACTAAAATGTGTTTTCCTTAGTCACAAAACCTGTTGGAACTTTGCAATTTCTGATCTTCCATTAAACATTTTAATATTTCACAAAATAGATTTAAAATTTCAACCGGATGTTCGCCTTTGTGAGATTTCGCCCCGTTCCATATTACAAAACAGTAATATGATGCAAAAAGTTAGACGAGAATAGACAGTGTTTTCATAAAACAATGAGAAAACACTGTCTATTTGCAACTTTTCTCGGAACAAACAGGAACGGTATCTAAATACCGTTCCGTACCGTTTGTTCCGAGAAATTTTATTTACTGTAAAATGTCTGTAAAACAGTTTCTCTTTATATTCCATTTTATTAATGAGATTAATAATCTTTTTAATAAATATTTAAGCGATCATTTTGGCCTATTTATTCATAAATCGTTTTTGTCTCTCCTGAAAAGTTGCTAAAATGCACATAGCGGAATTTGCAATCTCACCGAGGTTACGCTAATAATCCAAAGTAGATATTCACTAGCTCGTGTTAAATATTGTAGGAAGGCTTAAGTTCAATATTAAGGCTGAGTAAAACTCAACGTTTAGAACGCAGCTAATGAATAAGCTTGGGAGTTCAGTATTTTAAACTTACACAAAAATCATAATACCTATAAAGCAGCAACATTTATATGACTCCAATAAAAGTTCATACTTTACCTTTAGAGTATATTTTTATCGTGGTTCTTTCAGTAGGACAGTGGTATTACAGAAAAAATAATTATTATTTTATTTTTATTTAAAAAACTAAAAGACATCGTTGAACGCTACTACCGGATCTACAACGAACTGCCTTTTTCAAAGTTTAAAACCATATCGTCCAATCTACGAACGAACGCTTCGCTCCTCTCTATACATAACTACAACAATAAAAAGAACAACCCGTCATATCAATCATATTCGTAGCTAAAAACAATATCAACTGACAAGTGTTTCGGTAAAAAAACTGCATTCAAATACCAAATACAAACACGACTAACCACGTTGGCGTCGGGGTTAAAGACAAATTAGGACGCAATAACAAGGACGGAGGCGCTACCTCTGCATTCCACAACCACAATACTTTAAATTGTAATCCCACTACCCGCCACTAACCAGAATCCTCATTAACCCCCCGTCCAAGGCCAACTCAAATAGAAAAATGTAACGTATTCGTCCTACCACGGTGTAGGCGGTTGCCGACACCGTGGTAGGACGGAGCAGGCAATCTCGCGCGGAAATTGTCCCATATCCGAGACCGGAGTGATACTGGACCGATAGCTCACGAGATGCGGGAGCTGGAGGAAGCACCTAGCCAATACCAATTATGGCTGAGTAACAAGCTGCAGCGACAAAAATCTATCGGATCTATAAATATAAGGGCTTAAATCGAAATAGCCCATGGAAAGCTAAATAGAGCTTGTAATATATACGAGTATGTACTAGACGATATGTTTGGGCCATTTTACGGAAAGTTGTACACTCGACTTTTTTTTTAATTTTGATAACCGGCTCTTTTCTACTCAGAATCAAGAGCACTTTCGAATGTAATACGAAAAAAAAGTGTCCCAAGATTTTTTATTCCATTCCGTTACCGTTTCCATAGGTACTAAGCTGGTGCAACGGAACGGAAAACCAAAAATTATATGTAACATTTTGGACAGTTTTTTTCTCCTATTCGGTTCGAAAGTGCTCTCGATTCTGAGTAGAAAAAAACCCGTTTATATCAACATTAAAAAAAAAAGTCGTGTGTACAACGTTCCGTAAAATGGCCCGTTTAATATATATAGATAGTTAAACACAAAAAACATACAGGATTCAAAACCAAATACTCAAGCTCATTACACAAATATTTTCCCTTAACGGTATTTGAACCCAGGTTTGTAGTCAAGGACTCTAACCACGGGGCTGAACCGGTCGACACAAGTATTTTTGATATTGGATTTCCTATTGAAAATCTCGTGCAGTTGATGCGTTGTTTAAGATAGCATTAATTTAGGTTTTTACAGTTTGTAATTATATTTGAGTGACAAGTACACCTAATAGTGAAAATTCAAGAGTATCTTATATTTCAATTTCAATTTATTATATTCAATAACAATATACAATTGTTTTTGAAATCAATTTACATTACTTACAAGAATATTATATCCATAACATGTTATAATAAAATTCTATTCCATTTGTAATAAATTAAAAATCATTCATAAATGTCAATACAAAAATAAAAATAATAAGCAATTCCAATAATTACGGTCAAATTACGAGTAACAAGCTGCAGCGACAAAAATCTATCGGATCTATAAGGGCTTAAATCGAAATAGCCCATGGAAAGCTAAATAGAGCTTGTAATATATACGAGTATGTACTAGACGACGATATGTTTGGGCCATTTTAAGGAAAGTTGTACACTCGACTTTTTTTAAAATTTTGATATAACCGGGTCTTTTCTACTCAGAATCAAGAGCACTTTCGAATGTAATACGAAAAAAAGTGTCCCAAGATCTTTTATTCCATTCCGTTACCGTTTCCATAGGTACTAAGCTGGTGTAACGGAACGGAAAACCAAAAATTATATGTAACATTTTGGACAGTTTTTTTCTCCTATTCGGTTCGAAAGTGCTCTCGATTCTGAGTAGAAAAAAAACCGTTTATATCAACATTAAAAAAAAAAGTCGTGTGTACAACGTTCCGTAAAATGGCCCGTTTAATAAATATAAATAGTTAAATACAAAAAACATACAGGATTCAAAAACAAATACTCATGCTCATCACACAAATATTTTCCCTTAACGGTATTTGAACCCAGGTTTGTAGTCAAGGACTCTAACCACGGGGCTGAACCGGTCGACACAAGTATTTTTGATATTGGATTTCCTATTGAAAATCTCGTGCAGTTGATGCGTTGTTTAACATAGCATTAATTTAGGTTTTTACAGTTTGTAATTATAATTGAGTGACAAGTACACCTAATAGTGAAAATTCAAGAGTATCTTATATTTCAATTTCAATTTATTATATTCAATAACAATATACAATTGTTTTTGAAATCGATTTACATTACTTACAAGAATATTATATCCATAACATGTTATAATAAAATACTATTCCATTTGTAATAAATTAAAAATCATTCATAAATGTCAATACAACAATAAAAATAATAAGCAATTCCAATAATTACGGTCATATTATTACAATATTATCTTATAAATAACTATATTAGTATATCAAAGTTACTGGCTAAAAAAAGAGAGCATTTTTTAAGCTTTCATCTTCGTAATGCTTTAATATTCTTTTTACAATAGCTACAGCGTTGCTATTGATTGAGGCCATCGAAGCCCTGTGGAATACTGATGGAAATATGAAACGAAACAAATGCGACGGTTGCTTTGTAATAAAACACAAATGTGTTTACATTATTTATTTGGATGTAAATGGATCATTATTAGCCAAGAATTGCTTCCAGGGGCTTAATACGTGGGCACAAAAGGCATTCCGTCAGCCCCATGGATTTTTTCTTCCGTCCTTCAGTCCCTAGTTTTCTATATTTTAGACTGACAAAAGTATGAAACAAATCACGACAAATGGAATCACTGCCCTGTTAAATGCACGACTCCAATTTCAGTCGTTGTAGATATCCGCTTATCATGGTTCCGCCGTAAATTCGGCCCGTACTAAATTACGTAAATTCAAAACTGTAAAATCTTGAGCCATTAAAAATAACCGAATTTAATCAGCAGTAGCAGCAGCGATCATTAAAATACCCTGTGCCGTTGTTGTACAGTCAGCATCAAAAGTAACTGTAACCCTTTTAATAAGGACTTTTGACGTCTTCGTTTGCTTAGTTACTTTTGATCCTGACTGTACGTCATCGTCCAAGATATGTGCAAATATTTTTAACCTCATTTCAATGGAATAAGGTGTAAAAGTGTAAAAATATCTTTGACGACAACTGTACCCCAGCAGGTCGATTACGTAACGCATTGTACATTAGGTAGATCTAAATGACAATTTTGATACGGAAAAATGACAGACTGTCGCATCAGCTATCAATACCATGAAACTATATATAATAACATCTACGAGTAGTCATGAATATATCTGTGGCCACGACTGAATGCATAAAGAGAGAGTTTATTCCCGTGTCAGTGTTTTTGTCATTGTCCTGGCCTGTAGAAAAGTTTCACTGTATTTGTATTGTATACTAGCTACCCGCGCGGCTTCGCCCACGTATTGCAAATCAAAACAAAGAAAACAAAAAAACAAAAATTATTTATTTGCTTAATAATACACATGTTTACATATAAAATGAGATGCCAGGCGGACCCCAAACTAGGCTGAGCCTGAATCTTGGGACGCTGGAGCGCAAACCCGCGGGATAAAATATAGCTTATAAACATCCAGAAAATGCATTCTATACGCTATTAGAGCCCATTACATACAAACTTTTAAAGCTACAATCCCACAGATACTTCCTCCTCATCCAAACATTTTCCTCTGTGCATCCATTCTATACAATTTACATTTTTTTTTCATTTTCCTCTTTATAAGTACTACAAGTATAGATTAAAAAGTCACAATTTTTTTAAATTTCCAAACATTTCAGAAGTGAAGTTATTAACCCATTCAGTGCCTATGACGACACATATGCGTCAGACCGCCGTAGTCGCTTTCCGCTACATACGAGGAAAACCACGGGATCGGCTACGAGCGTGGCGCGTAGCGATTCTGGGCAATGAATGTGTTGAACAAATGTAACATCAGTAACATCACCGATGCATTGGTGTGCTCTTGATAGTTGCAGGCCATTGGGTTTGGACGGTAATGTAGTATTGCGGTTGACATTCAATTTCTCACAGTCGACGTTCGATGGACCGAACAACATTATGTTTAATAATTTATCTGTTTATCAGGTAGGTCCGTTTTTATTCGTCACTTGGCATTGCAATGTGTCTCGCGATCTCGAACAAAAGCGTAAGCTTGAGGCGCATTTAAATGTGAATACGATGTGTAAGTGATGGACCGACACAAGCCCCATAGCCTCGCATTTGGTTTCGCAAGACGGTCAGCCACGATTCACTAGGGGACATACGTCCCACGACATGTGTCGCCAGTCACGTCGGGTGGAATAGCGCAGTGTCGCGCGTCGTGTCCGAGCATGTCTCTACACATCACTACGATGTCTGAGATCGTCGCGCTACTTCGCCCGTCGTCGCTAGCGTCATCATCTCGTTACATTGATTCCTTAGTGAATCCCTGGCTTTAAAGTGCACGAGTGAATTAATTGATCATTAATCCGGTTCTCATTCAATTCAAGACCACATCGCACACAAGAATAAACCGCTGGTTGTTTCTGGCATATTCCAATTTTCAAAGCGAAGTTTAATCGGCAAATAATTACCTACTCAGCTATCTGGTGGAACGCAGTAATTATGTTTTTAATGGATTTAAACTATCAGCAGTGCAAACAAACAATACTGAGTTGCTAATAGGCGCAAAAATAGGGCTGTAGACTCATGTTAAAATTGATAACGCAGGGTCGGTAAATGGATAGTAAACCAAAAATTTACTGGGGACACATATCGATATAAAAGCCCTTCTTTTGTGTAGTGGTGACGTATTCGAATAAATAAATAAATAAATATCTGGGGACAATCTTACACAAATCGCCCCAGTCCCAAACTAAGCAAAGCTGTATACATACTTATATAGATAAATAAATACTTAAATACATAGAAAATATCCATGACTCAGAACAAATATTCATGCTCATCACACGAATAAATACCCTTACCGGGATTCGAACCCGGGACCTCCGGCTTCGTAGGCAGGGTCACTACCACCTAGGCTTCAAAGGTCGTCAAACGACAATAGACAATAGACAATAGACATTACATATATAAATTGTCTAACACTAACAAAAATATGCCACTGCATGCAAGAGGGATTTACTTAAGTTTTTTATCTGCGGGCGTAGCATGGTCGCCATATCATCCGTCACTCTCGCACTCGCATACTTGTCAGAGCGTTACGGGTGTCTTATGCTACGCCAGCTGTACGTGTCATTAGCGTAGTCAGACGCAATCGTTTGATGACGCTTGATTTGACGCACAACGCGTGGAAACTAGGAAATACCGTGTCGAGTGAGTGAAGTTGCCAGACATTTAAAACGCGATTTGGTCTGACATCGCTGATGACATGGTTCACATTTTCTTGCAGTGAATCCCTTGCGTTAGGCTTGACTAAATTAGACATCAAATCGATACACAGTTAGATAGCTCTGTGAGGCCAGCGGACGCAAAAACCATAGAATGCGAGCTCCTTACAAATTTCTACCCAAACACGTGCCTAATAAAACCCGGTATACGCATGTTCGAACTAAACGGCTGCCTGGCATCGTTTTGATACCCCGCCCCCAACCCCGCATAATGGCAATGGCACCTTCCTGGTTTTATAGTGGCTTTATGTGCAAAAAATAAAACCTATTCTGTGGGGCCATTTTGCGGCGGTACTTAAGACATCTACGGTTTTTTCGCTCGCTGTCTTAGGCCATTTCCGCATTTGGTGAAGAGGAGTCGCTGCGGTATCTTTAAGCTGTCAGTGAAGTCAGTACAGATTGTTTACAGCGCGCCTACATTTAAATTACTCGTAGTATTTCTTGACTGCCGCGGGATACGTGGCAGCGGGGCAGTACAATCGCAATACTGCATGCGACACGCTTGCGCGCAATACAATCATATTGCGCAAATGTCATACTGAAGTATACCGATGGGTAAGGAAATCGGGGCAACATAAGTAAACTCTCGGTAAAATAAAGAGTACCCCGCCAAATGCGGAGCGGCATTCTTTAGTAGAATAGGTAAACGCTATAAAAAGTGATTTTAATAACTTATATCTTATCACTGATAATGCGATAGTAGAAGTCGAGTGCTGAAAACATTATATTAATTGATATCAGGCTTTATTCAGAAACCGATAACAAAGGGTCTATTTTGAATAATATTTTTCATAATGCGAGCGTTCTACATAGTCGAAACATATGCTCTTTTGAGCCGTTTTGTAGAATCTACTCTTGGCTACGGCGTAGAAAGCGCTACGATCGTAGCACGGCGTAACAAGCTACGACCATTGGAAATAACTGTCACAATGGCGTATAAAACGTCTACATTTTTCTTCAAACTTTCGTTATTCGTATTTCTTACTGACTGTGGTTGTATCGGCGTGCATCTTGTCGACGGGGTTCTCTTTTTTTTACTAGCGCTAGATTTTGAGTTGCAAAAGGGCGATTGCTGCCTACTTGCAGAATAAACTTGATTTGTTTATTTATTTCAATGTCAAATGTCACCCCCGCTGTCGGTCAATATTCGTTCCCTGTTGACAAATAAAATATCACAATACTCGTACTAATAAGCCAAGGGTATACCAGGGGACAATACAAGCTGTCAGGCGAAGTAGCGCAACGTTGCTAGACATCGCTGTGCATGTCGCACGACACGAGATATTACAGCATGCCTATCATTGTGTCGCGGTGACACATCTCTTTCTAAGTATTCTAATTAGAAAGAGACGGGCAGCGTATCTCGCACCACAGTTCCTCGTTCATTAGTACAAGAGTAATGGTGAATTTGGCCCGCTTTTTATATTCTGGTCGATTTTTATTTTTTGTGTGAATTGAATGAAAATGGTCAAGTGACAAGAGCTCGTGATTTTGTGCAATACACAAATAAAATATCACAATATTTTGTACAAAAATATCCACTCTGTTGCGTAAATCCCATTTGGGTGGCCACTCAATGGGATAAAATTTTAGTACACTGGGAAAATGTGCGAATATTTCACATAGTCACTAGCTTTTCGCACCTACCCACTTTAATCCAACTGCAATAAAATTATTAAAAATCCCAATGAGGACCCGTGATAGACTTAACACTTTTGCGATATAACTGTGCTGTAAGGTAAACGTCCGAATGCTCGCCGCTGTACTAGTATTTGGCATGGGCACTCTATGTCAAAGCAATATGGGTTAAATTCGAAGTAAGATGTTTTTTCTTCATATAACTGAGCTATCGAAGCCGTTGCTCGCTTCAACTAATTTATTATGCCCTAGGGAGACCTGCAACAAGATCTGCGTGAAGTCTTCTTAAAACACTTCATATTTACACACAAAACCACATGATGTTCAACAACCTCTTCAGATAGGTCTATTTTAAAAGTTACTATCAAGTATTGATATTTTCGTTACAATTTCATTACTAATATTGTGATGTGGATGACCTTTTGGGAATGAGTCCGCACATTATCTGCAGAGATAGGCTATGTCAGTCATCTGAGAGCTCACAGCGATTTTCTTTATTCCAGTCGCCGTGCTAGAAATCGTCCAGGATGATGAGATTATGACGTGGATGAGTTAATAATAACCTGATAAGATATGATATGAGTTGGTAAACTAATGGCGGGGTCCCACAGACCGTGTTATGATAGGCCAGGCCGGATCGTGCCACGCCTGTGGATGCCTGTGTCCGTGCCCAAGCCGGGGTCCCACGGTCCGCATTCCCACAAGTGAGATTGCGCCAGGCCAGACCGACAGGCCATGGGAACCGTCGCGTCTGGCCTGGCGCTATCTGACCTGGGAGAAAGCAGACCGTGGGACCCCGGCCGTAACAGTCGTCGCCTTTGAACTTACCGACACCCGATGAAAAGGAAGGGTGACGAGAGGCCACCGCAAGCCTCTTTGGGAGCGATGGTTCCCACAGCCTGTTGGTCTGGCCTGACGCGGTCTGACCTGTGAGAAATCAGGCGGTGGGACCCCGGCATAACGCGTTGACCGGGTCTATTGACATCCTTGCAGTAAATCTTGTGTACTTTTAAACCGTGTGATGAATACTCCGTATCCACCTGTATGTGAAAGCACGCTTCCACAATGTTAATACGGGTGTAGACTCGAAAATTATTATTACTCCAAATGAAAGAAGACGAAAAAAATATGCCTAGTGACGAAAATCCCATTCAGATATCTCAAAGAATAACGAAGCTACAACCGTCTTAATATTGCTTGTTAGAGAGAGAAAACGCAAACAGTGTGTGACGTCACATTACAGGATGCTGCCGGGGGGCCGCGTCGAACACGATGGGGCGCAGCACGTTGCCGTATATTAGTGTAACGTCACAATCTTTCAGCATCATCGTTTCATATGAAGTTGCGTTTTAGGAAAAAGGGACAGAACATACCCCTTCTTAAAACCTTGGACACTTATAACTTCGTGATTATTTAACCTTTTGCAATGATTTGTTCTCCATTTGACTACATTTTTAATCCTTTTTCGAGAAAATATGACATTATTGATTATTTTATTTAGTGTCTACACCCCTATTACAAGTGCAAGAACACCATACCAAACAGTTAACGTTTATCCTAATTTATTGGCGGTTACGCTCAGCTCCTTGCTTTTATCTTATAGAAACATACTACGCAACTCAGTAAACAGCAGTTTTATTAAAGGAAATGGCTCTTTACATGGCTGGTGAACGTTTAAATTAGTTTACAGTGGCGGGACTGACACGGAAGAGTCGGATCCGATTCAATTTTGTGTCCTATGGGACGCAAAATCGACTCGAACTACAAATTGAACTTTCTATTGGAAATATCCATTGTCCAGCAGTAAAGCAAAATAATGCGGCTATGTCATTCATTGTTCAAACTGCACAATTTCAATTATGGCAACTATTTTGTTCACCGCCCCTCCAATATACACTAGGGCCTAGTGTATTCGTGGATTTAAACCAACACAGTAACACTTACAACGATTGCGTACGATTCGACCTATAAAAAGGGTCGTTATAAATGGTAGCCCCATTTCCCCCTCTTCTATAAATACTAGCCGAACCCGTTTAGCGGATAATTCGTTTACTTACGCTTAAATGGCTGCAGCACTTCGTTACGATCGCAAGCAAAAGGTTATTTAGTTAGCAATTTGAAATATTACAAGACGTATTCATTCATAGTACTTCTTAGTAACTACATTAAGTACTTCTTACTCAGGGTAATGGAAAGAAAGAAAGAAGAAAGAAAAACATTTATTCATGACAAGTAGTATATTAGTATAGTAGTTTATATATATATTAAATTGTATGACGTTTCCGTGAGTCACCAACGGTGCTGGCTGAAAATCAGCGCTGCAGGTGTCTGACACCTCAGCATAATGCTGAGCCAGTGTCCGGTTCACTGCCGCAGAGACACACTTGTTTCATGTTTCATGTGCTTTTCTTGTTTATTTTATTATTTAATAACCATGTATCCTGTGTGTTTGTGAATAAATGTATCTTTCTTTCTTTCTTTATTTCTTTCTTTTATGATTAAAATGATTAAAATTAAAAATAAAACTAAATCAATCAATTCGTGTCACGAAAAGGATAATGGCCTGCTTATTAAGCAACAAATTAGTTATAAGCATACAAACTGGTTTACAATAGATGCACATATGGAAATAACGAGCTTAAAAAGTCACTGTAGAACCTACATCTCTGGAATGCCAGACTTTACACAAAAACGCTTTTTCCTATTCGCAAATCTTCAAACGCATTTTTTTCACAATTACCACTCACCACATTTTTATTTGTTCACTTTCTTCATTTTTCTTATGGGCAATTGTGCACAAACTCACTTATTCACCGCTTCTCGAATTCACGAAAACCTTTGTTCAGTAGCTACAGAATACTGTAACACATTAACATACATAAAGTGGCCGTCAATGGAATTTACTAACTACGTAAACAAAAAGCCCACTTTAATTAAAATGAGGACTGTAAAGAACAGCGAATGTGGTTAACTACATATATACCTAAACCCGTATGTACGTACTCGAATACTGCAAGCTTTGAGTATTTGATAATAACCTAAAGCATTCCCATACTTACTACATGAATCTCATCTAACGTATTTTGTCGAGCGTATAGTTGCGACGTCCAAATGTAATATTGTTTAGAGAAGTTATTTCATAAATAACTATTTCGCATAGTTTCTGAATAATTTTCACTACGAGAGTCCAGGGACTAGGGACAATCATATTATTTGCTGCGTCTGCCTAGTATTTACTCGTGCCTACAGCTCATAATTGCAAGAGCACTACAATGATAAAAGTTTAAATGGAATGTAATGCTGTATTTTATTAGTAAACGAAGACTTTAAAAGCGTTGCAGTTTTACAGCTGCAACGCTTTTAAAGCTTTCCCTATTACTAGTAAGTAGAAAGGTATTCACAGGAATAGTCAAAAGCTCATGAAAACTTTTCTTCCTTTATCTGTAAGGTGAGAAACACACGGAGCGCCGCTTCGCCGCACCGCTCCGTGTGTTCCTCGCCTTATAGCATTGTACTTTAACAACTACTTACTTAATCCTCTGGCGCCACGAACCGAAGTGTGCCTTGGCCTCCAATACGAGTGCTAGCCACTGATCCCAATCTAGAGTTGTTTCTCACCAATCGCAAGCTCGCGGAGATATGCATCCACCACATCAACCCACCATCTCGGGCGACCAACCAGACGTCTAGTGGAGGAATGAGGCGGGCTTTAGGCACTCTAAGCTCTTCATAGAAGGAGTGGACTCGGGCTGGACTAAGAAACTGGAAATCCACTAGGAAGCAACTCAGAATCATATCTGGGGTGTTCGCAGGTCACTTCGGGGTCAAGGATCTCTTGGCCAAGATGGGACTATCGGATAGTTTCGACTGTCGAATGTGTGGCCAGGAGGATGAGACTATGGAACACTTGTTGTGTGAATGTCATGCCCTTGCCAAACAAAGAATGAATTACTTTGGTAACGGCTATCCGCCACCAAAGGAATTCAAGGTGCTCCTGCTGAACTGCATCATCCGTTTCGTGGAAATGATGGAGCGAGCTTGGGGGTAGGCATAAAGGAGAGGGCAAATGCACAAAAGATCCCATTGTGTCGAAGTGTATCCGAAAGGGCCCTCATCTATATAAGATAAGATAAGATAAGATGACTGTAAAAAGGTTGTTTAAACATTAATAAAAATCGTTCATGAGACGTTTGTTTACAATGGCGGCGCCGGAATTTGTCATTGTAGTAAATAACTTTTTTACTTGATCTCACATTTCCCTGTTCATATCTAGCTATAATAAACACGGATTAGGTAGAAAATAATATCAAATTTTATGACACCTGTTTGGTTGTGGCAAAAATGAAACGTTCGTCCAGGATTCGGCAATGACCTTTGTTCAAGAAACCCACGGCATATCATCAATTCATCACCTTCTATACTTCCTATGTACAAAGTTTTCTTCCATGAGCCATTTTGATTCCATTCCTGAATTTTGGCCTTTAGTCTACAAACAAACACTATTCCCATCTATGTTGCCTCCCGAGTAGGAATAGAGTCCCGGTAAGGGCATTTATTTGTGTGATGAGCACGAATATTTGTTCCTCGTCTAGTACCCATTCCAAGCTTTGCTTAGCTTATAGACTTGGTCGGTTTGTGTAAGACTGTCCCCAAAATATGTATCTATTAATTCTTCATATCCTGAGGTAAGTTAGATAAATCTGAAGTATTTAATGAAAAAACTAAGCAAAAACACAGTGTAAACAATTTTTTTTATACGTCATCATACCAAATTTACAACCATATATTTCAAATGTATAAACCAGATAAGTTTCAAAGGAAGTGTAGTATATCGAATGAATAGTTGAAGTAAGAGACGGATTAGCCTTACAATAGAAATGGTTTAACCTCTTTGCGCTGCAGCTAATAACATAGCGCCGGTAACATATTATTTAAACCTTAACCAGTTGTGTACGTGAGGGTCGTGACTCATGGCACCGATCATCTATTGAGCTCTGACGCACATAAATAAATAAGTGCCCAGGTAAACGACGCGGTTATTGATTTTAACACTAACACCTGCAGCGGTCAATCTAAAAATATTGCACTATTAAGTATTCTAAACTACACTCATACCGTGGTCAAGGCAAGTTTCGCGTATAGTTTTGTGAGCGAAATCTGAAATACGAGTATGAGCACTGCCTAAAACTAGAATTACAGTAAAATGCTTAAATTAAAATAAACGCTCCTCCACTTGCATAGTTCAATGTGTGGACTTAATGAATTTCCATTGTCAAAAATCATAATATTATACCGTTAAATATTTTTACTCACACATTTCAAATGTCAATTAGTTCATTTTAAGATCGCATTCACCCTAACGCAATCGTACTTCTATCTTAATTGAGACGCAGAAGACCAAGAACTGAGTAACTAATCGCAAGCTAGATTTGCTTTGAGCTACTATAATTGGCCGATGCAATCGGCTTCATTCAATCGTTAAATAGACCGGCAATTGTAAAGCCGCGCTCAAACTCGTTTTATTGTTAAGTTGGTTAGTTTAAAACTTAGGCCAACACAGCCGGCTCGACGGAAATGAAAACAAGTGTTACTCGCAACTAACAAAACTATTGTTTAGCTTGTTTAACTTCGCGCTTAGTTTGATGTTTAATTTTCAGGTTAACAAGTCGTACCAGATGCCTATTCATAAACCAATTGTATTTGCTACATTTTTAAATGACGGATATCGTATATACTTATACTATTGTGTACTCGTGTATATAAATTTTATTTTAAATAAATTACAATAATGTACAATAATGAGCCGTAAGTAGCCTAGTCGGTCGTGGGTTTGAATCCCGGCTCGTATGTACCAATGAGTTTTTCGGAACTTATGCACGGAATATCATTTGATATTTACTGTTACCTTTTTGGTGAAGGAAAAAGTCGTGAGTAAACCTGCATCAATCTGCGAAGAAATTCAATGGCGTAAGTGAAGTCCCCAACCAGCACTCCAAGAGAGGAGGCCTGTGCCCAGCAGTGGGACGTAAACTGAATATAAAACTCATGACATAAAATTTGGCCCAGATCGTCGTCAGCAGTTTACCACGCTGGATACTCTTTAAGCGAAGTATAGGCAAGCCTTCTGGTCACTACAAGTGTATAATAAGGCGCGCCGACGACTCTTCATACCTATAGTCGGCACGCATTTGGTCCCCATAGTCCAAGTGTTGCGGCCCCAAACGCTTTCAATATCCACTTCCTAAGGGGCATATTTGCATATTTGCGGCGCTCGAGGTCTTCAGCCGAACCGGCATCGATTCTGGTGCCTGGAAGATGGGTTGACGCCAGCGTGTCTCTACCCACGTAGCGTCACTCGTAGGGTCAACCTATCTTCCAGGGTACCAGCGGCGTCATGTCGTCGTGCCCTTGCTTTTATAATTCGGGAGTCTAACAAGTTCCCCTGCGTGAACGCGGAATGGTTCATTTCCAATACTCAATACTTTTTTAAGGGAACGGGCGATTTCGTTGCTAACGCCGAACCAAACCGCATCTTCTGGGAATTTTAGACATTTAGAAGCGGAGGTCAAAGTATCGTAGAACAGTTATCTTATATCGTTTTGCAGTGATTACTCCCATAAAAAAACATTCCATGTAAAAAAGAGACCAAGTCTCGAAACTCTTCCACCGTAAAAAGATTTCGAAATATTTCGTAGAGCCAAGTCTTAAGCATTCTTATTAATCATTATTTGCTTGCTAAATAAAATTCTGCAACTTTGGCAATCAAATATTTATGCAGTTGGTGTATCTAGAAAACTGGACCGAAATTGCAAAATATTTAAATTTTTCCTTGATTTATACACTAAACACTAATTGTATTCGAGAAGCTTCTATGTCTGCTAGAAGTGCCCTAGAGTTTTGATGATCGGTCAGTCAGTCAGTGAGTGACAAAATTAAGAAGCAATGACTAGTTCTAATTCTTAAACTACTGATTCAATTTGAATAAAATTTTGAAATATACCGTGTTTATGCAATGCCTGCTTGGTTACTGGAAATTCAGGTTTCTAGTTTTATCCACAACGAAGTTATTAGGGGGGTTGAAAAAACAATGACTAAATCTAATTCTTTAACTACTGGTTCAAATTGAATGAAATTTTGAAATGTACCGTGTTTATACAATGCCTGCTGGGATACTGGAAATTCAGGTTTCTAGTTTTATCCACAACGAAGTTATAGGGGGGATCGAAAATGGCCTGAACTGCTTCGAGAAAAGGATGGTACGGCAAGCCGCTATTTTTCTCGACTTGGAGGGGGCACGGCCCAGATATGGATTTAACAGGTGTCTTTGATAAGTTATACGCATAGCGAGAGTATTGAAGTTGAGCAGATGCAAATTGAAATCAGTTTAAAACAATGACGTCCCATGTGTTAATAATAGTCAAATATTATACGCTATGGAGTACCGTGTGCCAAACGGCTAGTAAATAATAGTAGTTTATACAACTGATACAATATAATGAGTGGCCTTAAAATACGTGTTGCATACATTACTTTATCTACACACAAATCATAAGTACTATAAGATGGATTCAGAAGCCGTAGGGAAATGACTTACATTGCTACTAGTAGGTACTAACTACCTGTAAAATATCTTTGTTGCAATCGTGGCTGCATTTACGATATCCGACAGTGTTCATGTATAAGCCATTGCGCCAAACATTAATACCACTAATCCCGGGGTTTTTTCAGCCCTGATCTTGATCTGTGTCTGTCACCGAAATTGATTAATCCGCATAGCGTTTTGAAATATTAAATTGACGTGAAGCTGGCAGAAATGTCAATAGACAATTGCCATTAAAAAAAACAGGTTTGCTGCCTTGCATACCTCATACCTTGCACACTGCATACACACACATACCTACAAGCACTGACATTGACTAGTACGTTACACGTCGCACTGATGGCATCGGCTCCGGGTCCTAAATTGCAATTCCGCCACTCAACTGCTTTACATTCAATTAAACAACGTGAGCATAGCGATCGTCCATAAAGTGCAGGACTATTAGGATCCAATAGTGTACCTTGATTGCCTCACATATCTTTTCAAGGTTTTTTTTTACCTTGTAATACATGTATGTTGCTTGTAATATATGTATGAATGTGGTGTTGGCGAATGGAGAAAATTAACTGGAGAGTGTGAGAGAGTAACCAATGCAAAAGTACTGAATAGAGTAGGACAATCCAGGCAGTTAGTGAGAAACTTAGAAAACATAAGAGGAAAGATAGGGACATGACAACTTCATAATCAATATAATTGAAGGAAAGATGAGGGGAGTGAAGGGAAGCGAGGAAGAGGAAGACCTAGATTAAACAACATAGAACAACTCAAAAAGAGAGTTGATGTTAGGTCGTATCGAGATGTCAAAGAAGTTGCGTGGGATCGGAGTAGATAGAGGGCCTACTTTGAGCTACACTGACAAAAGCTTAGCTCTTAAATAAGAAGAAGAGAGAGAGAATATATATATGTTCAGGTCCAATCTTGCAACCGAATTTCAACGCAGTTATCCTCGACCTATTGAGCTGAAATTTTGCATGAAAACATATAGCTAGTCTGCTGATCTCAAATAATATGAAGAGTATACGGAAGGTGGCACACGATAAACACGTCGTTTGGGCTCAGAGAAGCCTTGTCAAGTAGTACTGGCTGCGCAGTCATCAACTACTACTTGACAGGGTTTTTATGAGCCCAAACATGACGTGTTCATCGTGGGCCACCTTTCGTATACACTTGATATTATTTGAGTTTACAGTTGGCAATAAAAGTTTGTACCAAAAATTGAATTATTGACAGAAACCTTAAATAGGTAACTAGCTGTAACTACATCTTCATTTGCATGGGAAAGTGTTGGGAATAAATGCATTTCTCCTCTTAGACCCTAGAGGCAATGCAAGTCTTATTTGACCTATCAAGTAGTAAAAAGTTTAGTAGATATTTGGCAATAGATCAGATAGATTCTTGCTGAGTATTTTCTGCAGCATTAAATCTTTATACTATTTCTTTTTTAAACATCACACACTGTTTGATGTTAAATAAATAAAACACGTGATGACAGGTGCTTGACCGTTTGAAACGAATATATACCTACCTATGGTATGGTATAGCTAACCAAGAGACGTCAGAGTTCCACGGAGATAAAAATCAGGATGTCAGTCTGTATTACCACGAGCCGGATATATTAAAACTAGAATTGAATACTTCATATATACCTACCTTAAAATGTAATTTATCCAAAATGGATTAGCAATTCATTTCCCTGCAGTTGCGTAATGTGCAAACGACAAATACGTTTTATCTGTACTACTTTCTCTTGTATACGGGAAAATATTAGTGTTACTACGTGGCCCATTCGCTATAACTCGCATGGCGCCGCGATGGCGGTAATCACAGCACAAGGCTATATAGCCTACGCAATCTAGGAGTTAGAGAAGCGGTACACAATAAAGCTATCACCTAAGGGTTAATTATGAGGGCAACCGCGAGTGACTTCGCCGCTAGAGGCGCTAGTGTAACGTGAGGTCTCAGAAAATATATCAAATACGAAAGTTTTTGAGGGCTACCCTGGCTTATAATAAATATGATAACTCAATGAATTTGTGTGTGAATGTGCTTAAGGACCGGATCTATCAAAAAGAGCTGCGAAGTTTAATCTGAGGTAATAACATTAAGTAAGTATCATTATTTTAAATTATTGGTTTAATCTTTTAAGTATGAAATCGACTAAAAAAATCAATATAATGCTACGAGCGTGGGGGGTAGGATAGAGTTAAACACCTTTTAACACGACAGTAGATTTATTCTGCGATTTACAACAGGGCAAAGTCCACTGAGTCCACACGTACTAACGCTGACAACTCAATTAACTCACACAAGTGACTGAGTCCGCGCCTACTAGTACTGACACAGCTACACTTTACTGTTACGCACTAGAACACTTCACTATTCACCACTTTTCACTGTACTTCTTCTTCCAGTTCTCACCCAATACTACTCCCTTAGTATCCCACTCTGAAGAACTCCACTCCGAGACTCCACTTTCCAAACTCTCTTCAAGACTGACTCAAGACTACTGACTTGGTACCGTTCGTTCGTGGACATCACACATACTCCCTTCTGGAGTATGGCGGAGGGCATTTCAGTGCTTTGCACTTTTGGCCGGTTTGTTTATCGCGGCCCATTAACAAATGGGCCGGTAATCATTTGCCATCTTGGCTTTTATTTGGCGGGGGGACGTTGGCCATCTTGGCTTGGTGGTCAAGTTGGCCTGTCTGCGGCATTGTTGGGGGTGTCGTTGGCCTGTCTGCGGCTTGGTGGAGTCCTGGGGGCAGGACTGGGGGCTCGGGGGGGCGGCGGTACGAGCTCGCGTGGTAGGGCTCGTCACCGGCGGGTGTCGGGGGGGCGCGCGTGGAACGGCGCGATCCCCTGAAGCAGCGGGAAGCGGGAGGCATCGGCGCGGGCGAACATCTTCTGCGCTAAGTTGGCGATAAACTCGTCCAGGTTCTGGTGTTCGAGGTCTCTCTGGATGTGGCGGTTCCGCACGTATCGGGGGGCTCGGACGATGGCCCTCAGGCTGAGCGACTCCTGCGCCCTGAGCTTCTTCCTGCTGGTTTCTGCCGTCAGGGCGTACCACGCAGGAGCCGCGTATGTTAGGCGGACTTGGTACCGCGAACGTGGTCCCCTTATATACCCTTTACCGAAGATTCTAGTCCTTAATTTCGAACTTCATTTCGTTGTTCATTTCATTTGTTCTGAGTAGCATGGGCTTTTCCAATTAATCGTGCTACGTCGACGTTTCTTGAATATCCCAAAGCCCATACACTTGTCTATAAATTTCCGTACGCATCGAATGTTCTATTCGCTTACCCTTTCTAGAACATTCCATGCTACTCGGCGTTTTGAAAATGTACTCAACATTAATTTAAAACATACAAAAAGTGCATGTCGGTCGCTGGACTCGAACCCGGGCACATCGGCTCTTCGACCACCGTTTATACCGCTGGGCTACAGATGTCTTAGACGACACCGCGAATTTCGAAATCCCTTGACGGCGTGTCGCTACGACAAACAAACTGTTATTGACCCCGCCGTCGTAACATTGCCCTCCGCTAAGTTATGCTCGTCCCGAGCATCATTCAAACCGTGATACCGTGCCAGGTTGTCTTAGTACGGTGGATTCCTTATCACCGTACATGGTCTCTTCCAAGGTGGCTTCTTTTTGCGTCGCACTGGGTGGTGAAGCCTGATCAATGTTCCTTTACGCTTGTATCCGTATCGTGTCTTCAACGCCTCCAATAATTGGCCATAACTTGTACCGTGATTGACAGTTTCTATAAACGTCAAAGCCAGTTCCCAGTGTCCAACAGTCAAGGGGGCTGCTACCTGTTTGTTGCACCACCCATTGTCATCGGTGATCTTCCCGAACCGCATTCCATAGGCAGTCCAGAATGAACGACGGTTGAACTGCGGTACCCTGAGCTTCTCTACAGACGTTGAAATGATGGAAACACTGATAACAGCCCTGGACTCCGAAGTATCCCTTGCGATTTCATCCACAACAACAGCAACATCTACGTTTTGCTCAGCATCGTCCACCTTACTAGCAGCGCCGTGCAACTGTCCAATAACAACGTCCATCCTTTCTTCAACGTCGTCCATGGGTTCCACCACTTCATCCACCTTTTCAGTTAAGTCATCCACCTGGTCAACTTCACCATGTCCAATAGCATCGTCTACCTGTCCCTCAACGTCGTCCGCCTGTTCAACATCTTCGTCCGTTTTGCATGAATCACGTACTTGTTTTGGTTCTCGCAACCAACTAAGCTGACGATCCATGGCTTCAGTTATACCCTTAACTACTTGTCTGCGTTGCTCCTCCAGGAAGCGGTGATTTCAATCTGCCTGCTGTACTAGGAGGCGGCGAGTCTCTTCCGCGTCCTGTTCTAGGAGGCGGCGATTCTGTTCCGCTTGTTCGGCCTGCTGTTCCATCATCAATTTCATAGATTCTAATAATGCCGTAAAGTCAGCTTGCCACGACACAGTGCTAGCTCCTTTAGTAGCTAACGCTTCAGTAACAACTTGACTGGAAGTCGACGTGGCTGCCTGGCCACGCGTCATGACTCCTTCGCCATCGTCGCGTTCTATTAAAGGTGGCATAATTGCTCTCTATCCCACTTCTGACACCAAATGTTACGAGCGTGGGGGGGTAGGATAGAGTTAAACACCTTTTAACACGACAGTAGATTTATTCTGCGATTTACAACAGGGCAAAGTCCACTGAGTCCACACATACTAACGCTGACAACTCAATTAACTCACACAAGTGACTGAGTCCGCGCCTACTACTACTGACACAGCTACACTTTACTGTTACGCACTAGAACACTTCACTATTCACCACTTTTCACTGTACTTCTTTTTCCAGTTCTCACCCAATACTACTTACTCCCTTAGTATCCCACTCTGAAGAACTCCACTCCGAGACTCCACTTTCCAAACTCTCTTCAAGACTGACTCAAGACTACTGACTTGGTACCGCGAACGTGGTTCCCTTATATACCCCTTACCGAAGATTCTAGTCCTTAATTTCGATCTTCATTTCGTTGTTCATTTCATTAGTCATTTGTTCTGAGTAGCATGGGCTTTTCCAGTTAATCGTGCTACGTCGACGTTTCTCGAATATTCCAAAGCCCATACACTTGTCTATAAATTTCCGTAAGCATCGAATGTTCTATTCACTTACCCTTTCTAGAACATTCCATGCTACTCGGCGTTTTGAAAATGTACTCAACAATAATTTAAAACATACAAAAAGAGCATGTCGGTCGCTGGACTCGAACCCGTGCACATCGACTCTTCGACCGCTGTTTATACCGCTGGGCTACAGACGACAGCGCGAATTTCGAAATCCCTTGACGGCGTGTCGCTACGACAACCAAACTGTTATTGACCCCGCCGTCGTAACAATAATTACTTTACCTGCTCATAAAATTTTCTCGACAATCGGTTTGCTAAATGCTATCTGTAGAGGAGATCAGCTGGCCATACGAAATGATTTTTGGCCGAGCTGAAATGGAGAACTTCGTTGGCGCGGTTGGTGTATTTTTGGGCTACTTATTTATAATAGAATCGGAATCTAATTTAATTGTTTCTGCCATCTTAGGAGACTAAGACTTTTAAAGACTTTATTTAAGCCAGATTTAGGTTCCATACATTTAGTATAACCATACTAAATGTATGAAACCACATTCACACTCATCTGATCTAACGTGACGGCTCCTTTTGTGTCAGATGTTAGAGCGCATCACAGATAATAACTTCAGTTAACTTTAATTCTGGCCTCACCGTACTCGTATTTGTCGCGGCGGCAACGGACTTCAAAAGTATCTAGATCACGTACAGCGCACATTTTGATAAACCCGTATAGAGCTCAGCCCGTCAAAGTTTTAATACATCATTTTCAACAACGAATATTGCACACGAGATGCAACATTTCTGTAACGCGTCCACGAACCTTTGTTGCGAGTTCTTCTCAAAGTTTCAGTTTCCGAGGCAGCAAATCTTTAAGAATAAAACTGTAAGTATAAATGTAGGTATCCACATGGATGTGATTCATGAGTGATGAACTTGCCAAAGTAGCTCCGTTCGTCAACTGTTTGAATCAGCGCCCTGTATAAGCGAATTCTGTGAAACACATTAACGCCCACGCCACCGTCTGATGCGCCACGGTACTTGTGTACGTTGACGTCATTTTTTCAACCGCACAAGCTACGACGACCTAAAACACCTACGCCAATAGGTAAATTCATTCAGACAAAGGCAGAAAAATATAGGAAATAAATAACAAACTGCAATAAAGCGAATACAACATTGAATTCTTGAAGATCTTTGAATGATATCTCTACTAATAGTTTATAATCGTAATACAAAGTTCATGGTTCAATTTAATGAAATACGATTCAAATAGATCTGAAACTGTGGGTAAACACGCTAAAATTCACATAGACCCACAGTTTCAGATCCATTTGAATCGTCGTAATGCGCGGTAGTGTTATTATAAGAGGCTAACCACTGTTAGCCTCTTATAATAACACTTCCGCGCATTAGTTTTAATTTGTACCAGCGTTTCAGGAACAATACCTAAAAAGATGTAGTTTATCTCGACAGGTCCGCTCGCTGGGCTGTTCCCCGTACATCGGCGCCGCGGCGTCGGCAGTGCGCGGCGCCGTCTCGTCTGGCTTCTCAAGCCTAGATAACCTCTTTGGAACGCACCCAGGGAACATTTTTTGCTTATTGATGTAGGCCTCGAGGTCAGCCCGAATGTTATGTTAATGGGGCTCACGCTGTAGGTACGAATATAATTTGTCAATGTCGTTTAGTGATGGGTTACTTTGTGTTACGCTGGTAAAGGGTTTGATGTTTTATGTAGTAGGCAAGTGATGAGTGCATGTGATTAGGCGTACAGCGCGACTCTAAGTAACTGTATTTATACATTCGGTAACCTATACAATTAGGTACTTAACTAATAATTTCATTTTATTATGCAGGTCACCGAATATTACTCCGATTTATTACAAAAGGCAGAGCTTACTTCATAGTTACGTCATTCTTACAGGGTAAACATTGGCAACGAACTTGGAAAATCTTAAGAATTATTGGTTTTAAGAAGTTTCTAAGAAGGCTTACAGACTTCGTATCAATGTTTCCTTTATAAAGTGTCATCGATCTATTTATAAGTATCTATTGTAGTTTGTAAAACCACGAGAAAACGTTAATAGTTACCTAAGTATTTCTTTGTAAAAAAGAAATCCCAAGTTATCTAATACGAACCAGTGAAAGTCTATATTTGTTTAAAAAGCCGCAAGTGAAAATAGGCTTAACCGGCGCGACAGAAGAGGGCGTGGGCTGTATAGACATAATCAATAAGACACTGGAGATCGCTCACGCGCGACGGCTAATCGGGCCCAACCGAACCAATAAGTAGCACAACTTGCTGCCCGTCGCTTCGCGCGCGACTGAGCGTCTCCTTCTCACTCGCACCGCGCTCATTAGAAAAAGGAGGGTAGATCTTCTGAGGTAGTCAGCTGTACCCCGCTGACTGTAATTAATATTTACAATGCGGTCTGCATTAATTGTAAAAAACAACATTAATCGCCATAAAGATTAGGTTTTAAAAATGTTCTAGCATACAGTACCTATGTTGGCCATGAACACAATACTTAACAGTTAACAGATTGTTGAGATTTTTGAGTTTTCACTTCTGCCGGCACTCCCGGAGTGCAACCCGGTCTTTTTTTTTCTATTTCCACTTAAGAGCAAAGACAGATCGAGGCACCAATAATCGACACTAAAAAGTTCGCTTGTTCAATAATAATAAATAAAGATCCGGACAAGTGTGAGTCGGACTCTCCCACCGAGGGTTCCGTAACAAATTAAAAATGTATAGTTTCAGATTTTTCCCTGTACTAATATAAATATAAATAATTCAACAAGACGATATTACTTGCCAAATTTCATATTTCTAGGTCAACGGAAAGTACCCTATTATTTACGGCATTAACGGCCGTATCTTTTTTTTACAATAACTTGATGTTTAATTTTGTCACAGATTAAAGGAACTGTAGACCTGAGTATATGGTTTTAATTTTAACTCGATACCTCCACGCGTTTCCGAGATAAAGGGTATTGACAGAAAGACAGACAGATGGACAACAAAATGGTCCTATAAGGGTTCCTTTTGAGGTACGGCACCCTAAAAATGAGTATAAACTTGGAACAACACTTATGAGTGAAAAATATAATAATTGGAAATAAAAAATGTCATATTAGCTTATCTTTACCTACTTAAAACCAAATATAACCAATTTACTGGCTTTACTTACCTACGTTTTTTCATTCGTATTGATCCCGCGAATACGAAATGCCCACAAGGAATTTTTCTTTGAATACTTTGAAGATTACTACACATTGCAAATTGAATTTTAAGATAGGTGAAATAATGAAGCAAAATATTGGGGCCATAGTCATACAGACTATACTTACCCTGATTTTAAGTTTCGTACATTTCTCACGCAAGGCCGTATTTTTGGCTCTGTGGTAAGAATGAAAGAAAAAAAACTATATGGAATATGAATAATTATTTATTAAAATTTAAAAACATAATAATATATTTTTTCCTACAAATATAATAATATATTTTTTCAACCTCAAAGACGTGAGTGACCCGCTTTATTATATTTTAATACGTATGTCTGAGACTCACGGAACGTTTTCTATATGAAATAGTAATAGATTGTTCTCTAAAACATACCTGGTTTAATTTTAAACTACTTTATTTGTACAAAAAATATATACCTAGGACTCTTCTGGGGAAAGCGCACAATGCTGTGGGTAGCTGCTTACCGCTCGTCTACCGTAGCTCCTGCTACCAACTACTTTATTGTATTTCATCCATATTATGCATACTTGCGGAATTAACTTAAAAGTGAAGAGGAGAGGTTAATATATAAGGCTTATAATAATGTGACACGAGTAGCAAAGCTCAAAAATCTCGTTTTTCTCTCTCTCTCTCTCTCTTTCACCGTGCTATACAGAAATAGCCGGGTAGATTTTGTCGCGACGATTAATTCAAAGTTTCACTCAGCAATACGATATCGATGACGTGTAACAAAAGGGTTTGGGTAATAATGATATTTTTTTTAGATGAGCGGCCATTTGTTTTAATTGGTAGATTATGATAGATCTACTCAAAACAAACATATTTTGTTATGAAATGTAATACACTAAAATGCATCTATGCAATATATATTTTCACAGGTTATATCGATAAGTTATTAACAAAACTTCAAACTTAAATGTCTCGGCTCCGATATTGTTTAACGCGTTTAATTTTATATATCTATGCGTATTAAGAGGTCCTCTAAACGATTATTAAAAAAACATCCTTGGCCGCTGCAAAAAATAAAAACGTCATTTTTTTTCAATGCCCTTTACGCCCAATTTATTTTGAGTTATAATAGCACTACATGACTTCTGTATCCAACACTTACGATTATACTGTGCTTACACTCAATTAGGTTAATAAAATTCCTTATATACCTATATTAACTTAAATAACGGTGTTAAATGTAAGATCGCATACCAGCTGGGGATATAAGCCAAATTGGACTAGCGCCAAACGCTTCATTTCATATCTGTTTGTAGATAGAAAACTTAGGAATAGCCTGCACTTGTTATCTAGGCTAACCAGGGGGCAGATGCGAGATTCAAAATGTGAGGGTGATCCCCACATCTGTATCAAAATCTGATTGACAGAAGTATAGTAAGGGATATTCAGACCATTCATTGCTTAAACATGTTGTTTAAGGTGACACAGCAATCTTATTAGAATAGTGAGGGTACAGGTTAATGCCTTATTACGTTATTAGAATATAAAAAATAAAGTGATTATACAGTGCAATATCGACATTAGTTTGAAATAATCTAATTACAATTAAATCTATATCCGATATCCTAAAATTGTCCCTTTCTGTTTCGCCTCAGACGTTGTTTGTTTGGTGTTTTCTGATACTTCATAACATTTTCGTACTGGCATGCAATTGCCTTTCATTCACTTCAACTTCTGTCTTCACTCATGCACAGCGAATTGCAAATACATATTTTTAATATTATAACCCGTTATTTCTGCCTCAGAAGCTCGATTCCTTCGTCACTTCTCATCGTTTTCGCATTTCATTATGTTTTGCACAGTCGTACTTCCAGCATGTTTGGTTTGGTTGGTTGTTTTCTTCGTCGCCCAGGGCAGGGCGGTCGGGACTGTTGCGTAAGCAAGCGTCCGCGCACGGCGCCAGTTCCGCCCACGCCAACGCGTGGAGGTCTATTTAAATAGACGGATGTAATTATAATATTAAACAATGATAATGGTACTCTGCGATAGACAGCAACATTCGCATCGGCGCTCGAGGACGATGGACTTGCACTAATCACTAATCGATGTGTAAATCTTAGCGCGAGTGGTACAAAGCGCGGTCGACAAAAATCAAACCACACGTTTTTAGACTTTAAAGCCCTAATTTTTGTTCGAGTCATTTGTGTCTTGATTTTATTGAACTTGCAATTTTTGTTTGTGGGTTTGTGACCGATTGCATTGACAGATTGCATTATTACTCGTAATTGCATTACATGTAATGTAATTTGTAATGCGACAGTATCTCCTCAGGCTCAAACGGCAGTCAACAAGAGAATAATTCAATTACCTATTATTTGGACTAATCCTGGCAGCAATGCATTCGTCAACATCGACGAACTACTACATTGTAAACTACGATATCCTGCGAAATTTAAATTAATTAGGGTTTGATAAATAAATATTTGGTTTATCATAACTGCACGCTCCATCGAATCGAAATACGAATTGGTTTTAAATCCCGGTGCTGGTAGTTCAGCTGCCTTCCGGTTTTCACCAAGCTCATTTAATCCTGCTGGAATTGATATTGGAGATGTTTGGAAAAATTCAGTTGGCTATTCTATTATCTGAGGTTTTTAACGAAATATTTGCATTTTATGGATGAGATATAGCAACGTGCAGTTTTTCATGTCGAGTAATGAACCTCGCTGTACAAACAGATATTTTCTGATTATAAGTATACCTTTGTCGCGTTTCAATAGGGGTCACGAAAGGTCGATGGTATACATAAGGCGTATAGCGGTAACTAACAATCTACCAACTAACATCCATGGAATGTTAAAAATGTGCATAGAATTCGGTTGGAAACGTGCAAATATCTCTTTTAATGATGAATTGTAATAAGTCTAGCAAATCAAAACTCTTAATTCCAATGCAGTATGCGTAATGAAATGACATAGCGATCGCAAAAGCGTCGCAATCGCATTTCACCGAAAGCGTTTGTATCCTACAAATCCGTTCCGTGAGCCAATCCGTTTTAGAGAATCAAAGCTCGGTATTTGATTGGTGATGTACCTAGGTATGTTCTGATTAGTGAAGTATGTATGCCATCTGTCAGTGGATTGATCAATACAATGTTTTTATTTCAATGCCTTAGTTATATTTGTTTTTATTTCATGGCCTTGGTAACTAAGACATTTAAGCCACGGTTTGATTCTTTGTAATCACTTCACAGATTTTAATTCCACTTTCAAATTCTTGCTGTTCATAGGTACAGTGTTACTACGCTTATAGTTACTAACCTCTTCTGTTCCTTGGATCAAGGACGAAAATGATTACGTAATAGATATATAATAAAACTAAAACCAAAGTCAAACACTCAGTATGTGCACGAGTATACAAGCATATTACTCAACATAACAGCGCGATGCTTTGCAGACTTGCGAGCTGTTCAATAAATAATCTCCACGACACGCCTTTGAAAACTCAAGGCTTGCTGCTCGCATCCACGGAAAGTATTTCTTGCAAATATGCGAACAGAAATAGACCCGTTGAAATGCAGTTCACTTCTCGAGATTCCTCCCATGCTTCATTTGTTATGTAAATGCTTGCATGTTTATCGATAAACTTTCTTCTTTTACAAGTTCATACCTACGGCAAAGGTATTTGTATGCTAATACTATGAGTACTTATACATTAATATACAATTATACATGTGAAAATTAGGATCCCAACTAAACAAAAACGACTGAATGGATTATAATGAAATTGGGCACATAGATAGTTTATAACCAGGATGGAACAAAGGATACGTTTTATTCCATAAACTTTATTCCAACAAGATGAAATTGCAGGTAAATGTTGGTATGGTACTTAGGAGTTTACGCGGAGGAAATTGTAGGCAAAAGTTCTAGCTGCTTGATATTAATACCCTGACACTGAAGTAAAATTATCCTGACATTGGCTCCCTAAGTTTACAGAAATAGTCTGGTTAAAGCACAAATCTGAGCTATATAAATATTGTATTCCCTACCATTATATTTACCCACATTCCAGTGCGACGGTGACTTAAAAATCTGCCGACCCGCTAACATCAATATAACTCAGTTGATGATAATCGGTGCGAGTGAACAATGTGTATATTACGCTTAAATTGTAAATTTTGGGTCTAAGATTGTCGTAAACTTCAGTGTAACATAAACTAAAAATACATACAGGTTCGTAACATTTAGTTGGAAGCAAAGTAGACTATTTTTGGGCGATTGATTTTATTACAAATGCAAGAAACTTCGCTATGGATACACCGTGAGTACAACTTATACACGTATTATATTTATAAACAGTGTGTAAGTCTAAATTAATTGTTTCATGTTCTTCATAGCTAACAACAGCGAAATACCTTCATGATACTACTTATTTAGGTATAATTGTTAGATCGGTTCACATTAATTTTATATTTATTTATAACTAGCTTCCGCCCGCGACTTCGTCTGCGTGGACCCGAGATAAAAACTATCCTATATTTGAATCCAGGTTATAAACTATCTTCGTGCAAAATTTCATCTAAATCGGTTGAGCCGTTTAAGCGTGTTTGAGTAACAAACATCCAAATATCTAAACATCCAAACTTTCGCATTTATAATACATGTATTACTATGTTAGTACCCGCCAGGGGTACCGGAGTCTGGCTTGTTAGATGGGGCATTTGTTAGTTATATTTACTGCAATGCTCTTAGGCCACTTTATTAACAGACTGGCGAGGATTGCTGCGGCGCGGATCCCGCATCGGAAGTCGGCCAAAGAGAAATATAAGTATACAAGACGTTGCTTACATCGGTTTGCATTTAAGCATGATCGTTTCCATAGTCACCTGATAGCACGCGTATTTTGTCATCGCCTGTACATAAACAAAGCCTTAGTCTTTCACCCGCCAGGAATGCATTAACATGTCAATATCCGTATCCCGTGTAAATGCGATGGTACCAACTAAGACTAAAAAATCGGCCAAGTGCGTGTCGGGCCACGCGCAGAGTAGGGTTCCGTAGTAGGCTTTACTAGATTATTGGTCTTAAATTATTATGTTGAAAGTGCGGAGTATTCAAGCGTAGAAATGAAAGGAACTTAACTACTACGGTATGTTGTACAAATCACAGTGATACTTTGTAATTTATTCAGTGTCATAGTGTGTTTATATCTGTAGTTGCACCGCCCACAATTTGTCTGCTTTGCCCAATGCTTACGGCATTACGTCCGCTTTTTGTACGATAAGTTTTTCTTTTGTACAATAAAGATTAAATAAGTCAACAGTGCTTCAATTTGTTTATTCAAAAATATGTCAATAGTCAAAACTTAAGGCCCATTTACATGATGCAAGAACTCGCATGCAATTTTCGTTACATTACTGGGTTTAGCCGACCTGGTAGTACCTCAGTGGCCGGCCGACCCGCAATGTAATGGAACTCGCATACGAGTTCTTGCACCGTGTAAATAGGGCTTTAGGCAACTCTATGACACCTAGGGACGAACCACGGACAAACAGATATGGCGAGTGACACACATGAGTGACGTCACAGGAACTGTAGATCCGTTAGGCGCGAAAGTTTGAGTTGTCAGTATTATACAGGAATTTTTGATTATAAATTATAGTAAGTATTTTCATTTTTTTACATGCAATTCTTTCAAATCAAAGCGAAATTGAAAATATTGCATCTTTATTATCGCCATTTGTCCCGATCTTGTGCTATTTCTCGCCAGTTCATGGCTTGAAGACCACGTAGGTCGGATTCGCCGATGGTGCCAACATTTTCCGATGAATATATACACAGCTAGCTAAGTTACATACCGGAGATGTTTCTTTGAACTGTGAACGACATTGCAAATAATGATCTGGCATTGCATACGAAATGTCAAAGATTCCGTGGGCGAACCGGTTGAACTGTCGAAGGAGGTTTCTACGAGTAGGTATACCGTGCAGTTTTGTAGGTACTTACCAGAAACGTCTGCCAGCAATGAAGTTGTTGAATAGTCATACGACATACGATTACCATACGGTTGGGACTAGGGAATGCAATGTCAATTTCGCGAGATCGAGATCTCGTCCATTTTTTACGAGACTGAGACTCGCAAAATTTACGTACGAGATATCTCAAGATTGCGAATTTGAACTTTTCATATAAAACACTACATGGCAAAAGTTCATCTGACTGACTAATTTAAAACCTGTTGTGTAAACAAATAATAATAAAAAAATGTTTATGTTGTTTAAATATAATGGATATTATAAACCAGAACATGCATATTTCATTTATATTTCACATGTTGACAATCATACGTTTTCAGTGAGAAACGCGCAAAACCTCGCGAGTTGAGACATTGAACGGCATTTTTAAAAATTCGTGTACCCAATTAGCGTGAGTTGTTAAATAAAAATTAACTCGGTGTCAGTTTTGTGACGACAATTAAGCATTCCAATGATGTGAAATTGAACTTGTTTCACATGTAAATAACGTGTATATGCATAGCATTTATAAATTGAAAAGAAAAAGTTAATTTGTATACAAACTGTATACTTATACGTAATTGTCGTTACAAAACTGAGACTGACTTAATTTTTATTTAACAACTCACGCTAAATTGGGTACACGAATTTTTAAAAATGCATTGAAATATTTCGATATTCAACATACGTCCAACTTTAGCTGTTTTTCGTACTTACTACACCAAATGTGTTAACTCTCTCGTTCTCTCTCCTAACGAACTCGTACCCCCTCTTATAAGTGTAATCCCCTTAAGTCTAAAATTTTCGCGATTTTGAATTTGGTACCATCGATATATCGTTAATTCCTTTGGGCTTCTAAACTCGATTTGAATTTGTACTATTCACTAATCGACGTGTGTTAAGGCCAGGAAATAAGTTTCGTACTTAATGTAGGGATCACGACAGCGTCCATCACAATCCATCGATACAATACTTACTTGCCTTACCGTACTTAGTCATATTAGAAAGGCGAAAGTAAACTATCTGTTACCATTTCACGCTTAGACCGAAAAAACCGATTGAAGTGTGGTATGGAGATATTTTTAATCCCGGGGAAGCACATAAGATAATTTTTATTCCGAATCTAAGGGGGGAAATTTGTATGGAGGGAAATAGCTAGTGTATCATAAATACGGTATTTCACAACAGTGAAAATGTAATATTTTTACAATAAATAAAACTTGCAAAAGTACTCTTTTCTGTAATTTTAAATTTAATTATAACTACGAGTATTGAGGAATGTTGGTGTTGACGGTGAAATGGATGATGTATTTGGCTATAAAAAATAGTAAAGTCATTTAAAACGATTTGCCTAAACTTCAGCTAGGTAGGTAGTCGATTACGTAACGCATTATACGTAGATATAAAATGCCACTTATTGTGTGGGAAAATGACGTTAAATTGTCCTAACGTACGTTCTAAATGTTACGTATTCGTCCCTCTGACTAACAGCGTTCAGTTCATGTCATGACATTTCATAAATAACCGCATTAGTTTAACCGTGTCCAAAGCCAAACATACATTTAATGACAAGTCTGCATCTCTCAAGTATCCAAGTCTTGGTTAGAACGCACTTCCTAGTGTCAAACCAGACTCACCTTTGAAGTATCATGTTTTCTATCAACGTGTTTTCTAAGCTTTTCCAGTAGTAAATATGCTTTTGAAGTCGTACAGTTACGTCAGTTTCAGTGGATACATTTTTCAACGTAACAGGTCTCATTTGATACTCCACAGGTTTAGTTGTGCAATGCTTTCAAAAAATGACGCCTTTCTTTGTGTTACATCTCCGTTCCTGATGTGTACTCTAACTTGAGAATCACTTGGAAAATATGTATAAGGTTTTGTTGAAAATTTCAAGAGAATATTTTCATTTCCGGGAAACCAAATACCTAGCTTAATACAAGTTTGTGTTGTTTTGGTATGATTATAAGTAGGTACCTACATATGCATAACCTAAACATAACATGGTACAGTATGGGTGTCACACAAATTGCCACAAAATGTCAACTACAAATGGAGGATTGCTTAAAATTTTCAAGGCAGATTCTTTTTTTACCTCAGCCAACACAAAAAATACATAATCTATAATAATAAAAGGTATTTTGCCGTATCTTAAATGTTATCGAAGCAAATATGACTAAAACATCACAAATTTTGAAATATCTTAGTCTTATAAAATCCATTTCCGAAGAGTGTTGCATCTCGTTATCTCGTAGGCTGAGAATATAAACATGCCTCGTACGCGGGAGCGCGGTTTAAATAATCGAGACATCCCCTAAATATAAATAAAAAATACATGCAGTTTATAGAAATGTGCAATTTGTTCGTCCGAATATCCCGTTTCTACGAACTTCCTGTTGATAATTGACTAGCTACTAGCAAGTTAAACAGACGCATCGCCTACGGCTGGTTACACACAAACAGACAATCCGAGTTCTGAAATTGGTGTTCATATGTCTACCGTACCGCTCATACGACCGATTTGTTCATCAGGAGTAATTACGTAACGTTTCGAACGCGCGTTAAATTAATTTAACTGTCATTGTTCCATATAAAAAGTGACATTTAGATCTACTGACGCGCGTACAGTGCGTTACAGATCGACACAATTAATATGGCGCGCGTCAAGGCTTGAGTTAGCTTGAGTAGTTGGCCGGGAGGCTATTATTGCTTAACTCACGTGCCTTATTACTTGGGTCTTGCTATACCTGATTGACCTGCTAGAGGTCAATTTTACGCGGTATATCACACAATTAATGAGCACATGCATTTGACACGTTAGTTCCGCGGGCATGAAGGCGATCATAGTGGTATAACATATGTGTTTTATTTTCCTCCTGTATTGTCTCATCGATACAGGCGGTACAAATAAATAATTACAATAGAATTCGATTGAAATTAATCTAAGGGACTTTTTATAACTTTACAGGTTTTTCCATACTTTCAAAGCATAATATCGGCAACAAAGACCATTTACTAGCCTGTTTTCTGTAATGTCATTACTCTGAAATCATTATTTTCAGCTTGCTTTCGCTCTAATTTGTATCGCCATAATTAGCTCAGGACTTATATACAAATGAGAAATCCTTGGGCCATGGTAACGAACTAGTAAGTGACATTCATATTCAGAATATTAACTTAAATAATGTCTTAACACTTTCACTGCCAGGAACCCGCTGCCTATCGGGAGCCTACGCCGTAGGCGCTTTACGCTACGTAGCGGGTTAACCCCGGGATCGGAGTGATTATTGGCAGTGAATGTGCTAAATCTCCGCAATCCTCCTGCGCTTGCCTCTCAAGATATAGATTTGATTATGCTTATGTCAGACCATCCATACATATATATAGAGAGATATTAATAGATCTATGATTTTTTCCAACATTAACAATTTCATAACATAAGCATACCACCGTAAACAAACCAAACGCAAATACAGTTTTCACAACAACCATAAGATAAACCTGGTACAACATGACACCCTGTAAGGGCAACTGATATCAAATGCGTGGTCGTAATCAAAAGGTAGGTCAACCGACTGGGTCGCCGATTGCTCTATTATTGTTTGTAGACCGATGCTTAGGAACGACTAGTCGGCCGACGAGTTGCAGCGCCCCTATGCTATGCTTAAAAGTCCTATGTCCTAAAGAGAGTCACTGTTATACGGCTGTTTGGCTCCGGAGGGGCGAAAGGGAGTCGGACGCAGTGGAGGCTGCGAGCGCATTCCCATCCTGGCGCTCGGGCGTTTCGTTTGTGCCGAGTCGCGTCGGGTTCTCCGCCTATCCCGGTTGATTTGGCAAGGATACCATACGTGGGTGTATAGTGACTAGATGCAGTGCTTTCCGCAATGGGATGTTTGGCAATTACTTAATTTTTTTTGTGTCGATTTGAGTTCACGGTCGCCTATCAAGTAAATACACCGGTAAGTGGATTCAGGCGTCTCTCGCGAGTTAACTAAATCTCATTAAAGCCGCCGTGCTAATAACAGTTTTTATGTTTCTAAACCCTTGTTTTACCGACAAATTTTCATAGAATGAATAGGTACTACGCAGAATTTTCATTTCGTTGAATTTTTTTTTTATAATTAGTAAATATTTCAGGATTTACATTATAAAACAAACTTTACCTAACCTAATGGGTTATACACGAAAATTTCTTAGCTGTATCTAAAAGCTTATGGTTTCTTAGAAAAAACACTATGAAATGAAAATTCTTCGAAAGAAAATATTCGACAAAACGTTCGTCCGTGAAATAATAGGATCCTGGATTTTTTAACCTTTTCCACTGCCAGGAACCCGCCTAGCGGGCGCCTACGGCATAGGCGCTTTCCGCTACGTACGGGGCAAACCACGGGACCGGCTTCGAGCGTAGCGCGTGGCGATTCTTGTCAGTGAATGTAGTACTCAGTATGGCAAGATGTTGAAGAACGTTTTCTTCTACATCTTACAACAGTCTATGACATCGACATACTCGTAATAGTTAGTTACTAAAATCAACTGGAATGCTTTATTTTTACAAAAAATGTTTCTACTACTAACTCGCTTTTGAGATTACCCTTATGTTTGGTTGTGCTATGCTACGCTCGTAGCGCTACGTGGTAGTCCGTAGCAGCTTAACTCTTACACTTTCTTTTTTTCAGTAACCCGCCTAGCGGGCGCCTACGCCATCGGCTATGCGGTACATTCGTAGCCCATCCCGTGGTTTTCCCGCTAAGCGGGTTCCTGGCAGTGAAACTGTTAATCTCCATATGTGGCGAAAATCTACCGTGGCCACCTGATACGTGTGTGTCGCGATTAACGCTAAATGGGTCATAGTCATTTATTCACATCACAATATACATTGTGTTTGAATATAATAATTTACAATAATAATGTTGACTGTACACTAGGGTTAAATATATTTCAACTAAAAAGAGAAACAGCCAGTTTCATTCTCTGAAGGGATTGAATTTCAATTGACACCGTTAAGCTTAAATAACGAAGCAACGTCGACAGACCGAATAAAATCCGATTTTGACTGAAAATGATAGAGTGGCGATGCAAAAGTAAATTAACTTTTATTTGTGTACTACGTGTAAACCGAATATTTCCAATACCACGATATGTCGATAGTTACTTATCTCGTACCACTTAAAAAAATCCTGCTTCGCACAGTTAAAATACTAATCGTAGATCTAAATTCAGGATGTGCAATTGTTAAATTTTGATAGTCGTCACTTCGTCACAAACGATGGTATAATGCCGTCCTCATCATCCTGGATTTATAGGGTAAACACGAAGATAATTTGTTTCTCTCATTTGATTAATTTACGCTTGCAGTCTGTCGCTAAAATTTGAACTTTTATTTTCAACCCTATCAGAATTATTTAGTAAAGGTCAGGTCGGGGTGGGGCACGATGGACACCAGGGAATAACAATTAAGGACTCGGCCACAGCTACGAGTGGCGTGCCTGTCATACAGTGGGAGCGAAATGCCGCGCTCTGAAGTCTCGCTCCTACGTATGCCGTTGAAATCGTGGCCGAGCGAGCCGAAAGAGATATTTACTTATCATTTGACTTCGTTATAATTGACTTAAGAGTCCGCACTAAGCTCGGCCGAATTTCATCTTCCCATACAAGCGTAGTTACGCTCTCATTTTAAAACTACGTGTTGGATTGTGACGAAACTTTGCATATACAATGACATGAGGTATATCTATGTCTGAAATTAGTTTATATGGTTCCAGTTTATAAAACAAACGAAATACAACAAAAACAAGTTTTGTATGAAAAACTTAAATTCGCTGTATTTTTTTACTATGGTATCTGAAGTTTCGTTACAATCCAACTCTTAGTTTTAAAATGAGAGCGTAACTACGTTTGTACGGAGAATCGAGCTTACTGCGGACTCTTTCTCGTAATATACCGTCTCCCTTACCCCGTGGAAAACCTCGGTACTTCACCTTACCTTAAACGTGTTGATCTCGAATAAGTTTAACGCATTTACTGCCACCGATTTCGTTGCGCTGCGTTCGTGGCCGATAACTCGGCATAACCGTTACCTATATAAGTGATTTTCGCTGACGTATGAATGTTTCGTTTCCAGGTTGGCGGCAGCGCAGGAGGCGGCGGGCGCGCAAGCGCGCGCGGCGCCAGCTGATACCATGGGCGGCGCGCATCAGCCCGCTACTCCGGGGCCCACCTCGCTCTTCATACTCTCCGACGAAAATCCTATACGGAGGTGAGTCACACCCTAGAACCTACACGTATCAGTCTCTGGTAAAGGGTTGTGAACGACGCGTGTACCATTATGCACCGACGATACTATGTACTCGTAGCGCCAAAGACATTAGGGTACCTTTTATCGTACCGTTACTGAGGAGGAGCAGGAGCTTTCCAGCCTCTAAAGCTCCTGCTGTGGAATGAGCTCGAGGTTATTCCGAGGGTCAACAGCATTAAGAGAGGTCTATGTGGATGTATTTTCGCTAATATGATGATGAAACAGTATGGGGTTCTTCTAGAGAGGAGTGTATAGTTTTACAACTTTATTATGGTAGCCGCTTATGCTTATTATTAGGCGCTTGTTTGCAACTTACGTACTGAAGAACTGTACAGTATTCCCTTATTTCCACTCTTTCCACTGAGTGAAGATACGTATAGGATTAACGTAACTCAGTAGAAGTTATAGTTCAACATTTAAGGATTCACATTAGAAAATTATATTTGTACTGTAGGCTTTTCCAAACTAAGCACCCGATCTGACAAAAAAAAACACCTAGACAATAAAAATTCGGCCATCTTTGTTTTTGGTCAAATCTAGGCAACTTCAGTTAGGTCTCGATAATGTACAAAATACTAAATAGTGATACCGGCCCGCCAAATGCGGAAGTTGCCTGAGGAGGAAAGACGTACGGAAGCCTCTTAAAGGCGAACCAACGAACTCAAGGTGTCGACCCGACTCTAGGCATCTTACACTGTTTTAAGCCAAAGTGCATCTACTTAACGTTCATGCCAGCGGCATTAAATCAGCAAAGCAAGATGGTGCAGCTAGGAAAAATATCTGACTTGTAGAACTTGGCTTCACAGCTGGTGGTTCATGTTTTTACTTATGATTGCCTAATTGTCTTATGTGCTTTCATTTCAGCATCAATTTTGTATAATATAGTAGTAGAGTATGCATATTACACATTCAAATTATGAAACACATATTTCAAAAAGTTCGATTTCCCAGTTTTTACAGTCCATTTGCGGAAAAGTAGTGCCAGTTTTCATTCGGCTCCACGGATATTTTATTGTATTGATTCTAAAATAGTAACTATTCTGACATCAACAATCAACATTGTTTTCATTCGAGAACCACAGTGAAAGATTGAATTAGAAAAAGTAAGGTTTATTAAATTACAGTCCACCCATGAATCGGTACAGTCACTAGCGTCAATATTTGCGACAACAAAGCGCGCATAAATATCTGACGCGACTCTATTGCTAGGGCCCTAACGGCAATCAAAACATTGTTGCCCTTCCCACCCATTTTTTTTAAGTAGGTACTCGCCTTTAATTATAAGTATAATGCAATTTATTGAAGACATTTTTTGATTGATTGAAATTGATAATTATGTATTTAAAATAAATATGTCTTGCTTTTGAGTTCATTTTTCATGTCTGTCTGTCTGTCTGTCCGTCCGTATGTCACAGCCACTTTTTTCCGAAACTATAAGAACTATACTGTTGAAACTTGGTAAGTACATGTATTCTGTGAACCGCATTAAGATTTTCACACGAAAATATATAAAAAAAAACAATACATTTTGGGGGTAGATAAGTAAATACATACATACTTAGAACATTTTTTTTTCATCAAACCCATACGTGTGCAGTACATATCTATGGATAGGTCTTCAAAAATGATATAGAGGTTTCTAATAATTTTTTTTTCTAAACTGAATAGTTTGCGCGAGAGACATTTTACCAAAGTGGTAAAATGTCTCTCGCGCAGGGGTTCCGCCCCCCCTGAAACTTCTAAAATAAGAGAATGATAAAACTGACTTTATGCTACAGAAAAAGTTGAGTGTACAACTTTCCGTAAAATGGCCCAGCTATCAACTGTTGGCGTAGCATGGATGGTTGTCATTTTCTCGCTTATCGTTGTGGATACCCGTCACTCTTGCACTCGCATACTAGTCGGAACGTGACGGATGTTTTATCCACAGCGATATGTGATAAAATGGCAACTATCCATGCTACTACGCCCGCTTGTTTCAAACCAAAACCAAATTCTTGGCCAGAAGTTCTGGCCAAGAATTTGGTAGTAACCCTGTAAGGGCGTAGCATAATATAACACATATATAAATTCTTACAATTCCATAAATGAAAATCAAAACATGTTATAAAATAAAAGCAGAGAGTAATAAAAAGTATGGAGTTTTATTAAAATTCAATAATACTACCTACTCATATGAATTTGTCACTGCAATATTACGCGACTGTATAGTAGCATTTTGAGCGCATTATTTGGCGACTGTTAAAAGCATTTTATAGTTGAGACGTACTAGTGAAATGCCTACTTGCCACCCACTATAGTTAACAAAATTTGGTTACAAAAAATTGAATCAAACTGAAATTAGGAGTTACATTTACTGTGTGCTAATTCAAATGAAACAAAAGAAACGCATCATGTGGTCAAAATTGAATTGATTTGAAAAGTACTTTCCCTGCGAGCTAACCACGGGTTCGTTTCGCATTCCGATTTAATAACAATGCCTTCTGCGTTTTCGTTCTGAACTGTTTACTTGGTGTGCGTGGAAGCCAAGCGTTTGTCAAAGCCTGAACAGCCTTAGTATTATTTTACTGCCTAAGTGGACCTAAAGAGTGCAGTTTATAGAGAAATTCGTTTCCGTAAACAAGTTTCTAGGCCAGTACTAAATCAATATCGCATCGCGCCCTCGCATCTGTGTCAACGAGCTTACAGCAGCGCGGGTATTCACAGCTTACCGGCAACTCACCTCGGGAATCCATTATAAATCTGACCTCCAATCACGAATACGAAATTCAATACGAAATTTTGGGACCAGGGACGAATGAGGTATGTTGAGACAAATTGAGTAAGACTAATTGACAGCAACCCTGCAGATTAACCAGTATACACCTAACACGCATAGGTCGCATAGCTACTATTACTAAACTAGGGGATAAATTATACTACTATGAGCTAACAGCAAAGTACCGAATAGGGTCACTGCTGGACATAGGCCTCCCCCAAAGAGAATAGGATGCTGCGTGATTATACAATTCCGTAAAAAAACAATTAAGTAGATCAGTCACGTTTCTAGACTATCATGAAGATGATACAATGATATAATGTACATTCATTAATAATACTGTCTTACTTTTTTCATGTTTTTCTACTCCTGTACCGTTATCTGCCATTTATTTATAAAGGGACTAACTAGTGGCGGCTGCGGTGCACCATAAGGTTACGGGTGCACTAGTGTATAAAAAATGTGCCAGCTCCAGTTGAATCGTACTCTCTAATATAAACTTTTTTAAACATTAAATATGGGCGGGTCATACAGAGATTTAGGTCTGCGTTTCTTCTGTGGACGTTGCCGGAGTTAAGGGCTATAAAGCCTAATTTTTGGTTAAACGGCGTGTGCTCTTATTTATACACGCAAGCCAATCAATCTGAATGACCCGGGCATGTGTCACGATTTCTATGTGAATATCGAGAACAATGTGATTTAACACTGTGTGTGTGGTACACAATGTTGTATCTACATCACATTCACACAGACGGTAAGAACTTTACAAACTCGAGCCATCCAAGCATTCGACATCGGGCTTCTAATAGACGTTCGTAAATAATCTCGTATCGACCTGCTGCCTTGACTTGACCTTTAGAACCGACCGTCTGTGAGTAATTTCGTAGGATATTGAATAGTTCAGTTCTGATTGGCTGTCCGCTGCAGGAAGTTGTAGTTGCAGTTGAAAATTAATTTACTTAGAATGAACTTGTTCTGACATGTTTACCTCGGTCAGTGGAAAATACGGGGTGTTCAATCGAATATAAACACATATAAATGTGATATAGCCATCCAAAATTTGTTTTGTGGAATAGCAGTTCGTTTTAGCTTCGATGCCTAATTTCATGCTTCTCGGATGCTTTAAGTGTCAATTTTTATTCAAAACAGTTGGCCGTTTTTGTGTACTTACTAGAAATAGTTATATGTTGTGCAATTTTGCGAAGTTGTTGTTTGGCGCAAGTGCTTTATATGGGCATTTTTAATAAAACTGGTACCCAATTAGCGTCAGTTGTTAAATAAAAATTAACTCAGTGTCAGTTTTGTGACGACAATTAAGCATACAAATGTTGTGAAAATGAACTTTTATCACATTTAATTAACGTGTATATGCATATCATTTATAAATTAAACAGAAAAAGTGAACATTTTTACGAACTGAATGCTTAATTGTCGTCACAAAACTGACACTGAGTTAATTTTTATTTAACAACTCACGCTAATTGGGTACACGTTTTATTGAAAATGCCCATATATTGAAAGCCAAGCTAGCGGAGGATTGTAAGATTGAACCATATTCGAAGCAAATGGTTTAAATGTACAATCCAGATCATAGCGAGGCTTTCAAAGCGCCAAACAACTATGCTGCCGAGCGAAACACAACTTTTCACCTCACCACAGCGCCGAAAATAGTAAATGTAATGCAAAACATAGGGACCTTATAATCATTCTCAATTAAGATGTGTGTATCTCATCCACATAATTTAATGATTATTTAATGTAACATAAATCTCCACTCGTGCCTACATTCAAATAGTTATTTGTCATGCAAGGCTGCAAAGTTGTTGTTTGGCGCATATGCTTGTATTGAAAGCCGAGCTAGCGAAGGATTGTAAGATTTAAAAGTACCTACAATCCTGAGCATAGCGAGGCTATCAAGGCACGAGACGCCAAACAACTTTGCTGCCGAGCGAAACACACAAATTTTCACCGCACCACCATCAAGATCAAAGCATTTTATAATTGTTAAATGTAAAATAAACATTTTTGTTAAAATAGTCACATTCAAATTTAACGGCTTTTCTGTCAGAACGTACGACGGTTACGGAAGTAGGTACGTATGGTTATTAAGATAAAAAAGGCACTGTTAGTCTTACCCCGTTAGTGGGGAAAGACTAGCAGTTTTAACATTCTGTAGTTTTCCCTAAATATATCTGTTTTGAATAAATTGGAAAAAAATCTTAAGTTATTTCAACTATTCACATAATCGTAAGACATACAATTTCGACGTAAGAACCGATCTTTATTTAACTATGTTAGTCTTACCCCACCTTACCTTAAGTAAATTACGAGCAAGTGTGTCGAAAAGTAGTTTATAGACCTGACTTTTCCTCGGAAGACCTTTTAATAATAATAAATATAAGGGGACGATCTTACACAAATCGCACTAGCCCCATAGTAAGCTCAATAAGGCTTGTGTTACTGGTACTAGACGACGATATATTTAATAGAATACTTAAATACATAGAAAACATCCAAGACTCAGAAACAAATATTCATACTCATCACACAAATATTTGTCCTTTTCCTCTTTATACTTCGTCAGTTATTTTATTATGCCGAGCTGATACTATCCCGGTAATGAGCACTTGGCGCGTGTAAAAGTGTTCGTGTACTTATAATTATAGCGCCCTCTGATAAACAACTCCACCACGACCCATATACTCGTCTTTTATCAGTTTCCATAACGAAAACAGGTTGTAAGTATACGATGGAATGGGGTTTCTTTGATTCGGGGGCGACTTTGTTTTTACTTATGGGTGAACTGAGGCTATCTTGCTGTTTACTCAATTAAATCTTCTTAATTTTGAATAGTTCTGCTTTTATACTACATTCTAAATTATCAAAGTAGCCCTATTTTTTCCTAAAGTAACCCCTTTTCACGTACTTCACCGGTGAAGTCCAAAACGTCTTTAGACATCCTGTAATGTCTGGATCACCAATAATTAATAGAAGTAAGTTAAGATGATTGCATATAGTAAATTATATGACAAAGTAAATTAATTTAACGGCATTTCACCTAAGATACCTACGCGTCAACCGAGAATCATGAACCCGATTCTCAGCTGAAGCGTGTTTGTGTGAGTGCATCGCATCGGACGTTTCTACGGGTTTGTGTTACTGCTGAAAATAGTGTAGATACTAGAGCAAGACACACAGGTGTAACCATAGTTACCTTTTAATTAATTAATCCTTCAGAAACTTGCGACATTGCTCTACTGTGCAGTATTAAGTGCATTATGTAGCGAAGTGCGTCGGGCTAATGAGAATGGAAAGACGATCCCGCTAACGCATTAGATGGAGCGTTGGTATTACAATTAAATTAAAAATTAAAAATTACCAATGACCGACGAAGCGGAACCTTTCGCCTAGGCCACTATTCGGTCTCGTTCACTTTATTACATTTCAATATGTTTCGCTAGTACCGTCTCATCATATCGAGACACGTGGAATCGTACCCTGTGCGACACAAGGTAATTGTCCTAGTTCCCAACACTGCCCTAATAGTTGGCTCCTATCTTAATGCATTGTCATACAGGTGACAGGTGTCAGCTATTTGCATTCAGATGTCGAGCATTGGGATGTTTACTTTACATTAATGTGATTAGAATAGTACGCGGCGGAAAAGAGATCTCCGGGACAAATTAAAGTACGCGATATCATCCTCACAGCAACATGGTGTTAAGGCGCGTACAGAATATGCGCGGCAATCACTCGAACATTGGATCGCGCGGCGGCCGCGCGCAATGGAGACGGGGTTTCCGCGCGCGGCAGCTCGGACATTGCCGCGCTCAAACGTGCCGCGCGGCGATCGGGGTGCTGTCAGTTTTTGAGCCCGCATCAAAGAAGCTTCAGTAGTTGGCGCGTGCGCAGTTTTGACGGTTGTCCATGGTTTAGAACGAAATAATTGGCGCGCTGATCGAGCTGGATCGCTTGCCTCGCGCAGCCGCTGCGGTCTACCTAAATTCCATCGAACATTTGCCGCGCGAGCCAATGTCCACGCGAACACTGGCTCGCGCGTCTGCCGCGCATTATCTGTAGACACCTTTGGGGGTACAGCGCGGCTTGCTGTTAAACCGCGTCGCGCGCGCTTTAGGGTCTCCTGTTTCACTCACACAGTGCAAAAAGAGGATGAATGATTCCCTTGTATATTAAAAGGCAATAAGAGCTTGTTTAGATCATTTTGAGCTTTTCGATTGCGTAGCATAATTTACTGCTGATTGCGCTAAAAATAGAGCGTAACATGTAACTCCGATTTTCTGTACATGTTGCACGTACCGTCACACAATGGTCGAGAATCCATATAATCGTATTATAGAATATTTCAGTGGCAACCAGGGCGTATAATGATAATTTGAATATTTGTAACTTGAGAGAAAATGTAAACAACTGGTTTTTTGCTTCTAACAACCAAGATACATATATTCGAACACGAATTAATTTTATCTCCTAGTTCATCCAGTGAAAATTGACATAATTTTCCAATGCATGCCCTTAATCCACTCGCCGCCACTGACTTGAACACAAGTTCGTCACCGTTGCAACCCACCTGCCGCCGACGGCGACGTAATACAAAGTCCAAAAACAGGTTTAAGTCTATACTTAAAATTTGCTTGGCGTGGCCACCGCGCAATCTTTTCTGTAGCTGTGAATGGTTGAAACAATGACGTAATATAAAAAATAGGCAGAATCTCTTTTTTAGAGGAAGAGTGTCTTCCTCTGTTTTATATTACATCATTGGGGCGAAATATCTAGTTCTATAGTGGACTTACGGTGATGACAGTTTTAAAATATTCCACACATTGTTTCCAGGTACACAAAATTCATCATCGAGTGGCCACCCTTCGAGTACGCGGTGCTGCTTACCATCATCGCCAACTGCGTGGTACTCGCGCTGGAGGAACATTTGCCCAACGGTGATAAGACCATCTTAGCACAGAATCTGGTAAATCACACTCTATACTCCACACCTGAAAGTACATTTTATAATAACAGCAGCCTGAACTCTCCAGAACTTGACGCTTTTGTTTTTGTTGCAGGAAAAGACCGAGGCGTACTTTTTAGGAATATTTTGTGTAGAAGCCTCGTTAAAAATTTTAGCCTTAGGTTTTGTTTTACACAGAGGGTCGTATCTTAGAAACGTTTGGAACATTATGGATTTTTTCGTTGTAGTCACCGGGTGAGTAATCAACTTTTATTACTTGTTTAATGTCATTTTAAGTGGAAATATTATTGCCTGTGCAATGAAATACCCGAGGCGAAAGCCTGGAACTTGTAAAGAGCGATAGACATTGCATTGCACAAGCAACGTGATAATGTTAAATATACCATGCGATATTAAAGTTACCTACACCTACACAGTGCAGTAGGCATTCGGTTGACATAGTTGTTTAGTTGCACCGAGCCTCTCGGTTGCCACTGCCTCTGACTGACCCTTGCTACGGCTAGGTCGATGACGATATTCGCCGAATACAACGTGGACGTTGACCTGAGAATGTTGCGCTCGTTCCGCGTGCTGCGCCCCCTGAAGCTCGTCTCGCGGATTCCAAGTAATTCACAGTAATTGGCGAAAAGTTCACTAAATACCTAACTTATTATTGTATAGAACGTTCTCGCTAGATCTTTTCGATTATCGAATTTTTTAACAGTAGATAATTAATTTATATCGCTAGTTTTGAAAATAGAACTTTTTTACAAACATTATAGTAACAAAACGTAGTGTCGACTCCTCGGCATTTATTATACTTACAGAAGTTTTGTAACAATTTTAGAAGATGTGTGATCTTTTTTATCATTTATTGATTATTATGAGAAAGTGTTTTATGTAATTTGAATTTCGGCTACCTGTTGCATATAATAGTACGATTTTGGTATGTGTATAAAAAGGCTAAAACTTATTAAACTTAGATAAAAGAATATATATATTAGTTATTAATTCAAACATATGACGTATTTAGATTAAAATGCGTGAATTATAACATGTGATTAGATCATCAATAATCAAGACTAATTAGTGACAATACTTTAGTCTCGTAGTAACAGACGCTAGTCGTCGTGGCGGAGACGAGGGGAGTGTGCTTGGGCGGCCGTGGCTGCGGCTTGTACAGACCGACACTCGACAAGCACATTCCTGCGGGCCTCCTTCCACTGGCTTTTACATGCATTCATTACATATATTCCTGCACACACTTACAATATAACCATCACTTCTCTAACCACATTAACCTACTCAATACCAACTAACTTGAAAGAACTGATAGTTTCAGTAAGAGTACGTATTGTTCCGCACATTACTGTTGAAGGAATCTTGAGTGAAGTTTATATATAAGCTTCTCTCAAGAGCGCTTTTGATTCTAAAGAATCTCTCAAGGGTAGTACTCGGAAAAACTAAGTACGAGACAGTCGCCGGTAAATATACACCAGTCATTTTATTCAAGATAAGCTGTTTGCTGGAAACGAATGGGAAATACTTTTGTTACTTATATCGGAAGTTCTAGATGATTGCTATTCTCCGATTGTTTTGTTTGATTGATCATCCTACATCAAAATTAGCTTTTACGCAAGCAATTAAAGATATGCTAAAACGATTTAATTAATATGGTTAAGGAATGATTCAAACAAGTCTTCTCAATTTTAAATTGAGAACATAGAAGCATTCCTAGTTTGAAAACTTATAACTTATGACATTTGACTCCTTACCTTTTAATTAACAGCGAAGCGCTCACAAAACTTGCTTATCGAGCAGATTTTATGGTCTTAAAGAATAAAAAGTGAGCCATATTAGCTAAGGCTTGGCCAAAAACATATAGACGCCTATTATAGTATTGTATGGGAAGTTTCGTAGTGACCGGTTCTTTATTGGTATTTTCAACTCGCACAAACATAGCCAGTGGAGCAAGGTCCCAGTAGTAATTTTGTTGTTAATTTAGTTGCTAGTTTATGCTATAGTATCAAGTGTGTGTTTGGCAGTATCGTCACGCTGCAGCCTGACATCGCGCCGGATGTCGACTTCAGAACCTTGCGTGCCATTAGGGTGCTGAGGCCCCTTAAATTAGTATCGGGCGTCCCTAGTGAGTTCTAGCACATTCTTAGTATAGTTTACGTTGTTACATGCACTGGCTGTTGCATAATGTTGTATTTTGTTTAACTGTTCATTGAATTGTCTGTTTTGCCGCTGTGTTTGAAAGGGAACATTTTTATTGTAGAAATATGTACCGTGAGCTATATACATGTAAATTCAAACTGATAAAATCGGCTGCTATAAACGTTTACATGACAATCGATAGCGGTAAATTTTACACCCTGAATGTAGGGATGTATTCGAATGACCTTTTTTAACACGGCGGAAATGGTATGCGATATTAAAAAGTATTGATATGTCTGTCATAATTCTAAACCTAAAGATTTCTTGAAACAAATGACACTGGCATGTACTCGTACTTTAAGCATGCATAATAAACCAACAAACATAAAGGCCAACCCACCGGTGTGCGCGGATTGTGCGGAATTAAGGCGCATATGTCAATTATTAATATGGTATTTGACATGTGCTCCGCGCATCAGTGCTAGTCACAGTGCGCACAAACCGATGAGATTGCACCTTAACTTTCTTCGAATGAGTAACGCGCTTCTTTTGTTTCTGATTTAAATTATGCAACAGCAAAATTCCATTGTTCTTGTGCACGTTTTGATTTTGTTTTTACCTAATTGTTTCTCATAATTTAGTGTCGATTACAATTAGTTACTTATTATTTTGTTAATTTTTTTGATATAGTGATGAATGAGTCACAATAATTCACAAAGCGAAAACTTAAATGAAGTTTGTCACGGTCGTACCCCCATGTTTTCCCATTTTCATTAATGTACGTAATAATTTTTCATTAATGTACATTCTCTATAGGTCTGAGAGTGCGTTTCTGACAATGAGCGCTCGCAAGCGTTCGTTCAGAGACTGCAGAGCGTCTAAACGTTGTTCGAACGCGCGCTAAGATTCTATTTCGGTTGAACCACTTGAAATTGCGGAAAAAAACTCCTCAGTATAACAAAATCTCAAGCCGTTGCTAATACTCATTTTCCAATATAGGTTTGCAAGTGGTGTTGAAGTCCATCATCAAGGCAATGGCGCCGTTACTGCAGATCGGATTGCTGGTGCTGTTTGCGATCGTTATATTCGCTATCATCGGCCTGGAGTTCTATTCCGGGGCTCTTCATAAGACTTGTTATAATTTAGAAGATATTAGTAAGTATATTTAGTCGTATCTGTGGTTTTACACGGGCTAGTTTTCCTCTGTGAAAATGAATGTAGTCACTTGGATTAGCTGTTGTAAAACAAATGCATGTCTGATGTGACGTCAGTAGTGGCGAGACAGTGCGATTGCCAAAGTGCTCAGAAAAAGACAGCTACTATCAGAACTACTATGACAGAACAGTCGGTACCTGATCTTGTTACTAAACACAGTGGCCTCTATCTCGCCACCATACATTAGTCACGTTACATTCAACAAGCAGCATGTCACATTTTTTGACCTAATCCTGAAATGCGGCTAGGGTTATTCATAGTAACTGACCTTTATACATTCTATAAACAATATTATGAAGTAGCTGGCCGCCTTTCATGAACTAATGTAAAAATCGACATACTGATCGGTTTTGAATTGAACACTAACTTGGTGGATGGAAATTATCTACACAGGTTGATTTTACACGAATCGATACTGAAAAACTCGTTTTTTTAAAAGACTGTCTGTGTGACGATTCATTACAATAAATATAAGTGTTAGACGTCCAATGTCCATAAAGTTATAGTTGTTGTTTATTTCTAAGAATAGGTACCTATTCCAATATACTTAATGAAGTTTGCAGCGATGTTATTTATCCTGCCTACCATGCGAATTCCATTTTGTCCAATGCAAATGCGAAAATAAAATTGTTTTTAATGTGATTTACATTTAGTAACCTTTGCGTGTCTACTTTGTACGCTTAAATCAGTTTATGTATCTATTCATATAAAAATATTTAAAAATATTATTTACTCGTACAACACGCTTCTTAACCATTATTTGGTTGTTTTTTTTATTTTGCCGTTAGCAAAAGGTGTTTGGAACTAAAAACACAAACTGCCGTGTTGGATGTGTTTTTACCAGAGTAATAAAATAATATTCTGTGTTTACGTTTTGTTTGGTCGGTATAATGCTTATCTGGTTTTATGTTTACATGCAAGTTATTTCTTATATCTTCCGTTGAATATTTCTTTCTAATATGGTCTTATGCTAAAACATGAATCGTGAACTACTTCGCAAAGTTTCAGTTTAAATAATATGAATTGAAACATTGTGAATTGTGTAACCATAGCTATGCGATATTATATGATCAGTGTTTAGATTATGCCAGGCTTTATCTTTCCGTATATTTTCATTTCAACTATTATAAACTGCTACGGGCGAATATTTTTATATGATGATTTATCGTTGCACCACATTCCTACTTAGTTTGAATTAGCACCGCAGCACTGCCTGCGTTGTTGGTAGCAATATCATTTGATTCAATGCATTGAAATAAAACTATAGTGTGCAATTGGAAAATACATACATGAAAAAAAGAAAAAAAAAATATGCGTACTTGTGTAGAATAACAGACCCATAGCGCAGGCAAGGCAGCGTTGCGGAATGATAGTCTTATATCTGTCACGGCTAAATCCAACTTGCTTCTTATGCTTTTTTTTTAAATAGCATGTGACCATCAGGGGCAACATAATAAGAATGTTTTGATATATATGAGAATGATATTTCGGAAATTATCATAGTGATCAAATTAATAATTCGTCAGCTTAGAGTGTGCCTAACCCTGCTAGTATCTGCAAGTTTTGCGACGTTTTTTTTTGTAAAGTGTTGTACACTTTAAGGCGACGATATGCTCAGTACCGCAATTGGCTTACTACGTTTCTACAGATTAAATAAATTATAATTTAACAGCTACGCCACTCTCGTAAAAAGTCAATAATTTCCATTAGTATCGTTGATTATTGTTACACGTAAATTCCCATTGTAATTGTTAGACATTATTGTTTTACTCCTACTTTATGTTTAAAACATGTTTAGAACCGTAGTAGTTCATTCTCCTTGCTGGGCAATGCACAAAGGCAAGACCAATGATAGTGGCGCGTGAAAGCGCGTACCTAAAGTACTAATAATTCGAGGACAGGTTTTTTTCGAGAGTGGCGGAAGTCTGTAATACGTCAAGCGAATTTGATTTAAAAGCCTTAAGCTATAACGGCGTTTCCATTTTCGCAGATGAAATAATGAACGATGGCGACAGCGCCACCCCGTGCAACGCAGACAACAAATCTCTGGCGCCGTTGGGGGCCAACGTTTGCGTATATGATAAGAGCACGTGTTTAGAAAAGTGGGAGGGACCGAACAAGGGCATCACGTCGTTTGACAACATCGGTTTCGCCATGCTGACAGTCTTCCAGTGTATCACGATGGAGGGCTGGACTGCCATCCTCTATTGGGTAGCTTATTGGTTAAGAAGGCGCGCCTCAATCCTTGTCTTCTTAGGCGTACATAGGAAGGGAGCCGCGTGTGCCGCGCCCATACTGAAAGGTCTGCTTCCCACCCTAAGATGCTCGTTAACTGGTACAGAATAGGGAAGATCCAATATTTTCATTTTTGCTTGCATTTGAAAGAATCGCATGTAGAATAGACCACGAAAGTATTTAAAAAATTAAATACTATAATGTATAGTCAAAAAATCCTGTTACAAACTGACAATTTAAACTTTCGCGCCTAAACGGATCTACAGTTCCTGTGACGTCACTCATGTGTGTCACTCGCCATATTTGTTTGACCGTGGTTCGTCCCTAGATGTCATAGAGTTGCCTAAGTTTTGACTTTTGACAGGAGTGACGTCACCAGACGCTAATTGTTGCATTAAAACAAGTTCCGTTTCACATTACTTCAAATCGTAATTATTGTTTGAAATTAGTATAAACTAGAGTAAAAACGTTTCAGTAGCTATCATTTTATGTTTTTTCAACATATTGGTCACAAAATAATGGTAAATATTATAGCTGCATCTTCCCTATTGCATGGCCTCCCTGGAAAACAGACCTAGACACGCCCATGCTTGTCGTCCAAAAACACGTATAGTAGGGAATCACGAGGATTGGGGCGCGACTTTGGGAGTTATCATTATATCCACTGTCGTTACGCAAACTAACACGAAATGAGTTTTCCCTCAAGGTCTCCCGAGTTACGTCAGATACAAGACACATTCCATTAAAACGGGAAAGTAGGTTGAACACCAAAAATATTATGTTGCGGTCTGGCGGGCCATTCTCCCTTGGGTAGCTTATTATTTAAAAGGCGCGGCCCACTCATTTTCGTTGAACGACACAATCATTGGAGCGAGCGCGCTGAGTGATTAACACGCCTGTGCGCAACCGTACGATAAAACAATCCTTTTCCTGTTCCCCTAATTTAAATCGAGTATACACCTGGCAGTGATGTCACTATCACTACCAGGTGTATACTAGTAGTAGCTTTCATACTAAAAACAATAATGTGTTCCAGTAAATTGCACACTTTGTCTTCGTCCCGTATATAACTCGCAAAAGGTAGACGTTAGGAAACATACACAGTACAGTAACCTCAGAGTATGTGAACATTCTGGGCCTAGTGGCACAAGGTGCAAAAGTGTAAACATATCTATTACGACTTCTGTACAGTCAGCATCAGAGGTAGATATAACTTTTAACACGTTAACCGCGCAAGGCACATTTGCACGTCCGTAAAAACAATGCTAACGCGTAAGGCACTTGTAACGTAGTAACTAAAAATGTTGATGCAGGGGCATGTTATCATCGAATCCACACCGTCATCTACCTACACTTATTACCAATTGTCCATTGGCCCGCATCGATAGTCTTGACCGACGACCTTGTGTTTTACTTCGACGCGAGAAAGGGAATTATACTACTATACACCTAGGGCGTGAGATGTTTAAATTCCTATTCTAATAGTATTACATAATGAGTACGAAAGAGACACAAGTTAGCAAAGAATCGGAATCTAACAAGAACATACAAATGTTGGTTCGGTATTTTATAAAAAGTCATCAAAGTTTAACCAAATCGCAGACAAATAAGTTTAGTCAAATCGAATGCAACACAAGTCAAATAGTTCATCATTGGTCAAGCGCCTCTGCGGTGCCAATATAGACTTGTAAAATTGTAACATGTAGCTTTCCTGACATTCGGAGATGAATAATATTTCGTGCCGTAATACTCGTATGCTATTTGACATAAGTGAAATCAGCATCTTTTATGAAACGTCAAAAACGCTCCGTTAGTATGGAATTTGTAGGGATTACAGGCTCGTGACGTCACAATCAAACAATGTCCTTATTGTTAGTGTGAATTTAACTCTTAAAATTGACAACTTAAATGAAAGATTGATAGTTTTCCAGTATTTTCGTCATTTTTATCTATTGCTAATGGACAAACAAATTATTTTCACTGTTGTCAAATAGTCTATTTTGATAGCTGGAATAGATGGCGGTAATAGTGCCCAATAGTAATAGGCCAGGGCCCGTACTTTTCGTGCCGAATTCGACAAACCACACATATCATTCAAATAGTCTTTTCGTAAACAGTTACGACTTATCAACTTCTTTAAATAAACGATATTGGCACTTAACATGGTTTTTGACTGACATTGTCATTCAAATTAAAAATAAGTTGACGTTCTAATTGTTTAGCTACTGTATATTGTATTTATTTTTACTACTATATAAAAAGTTGCTATACAATGTCATATTTACAAGAATATTACGATTTTCCGTTTTTGGAGGTTCGGTAACAACCTTCATTATACTTATTTTATTTATCACAACATCCTGTGTGCAAAACGACGTTATTTTTACGGCATCGGCATGCGACCTTATCACGTGATAAGTGACAAGATAGAGCGTCCGTCTCGTTCTATTGAACGGTGTCAGCCAGTGACGGACGCTCTATCTTGTCACTTACCGTGTGATAAGGCCGCTACGGGGTCAGGAGTAAAAATAAAATAAAAGTAATAGAGTACTTACACTAATCGGACTAATACCACCAAATATAATAACCCTGAGAGATACCCATAATCTCCAAGGGTCAACATTAAAATATTAAAATATAATAATATTATTAAAAAAAGAGTAGTCTACGATGTCACGTTGATTCCGCTGAACACAATTTAGTTAGTTATAGTCCTTGCAAACATGGACAGACCGTAGATGCCCCACAAAAAGCACTCGATCACGAGTACGACAAAGTATCTCAGTAGTTAACACAATCATGACTATCATCTTCATCATCATTATCATACTGGCCGAAAGACGTCCACTGCTGGACATAGACCTCCCCCAAAGAGTGCCACAATAACCGGTCCTGTGCCACCCGCATCCAGTGAACTCCCGCGACCTCTGCCAGGCCTCAGTCCATCTTCCCAGCAAGACGATGACCATAAGTAGACTTTATCACTTTGCAATTTGGTATACAATTCCACGTTATGCAATACAATAATTATTCAAAAACAATATTATAATAAATACGTCACGTGTATTATACACGCTACTACGGTTTTTGTGCGTGATCTATGCTCTGGTCCCCCTAGTTTAGTAATCATAATTATCTTTCAACAGAAGGCAATTTTATTATTACCAATTACTTTCTCATAATGATTTTACATGTAATCCAGTGACCAAAATGCCAAACGATAAATAAATAAATAAACAGAAAGCATGTATTGAGATTAACATTACCTCAATTAACACATTCAGGGCCCATGACGACACATATGCTTCAGACCGCCGTAGTCGCTTTCCGCTACATACGAGGACAACCACGGGATCGGCTACGAGCGTAGCGCGTAGAAATCTTGGCCCTGAATGGGTTAAGGAAAAATAAACACATACCTAAGAGACTATTCGTCCATTATTTTATTTATACCAATGTGTAACTAAAATTATAGTTATACATTATAATTATAAGGTCAAAGGGAACCGTTCCGGCAGAGCGATGATATCAAACTGTTGCAACTGCCATTTTAAAATCTCATGCAAGGATATTGAATTACTGAAACTGAATTACTGAAACTGAATTACTGAAAATGTGCAGCCTCTTGGCAGCCGAAACGCTTCATAGGTGGTGGCGCACCGCTGTTGATTTACCTACTAATCGTTGTATGGAAAATTAGGTAAATTACTGATTTGGCCGTGAAATACTGCGTCTAGGTGCATAGTTGTGCACATTTTATTTTTATTATAGTGTAAGGATCGTATTGGCCGAACTTAATTTACTCTTGGACTATAAAAAAAAAACATTTGTTTCAAACTTTCAAGTTCAATTATCTTTTAATGATTTTGCTTATGTTTTGAAATTTACACTTAACTGCAATAATTAAGTAGATGGTTTACTATCCATAGCAACACTGCGTTATGAATTGGATATGGAATCTACCCTATGCTGTATATAACCTCTTTAACTGAATAGCCTCCATTTTACCAATGACCTATGTGGATATTTTTCGCTATGCAACAAACATTATTGTAGATGAATGTAATCCTAAATTATGTGCATGACAACGAAGTTTCAATAATGTGTCACAAATTCAAACCATGACAAAGTCGCACGTAAATTAAAACAGCCAATCCTAGGGCTAAATTTCGTTACTATATTCAATGAGTAGGTACTAGGACTATAGTGGTACCGTTAAACGTAAGTAGAAGTAGAATTCTAGAACTACAGTCAGCTGGAAAAGTTTCTACGCGGAAATGCTCAAAATTACCCACGCACAACCTTAATGGCCATAATGTCATGATAATTTTAAGGAGAGTGCAGGTGTGTGTGAGGTGTGTGTTTTGAGCGTGTTGTTTTGCGTAGTGTTGCGTTAAGTGTCCGCAGTAAGCTCGGCCGAATTTCACCTTCCCATACAAACGTAGTTACGCTCTCATTTTAAAACTACGTGTTGGATTGTGACGAAACTTTGATATACATTAACATGAGGTCTATCTATGTCTGTAATTAGTTTATATGGTTCCAGTTTATAAAACAAACGAACTACAGCAAAAACAAGTTTTGTATGAATAATGGTATGAAAAAATGACAAATTTGGAAATGATTCATAATAGCTGTTTTTTTTCTGTACGAGTATAACGGATATATCATCATTTTAACAATTACGTAGATACAAAATCTAATAAAATATCCGACATCAAAAACATTGTAACTTATTTTAGCTCCTGAAAACTCGGAAAAATATTAATACATGTTTTAATCTTTATTTTGGTTCATTTACAATAAAACAAAATAAAGATTAAATTTGCTGTGCAATATTCAAGATATAAATCATACCAAAAAGGAAATGAACGCTTCATTTAAATCGAAGTAATACTTTATTACACAAGGTGTTTACGTTTATGGTGAATAAAACATCGTCAATTCTGTTTTAATACCTCTTCGATGTACCTAGCTGTATTATTTACTTAGCTGTATTTTCTTAGGCACGTATTTAATATTCTCGTAAGTAAACATTATTTTTCCTGACAAAGAAGTTAATTCCAAATTAGGTATATAATGAATACCTCAGAGGACTAAAAAAAGATAGAAAGGGCATGACTAGCAACCTAGTGTAGCCGGTTTTCAAGCAAGCCAAATACTTAAAAGCACACTCTCACGCACACATAAACAAATTTATTTGCACACGCGTTTACTGAAGAGTTTCGTGCAATTTTGTTTGTATATATATGTGTTGCGTGAGCGCGTGCCAAACTTATTTGGCTTTGCTGAAAACCGACTTCACTAGGTTGTTCGTTACGCTCCATCTGTCAATTTTTTTTCTTGGTCTGATATCAATACATGTAATTTTGAAGACTCCTTAGTCTTCATTTTTATATTAGTACGTAACACGAATCGATAATGGCAATACCTACCATAAAAACTCGGGACCCTACACAAGTAGGTGATAATTTAAAAATGCTGCCAAGAAGACCTCAACATAATATCGTAACATATAATCAGCCTAACTAGCCTGCGTAACCCATTAACCGACTTCAAAAACGGACGAGATTCTAAATTCGTCGGAATCTTATTTTTTAATGTATGTTCCCCGATTTCTCTACACGCCTCGACCGATTTAGAGTTGTTTTTGTTTGAAAGGGTATCCTTCCCAGGTAGTCCTATGGTCATCAGGTCAGGATCTGATGACGGAACCTGGAGAAGTCGAGGGAACTCTTCAACTAGGGCGAAGTACTGAATTGAAGTCTGTTAAAACTTTGTTTTTATGGTAAATTATGTATGACTTATAAACGCGACATGCGACATAAACGCAATCATGCTAGGCATGAGGGCTAGCACAACTTGCTACCAATTCTCGTCGCTCGCGACTCCGCTCCTGTCTCACAGGCACTGCAAATTAGAAAGAGACGAGTAGATGTTCTCGTCTTGCATCGTGCTGCAGCCTCAGTTGTGCTAACCCCGCAGGACTCAAAGAACACTCCTTAAGCACACTACAAACGATGCAATTTGTCACACCAACTTTCTATAGTTCATGAAAGGTATTCAACTATAGCAAGTTGTTGTGGCAAATTGCTAGGCGTGTAAAGGCCTTTACTCATAAAAATGCGTCGGGACTCTAAATCTCTTAAATAATAATCTATGTTTCTTGTTTCAGACGAACGACGCGTTAGGCAGTGCATTCAATTGGATTTATTTTGTGCCTCTAATAGTATTGGGTTCATTCTTTATGCTCAACTTAGTACTCGGTGTTCTTAGCGGGTAAGTCCTAAAACGTTATACTTAAGGAGTCGCTACACGTAAGAAACCGGCGGACTGCATGCAGGCCGCCGCGTGGTTTCGGCCCGTGTGGATACGTGCCGAAAGCACAGCGGCCGGCCAGCTGCCCGCCAATTTCGTAGGTAATGACGGATGAAACGCGTCATAGGAATGATCCTGTGACGCGTTTCATCCGCTCGGCTGTAAATGATTATCATGAATAAATCGTACCTACGTATCATAACTAAGGAATACATATAATTTTTGCGAATGGCTTACGTGCATAATACATATTATACATTGCCCGGCCATAACGTAACTTACTTAACAAAATACATTACCATTCCAAAATTCTTTGTAAAACGAAATTTCAACAAAGAATTTAAATTGCAATAATTCTGTTATAAACTAACTGACAGTAACTTTCTGATTAGATTCTATAATCGTATACTTACTCGTATCCACAACATTCGTATGAGTTATGAAGACTTAATTCGACAATTAATGTAAGCCTAACACACAATTTGTATGGGGTAGGTACCTAATTTATTTAGGCTGAGTCTAATAAAAAATTACGTGACCACAAATACCTACTGTTACAATATTTCAAAAGTGAATACATGATATTGTTCTTTAAATTGTTCGATTTAGAGAGTTCTCTAATGAGAGAGGCCGTGTGGAGAGACGAGAGCAGTTCCAGAAAGAACGCGCGCGACAGATGTTTAATACGGATTTTACGGCGTATTTAAACTGGATTACAGAAGCAGGTCCGATGTGTATGCTCTAACGCTAGGACCTTATTAAAGTCGGTTTCCGCCGGCGAGGACTGCCTAAGACTGCAATACATTTCAAACCGTCAGCGATAAAACAAAATGATTCTGTCGTCGTCGACAGTATAAAATACGGCCGCTCCTCACCGTCGAAAAACCTCATGTAGGGATGCGTGGGGCAACTGCACAAAAAAATAAATTGTAGACGAGAGATATATGCTCGTTTTAAAATTGCACTGATCCGTCACACGCTACACGCATCCAAAGATGCCACGTATATTGGACAGTTTCTATGCTTCCTACATATTATGCTACAGTACTAAATGCATTAGAAGAGCTATCCGTTTCGTTATACTAATGAAGTAAAACAAATCCCAAGTTCACATAAATTACTGCTATTCTGAACAATACCACCCACCAGTTGATCCATTTCGAGAAAATTAAATCTTTGCTCGCACATAAGCAGCAAATATAATATGATTTCAAAACTTCACACTAAATACTGACCAAAATGTAATCATACCATCATAATTGGTTTATCCGTCTTTATCAGACGATTCAAGCAGCGACTTACACACGTGAATGTAGTTGCAACTTTTTACGTGCATATGTAAGCTATACGGGAGCGACTAAGCCTTAATACTCGTATTACGAATTTATTTGTACTTTCGAGAAAAGCCTGTAGAAACGCTAGTCTGTTTCTGTAAACGCTAATAAGGTCACGTTTCAATCACTGGATAAGACATCACAAAATCAGAACGCGACGATTTTTAATTCTTACTATACGTACTCGTGTTGGTAGGAGTATTATTAGTCTATTAATTACGTAGGTTATTTTGGATTATGGAAACGCTACAGATGTACCAATATCATGTATAATGTAACTGTTATATTTAGGTGCTATGTTTAGTTCTGCTAGTTATTATGTATCGCTATAATTACAGAGAGTTCGCTAAAGAAAGAGAGAAAGTAGAAAATAGGCAAGAATTTCTTAAATTAAGAAGACAACAACAACTAGAAAAGGAACTCAATGGTTATGTTGAGTGGATATGTAAAGCCGGTAAGTTTAATAAGCACGTACCATAAGTAGTTCAACAATACAGATAGACTGGGCCACTGAGTATCATCATCTAGTTAAATGATGGTCCCTTAATGTTAATAACAGTCTCTGATGTGGCCGTCATATTTAATGCAATCTGTGGGCGTAGCATGGTTGCCATTTTATCACTTATCGTTGTGGTAAAGACGCCCATCACGCTCTGACAAGTATGCGAGTGCGAGAGTGACGGATGCCTTATCCACAACGATAAGTGATAAAATGGCAACCGTGCTACGCCCGCTGCGTGCGGGCATTTTATCAGTTATCGCCATGGATAAGATATCTGACGAATGCGAGAGTGACGAATGTTTTATCCACAACGATCAGTGATAAAATGTCAACCATGCTACGCCCGCAGGGGTCCATTAGACGAAGCTGTATAAGTTGCAATTCTCCACGTGTAAACTAGCGACACTGGTGAAAACGCCCGTCGTAATTGGTCAAGCGCCCCAATGTTGTCAGCTTCACTAGCAACTTCGTGAAATGGGCTCCAGCTAGTTGATTTGAGGCGTCCCAGGCACCTTCAGGCTAACCTGAGAAGGACATAGATTTCGAATTATATTATGTACATAATTTATTTATTTATTTAATCGTATGGCATACTTTATTTACCTAATTATGAATTGGCTTCTAAACAATGACCCAAATCAGTGGGCGTAGCATGGTTGCCATTTTATCACTTATCGTTGTGGTAAAGACGCCCATCACGCTCTGACAAGTATGCGAGTCCGAGAGTGACGGATGCCTTATCCACAACGATAAGTGATAAAATGGCAACCGTGCTACGCCCGCAGAGTATTTTGGTGTGTTTAACTTTTTTCTACATTTCCAGAGGAAGTTATTTTAGCTGAAGAAAGAACTACCGAGGAGGAAAAAATGCACATAATAGAAGGTATGTAAATAATGGTACCTAACCTATCGCAATCACTAAATTTTATCGACCGAATATTGTATATCCGAAAACTTTTCAGTTTTTTTATGATTTCTCTGAATTTACAATTATTACATTTACAACATACAAATGTTGGTTGATGTATGTAAATGCGGTACACTAAGACGTGTTTGTGCGTTCTCAGACTATGGTCAAACATCAAGGTAGGTATTAGAGAGTGGGTACAGCGGAATGGCATCTCATATTTGGAGCAGCCCAACTGGAGAAGTTGCACCTTACAGCACGGCTATAACAGGACGGACCGCGAGCTATGTCGCGGCGAGATAGATTATCCGTCTCTTTCTAATTAGAATACTTAGAAAGAGACAGATCGTATGTGTCGCCACGACACAGCTCGCGGACCGTCCTGTGATAGCAGTGCTGGCTAAGACCGTAGCCATAAAAAAAAACACTATTTGCGTGCTCTGTAGGTATGTGGCGTTGTGTTTCTGGTGGTGAGACATCCGCGTCTCTAGCTGTTGTACACAACGAATTCTAATATAAAATTTCGGCAATGCTATTATGGTTCTTCTGGAGTCGCAAGCGTGAATAGGCTATGGTGTCCGCTTACCATCAGGCAGGCATAATTTTTTTCCACCATCTTGGAATATTTTTTTACAGCGCGGAGGAAAGCAGCGGCCAAAAAGAAGTTAAAAAACCTTGGCAAAAGCAAAAGCACCGACACTGAAGAGGAGGAGCAAGACGAAGAGTGCGGTGACGACGGTCAGTATACCTGTCTCGCTCATATCTCCTTTTCTCATTACCTCGAGTGACAACAGCAAAGAGAACTGATTAACCAACACATGAACCCTTTGCAAAAGCTCTTTCAGAGCTGTAGATAATCTGTGAAGTATATGAGCCCGCAAATAATGTAGAATTTGAATTCTGAGTAGGCGTTTTTTCGTATTTTACTAGGCAAAGTATCACACTTTCAAGCACCAGTATAAAATCCATATATAAGTGAATTATATATACTTTAGTATCGTATGTATACCCGCACGTGCTGGTACCCATCGCGTGGTATTTTGTCATTCGTTTTCATTAACTTTAATTGTCACTGCTTTAATTTCCTTTTGTGAAAGGAAATTGAGAGTATAAATAATTTCTACAGCCAGTCCTTTTTGCTGTTATTCATATTACATTTCTTAATTCTAGTAGGTATTTATGTAACTTCATCTAGTTGTACAAAATGAATGTTTTACTTTTATTCACTAGCCACACGTACGCGTCAATAGCCACAGTATTTTCCTATTCACAATAATTTTAATAATTTTCCTTACTTGTGAATAATAGAAGATAGGTTTTGTGCCTTATTAATTGCAGTAAACTTAATGAGTAATCTTTTAATTTCCAATAGCGATTTTGTGAATCGTTTTTATTTGAGTATTGACATAACTATGATTCTGCGAATGTTGCATGACTGTGTTGATTTTCTTTCACACTCATTGCCACCCTACCTCTTAAGTATTCGTACTCTATTTCTGTGTTGGTTGTTTACAGTTCCAAAGAAAAAGCAAGGTATGGGATCAAGCGTGATGCTGGTAGAATATTCCTTTACAACTTCTATGTAGTCAAAATAGTATAGTCATAGCGGTAGAATAGTGACCCCTTTCAGATCCTGTTAAAACGTTTTTACGACACAAACACTTCCGTACTGTGGCGTAAAGGCGTGTACCCTCTATGACGTCCTTGCTATTCTTTCATCTGTCGGTAAACTTCCCACTATCCATGTTAACTAAAGCTTGATAGACTTGGGCTTTAGATCCTTACAGCAAAAAGGTTACCTTACAGCGTGACTTGAAAGAGGCTGGTAATAACATGATAAATGTTCCCTGAGGGTCGAAGATTTATAGGCGAAGAGTCGAATTCGAACCGCCATTGAATTTCGACACTGGCGATGCCAATTACGACTGAGCCTAATTCGGGCACGATGAGGACATCGCCAGCGCTAGAAACATCAACGACATTTAGCTGAATGACGCTAATCCCAGTTCTTCCTATAGCTAATGTTGATGCTACTAATTGGCCGTTCGGAATTGTAAACTTAACAATTAGGTGCGAGTTTAGATGACATACGTGTTACTAAATATGTTTACTGGTGTTTATAGGTTTTTTGAAGAGTAAAACGCGGGCAGTGGGCAAGTGCGCCGACTTCTGGCGGGCGGAGAAGAGATTTCGTTTCTGGATCCGGCACACGGTGAAGACGCAATGGTTCTACTGGTTTGTCATTGTGCTGGTGTTGTTCAACACGATATGCGTCGCCGTGGAGCATTATAAGCAACCAAAATGGCTGACCTCATTTTTATGTGAGTAATCCGCAATTAAATTAGAACTTAGGTTTCATGGCCGAGCTTGTAGCGCAATTTGACAGTCTCTATCTATCTATAGTTATCTAGATCAAATGGAAATACTTATTTTGTTTTAGATGTTGAAAACTCTATTTTAGTTTCATTATAACTGTCTTTCAAATACAATAAAAAAATAACTTAAACTTTATTTCTTGAATAGGTATAGTGATTCAAACTAATTTATCTTTTACAGATTACGCCGAATTTGTGTTCTTGGGTCTTTTTATGATGGAGATGTGGGTGAAGATGTATGCTTTGGGACCGCGGATATACTTCGAATCTTCTTTCAACCGGTTCGACTGCGTAGTCATATCAGGCTCGATATTCGAAGTGGTGTGGTCCGAAGTAAAGGGAGGGTCATTCGGCCTCTCCGTTTTGAGAGCGTTAAGACTGCTGAGGATATTCAAGGTACGGTATTGAAAAAGAAATATCTCCATAACTTGCTTAGTCCTAAAAGATCAATTTTAAAGTTGATAGGTATTTGAAACCTGAACAATGCAGTAGGGTCATTTCGCCGGTTAGCGACCACCTAATTTTATGTGCCGGTTGGCGACCACTTAGCTGAGTTGGTGAACTGAAAGGATATTTCCACGGTTATTTAGTAGATTTCTATTCTAAAACAACAACAAAAATGCATGTACAACTAATTGTCTCAATAGGGTCTCTAGAATTGATAGCCCTTTAGGCATGGAACGCCATAAATTATCAGGTTCTGGTACAGTCAGCATCAAAAGTAACTACGCAATCGAAGACGTCAAAAGCTCGTATTCCCTTTCAATAAAGAACTTTTTCGTATAAATCACGTACTTCTCATACAGATTCAGTAGGTACAAGTAACACAAATTATTCATACTATATATTTTCTAGTGCTTATTAATACGCTGACCCGTGTGTTTATTTTATTCCAGGTCACCAAGTACTGGTCGTCCCTTAGGAACCTAGTGATATCGCTCCTGAACTCTATGAGATCTATCATTTCACTGCTGTTCCTACTGTTCTTGTTTATCCTCATCTTCGCTTTACTCGGCATGCAGTTGTTCGGCGGCCAGTTCAACTTCGAAGAGGGGACACCGCCGACCAACTTCAATACCTTCCCTATAGCGCTGCTGACTGTCTTCCAGGTATATTCTTGTATGATCAACCAGATCGTAGTCACTCTGTTCAAGTCTTATAGGAATGTACAGAGTGTTCGTCTTCTTTCAGATTTTAACAGGTGAAGATTGGAACGAAGTGATGTATCACGGTATCGAATCCCAGGGTGGTATTCAGAAGGGAATGATCTACTCTTTGTATTTCGTTATTCTGGTGCTTTTCGGGAACTACACTCTACTCAACGTGTTCCTTGCCATCGCTGTCGACAATTTGGCTAACGCTCAGGTAAATACGTGTTCCATTGACATTATTGAACCTTGCTCACGTAAATTTAAATTGATACTTGTCACTTTTTTTTTACTTCTCTTGTTAACTAGTGAGGTTTGATTTCAGGTTAGTTATCTGGAAATCTAAGTCTGGTCCGCACAGATCAGTTAATTTTTTTTTAAATGATCCGTTTCTCATTCCAGGAATTGACGGCGGCGGAAGAAGAGCAGGTTGAGGAGGACAAGGAGAAGCAACTGCAAGTGAGTATACGGTTCATATTATCTTGTAACGCTCTTTTTCACATGAATGTTACTATTTCATCCTCTGATGCTTCCGACCTGAGTTGATAGAATCACTATTTTCAAAGTCATAGCATGTTCAACCACTCTTCCACGAGCATAAACACAACACTTTCGAGCGGTTGTTGTATGGAAGATCGGATGTGCTGAACAAATTTTGTTTCATACGACAACCTCTGTTTCGGCTGATTAGGAATTGAAGAAAGAGATGGGAGCGTTACACGCGGTGGACGGGATACCACCTGAAGTAGATTCTCCGTCGCCTACTTCCAGGAAGGTAAAAGCAGCTCGATGGTGGTGTAAGCTGGGCTTGATCATGCGCAATTGTAGAACCATTCAGAACATTGTTGGTCACAGCAACTCCACACATCCTCTGATCTCCTGGTATTGTCTATCTGCTTAGTAATCTAAAAGTATCGCTAAATGATAACCTTTTTAATCAACAATGTTCTAATTATGGTCTCATGCGAGTATGTGTCGCTTTTGTGATCCGAATGGTTAATAGGTGTTCTTTACATTGTTAACGTTGTTGTCTTGATTGCTACTTTTGTTACTGTTAACTCGTTTATATTCTCCAGGCGTAAGTATGTAATATTCTAAAATTGCATTAGTAGGTGTATCATCATCCGTATTTCCTTTCTTCTGGCTGGTTCATGTATGTGACAATGGCAAAGTGGTAACGTCACCTGTGTACGAGCTATACTTTGCATGTGTGTCGTAGATCTGCTGTCGACTACTACTTGCTTCGATGTCATGTTAAATATTTTAATTTATTAAATAATTTTCTAGAGCTTAATCATTAAATTTGAATATAGATTGAATTAGAAACGAATAAACATTAATTATTTTGCAAATTCGAAATTGTTTTACTTAATAGATTTTGTAAACCAAATTTATTACAAGCCATTCTAGATGACTAATACCGTCATGCGCGTAGATTTTAGTTTGGTAGGCATTTCAATTGGTTTATACTATGTTTCAAAACGTTTCAGAACAAAAAGAAAGAAGAGGCCAAAAAGGAGGATGACGACGAGGTGCCAGATGGACCAAAACCAATGCTGCCATATTCGTCTATGTTCATTTTGTCACCCACTAATCCGTGAGTTAATATGGCTTACATTAGCATAACCTGTCATTGGGTATTGCCGGTAATCCGCGGCACTTAACTAGTATATCTGTGAGTACAAAAAAAAACAGATATTCCCTGTATTGTACAAATATCTGATGTCCCTGATGTGTGAAGGTCATATTACACACTGCAGTTAGACATACCATTGGGACTGGTTATATCTTCTTAATATCATCGCCGAGCAGTGAGATGCGCTTCCCCCATCTAATCTGCTTGCCCAAACATCAATCACTAAATGAGTCATAATAGGTATTACCCCCTTTTAACATTTAGGATGGGTTGCATCATACCTTCTGTTATGGTAAGCGGTGTTCGTTAAAAAGTTTGACAAGTTTATATGAAATGACAGCTGCTGGCGCCGGTTTAGATGGTTTAGTGAACCCGCTCTTAGTCAGTTGTAGTAACTACTTTTCATAATTATTATTACGGAAAATTTATACTAAAAAGTTCAAGCGGATAATTGTATGTCGAACGAGAAATGAAACATAAGGTTTATTCCTTTTAAATGGAGTTTATAGATAATGACACTTTGTATTTTTTGTTTATTTCAGAATTAGGAGAGGCGCACACTGGGTTGTAAATTTAAAATACTTTGATTTTTTTATTATGATTGTTATATGTATGAGTTCTGCAGCTTTAGCAGCTGAAGATCCCGTAGTTGAAGGAAGCCCGTGGTAAGTAATAACAATAATACCTACAATGTATAGGATACATACGCTGTCAAAATCACGTACAGTCGACGTCAGAAATATGTACACACGCACTGCACTTGTGCGTTATTGCAATGGGGTAAGGTGCAAAAGTTTCAACATATATTTGACATCGACTGTACCTACTTGCTACTCTCCCTACAAAAGTTTTAAGTCTACTATACGGCAGATTTTCGGCTCCTAAGAGTCCTATGCCTGTGACATTAACCTTTTATTTTGGTATTTTCAATGTAGTGTTTCCTTCTGAACATATTTCGTGGTGTTAGTATTTTCTTTTAAAACCTGAATTATTCAGCTACGCTGTTCTTAAAATTTCGCTTACCAACATGAACACCCTGTCTATGTGAAATAATTATAACTTAGAATTTAAAAGTTTTAGGAACTAACTAAAGATTTTCTTCAACAGGAATAAAGTGTTAAATTTATTCGATTACGCGTTCACCGGTGTATTCACCGTTGAGATGTTACTCAAGATTGTTGATCTGGGTATACTATTTCACCCGGGGGCATATCTTCGCGATTTATGGAACATCATGGACGCTGCTGTTGTGATATGTGCCCTAGTCAGTTTCGGTTTTGAGATCGGGTGCGTAAAACGCTCTTTCATTATATATTTTTAATTTTTATAAGAGACTGTCGACCCTAGTCTCACTGATGGTAAACAACGACAGAGAGTTGATATTTCGCAACAACTTCCAACTACCAACTTAAATACTATACTCCCGAAATACCAAAAATGTTATTGCAGTAAAGAGGTTTCATCAACATCATCATAACCAGGTTCATTATATTTAATTAAAATTCAGTTTAAAATGTCAAACTTGCACATTATAAACTAGCGTTAATTAAACTTTTGCTCACTACAAACTATGAAATAGGTTTTTGTCTTGTACGGAATAACCATAATAGTCGTCAAATGCGTTAAAGGACTCCTAGCTACTTTACAAATCAAACGCAAACTACTACGAAATAGTTGACCGTATCTTTGTGGATTGGACGATCTGTAGTAGTGTACTGACCTGTTTTTATCATTGTTACAGAGGTGTGAAAAAGGGCGCGCAGAACTTGTCCACCATCAAGTCGCTAAGAGTGTTACGTGTGCTCAGACCGTTAAAAACAATCAAGCGGATCCCTAAGTTAAAAGCTGTGTTTGACTGTGTGGTGAACTCTTTGAAAAATGTCATTAACATTCTCATCGTGTACATATTGTTTCAATTCATATTTGCTGTAATTGCAGTTCAACTTTTTAATGGTAAATTTTTTCACTGCAACGATATCAGTAAGAATACATTTGAAGACTGCCAGTGAGTATCATTCGTTTGCTTTTTAGTATTTCAAAATTTACTTAAGTACGTGTTTTCTCTAGTATAAATACCTATCAAACATATCACGTCCTATTGTTCAAAAAATATATTTTCCCAAATACACATCTACGAATACATTCTGTTGCCACCCCTTTTTCGATACGATGTTCAACTCCCAATTAATAGTTCCGTTATATTACCCGTGATTACCAGAAATACGTTAACCACACTCGCCGTCAAAAACTTCGGTTCACCCCAAACTAAATAACCGCAATAGGATTTTTTTTATATTCAACACCTGTTTTATTTTCATAATATACTATTATTTTAATTACCCTATAAATAAATAATAACTGTATTAGCAATAAAATTAGAATATCCAAAAATGACGATTTTTGCGGTATCTCGCTCCGTTAACGTTGTTTTTTTTATGGGTGTTCACAAGTCCTACACTACGCACGCACTATTTTTGGAAATGTGACGGTATTTTAAAGTTTCGCGAGATTATACACCCATATGACAATGTTTCTTTGCAAATAACGACATCTGAACGGCATTTTATTTTGTTGCAGAGGGTCGTATTTCGTCTACGAGGCGAATAGCCTACTGCCTAAAGTAAGCAAAAGGCAATGGACGACGCAATTCTTCCACTACGACAACGTCGCCACTGCCATGTTGACACTTTTTGCGGTACAGACGGGAGAAGGGTGGCCCCAGTAAGTGATCCTGCTTCAGAGGCCGTAGATTTCCGACCAGTACACACTAGTGCAATATAAAATATTCTTAATAGTAATATAGAATAATCTTAAGCATTATTTTCGTATTGGCTACGACGACTTAAGACACTATTGATTGACACACCTTTAGCTTGTAATAGATGCAACAATATTTGACTTTATTATGTTTTTCAGGGTGTTACAAAACTCTATGGCGGCTACGTATGAAGATAGGGGACCCATACAAAACTTTCGAATAGAAATGTCCATATTTTATATAGTTTATTTTGTGGTGTTTCCGTTTTTCTTTGTTAACATATTCGTAGCTCTGATAATTATCACATTTCAAGAGCAAGGCGAAGCTGAGTTACAAGACGGTGAAATTGATAAGAATCAGGTTAGTATTGTACTTTTAATGCTGAGATAACTATAAGATACTTAGGTGTATATTGTTTTATTATCAAACATGTCACTTTAATTCTTTCTAACTTTTCTTCTTCTCACTTTACAGAAATCGTGTATAGACTTTACTATAGAAGCGCGACCTCTTGAGAGGTATATGCCAAGCAAAAGGGCAAGTTTTAAGTACAAAGTGTGGAGAATAGTAGTCTCTACGCCTTTTGAGTATTTCATCATGACTCTCATCGTGCTAAACACATTGTTACTCATGATGAAGGTATGTACCACAAACTTTCTATCATTCCTACATATATTTATTTAAACATTTAAGAATACAAATAATAATCGTGACGGAAACAGTAGGTATATCATATATCTTAAACATGTATGTATAATTGTATGTACACTAGAGTTAAATAATGTCTCAACAAAATATATACAAAACATGAGTAAGCACTGTATGTAAAATGTAGAAGAGGTCACTAATTAATTAGTTGCTGGAAAAGTTATCCCAAACCACAAGGCACAGTTGATGACGAGCTAGATTATTATTAGCGCTGGACCAAAGCTAGAGAGTGCTTGTGACCTGACTCATAAGGCGTCAAAGTACATGCATTGGAATAAACATGTACCTTTATGTACCATCCACGACTGAGCCGGCTCCTTGAACAACTGTCTAGTTTGGTCAAGAGCAAAATGTCCCTATTGATAATCTCCACTATTTATTATACTTGCGTGCGTCCAATACTTGATGGGACCAGATAACCCCGATCTTGCAAAACTGTGTACACTTCACGTTGTAATTCCCGCCGTAGCTACAAAGGAAACAAATACCGATTGGCTATAAATTCAAAGTACTGCCTAGCATAACATTTTCAAAATTACACAACACATGCAACACTTACAATGACATTTGTGAAATATGAACTCGTCGCGGGAGTAGGTACACTGCATCTGAATGCGCCGTGGGTCTGTCTAAGCCTATCCCGTCAATTGTATCTGCGCCACGATTAATTTTGTTGTTTTAATCCTACGTTCTGTTCTGTGTTCCTTTCGTGACTCCTTGCTTGCTATTCATTATGTATGTATCAATGTCTACTGCACGATAAGCGTATCCTTCCTGCACATCTACAGCACATGAAACACAAAATAAATTGGACGATTCGTGCTTGTTGATGCACACCATTTCTGAAAGCAGTGAGCTCGGGGCATGGGCCATTATTGTTGTTCGTGTTGCATGATCTTGTATAAGACCTATTCCTAATTGTTTTTGTGAGCGGTCTGCATGCTTCGTGGAATGGCCTACTGCCAGGCGTGATTGTTGGTGGTGGCTATCAGCTGCTTTAAATTTCACCGGGAAATCAAAATTTGCATAGGAGAAATAGTTTTCCAGTAACAAGACAAAAAATCATAACTGTTCGAAATCTGTGTTTTAAAGAATCCCCTCATTATGTTACATTAATTTTCTTATTGTTCTGTTTAGTAGGAAAGAAAGCATTTGCTAATGCTCTCGTTCACTGTGACCCTGTGTACTCGTATTTTCGTTGATCTTACTGACATGTCGGCACGTTTCCTCACCAGCTCATCTTATGCTATCCCTCTCTTTTGTTATCCTTTTCTAACTTACCGTCGTCCATGAAGGCCTAGAGCTATGATACAACATTATTTGCCAACGTATAATAATCTAAACATCACATCTGTCAGTACTCATGAAATTATTGAAGATTTGATACGATTATATGGAGTAATAAATATCTATTTTCATTGCCATGGGTTTATCCAATACGCCTGGCACATCATCACAAAATGGCAGTACTATAATCAAAATGACCTCTACGCGGATATCCTCAAGTATTCGAATATGGGGTTCACTGGAATGTTTTCTGTGGAAACGGTGTTGAAAATCGTCGCTTACGGTGTCAAAGTAAGTAAACCAATACACGGATCGTTCTGGTAAATCATATGGTTACTATTGAACAGCAAAATAGGTACAAATGTACTCTTTCTGTTTACTAACATGTTTTTTTGTCTATTTACATGACTGTATGGGAATAATTCGAGCCGAGTAAATAACATCCCTACCCAATTACCATCCGATTTTGATACCTTTAAAAAGATTTCTCTCTTAAATTAAAGGCTTAGATGCCACTGAAAATGTAAAGTTTTTCGGCATTTCATTGTTGAGCATGGCTTTCCTGCTGCATGCGGCACCTGTTCGTTTCACACACAGTCAGTATAAATGTTCCTTTACCTTTTAACTGTACTTGTGGTTTCAAGCTGTCTTCAGAGCATTAGCCATCCGAACATGGGCTCAGGTAGGTAAGCTAACTGTCGGATTCAATGTGGGCGAAGTTCAGCTGTTGACGAAGGTTTGTAAAATTTGTTTGACTTATGTTATGTATATGTACATTACGTTGCAAGTCTGTTGTAAACGTTTGTTACGTACAACAGAGTTGCAAGAATCCTTGTGATAAGTAAACTTGTGGTGACGCAATCTGCATGTTTGTTAAATCCGGTTGCATGAAAGCACGTGCTGCACTAAAAAGCCACACGATGACTACATATATACACACTAACACACATCTACAAACTACAGGGTCATAAAAGATGGGAACTCAAAAGCACACATCTCAACACTCACCTCAACATGATAAATACAGAACGAGTTTGTTTTCTAACGTTATAGCAGATAGTAGTAAAAGTTAATATTTTTAGATTATCGAACCAATTTGCCAGGATTATTTTTAAAAACTCTAAAGATTGTTGCTATATTATCATGTATGTTGTTAAAAATAAATCTGGCCTGGTGTATTTACAACGTTTATAAAGTTTGAGGTTAAAAATATTGGTATTAATTTTGTGGTAGTTTCACGAGGCTCCAACACAACTCATGGACTCGTTATCCGTAATGAACCTCGTTTTTACGACCTTCTTCCTTCTCGAGACCCTTTTGAAGCTGGTTGCCTTCGGATGTCAGGTAAGCTACCCTCTACATATAGTACAGTTTCAAGTCATAATTAATTTCTTGTACACACGGCGTAACTTTGAGCATTTTTATAACTGTAACGAACAATGCCGTGTCTATAAGATGACACACATATTTTTTTATCTTAGAATGTTTCTTTTAGCATTCAATATTCAGTACTGACTTGAATATTATTAAAATAGAATTTATAGAATACAAGACGCTTTTTTATATGATATATAGTTTTCATGTCACTCAAAAAAAGTTTTCTAGATATGCAAAATTAATTTAATTTTAAATTCTATATTAAAGAGAGATATTCCTTATCCCACTCCTTATATACATCCTTCTTATTCTTAATAGAAAGTGTACATTTGTATCCTTTGTTCGTCATTCTTTACTACTTTTTGATTATTGATTATTAAACATATATCCATCCTGTGATAATTTGCACTCAGCATAATCTAACATTGTCATTTAATTTATGGTTTCAGAATTTTTTCAAAGATCCTTGGAATACATTCGATTTCATAACGGTAATTGGAAGTATTATTGACGCTCTCATCATGGAATTAGGCGTGAGTATCAAAACAAATGAAAGTTTCTACAGTCCATCGACTGTTCAAATGTCTTTCGAGTTAAGAAATATTTTGGTATCTATAGATGGTCGCTGTTAACACAAAGACACCAAGAAATGTACATTCGATGACACCCGAAGGACTTTTCAACATTTCATTGACTGTATTTTACATTTTCTTTAATTATTTTTCATATCGGTGCTATCGGGTTATTGCATACCAGTGAGCTGAATTGATATTTTGATCTTGTTATGTATTTAACCACAAAAATACGATATTGTAAATTTATTGTACTATTTTTAATTAAGATAAATATGTTCAATACTTTTTTTCATAACGTGATCTCTTTTTTATTACAACACAGCACCTACCTATTAAAGTTACTGATGTCAAAAAAGTAGTATTTGTCCCAGTGTGAGACGTTTGATTATAACCAACACAGTCCGCTTTCTGTTTATCAAACACATAATCCATGAATATGTTCAAGACTCTAATGTCTATCTATGCGATATCACGAAAGTTCCCGTTATCTCTACATCTATACAATCAACAGCTCCTTTACATAAATTAATATATGGTACGTAAAACTACTAGCATTGAACTTACTAACCGACTGCTACAGGAGAGTGAGTAATGTTATTGAATATCGGCGCGTTTGAGAACCAGCGTGAGAGGTAAACGATTTGTCCTGAGGGTCTAGTATAAGTTTTACCGAAACAAGACTTTATGGTCGCGTTTACGTTTTACCCTCAATTTGTAAGGGATTTCACAGCAAAACGCAAACGCGGTCGTAACGTTCTGTTTCGGTAAAACTTATACTAGAGCCTCTGATTGTGATTACAGAGCGATCTACCCGACCACTGTGCCTCTGACATATCCTGTCAGCAGGTAACCAACTGACTTGTTTGCTAGGAAATTTAGATTTTTTATACATAATGTGAAACATTAACAGTTGAATAATGTAGACAACGACTCTAAATTTTGAATATTTATGGTAGTGCTAGTTTTAGGCTAGATTTTGTAGTTTAATACAATGATTCATTTATAGAAACGTGTTTAGAAAGTTAACAGTATGTTCCAGTAAAGTTTGGTAATAAAGAAAGTATTTTAGACGTAATTTTACCTACGCCCATATCATAAACCTCTGAAGCCACCGGCCAATAAGGAACATTTATGAGATGCGAGTAGATAAAGTGATGTATGCAACTGTACATAATGTGGCATTAAGAACCTCGTGTGATCTTATTTGTGAAATTCCCCTGCGACTCGTTTAATAACATCACTCTGGTTCTGATACCTGTTTTGTAGCAGTAGCATAAACTACTATTAATACATTGTGTTACACGTTTGATAATTGTATACATAGACATAATAGGTAGTACTGTTTGTGATTTATAATCGTTTTTGTTATTGGACGTGTTTGTGACGTATTCACTTTTTAGATTTGTAAAAGGAACTCTTTTAGAATTGTTTTATTAAGGTTAAGGTGGTTCGCTTTCCATACAAAACGATTTCTGACATTCGCACGCTAACGGTGTGATATTTTAAGAAACTTATGTAACGAGCTTTCATAAATTGGCTTTCCGTTTGCGCGCAATTCTGTTTTTCCTAGAATAAACGTGTATAAACTAGAATAATTTGAGAAAAATAGTTTTTCCAAAAAGTTTTTCCCACACTAAATTTTCTATTTATTCTACATAGTTTATAGAAAGCTAAGCTGGCACATGGAAGTGCCATGTACATGAAATCTGCAAAAAGTTAAATAAGTCATCATTTGCTCTACACAAGCTCTCTAGAATAGTAAATAGAAAATCATTACTTATTACCTATCATGGACTGGTGGAATCAGTGTTGCGATATGGAGTTATTTTCTGGGGCAACTCAGTAGATAAAGATGCAGTTATCAAGGCACAAAAAAGATGCGTAAGAGCCATGTGTGGTGTGAAAATGATGGATAGTTGCAGCCCACATTTTATATCACTTAAGGTTCTGACGCTACCTTGTCTATATATTCTGGAAACTGCCACATTTGACAAATGCAATCCTAATTTGTACACTAAAATTGCTGACACACTAAAGCTCCCTGTAAGATCTCAGTACCAAAGTGACATGCGACATAAAGTGTGTAAAACAGCGCTAGTTCAAAAAGTGTACTAGGAATGGCACTTTTAATATATAATAAAATTCCAAATTCTATTAAAGAATTAAACACTGAAATTATTATTAATTAAAAAATGCTATTATAATGTCCATCAATTTTTGAATGACGCTGACTTATGACTAAGAGCATTTTGTTAGATATTATTATTGAAAATTCGTTTACTTGTTTAAACAATCAATGCATTATTATTGTTATAATTCTATGCATGCTATTGAATAATATTAGTTAACATAAACCTGTTCGTACGCCTACCTGGCAAAACATAGTGATTCGCAATTCTATTTTTAAGGCCTATACAATGTACCTATGTTAAACGAATAAATATATTCTGATTCTGATTCTGATAGAAGTTTATTCTAGGAAAAGGAGAATTTCGCGGAAATGTGGCAATTTATGAAGGTTGTATACATAAGTTTCTTAAAATATCAGGCCGTAAGCCTGCGAATGTCATAAGTCGTTTTGTATGGAAAGCGAACCACCTTGATAAATGTTTCATGATTGAATTAGTAGGTACCAATAGCTTCTCAATTCACAGACCGAGTCAGTGTGTGAATTTTTTTCTTCAATAATTTTATTAGAACTAGAATTCGTATGAATTTCTGTCATGTATCAAAGTAATGAGGCAAGGTATAAAATACACAATATTTAAGTAAATATTCCATTATGGCATAGTTATGGCAAAACGAAAACAGGCGCAAAGAGCATTATTGTAATATTTTAGTAAATCGAAGTAAATAACATGAAGAGATGTGATTTTTATTCAACTTATTAATATATCTCGTTGATTTAATTTAATAATATTTTTTAGTGAAGGTCGAACTTTTAAAGCAATGTTTACATAATACGTATCATTCTTTTTTGCAAATGTTCCGTTTTACACCATAATATAAGAAAATTTTATATTTTTAAATACCTATCAAAAACTTTGTAGCGTTCATACCATAGGAAGTTAATTGGAATTGATATGGACAATTTCTATCGAAACCATTGATTACGAGTAATCGGAGGTTATTAAATTTCATTAATGATAATGATTGACACATACACGGTAAGAACAATAAGTGATCTCACTCTATTATTTCTAAACTATAGAAGCTAGCGAAAAACAGGTTACTGATCCTGAAAACAGAATAAACGGACGCACATATTTAGTACAGTTTTTCGATATCTTTGCATAGCTTAGAAATAATCGAGTTAGATCACTTATCGTTTCGATCCTGTATATCTATTGTCTACGGTGTATAGATACCAATTGCACGTCGCCAATGTGGTTCAATGAAAATGATAAAAACAATTTCTGGTTATTTAGGCATTTAGTACCATCGAGATTGTCTAACCTCGAAATCCCGAGAAGTTTGATGAAAGGTACAAATGTTCATGAGAAGCTCTGTTTTCGTCTGGCACAAGTCCCCCGGTCAGGACCTCGCAGAACGGCCGGTACATTTTCCAAGACGGCGGAGGTTCTACGAGGTCCTGGCCCAGCGACATTTGTGAAACGAGAACGGCTTCCAACAAACATTCTTGCAAATTGTCCTATTACCTGCCTAAAGTTTTGATATTTTTATGAAAACATTCATATTTAGTTCTCGAAATAAACGAGCATTTTTATAGAACTGAATATAAAGATGCTCGTCTGTTTCAAGTATGACGGCAATGTTGCCTTTACCACCAAATGGTTATCTATTGATGTTGATGGAACTACAACAGCGAGGTAGTAATGCTTCTAATATTTCCACAGGAGAACACATTCAACGTTGGTTTCCTCCGCCTGTTTCGAGCCGCGCGACTGATCAAGCTGCTCAGGCAGGGTTACACTATTCGAATACTGTTATGGACGTTCGTGCAGAGCTTCAAAGCCTTACCCTACGTGTGCCTTCTCATCGCGATGCTCTTCTTTATCTACGCCATCATTGGGATGCAGGTCTGTTCGTCATTCCTCTCGTATGTAATCTCTAATTTGCAAATGTGTCAAATCCATCACGGACACAATTATAACATGTTGATAACATATATTTCTTTCAAATATTTAGTCCCGGGGAATTGATATTTTGTATAGCTTTTACATTTGGTAAATAATAGAGATACAGTATTAGATTTATCAATGTATTATTATATGTATTATTATCTGTATGTATTATTATCTGTACGATTTGGAAAAGTACTATAACGGTCATTAGCATTCTTACAAGTTTAATATTAGAAATAAAGAACAGCTTATTTGTGTCAATAGTTGACCTAGATCCTTTTAGTGTAGGTATGTAGTGTTGGGGTTCAAGCTATATTAAGCCTAAAATTTACTAGTGTCCTATTTAATTAAAATCTAGTTACCATTATGATTATACCCAATAGTTTTTCATAAAGCATTGATACTGTTTGCTACGATCTGCTAGAGCGACCCGCCAGATACCTAACGCCATTTCATCCCAACTCAGTTTCATTCCCTTAACTCATACCTATTCCATAAACTAACACGAAATGGAAGTGCAGGAGCATACACCAAAGTAGGCACTGATCATTTTCTAATGGCAGGTATTCGGAAACATCCAATACGACCCAGACACTGCCATCAACAGGCATAACAACTTCCGATCTTTCGTGGGAGCACTTTTGCTGCTATTTCGGTGAGAGTACATACAGTACAGCGTAGTGGTGCCAACCGACATTATCTGTTCACTTGTCCACTGGCGAGCGGTAGGGCGCCCACACGGCCAGGACATGTTCTTACAGAGCATGGCACATGGCGTGCGGTGTTGCATCTTGACTCAACTCCTGCGCAGTTGTGCCCAAGACTCCGACACTACTGTCTATGTTACATGTATATACCAATCATGTTCATCGACTCCGCATCTATATCTCGTAAACCTAGTGTTTGGTCACATTCAAGAGTAGATTTAGCCGATAGTGTTGTCTTCGAATTATCCTTAAATGCATCTCATTTTTGTAACTAGAAATCCTTGTATACTGTTCTTTTCGCATTGTACCCCCAACATATTTAATTAGCGGTAGCAATAGATCATTTAGGTAGAACCAACTTAGTATCTGTTACAGCGCGGGGTGAGCATAGGATGTGTAGGGTACACGTATTTTTGCACACAATGCTGATTTTATGTGTTGTATCTGCTTGGACACAGGTGTTTGGCAATATAGACTTAGCACCCGACTCAGATATGAACAGACACAACAACTTTCAAAGCTTCATTCAAGCACTCATGCTACTATTCAGGTAAGGAACCGTACAATAAGGATGATATCGGACATTTACAAATAATTGTGTACCCAATTAGCGTGTGTTGTCAAAGAAAAATTAACTAAGGTTGTGACGACAAATAAACTTCAATTTATGTGTAAATTAACTAAGTAGGTTTTCATTTAAGTAACGCGTTTATGCATATATGTAATTTGTAAAAATAAACGAAAAACTTAACTTTCATACAAATTGAATACTTCTTTGTAGTCACAAGACTGAGACTGAGTTCATTTTTGTTTGACGACTCACGCTAACTGGATACACAATACTTTGAAAATGCCGTATAACGTAACTTAATTTTATGATGGATAATTTATTGATCTTCAAAAAAAGAGGTAGACAGGTTATAGGTACGCGCTCTAAAAGTGGCACCATAAAACTTGGTCAATTGACCAACCTAACCATATACTTCTCTGTTTCGCTCCCAGAAATTAGCGACCGTCCTCTTTTCACATGTCATCTGAGCATTGCATCAAAAAAAATTCCACTATTATTATTATTAATTGTACTTCTAGGAATTTTATGTTAACTATTTCCACCCAGAATCAGGAGCTCTTTCGACCCCGGTAGGACAAAAAACTGTCCCAAAGATATTTTTCCTATTGTGTTACCATTTACCTTATACTTTATGTGGTTTTTCTCCTATTGGGATGGAAATACATCGTGATTTTGAGTATAAATAACATAAAAGTTGCAGAAAATCTCCGAAAAAATGTAGTGGCATTTTTTTTTGAGAAACGCTCATCTGATAAGCATGAGCCTGGCCATTTTTAGGGTCCCGTAGTCAACAAGGAACCTTTATAGTTTCGCCATGTCCGTCTGTCCGTCCGTCCGTCTTCGGTATAGCTCAGTAAACATTACTACTAGAAAATTGTAATTCGGCATGAGTATATAAATCAATCACGCCGACAAAACAGAAGAATAAAATCTTGAAAAAACATTTTTTTGGGGTACCTTCCCTACACCTAAAGTGGGATGTAATCTTTTTCCTCATTAAACCCATGGTGTGGGGTATCGTTAGATAGTTTGTTCAAAAATATTATGGGTTTCTTAAACGATTTTTCAAATTGGTGATTCGTTTGCGAGATATTGGGCTTTACATTTTTATTCATGTGTCGTCGTCGTCGTCGTCCCCCCCGTCCCCCCCTGCCGGCTAAATGGCTGCTACTGGGAATATGAAAAAAATCGTGGCAGTAGTACATATAATGAATTTAAAAGGAAAACTACTAACTAAGTAGGCATAACTAGTTACCGAGTAATAGTCGATCAACTTAAAATGTACTTAGAAAGGCCGACTTTCGTACAAATGCGACCGACGCAACCATTTAGTTGGCGCGCGCGTGTCGATGTAACTAAGAAATACAGGCAACTACGGAACCCTACACTGCGCGTGGCCCGACACGCACTTGTTACGTATAGCATTTCGTATAGGCATATCTATTCTATAGGGGACGGCAACAGAGTCGAGGTCATTTACACAACAAAACGTCATGTAATGACAGCGGAGTTTTGAAATTAGTGGTTTCTTTTCGTACCAATATTCATCAGCAAACTGTAAGATTGAATAAAAGTTCGCTCATGATAAGTTTTCATTATGTTATGTATTAGAAAAAAATATTTGATTTCAATAAAACATATCGTATCGTATGCACGATTATATACGAAACATTCCGTTTAAAACAGCTATATTTAAATGAATAGGTACACGAATGAATACTTAAATGATTGTTATGGATAGATATTTGAATATTAAACACCAAAGAGATATTTTTATTAAACGTGCACTTAAATCATATTCACTAATTCATTCATTCACTACGTTTTTGCAATTAGTACTCTCTACTGTACCTACTTAGCTGTGTGTGTAATCATTCACCTCATCTCTTCTGCCGATACATATACCTCTTATTCATATTACATCATTGGCGATATTAATGAATGCCGGCAACGGTCCTTTGTCTGTACGGATGTTTGTGAGTCACTTGATATCCAGATGCGCGACGGGCGAGTCCTGGCCTAACATTATGCTGGCGTGCCTCAAGCCAGCGAAATGCGATGAGAAGGCCGGGAAGCCAGCGGGTGAACAGTGCGGAAGCACGCTAGCCTACGCTTACTTCGTTTCGTTTATATTCTTCTGTTCCTTTCTTGTGAGTATTGTGACGCTGGGTATTGTTGAGATTAACACAAGGGCGTAGCTAGGATTTTGTTAAAGGGGGCCTGGCCTACGCCTATACGTTTGTCTACAAAAACCAAGTTTTGTCTACAAAACTCATGCAGCATTTACCTTGGATATATCCAAGAGGCAGCTGTCGTCGTCCCCCCCCCCCGTACCTCGCTACTCCCTTGGATTAACACGTTCACGGACACGGATGCTATAGCATTCGAGTCATCTATTGTTCGAGATTTTGATAAAACGCCTTATGCCACAGACTAGCGCGGCCTGGCCGCAGCGGTCAATGTGAACTTGACATCAGCTGTAAAATTCAGTATTGACCGGCACCCCAGGCCGCGCCAGTTTGTTGCAGGCTTTAAGCCTCTCACATACTGGCGCGGCCTGCAGTGGCGGTCAATAGTAAAGTTAACATAACTGTCAAGTTTACCATTGACCGCCACCGCAGGCCGCGTCAGTGAGATGCAAGCCTTACGCATGTGCCCTTTCATGTCAAACATGTCACTTGAAATTAAAAAAGGAGCTTCTATGACACCAATGATCGGTGAACGTTAAGAAAACCGTATGAGGGTTTTCTTAATGTTCAGTGATAATTGGTTTCGTTGAGCGCTGATTAACACATTCACCGCCAGGAATCGCTACGCGCTGTGCTCATAGCCGGTACCGTGCTGTTCCTCGCTAAGGAGTGGAAAGCGTCCACTAAGCAGGTACCTGGCAGTGGAAGTGTTGAAAGAAAATACTATTTAAAGTGGTGCCTAATTACAAGATGACCGTTTTAAAAATATTTCGACCAACCACGAACAGAGTTAAATCCAATATTAATTTATACGTTTTCCTTACACATATTTAATTATTATGTGTCTAACGTGATTTGAATGTCCACAGATGTTGAATTTATTCGTTGCCGTCATTATGGATAACTTTGATTACCTAACAAGGGACTCGTCCATCCTTGGCGCACATCATCTTGATGAGTTTGTTAGGATATGGGCCGAATATGACCCAAACGCCACGTAAGTTTTCCCAGTGCAGTGTGAAGCATTCTTAAATATCTGTGATATTTATTTTATAATATCCATATTGACTCATATTTTTTCTTTCAGTGGAAAGATCCATTTTACTGAAATGTATGATATGTTAAAAAATATGGATCCTCCGTTGGGGTTTGGTAACAAGTGCCCAAATCGGCTGGCCTATAAGAAATTAATTAGAATGAATATGCCATTAGACGACGACGGGAAGGTTACTTTTACTACAACTCTCTTTGCGTTAATACGAGAAAACTTAAACATCAAGATGAGATCAGGTACTACACCTATTCAAAATAAAGCACATACAGGCGCAATTATACATACAAAATGAGCGTTTCTTTTTTAATTTGCAATGTTTTTCTAGCGGACGAGATGGACCAAGCGGATAGCGAGTTGAGGGAAACGATAACTCACATATGGCCATTACAAGCGAAAAAAATGTTAGATTTGCTGGTGCCTCGAAACGATGTACTCAATACAGGGAAAATGACTGTCGGGAAGATCTACGCCGGCCTCCTCATCCTCGAAAGCTGGAGATCTACTAGGTTTGGGAGAAATCCGCAGGGCGTTACGGTAAGCTATAGTGTCTATATTGTACTGTGCACTGATATTTTTGTTCGGTATTCCAACCAAAATAAACTGTTGTTAGGTCTATGTCGTATGCACGTAGTTCTAATGAAGCCAGAGTAAATACGTGTGGCTAAAGATTAATCAATGTCCAGCATCTTCTGTTCATTTGAGCCAAATGTAAATACTCGTATTAACGAATAGGTAATACTACACGTTAACAAGTAGTGTTTGTTGATGGACCCTTATAATTCCCCACATTAGTGTAAATTTCTAACATTATAGTTAGTTAATTTATAGTTGATTGTGTTATTTATGTGGATGTATTGTTGTTAAATGACGCTAAAAATAAGATTAAAGTTAAATCGAGATTGGGATTCAAAATTCCTATTGGCTTCTGTGTATTCCGACCGCTGGCAAAGCACAACAATACAGAGTCACGTTAGTGGAACCGGCTCGTACGAGTCCACTACATTGGTGGTTTACTTTTCAGGCATTCGGCGAGAATAGCCCTACGGCCAATCAGCCGGTAGTATTAAATATTTTACGGAACGAAACTTTGACTAAGTACTTTTATCTTGCACTGTTCTAGACATTTTTATTTTCTCATAACAATTTTTTCTCGCAAATTTTTTTGGAATATCATTCAAGAAGAAGTTTTATGATTTCCAAATGGCTGATGACTTTTAAGGTCACCGCAATAGTTAATCCATGAGAAAGACATTATACCATGATAGTAGCATAGAATAGATATGCAGTTAGATTTAGTCACCAGCGACGCACTTGATGTACTGGTCAAATAAATTTGTGCGCGTCAAGCATATTTTTGTCTGTCAAGTGTCTGCCAGGGCTTCGTAAACTACGACATAGTGACCTGTCCTATAGTTGCAAAATATGATTGTATAGCAGTTCATTGTTGAAGAGTTGTTTGGCCGTCTAGTAGCTGTTGACTGTCCGACGTAGTGCTGCCTTTGTATCGTCTACAACCCGTAGTGCTCGCTACCCCTACACCGTCTATTCTTGTTGTGATGACTATCAATTGGCGAAATCAGATGTACTCGTATTAAATGACGACCGTTTTAGGAAAATTTGCATGACCATTGGATTTTCTGAAAGTGTTTCTTCCTCTTGTAGTTTGTCTTCGAATGAATGTTATAATTTACGTTGTCAATTATCTACATTTTGGCTCAATTAATTTGTCATTGTAGAAGCCTGAAGATTTCCTATGAACGAATTAATACATAATGCTTTCCTGCTACGCTCTTTTTGTCTAAGAATGTGATTTACTATATTATATATTTTCTGTATTAAACTGCAATATCATCACTATTTTGGAAAAAGTTCGTACTCGTGGTATCCTAAGGAAATACTTATTGAGTTTGTACTTACGATATCATACGATACGAGGTGTTTACAGAAGTAGTTATGATTTATATTTACATGTTATGAATAAGCCCATTTTCACGTTGGAAAGAACTACTCGATCCTTCTTCTGACAGTGGGCGATGCTGCAGTCAATTAACTAGCTGCAGTCCAAACCGCATCTGGCTTCAATATTTTTTGCACTAACTTTACAATTAGCACCATGTGTATGAATATATTAATGCTTTGTAATTTACAGCTCTATCATATGTATACATATATATCATATAACGTACCCACTGAACAGTAAACTGACATCGTACAATATATAATAACATAACGTGAAATAGTTGTTTTCTCAGATAACTACATTCTGCATTCGTCTTCACTATACACCACAATTATATAATGCGATATGCATTTTGTTCACAATGTCCATTCGTTGGAATTCTTGTTACACTCAACAACATACACTAACACAAACAAAAGAACTCCAGCATGGACATGAGGTGTGTCATTGCGCAGACTCATGTAGGCTTTAGTTAGTTGCCATAGCGTTGGTTGGCGGCGTGTGACATGAGCTTGCGCAAGTGTGCGTGTGTGGGGTGGATGTGTGAAGTGGGGTGCGTGGTGCAGAAGGCGTCCTTCTTTAACTGCCTGTTGGACGTGGCGGCGGGCCTGGGCCCGGGCTCGCGCGCCGGCTCCCTGAGCCACGAGCCGCCGGTCACCCTGCCAGCCGCCCACCTCGAAGACCACGACTCGCACACCCTTGCCGACCTCGCCCGCCGCAGCACCAGAAAGTCACTCAAGTGAGTCCCTACCCACCAAATTTATCAAACTGATAGTAGTTCACACCTGACCATGAGTACTTTACTTTTTACTAAATTATTATAACACCCGTTAAAGTGATACCTAAGTATATTAAATCGAAATAAGAGTTGTTTAAATCAAACATATAAACAAAGTCGTCCCCTTGCTTTAATACAAATTATAGTTTCGATAGAATTCTCCTTCCAAGATACATCAAAATCTTGGTGGAACCTTTTATGGATATCTGTTTTCATGGACCCGTGGTGCAGGTGACAGCAGTCACGTTTTAAAGTTATAAATTGCTTTGCTGTGAGAGTCGTTATGCGCACCAAATTTCTATAAAAACAGTAAAGTCAGTTAACTACAGTTAGCGGAACACACGCAAGCCCTCAACGGCGGTTTTCTCGAAACTACTCTGAGAGGGCGAACACGTAGATGATTGGTCACGACAATGTAAACTAACATGAATTTATCTTTTGTTACAGGAACAATAAAAAGGTGAATTCCGTTATAGAACGGGTCCAAAAGTTGAGCTATATTTTTGTTGTAAAGCCCTATAATATCATAATAGCTATTGTCAAGTGCAAATTGATGTTCCCACCGAAATTTCTCAACTACCTAGTTCAATAAAATAACAGCACTTTACTTGAACTGAGAAATAGCGAAAGTATTATATCAGAACTATTTATGTTAATAAACATGTCGATGCATTACCATCTGTCATAGATAGTCTATGTTGTAATTTTATGTTAAAAGATTAGAAATTGTTTTGTTAATGTAAAGGACAGCTAAGCCGTAGGGTGGTCATGCTATCCTTTTTGTTGTTGAACATTAGACAATTAATGAAATATTTGTTGTTTTATAGGTATTTGAATTTGTGGTAAAGGATAACTTAGGGGCTTAGGCCCGCTATCTGTTTATTGACTTGTATATGTTGTACTTACTAAAAGAATAATGGTGAACGGTTTAAAGTTTACAGATGGTTGTTATAATTAGGTAAACATTTTCAGTTATATAGGATTGTTTCACTAATCAGTAAAATTGTAGCGTATTTTATTATTCGTGATAATATCTCGATTTTATAATAGTGAATGTCTCGTATGTACTCGTACTGCAGCGAATAACATTTTATGGTCTAGACGTTGAATATACATAATGGTAAAATAGACATAGATTCTTCACTACTGATACATATACAAACATTACAGTCGTAATATATAACATGACACCATTACATAATATATAATTCTACTTATATCGCATGGTCACTAGATTTATATCTAAGAATGCCTCGCATGATAATATGTATTAGTTGAAAGTATCAATACGGGTAAGTATGTTATTAAAATAAAAACAGCACCATACTGCACGATTTGCTGCATGATGCAAATATTTTTCACTGAACTCAATGCATGGTTTCCTTAAAGGTTTTGTAAATATGGGACAGTTATATGACACGAAAATGTTAACACACACAGCGCAGTATGCTCTTTATAATGTGCGTATGGACTTTGCGTGACCGAATGTAATGTTATAGGTGCTGGAGTTGCAAGACGTAGTTTCACATCACGCGTCGATAGAGTCCCTGGACGAAGCCCGCCTCGCAGCGCCTCACACCTACCAGAACGGACACCACGGCAGGTCTTCCAGTTTGAGGTAAGATACCACTCAAACATTCACATAACTCGTAGTCTCACCATTTATTTTGAGTTATTTTGTTTTCATTTTATTTTGTAGTGTCGTCGAAGAGGATATTGATCTCAAAGTAATCGTTGTGAAAAACGGTACGTTAGCGTTGCACGTAATCATAACGTCCACTAACACATTTCTAAACTAACCCGTTTATGATTCTGAACGAAATGCTGCTTCGTGTATTGTATGTGACCTGTAACTGCATGGGTTGTCGCATGAAGGGAAATGAGTCGCGTTCCGGAGCTAATAAGGTGTGTTTTCAGACGAACGCCCAGTCCGAGGAGGCGCGGCCACTACGGGGGCTACCACCACGACATCGGGTTCTCGGACACGGTCAGCAACGTGGTCGAGATAGTGAAGCACGAACACCAGCGGCACGGCCGCTCGCACCGCCCGCCACACCATTACCATCCACATGGTACGCTCTCTTGACTACTAGCTACCAATGCTACACGATTGAGATAGCCGATTAAGCCTGTTTATGTGGATTTGCTGGTAATCTTAACGAACCACACACATAATGGATTCACATACATATCAGCAAATGTACTATTCGCAATTTTCGTGAAAGTGCTGAAGCTGTCTTGACACAGCGCATGCAGTTTCTCCTTTCAAGAACGTGGATCGTGGCTTCGCGCTAGCAAATTGGAGTTTGTGACTTTACCCGGAAATATTTAATATTTCGTCTTTTAGCTTTTTATTGAGCTGGTTGCCTCAAGTGTTTATTTTTTGTTCCCGTAGTGTTATTACTTTCATTAATTACCTGAATATTAACGAAGACATATTTAACCTACTGTACTTAGCTTCGATTAATCGAATTAAACAGTTTTGCAAACATTTTTCTTCTCATGAAGGTACTCTGAAAGTTTTGTGAGAAGATCGGAAGTCTAGCTTAAAGTAGATGTAGATATGTTTTGTAGCTGTAGTTATAAGACATTCTTTGACCGAACCGGTCATTCTAAAATAAATATGTTGGATAGATACATATCTAGTATGTAAATTATAGCCATACTCAATATCATCACAAAGCTAGTTTTGTAACCTACATACCAACTCGTAGTTCAAATTAGTTATGACTTAACAGCTCATCCATACATGCTCATTGTTAGCAATAACTCCCGTGTTTTTTCATCAGGCAATACTTAACATTACTAGATATAAGTTCACTTTGCGTAGGTTCCGCACCGTCACCAGCGGAACCGAAAACATCAAATTTGATATGTTATGATTAATAAAAAAACTGCTTCTTTAAAAAACAATTTTCTAAGCAGATTCTTGTTATTCTTTTGCCTGCTGCATGATATGGCGTCGACTTACAGAACTAACTCTTACCCATTCTTGTTGCACAAATATAGGTACATGCTTTTTTTATAAACTACACTAAATCTTATGGTGCCTAATGCGCATGCACTTTGTCGGTTTATCTGAGCCATGCATCATGCAAACGCTTAAAGGACTCTGCAGCTTGTTCACTTGTCGCTTCGTGGATACAATAGTGTTGCAAATGAAATTGGAACAAAATTTATCATTATACGATTTAGTGACGGATATGCTGAATAGCCCCAGAAATATATCCCAGTTCCAAATCCGTATCCATCACTACCCGTACATTTGTACCTTGCAACAGACACCCCAAAACTTTTAGAGTCACCTTTGTGAGCAAGGAAATGAGGTCGGTAGTCCGACGGGCGTAGGGTAAAGGTGGAAGGTACATGAAGGTATTCCTGACAGCAGGGAAGGAGTGGAGAGCGCCGCATCCGACGACCAGCCTGAGCCAGCCCTCGCGGTCGCCCAGCCCGCCACACCACACCTACGGTGAGATCCACTCGCCTCACACCACACACACACTCACCCCCCCCCCCCCCCCCCCATGATGACCATACCATCCGAAAACAAACATGATAACACACCTTCATGTTTCCGTTCCCCTGTCTACAGTTAATGACATAGTCACTAAGAGCTAAAAGAACACAGAAAACTAATTTTGACGCACAAGCGAAACACGAATCTTTCTGTTTTTTCTCTCGCAGCTGATGACTATATTTTTAGGAAGTCACGCAAGCAAACTCAAGCTTTAACACCTACTTGCAACATTTACCTACACACATCCCTTTACTGTCCCGGAAGATTTCCGCGTTAAGCCGCTAACCTTAATCTATACCATCGGACTGACTTATTTAAACTCCCTATTGAGCATATTTTGCCAAAAATTGTAAAGCAAAGGGTCTGAATTAAACAAACAATATATATTAAACAATATATACAGTCGAAATTAAAATAAATCAAAGACCCTTTGCTAATATCATAGCATTGTGTCTAAAGCCAATTAGATTGTCAATGTTAACATTTTGGTTTCGCACGCATGATGACGAATAATAGAGCCGTGTGTAAAGACGACGAAAGAGACGTGATATTTGTAGGAAAATTGTTTGCACATCTGTTTATTGTCCAGACTGTATATTATCATTACGACCCTATTTTTTCTTATGGGTTCGGCCAAATGTTGGCGTTTTGGTGTCGATTGCGTTGCGAGTATGCCTGAATAGAGCGTCCAAATTATTCAAAGAACAGTTTGGGCTCCTATAGGTGGTGAGCGGGATCGAGATCGGGACCGCGAGTGGCGGGCTTGGAGGGATCGGTCGTGGGAGCGGGACGGCGCGCGGAGAGGGCGCGGCCGGCAGCTCCCGCCCACGCCTACCAAGCCGTCCACGCTGCAGGTCAAGCAGCAGCCACCGTTCACTCGAATCACCCACAGTCCCTCACATGTGAGTACAATACAGAAACATGGGACACGTGGAACGACATCGTGGGAACGTTTTGCTCAATACCACAGAGTAACTCAATACTGATCAGTAATGAGATTGAAAACGGGTTGAAAACCGCAAGCTTGTTGCCGATCGCACCACCATCAATCGTCCCATCGAAACCTGCCAGTGTTCAAATAAAAACAACCGCATTTGAAATAGGAAAATCTTTGCACAAGACTTTTCATATAAACCATCAAACCTGAAATTATTACGAATTGGTTTATTTTCCTACTGCGCTGACTGGTATGAAAACTTGGATTTTATGGGGTGAATTTTGATTGCGAACATTGCAGTCTTTAATTTCATTGACATTCAATTTGCTTGATTCGTTCCAGTTATCATTGAGGCAAACGGTGCGGGATCCGGTGGAGCCTTTGCACGATGAATACGAGTATAGCCGAGAAGTAGAAAGACTGATACACCGAGACTATAGATCTAGAGATAGGTAAGGTATATTTTCCTACTCTAATTAAGCAAATGGATCCAGTTGATGAAGAATAAGGTATATGTCGGACTAGGTCGAGCGTGCCGACAATTTTTTTTATATAGTATATTCTCACAAGCTCATCACACATGAGCATGCATAACTCTTATTTAAGATAGAAGTATCATATTCTCTGGTACCCGACCGCCTCGCTTGGAGGGCGTTTGATTGGACGTGAGTATGTGGAGTGAGTGACATGTTATATGTTTGTTTACATAGTATTTGCAACAGACGCGGGCGGGGCTACGAGAGCGAGCGGGGCGGGCGATCGTACGAGGCAGTAGCGCCGCTGTCGTACGAGGCCGCGCTGGCGCTAGGCCGCGGCGGCGGCGGCGGCGCGCGCGCGCTGCCCTCTCCCGCGCCGCCCGCGCGCCTGCCCAACGGGTACAAGCCGCGCGCGCGCCACTCCGACTCCGACGAGGACGACTGGTGCTAGCGGCGCCGCCGCGCGCGATCACAGAGAGACGTGCGCGACGCCGCGGCTCCCGCGACGCACGCGCACACCTTCTGAAGTGTCGCGCCCGGCCCGACGTACCCGCGACAACACGCCTCGAACGATCTCGTTTTTTACTCGGCGACCGTGTGTAAATAGACGACTTACGTTGCTCAGGATTTTGGACGTCCCTCCTGGACACGGCGGAGCCCCGCTGCGCCCCCTTACCCGGCGGGCCTCCATGAGCTATATCCAAATTCTAGTATTTACAAAGTTTTGGAAAATTTAATTTTTAATTCGCTAAAATTTTACTCTTTAATTTATATTACGATTAAGGTAATCGAAGTATGAAACTGTGCCAGACAGCTCGTTTGCGCTAGGATTTTTACATAAATGAAATTATTAGTCTGTATTGTAAAAGTAACTTCTATGTCATTAAATTTGCACTTGATAAAGTCCACGTTATATCGCCTCGCGGAGGGCGCGGGCGGCGCGCCGTGCGCGCTCTTCGCCTACATCTACAACTTAGTCGTTGGGAAACACTAGAAATTCATCATCAGACAAATTAATACTAGTATTGTATAATATATTTACATAGCGAATAATTTTTACTTAGTTAATATTGTACCTATTAAATAATAACATTTTTTATTGAATTTGCTGTCCTCCCCCAAGTGCTTTATACGTTATTTAAATTTAATAAATACAATTAAAGCTAATAATATGAATTGTATATGTATTGTATTTCATTAAAATTACATCTTTAAATTGAGTAAAAAACAAAAATTATGTACTTACTGTTATCGTTTGAACAAAATTACTCTGGATGATTTATATAATATTTAATGTTGTGAAGTTCATTATATTTAGTGTTGACATTGTTTGAATCATTGATGCACTAGAGAATCGTAACCATTGTGAGCACCGAGCCGCCGCGAGTCGGCGCGCTCGCGCATAGGCCCACACATATATTCCACGTTCAGCCACCGCAATCAAACACTTCCTACCTACATTTGCGACTACGAACTAATGTTGAAATTGAACGCCACTAGAATAACTCCAGGGTCACGTACGTTTGGTTCTCGATTCCGGAATTTTAATTTAATACTTCCATATTACATTTAATACAGTGACGTCTAGTTAGCTAAGGACAATTAAATATTAACTATGTTTGTCTGTTTACAAACGATTTGAATAAGCTAATGTTCCTTGATCGAGATCACATGTGGCGTATTTTAATTAGCAACGATAACACCGGATACAAACGGAATCCTGCGTCACCATTTCTTTACAATCAGGGTCAGATTGGCTCACTAACAATTTACGATATAGAACTATTTAATTGTAAAATAATAACTTTATTGCATGTTGTAATTATTCGTTAACGATCTACAATTTAAATTAACTATTTACAATCGTTTAGCCAATTCTGCCGGTTGTTGAGACCCGTGTGTGACGTCTTGGTGCAAGGCCGGCTTGACTGTTTTTACTAGGATTTTAAATTACTTAGCATTTAAGGTTTTTAATTCACCTAAGTGTACGAAGAGTCCAGGGGATAAACGTTTAATAATAAATTTTTTATACCTTACGCTGGCTAAATAATGTTATCCCCTAATTGTTATCCTCCTGAGCCCTCCATGTGGAAAATGGCGACTGTGAATTGTAATTTGCCCTGAACCGAAGTAGTTGGAATCGAACAATGAGCAAATAGGCGAGTGTGACGTAGCTTGCCGCCCGTTTGGGCTCCCAACACAGTTGAAATGGCTTTGAAGGCACCATACCATACCATATAGACAGTTCAGTTTCCCGTAGGTACAGGTGTACCAATACTTTCGACAACATTAAACCAATTTGCTCATTGAACATCTGGAAAACAGCGCGATTTGCGGAGAAAGAGAAATAAGAGTGACAAAATAAGCACTTCCTACCGACGACTCGTGGGTGTTTTCCGTGATATACCATTTGTAAGACGTATAGGCATTGTTAGTTACTAGTGGCTGTTCATCAAAATTGTTATTCTTTCTTGCAGAAATGCATGCAAAATCATTGAACGTATAAATTAGTCTATTGGCTAGCAAATAATTTAATTAGTTAAGATTTTTAATAAGTAAACGTCTCAAATGTTTGTAATAATCGTGCGCCAATTACGCCATACAAACATGGATGAGCGGACAAATAAAGGTAAAAGTCTATGTGAGATATTAGTGAGAATTAAATACCTCCAAGCCGGTCCTTTCACCTCGAAAGAACATGTCATAAGCAATAAACATAGAAGTACGCATTCCGTATAATGTTATGCTATTGCCTTAACGACTAATATTAATCATAGAATATATTTGGAAGCCATAAGTGCGCGCTTACTATTGATGACAGATGAATGTTTATGACTATAGCTATGTAGACTTGCCGACGCTTTTCCGGGAAGTTTTGCCTCTCTGTTTAAATCGTTTTGCACTCTTCCGTGTGCTTGCCCCCTATTTAATTTGCCCTGGGATTCTAAACAACCCTGTATTATTGCTGGTCAGAACGGGTTAGTGTACACCAGAGGTAAGCTGAGCCGTGTTTCATATATTTGACACCTCGCATGCTTGACAGCTCGGTATCACTTGTATAGAACAACAACACAGCTTAACACATCTGGTGTATACTCACCCTTACACTGGTTCATATGACTGCCAGTCGTTATATATGTACACATTGAACCAGTTCAATCAGAGCCAGGAGTCATAACAATATAAAGATTTGTGACATCCAAGAGAGAACATTACTTTTTGTCGCGTATGAATAGACTGGTTAGACGGAGATAACGTTAGTATGCTCAGCTCCTTATAATCTCGTCATTTTCGGCGACGATGACGCGGTCCTGTAATGAGCATAAGCAAGCCGTTATTTTAAATGTAGCATTGTTCCAAACCTAACCATAGTTTAAGAGCTTCACAACAATGGCATTTTTAATAATCAATGTTTAAACCGCATTAAGAAGTGTCGGCGCTGTGATAACGTGAAAAATAAATCGCCGACTCAAGGATGTCCTTGACTGACTGACTCAAGGAGTTCAAATTTGGGTATGTACCCAAATTTGAACTCCTTTTAAATATCTTATAAGGTTTTATTATTCAAAATCAAATTAGAAGGTTGCGTTTTAATATTTATATTCTGAGCTATAGAAATTATGCGCAGGTACGACACACATACTAGTATGGGAGGAAAAACTAGTTCAAGTGTCTGTCCAGTCGCAGGATGAAAAGTTCGTTACTATGTATATTTATATAGTAACGAACTTTTTATATAGGTAAGTCGGAAACATTCCTATTTTTTAATTCCTCCACTATCCAATCCCAGCAGAATCCAGGGATTTCACTCTGACTGAAACGCTCCTACTCATGCTTTTCAAACGATCGTCTCAACCTTACGTATTGGGAACGAACGAACGGGACCGAGATTGTCTTTGGCAATACCTACGAGTCTCGTTCAATTTCGATTCGTCTCTATGTAACGAAAATAGAACACATGGCGTACCCCTAATAGTGATCTAAAGGCTATATTTAGGACAGTTGTAATGACTGACCAGTGTCCTAAAAATAGGTCATAAATAAATAATTATTTTGAATTTTCGAATTTGAATTTGTATTATAAAAATTTTAGGGCTGAAATTGCATAAATATTTTGTCCTAAAATTAGGCCGATGGGCCTTACGAGGATAGTGAGGTTTCATGCGACTAACCTACTGGCTACATTAGAGAGATATTGTCAGTGATATTGTAGACGTTTTTAATTAATTACAGATAACCGTTAGAATACCTACTAACTGTTAACATTCCACATCTGTCAGCAATAGTTCGAACGTGTAATGTTACCACCCCTGTATTTTACAGTGTAAGTCTTTTGCCGAGTCACAACGGTGATACTGATAATGATAATCAATATGCTTACATTCCCGGTTTTTATAATGAATATATGATACATTATTATAAAAGGATCTCCAAACTTCGATGTGTTCTGCGACGTAAAGTAATGCCATATACAAAGTGACATCGACAAAAGACTGACAGAAGGGAAGCTTTCTCCTGTGTTCATATAGCACCTATTGTGATAAGGTATCAACATGTCGGGCATGGGTTAGTGCCAAGCCCCTTCCCTTGTTACAAATACTCCACTCACTTGGTACTAACGCATGTACCGGCGTAGCTCCTCAAATCATTACTTATATGTCTTCAACACCAATCAGTAATATTAATAAAGCAATAATAAAAAATGTCGTTCAGATACAGTTATATTTAAATTTATGGAACTAGTATAATTATACATATTACATAGCGTCACACAATAATCCACGGCGGTTAAAATTGAAGCATTTCTCGCGACTCATGCTGTAGGTTACGACAAAATTGTAAATAAATGGTTTTCTGTGATACAGAGGAAAAGCATAATATTATGAGAACTGTGTGATTGCATAGAAAAGCTGTTAATTTGTAGCGGCGTCGCTTGCTCGAGGGCGGCAGGCCCTGCAGCTGCACCTCCGATATCAAATACGCAACTTGGCTCTGAAATACACTATATTTGTGCCTAGGTACTCGTTCTCGTACGTATATACGATTAATTAGGATATTAATAAAAGTGCAACTTCCTTTAGTGAATAAAGTAATATTACCTGGGTATTTACATACTGCCGTCGAATAATAAAGCAATACAACCTAAAGTGAGACTCGCGTTCGTGTTACAAAATATTATGATCAAGTAAATTCTAGTTTGAGTGTTCGTAAAATTGTTTACGTCACACCTGGCCATAACGTGAAAACTCGCATTGTGGCCAGATGAAGACGTAAAATTGTGTACTTACCACGGGCAGTAAGAAAGAAAGCCCTCTATCGCATATTTACAACCCTCGCCTGCGGCTCGGGTCACAAATACCTGCGATTTCGGGCTTTCTTTCTTTTACAGCCCTTGGTAAGTAATGCACTATTGTGTATTTAATGTGCGGATTAGGTAAATAACAATAATACATTTGGTGTCCAGTTATTGTAGTGCCGCGTTACTAGGATATTGCATACGGGTGTGCCGGGCAGCGCAGGCAGCCCCTCTCAAGCAAGCACGACCGCGCCTCTCGGCCGGACAGATATGAATCGTCTCATAATGTTTGACGGTTGAAGGTTCTATGGTTCAAGGGGTAGCGGGTGTTAGCTTTTAAGTGTGTTTCTTTTTATATATTTTACGTCAGTTGTTATTAGTACAAAGTGTCTACTCTGTAATGTGATGCGGATTTTTTCTGTGAGCTTTTGATAATAGTTGATAGATCGTCAATATTGCGAGACATTGTTTGTCCACGGAATAATGTAAGAAAACGTAAACGAACAGATAATTGTGATTATTGTTAAACATGAGAGTAGTACAAGATGCCCTTATATAATATAAGAAACGTACGCCTTTCCAAAACGTGTTAGAATTATATTAAGACAAATCGTTAAACTCGACGAAGCGAATAGAAAAAATTCGTGTTCCATAAATGTCATTTTCTGATTGCGAAATGTTAGATTTCTGCTATGTAGTTTTATTATTTATCGTGATACCTACATTCACTCATTACATTTACATTCGTTATTGTATAGCTGTAAATTAATTTGAAGCCGTTATTGAGTTGATAGGGCCGATGGACTTTCGATGACCCAGTGGTAGCGATCACTGCTCATACGTCCGTGCGCCGGCGTCGCCCGACGCGCAGCCAGCGGCCCCCGCGCCGTACCGCGCCCCGCGCCGCCTTACCGCTGCCTTACCGCGCCGCGTGACCCTCGCACTGGGGACCTCTAATAATACCCTCGATAATAACGAATTACCTCGGATAGGTTTTATATGCATAAATATTATAATCAAATCAGTAACCTTTAACAAAATTAATTGTTTTCACCAGTTTTATAGCGGTCTCTAGTGTAGTGATATTAAGTGGCGCTCCTCGGTACCGCGCACCCCTCGCTGCCGCGTCGGCCCCCCGACATGTGTTATAAGACGTGTAAATATTGTAAAAACAAAAGCGACCGTACTGTAGAGGTCGTCTGTGAAAATGTCTAGTGATACGTTACTAGGTAATATTAATGTTAGCTAGGTAATCTCGTCCCCCAACTGTTCTTGAATTTAAGTTGGGTGTTTCACTGCCTTAAAGTAATGGAAATGTTCGATGTAATAGTTACCTTAAAACTACTACCAATAAGTGGCATTTAAATAATTCTTATACGTTTTTTATATCATTCGGTAAATGTGAAATATGCGGGAATTCGTCTGAGGACGCGCAATCTGTGACGTTTCTTATCTGTGAGGATGCAAAACGATACTAACCCTGGTTTGTACAATACTCTCGACTCAAAACGAAACACGCGATATAATCTTTTTTAATAACCCTAAGCCAAATATTATGCCCGCGATCTATGATAGCAATGCACATATAGGTAAGTTTACACTGTGGACAAATTTCAATAAGAATATGCTTCATTTATAGTTTGTTGTCATTCATCTTTATAACGTACGTATAAAGGAATAAAACGAACTATGAAATTATTAAAACAACTTAATACTTTTTTACGTAATACGTCAATAGCAGTTTATATAATCGTTAATAAAGTAGTTCGATATTTGTGAAATAATGCTCTTTCGGCTGAGTCGAGGCGATCCTCGCGTCGGTCCACCGCTAGACTCCCAAGCCGCTCCGCGAACTGACTCGTGTTAGCCCAGTATTATCATGCCTGCCTTGTATCTGTGTATCGCTTCACGATAATCATATTTTATATTGAAATGATACATTCATTACGTATTTAGCATAGAAAGTTCATCGGCAAAGAGCACCATAGTATGTTTTTTGGTACATTCCAATAACTTTACAGGATAGTGCAATCCTATTGATATTGTATTAATAAAGAACCAAACTTAAAATTAGAATTTAAGTAATTTATTATCCTAAAACTAAACTATACGCATGTTTTCACTATACTGGTAAAAATGGTTATGTACAATACGAAAGAGCTACTGTTTTATATATGAATTCTTGCTCGCCTGTAAAATTTTGCAGAATGAATCATATTATAAGATTGTACAATATGAATAAATGCAAAAAAGACAATTTCCTCGATCATGTGTGTTCATTTTCGAAATACTTAGTCCTAACACGATATCATCGTGCTGACCTCGTGAAGGTGGGTAACGGAACTCTTCACTGGTTAATGGTATAGTTGAGATTTTCTGAACTGGACTGATCTTCTTATCTTCAGAAAAATTGCATTCAAGTCTAACAATACGACTGTGTGGTCGGACGCGTGCCATTTTTTGCAAGAAAAAGGTTAGCGCCACATAAAATGTTCATTGTATAATGAACTCTATCGTCTTATTCAATAGATTCAAAATAGGCTAAAAGATAAAAAAAACCCGCTCCCAGCGAGCCAGGTACAAGGCGCTGTGTGTGGTATTTTATCTGGTAGCTAATTTGGAATCTACTGTATAAGAAGATAGAGTTCATTATTCAATGAACATTTTACGTGCCGGTAACATTTTTTTACAAAGGAAAAAAGGCAAACAAAGGTTATTCATGAGCTCAGTACAATGGCCATTCTCAGCTCAGTTCAAATAATTTAAACTATAAACATCTCAGGGAGGCAATACACATCCGATTACACTTTCCATATCGGATCCGACTATCTGATCGTATTCACTCAATACACCCCCGTTTCTTGCGTCAGGCGTTTTCTGAACTCACTATTTCTGTCTGTCATTCGAGCGCATATGTATGTATTGTCAATAAAAAGTAAACTCGACGTTGCTTCGAACTCGGATAGCGGATCGGACGTCATTGCCTGTTGATACAAATATATGGCACTGACATCTTACGATATCAGACCCGGACCCGGCTATTGGAAGGAAAAATCTGACGTATATTGCCGCTCGAAGTTTGGGCACCTTTGTATTGTTCGTGTAAAGATTTTAGCTGTCGCGAGGCAGCCGATTGAAACAGCGGTTGCCTGAAAGTGTGTACGCTGTCTATGTAATTAAATGCTGTTTCAATCGAATACCTGGCGACAATATTTTTTTTACTTCTTGGGTTGCACAAGGTGGATCCACAACACTACGGGAGCTCAAATACCGCGAGCCATCCGGTTGCCTCTCGGACACTGAAACTACGCGTCATTGCTTTAACTACAATCATGTCCTGGCCACGAACAATACAAAGGTGTCCAGACTTAGAACGGCAATACACGTCCGATTTCTCAATAGCCGGGTCCGGGTCATTTGGTTGCTCTGTTTACTCTTTGGACGCCAGGAACATCTACATGCAAAGCGTATTATCCCACACCGCCCAGGACGACTAAACCAGTGGTTATGGCGTACTCTGTCAGAGCTACATGCTGTCGACTAATGTTCAACTTTACACTTTTATGGAAAAAAAAATTGGCGCGTCAGATTCACTTTACACCGTGAAGAATGACGTTCAAAGGGAACCCTATACTATACTTTGCCTATGGTAATGGTGGGTAGAGGAACTCTTCAATGTACCTAAATCATACGAGTTCAGGCACTCGAGTTTGTTATAACGATTTATAATTATCTGTAACGATTATCTGATTATGGAGCCAGAAGGTAGTCAGTTACATTCCACTTTCCAGCGGGTATATTTATCATTGTTCGGTAAACATTACATAGACCCAGTCCCACTGATAATGCAATACTTTGGTATCGTCTGGGACTTGAAGGTTACTTTGACTACCTGTACGCAAGGCACCATTCGCCAATCGAAGAGAGGCTTTAAGCGTCCTTGGCCTACGTCCATGCACGGCATCAATTGGATAACGAGGGCTTAAACAAGTATTAGGTCATGTGGCAAGAAAGAAAAAAGTTTCACGGTACATCAATTTATTTGGTACTTCAAACATTATGCAAACATCACAATATAGCGGCAATATGAAACCATGATTTAAAATTTAAACGGATCGCTTCGAAACTCTTATAAATGCTTAATTCATCACTAGTTCTGATGTCGGTGAGCAAGTCTTTGTTTATGGAGCTTAGTATCACTGGCCGTATGAGGCATAAGTAAAATACTGTAGAATTTCAAATTACGTTCAAATAGAACGATTCTTGAAAACAAATGAACTTCGAGGCGTTCAATTGTCAGAAGCGACGTCTGTGCCAATAGAGCTGATGTCGGCATCGCTGGCCTGCAGGCTCAACCTGTGTGAGGTCCTTGGGGTTCGGTTTCGGTTGAGAGGGCGGAGTGTATTTGAATTTTCTAGAGGTGCAAAGAAGATAGCGTTTTATACGATGCTTAAATATAGACCTATTGATAATACTGATACAAGGCGCTGTACATGCCGATAGGATGGACAGGATCAAAAAATAGTTCCAGCAGCAACTCGCATTTTGGCTTGACGATTGGTACACCTCTAAAAAAACCGTATCGAACAAAGGTATGTACAGCGTCGCTCGCACTCATGAGTGAATAAATATATAACAGTGGGATGCATGTATTGCAGATTGAATAAGATTTTTATTCTTATACTAGCTTCGGCCTGCGACTTCATCTGCGTGGACTCGGGATAAAAACTATCCTATATTTTAATCCAGGCTATAAACTATCTTCGTGCAAAATTTCATTCAAATCGGTTCAGCCGTTTGAGCGTGATCCTACTAATATTATAAATACGAAAGTTTAGATGTTTGGATGTTTGTTACTCAATCACGCTTAAACGGCTGAAATTGTCCTGAAATGAAATTTTGCACGAAGATAGTTTATAGCCTGGATTAAAATATAGGATAGTTTTTATCCCGGGTCCACGCGGACGAAGTCGCGGGCGGAAGCTAGTTGAGTAATAAATATCCAAACATCCAAACATCTAAACTTTCGCATTTATAATATTAGTAGGATGAGTTACGAGTACATTATTGGTCAAAAAAATGCAGGTTCCGAGGTTCCCTTTTCTACAGGAAATATGAGTTTTATATTCAGTGTGAAAATACAAGTTTTACCAACCTTATATTAATTTGTAAAGCAGTGCTTACAAATTAATTTGAAAACGTCTGTCAAACATAGTTTAGTTAAAAAGGTGTTAACTTTTCTTTGCCATTTGTATTTATTTAAAATATAAAACCTTTTTTTATGTAACACTTTGAACTCTCGCGCTTTATACACATAATTATATTTATACGGTTCTAACTCGATATTTAAGTATTTAATATATTTATATACATAATTAAAATAACAAAATAAAACCTTTTTTACGTAATAGACAATGTTAAATTTCTTAAATATGGAAATCGATCCTAAAAAATAAGTAGGTACATTAAACTCACCAGCCGCCATAACTGGACTGTCGGAAGATTCCTCCCTATTGAGTGGTGCATTGGAAGTATTAGGCCGTCCACCCGGTTCATACTCAGCCAGGAACGTTGCAGGGTCTACTACGATGGTCTGGAAATCAAATATAAGTAATTAAAACATCGAAACTTCCCTAAGAGAACTAAACTAATAGAAAACTAAGTAAAAAAATACAGAGGTCTTAAAATATTATGAAACGGGTCATTCGCGTCTTTGTTTTTTTTAAATATATTTTTTATTTATTTATTTAGAAACTAACAGTCTTTAAACCACATCGGTAACTTAGCTATGGCTATGTGAGTAATACTATAACAGACCTATAGTGTCATACATTTTTTCAGTTACAAGTTATATATATAAACAAATAGAAAATATGCCCTCGCGATGCCAGCGTGCTGAGTGAGTGTTCACGAATAAGAACCACGTATTGGTTCGAAACATCTCAAGGTATATTCAACCTTAAAGACCTGAGTGACCGGTTTCATTATATTTTGATATGTCTGTCGGGGCTGTACTAGGACTGGTCGCAGTGGATCCCGTAGCCATCAAAAACTCAGACTCTCAGAATCCGCAGACGACCAGCGATTGCTCGTACACCTAGGATAATTAGTCGCTCACCTCGCTCGGCACTCCCGACGAAGTGGCGCTTGAGCTGAACGACGTCCCCTGTCCAGAGCTGTCCTGACTCTGGTCGCTGTGGATCCCGTAGCCGTCGCCCGCGCCCGCGCCGTGAACTGTCAGCTCGTTTCCGTTCACGTCGTACTCCAACTCGGGAACTTCCTCAGGAATGGGGTGATGGACCGACTGAAACCAGTGAAAATTATTCGCCTAATGTCACTTTCCAAACTGAGATAAAATTACTTCCGTTTTTAACCGATTTAATAGTCAAACTCTTGAATGCAGATGTTATCAATGCGCAAATCTACGACTATAAATGTGTCTCCTTAAACCGTAGTAATTTTCCAGCAGACTACTCTACTGACATGAAGCTACAGAAATCACTTGAACAACCAACTCACTGCGAAGCTGCCCGACGCCTGCTGACTGAGGTTATACAGCCAACTTGGAATGGCTGCGTCTTCACTGAGTGCACAGGACACATAGCTCGCGGACGAACGGCCGGACACAAGCACTTCTTCGGAAGTCTGCCAAATAATAATATTGCGAAAAAAATAGGAATAATAGTTTCGACATCCGTTCCTGATTATCGTCGTGCCGTTAGAGCATATCAGGGCCGCAATTTCAATGTCCTCACTACATCCCTAGTATAACGCTTTTTTTTCATGTCTCATTTATTTCTATGTAATTCTGATTTTGAAGGATAGAAACATGGAAGTGGGAGTGGGATGCCGATAACTTGAGTTCACATTTGAATCTCGTATCAGGCCCTAAATGTTGTTGCAGGTGAATAGAATTTGGAAATCGTGTACCTCCGTGTGTATGTTTTTTATCGTCTACTGCATATATTTTACGAGTAGTATTGATAAGTTGGTTCACTTTTAATCAAGCTATGGATCCAAGATTATCAAGACTTAGCAGTCTCGTCTCTTATCTATGGGGAAACTGTTGTCTCCCTATTTTTACGATCAGGAGAATAGAATTAATAAATTTTGGTACGACAACAGGAATATACATCACATAAGGCTTAAATCTAAAGAAGGAGTCGAGACACAGAGTGCAACGACGCTGATTTTCAATGGATCCGATAAACTAAAACTAACGTATTAACCTATCGACGAGTATTAACCTAAGAGATACGGTATACAGATATAATTGCAGTGTACAGTCTATATTATGTCCAGCGAAAACCAAACCAAAACACAGACCTACACAGATCCTTATTCCCTTGACATTACAGTTCGTGTGTAGCTCATTTTGAGCACTAGAACTGCGTAGCAACTTCTACTGCTGACTGTACTCTAATATTATCCTACTCAAAATACATTCTTAGCACAGAAGCTAGCTAGCCAAGTAGGTTTATAAAAGGGCAGCGTGAAAAAGCATGCCAAACAGACACAAACCTTCATTAGACAGATGTTACTTTCTAATCGTTATATCATACAGGATGTAGAGGAACTAAATACTTACCGCGCGCCTAGGCGCTGCACAACTGCCAGTTTCAGAGTCAACGAGGTTTACATAGTCGGGAAGTTGTCTGGACGTCAAGGGACTCGGCTCGGCGTCCACGGAAAAATTGCTGAACGCATCAGACATCGGTTTCTGGATATATAGAAGCATATTAAATGATGTGCCAGTTTGAGAGTTGACTCGTGTTGACTGAAGCTCTTTTATTTACGTTGACTTCAGTTTAAGTCTCACACGAAATCGGCAGTCTTTCATACCGCTCAGTGGGCATAATAAAATTTTATGACGAGATTAACAAAACCTCTGAATAATAGTGTGGAGAATGGTAGGCATACGAGGGGCAAACCGAAATGATCGGGAATAGAAACAGGTCGAACTAATAAAAGCGTGTTAAAAACCGATCGAAGATGTAACTTATTATGTTTTTTGCCTTTGCCAAACATAAAACATTTTAGGGAGCGACCACACCGGTGCGTAACGCTGCGTATACGCGTTGACGTGTCGAATGACTTCAAGGCTGAAGATGACATTGAAATGACCGCTTTCGATTCGTGTTTTTCGACCGTATTACAAAGTTCAAACCTGGATTATCAAACTTTGAGGTTTCTCACCAGAACTTTTGTAGAGTAGGTGAGCAAAAATCAACACAAATCGCAGTTCTTCTTCCTATGAAATATGAGGGAGCGCAAAAGGAAACTAGCTTTCAAACACCATATTTTTAGATAATGTTGATCTTTTTAGTCATTCGAATACTTATAGATAACGAAATGTTGTGATACACCACATGTAGATTCTGCTAAAAAAAATCCACTAGTCGACCTATAGAAGATAGAGCTATGTCTTGGAAAGCCGAGATGCTAGCGAGATATTGTCATTGGGCTGGATTAGATTAAATAGCATTAAGGTAAAAATCAACAAAAAAATAAGCTTACCCAGGCAAAATTTTAAAATATCCCTTGGGATGTTTTTGAATTTTTTTTTGACTCAAGTGATTTTTCCGTGCAAGCTCTTGATCATTGCCGACTTTATAAACAAACATATTTTTTGTAAGAATTGAAACAAATTACATAATTGCATATGGTTTCAAAAGTCCAATGTTAAATTCATAAAAGAAGATTTTCAGGTAATTTAGTCCTAAGTTATTCATTCCCGTATGTTGTATACATAACTTTCAGATATAATATCAGATATTAGACATTATAGAGATACTGGATAATGATGGCCGTCGTGAAGTTGGTCGGATTGATAATTTGGCTAAACACTGCCTAATACTCGTCACTTCCCTGTGCGGCGTTTTATAAGGGCTTTGCTTAGTTTGACTCCAGGTCAATGTATGCTAAAATCGTGCCAATTTTTATTTATTTACCTTTTTACCTAGTAGTAGTCATTAAGGTGGTTCGACGACCATACAAAACGTCTTTTGACATTCGCAGGCTAACGGCGTGATATTTTAAGAAACTTAATAATTTGAGAATAATCGTTTTCCCAAAGTATCACGTACAAACTAATTTCTCAAATTATTCTAGTTCATTCAAGTTTATTCTAGGAAAGGGGGAATTTCGCGCAAATGGAAAGCCAATTTATGAAACTGTGTTACATAAGTTTCTTAAAATATCACGCTGTTAGCCTGCGAATGTCAAAAAACGTTTTGTATGGTCGTCGAACCACCTTAAATTGGATACGTACCCCATTTAAACTAACCGTCTCCTTGCTTCCACGTGGCACTATGTCACTAGTATCGTGAGACGGGACAACGTTGCTCCAGCTTTCGTGGTCCGCAAGACATCCAGACAATTTCGAAGCAGACTGCTCTAATTTGCATGAAAAATCTGAAAAACTTCGTGTCACGCTTACTAGTGACCCGTCGTCATTGGTACGTTGAAAACTACTGCCTGTTTCATACGTCCCCGATTCAACACTAGGTATGTTTCCAGTATCCGGACGTTTTAGATCTGTAGTCTCAGACACTGTGTTTACAATCAGGGCCGGTCTGCCTATACTGCATAGGCATTCTTCTACCAATTGCTTCATAGCATCAAATGTATCATTTGTGTCATCAGATATAGTTTTATGCGATTCTATAGGAGATCCTCTACAGAGGACTTCAGTACGGCCGGACAGGGTAGTCACAGATTCTCCAGAATGACTATCGGTTTCGTCTGTAGCTAAAACCGTTTCAGAGTCCTGTTTAGTATAATATTCTTTACTTTCAGCATTAGAAATATACCCAACCTCGCTATCAGCGCTATTAACATATGATTGTATGAAACTGGGATTGTTCGAGGCTTCAGAAGCCGTCGAGTAATCTGTTTCGTCTAACGATAAGTCTCCAAGTGATTCGTGTTTTGGGCTATGTTGTGGCGAGAAGGAGGTGCCCGGAACTCGCTTATCTTCAGAAATATCTGTAGGTGATTTTTTTGAAAACAAACTAGCTATCTTTTTAAATCTTGAAAACATTTTGCTTTCTGAACTTTTGCGTGTTACGCTAGACTGTATTTGCATAGAAGGCCGTTTAGGTTGGAAAAGCTTTGTAATGGTTACTACCGGATTTATTATGATGGTCGCGCTGTTGGTAGACGAGTAGGCGGACCCGACCTGGCTGCGGTTACTAGATTGACGTCTCAAAACATTTTCCTTACTAGGTCTAGCAGGAACAGCTATCCTCTCAGCAACGGTACTGCATTGTGAATTATTTCTCTCTTTCCGATACACGATGTATTTAATATTCTGCGAAGGCTCAATTGCGACATTTAATAATGCAGACACAAGATCTTCAACTTTAGATTGCGATATTGTCGATGTAATCTGTTCATTATTCACATTTAACAGGTTTGACAGACTATCTGTGTTCACTCCTAATTTGCTGGGTACTTTTAGATTCTGCTGCTTTTTGAAGATGTTGTGCATATATGGAGGAACATACAAGTTCCTTTTGTGTGCGCTGGTTTTTTTATTTTCATTTATTATAGTTGGCTGCTGGGCAAATCTTGTTTGCCGACGAGGCTGTATCAATTTATTTGATTTGTCCTTTATTGTGTTTGAATAACTAAATAATATAAACGATAGTAATTATACAATACAACCAAGTAAATTTGACAATATACGTAAAAACCAAATCTTACCTCAGAGTCGTTTTGGACGTAACCTGCCATTGAAAAAAAGACATAAAAATATTGTTCACAATCAAATTTAAGCTAAATCAAATGCGATAAATCCATACCTTTGGTAGGGTTGCCGACCTAATTTTATTTGCTTGTGGTTTTGTTGCAGCCAATTGCTTTTCCAAATTGATTTTGGTCAAAGCTTTCTTCATCTTGCTCGCTTTAGTATTTCGGATTATTATGGGTGTTATTATTACGGATTTTGGCTGTTCAATTGTCACCTGAGATTTGCTTAAGGCCTTTATTTTACGAGTAAACTTTAGTTTGTCCGCAGAGGGTCTGTTAGGTTTTTTAAAATTACCGTAGACTAGATTTTTTCGGAGAGGTTTCGGTCTATGTTGTTGCCACTCTCCTTGGTACATGACGTCTTCAGATACCTGCAAGTCCTTGTAGCTGTGGACGTGTACGCCTCCACAGCTTAGTTTGGATCGCACGCCCTTTGGCACATGCAAGAATCTCGTCACTCCTCCCGTGGGCTCATGTTTCCGGAAGTTTGATTCATTCATTCTAAGATCATCACCCGATTGCGGGCGGCAAGATTGAAAGGGTCGCTTGGAGTTACCGGAAATAGGGCGTGAATGAGGTATATTTTTCTTACTATTTTTCTCCAAGCTGTCACTAAACCTGATTTGTTGGTTAGCATGGAGAGTTTCTACTGTCGTATATTTTTTGGGGAACGGCTCGTCATTAACAAAATTTCCTGCTGTTTCTTTGCCGATCGTCTCCGAGATTTGATGCAGCGAGTCTTTAATCTTAATTCCAACAGATTTCATCCACGGCGGCGACATGCGTCCGCATGGTTTTAAAATGTCATTCATTGAAGTAACACAATCGGTTTTTATGCCAGCTCTGATGTCAGTGAAAGAATTTTCGGTTTTGATTCCCGGGACAAACTTCATTAAGGGAAACGAAACTGAAGTCGCGGCGGAGACTTGACTGTCAGTGCCGCACTGTACATCCATGCCGACATGACGAAGGCCTTTCGATGTCGTAGGTTCGTTAATATCTAAAAGTTAAAGTTTTTAGATTTCAGAAAAAAGCATACGGAAACAACTAATTAAGCAAGAGGCAAAGTACCAGTATTTAAGGTTTTCTATTTCATTAGTTATTTATTTTAACCACTTAGATTTTTGAAATAAGTGAATCATACCGTATAAAAAGAACTCCTGTGACGACACATGCCCATCCGAGGGCCCCACCTTCTCGAAAGACTCTGTGTCCTTTATAGAACGCGTTAATGTTGAGTTAACTAGCTCTCGCTCGCACACTTCTATACAAACTGGGTCGGTACCGATGGTTCTTTGCAAAGCAATCAATTCCCGCCCATCTTGCGTCAAAATTTCCACCATTGGAGTTCTAAATGTGTCTGATATTAAAGGCATGCAACTTTTGCTATCGGGCCGTGGGTCTTTTAACTCTTGAGTAGGAGCTGTATCGGAAGAATATAAACATTAAAGTAGTGTAGTAAGTGTAGATTATCCAAGTACGAATTTGAGAAAAGCAAAAGCGAGGATAACGCACCCGTTAGTTAGTACCCAAATGAGTCTAATAGAAAGGGTAGACCTGTCCCTGTTCCTAACCTGGTTGAGAGCCACCTCCGGACAGTGACACAATCAATGCCACACAAAACGCGACGACCTTAACTAGACGAAAGAGTCTACGTCCCACTGCTGAGCACAGAGGCTCTAGTATAAGTTTTACCGAAACAAAACTTTACGATCGCGTTTGCGTTTTACCCTCAATTTGTATGGGATTTGACAGCTAAACGCGAACGCGGTCGTAGCGTTTTGTTTCGGTAAAACTTGTACTAGAGCCTCAGGCCTCATGTCATGGATGATTTGAGTTTACTAGCCGATAATTCATATGCGGTTTTTATTATGTTTACAAAGTTATACTTCGACGTTAACAAGTTTGCAATTTAGTGTTGTTTATTGTCGCTCACAAAACCGAAATATATTCAATATTATTTCCCTCTTGGCACCATACAACTTTAACTTTTATTCGACATGATCCAAAAAATACGGCCAAGTGCGTGTCGGGCCACGCGCAGGGTAGTTGCCCGTCTGTCACAGAATGCGGACTTAAAAGGGGCTTTTGGGGTTTTTATTATTAGCGACCACCTCATTTCATGTGCCGGTTAGCGACCACTCAGTTTTTAGGCATCACGACTTCTCAATTGAAATAACGAGGTCAGTAGGTACATTAAGTTTTTTCAAACTATATGTAGGTAATTACGTACACAACTTTATAACTAATCGAACCGCAGATCGCAAACTTTTAGTAGCAACAGGTTATTTACGTGAATTAATTACGAAAATCCCCGAACAGCATCAAGCCGCACATCACAACTAGCCGCGCGCGCAAGAAGCACCGTGCCGTAAGTCCGCCTAAGTGTTCTTAACTGCGATAGTTTTCCCATGGACACATGACTCGAACAAAAATTAGGGCTTTAAATCCCATTATCTCGGAAACGCATAACTGAGTTGAAAAATAGTTTTAGAAAACCCATGATATTTTTGAACAAGCTATCCAACAATACATCACCAATTTACATGTAGGGGGGGTACCCTAAAAACAGGATTTTATTCTACTATTATGTCGGCGTGATTGGTTTATATACCCACGCCGAATTGCAGTTTTCTAGTTGTAAGGGTTACTGAGCTAAGCCGAAGACGAACAGACAGACAGACAGACGGACGGACATGGCAAAACTATAAGGGTTCCTTGTTGACTACGGCACCCTAAAAAACGACTAAAAGCAGTCAGCAGTATTTTTGACATACGACAGAAGGGGCTATGTTACTAAGACGCCATGTTAAGATCATAAAGCTAGTTCCCCTAACGTCGTCATCCAAAAAAAAATCTCTTCTTTGATCTAGGTACCTTTAGTTGAAAGTTCTTCTGGGCTACCAGGACCAGTACGAGGGATAAGACATGACGAAGTCTCGGTCAACAAACTCATCCGGTCTGACAGCTCTAATTCATGCTCAAAAATTTCTGTATCAACATCAGGGTCGGTGCCAATCATTCGTTGCAAAGCGATCGTTAATGTTTCACTTTGGCTTAAGACTTCTATCTTTTGACCATGTCTGGTAGCCGCAACCGGCGAATTTATTCCATTATCCCACAATTCATTCGTTTCCTGAGCCGGTTCGGCAGTTTTTTGATGCAAATCTGGATGACATAGTTGAAGTAAGCTTTCTGGAATCTGAAATAGGTTCATTATTACTTGGACAGGAAAAAAAACACACTCGTTTCCTGAACACTCCATTCCCATAATTCACTTTTATATTTGTCTGACTCTGTCCTAAGCGAACCGCCAGACGCGGTAACTTCATAAAAAACAATGTAATAATTCAGAAACTATAAAAACATGAGAAAGAAAAATAAATGTGGCATTTTGGGAAAGAGAGATAATATGGATAGAAAACTACTAAAAAGAAGCTTACGGGTTTCGCCGGTATCGAAAGGACCAATGTAGGCCCCATTTTTTTCGTAATCTTTTCAATACAATTCATTGTGCTATTGTACGCAACTTTCTTTAAAGCTTTTTGTTGCTTTGTTGAACTATAGCTATTCCTGTCGAGAACTTTATAACTAGTAGAATATTGCAGACTTCTTTTTACTGTAACAAGATTCACATTGTTCTTCGACCTATTTTTACACACACTGCTAATACTGCTATTCGAACTGTTACTTTTCTTCTTTTTCGTAGATTTAGTACTGGCTTTTACTTTGGATTCTTTGCGTGATTTCATTTGTTTAGATTGCTTTGGGTTGATTATGTCATCGCATTTAATAACATTAGGTTCAATAGACTCTTCTAGATAGATGCTCATGTCCTTCTCTTCCCAGTCCTGTGCATCACTGTCAATATGTAGGTCATCGCATGTGTAACGCGTCAGCTCATCGTTTGGTGAGAAACTGAGATTATCAGTTTCCGGAGCAGGTACTTCGAAAAATTCTTTGTCATTGTCATTTAACTTGGTTAAATCAACGCTACTAATGTTGCCTGAAAATATTATTCATATTACAACATGTTTTAACGACCAGTGAGCCACTAGGCTTTACGAAGCTACGGCTTCGTACGTAAAACAAGCCTTATTGAGCTTACTATGGGGCTAGTAACGATTTGTGTAAGAATGTCCCATGATAATGATGAATTGATGATGATATGATATGTATCGTATGTACTACCGTGGCCTTTTTCGCGAAGTAACAAGTTACATCTTTACAATCTAATCAGATAAAACAGGTTAATTGGCCTGTCTTTATGGGCCAATAGCCTCTGTGCTGCCCGATTACACTTCTAAAATTGTAGCTTGACCCTTCGTGAAACGGGATTCTGGCACCCATTTCGCCAATGTGTCATTTTATATGGGTTGTAATGAATGCAGCACCTTTAAATTGCCATTTTCGCCTTCAAATGTACTAATTTGTTTACTAAATGAATAAGTCAGCGACTAATTTTTCAGCGTCTAATAAATACTTTTCAAGCAACCGTATATTGTGTAATTCAAGCTATACCTTATTATGACTCAGTATGGTGAATATTCTATAGCAGTTTTTAAACTGTGGGTCGCGACCCCCCTGGGACTACAAAAGGGAGTCGCGGCTACTCATATTTTTAAAGTTAAAGTGCTGTAAGTATTTTGAACAGCGTAGTGTGGGGAGTCACGAAATATTTTTTCTGTACTAAGGGGGTCGTGGCATGAGAAAGATTGAAACACAATGTTCTATACCAACTAAATTTTTAATATGTCTCCATATTTCAACCTTGTTATTTTTGTTTGCGTTCTTTTTGGCATTACGAGGTTCGAACCCAGGACCTTCCGCTCACAGCGTCACTAACCCACTAGGCTAGGTCGTCACTACAATCGTTACATAGGAACAGTTTTAGTTAAATTTAAACACCTTGGACCCGTCACTTCTTACATATTTGATGAGCGGAGGTGCCACGTTGGTTTCCCTCTCGCCTTGTATAAACCTTCCGTCGTTAGCAATAAGGTTCTAGTTGTATTATCACCCCATAAAAAACGGTAGCGAGATTGGCGGCCAACGTGAACTCCGCTCGCGACATATTGATACGATACTACCGTTAAACCTTATAGCGTACACTGCACATATTTACCACATTTGTGTGAATTACCTTGTTACTACTTACATTTCATTTTATGGCTCCTCTACACTATCGGCGATGACAGACGATTACGGGCAAGCGCGATCGTGTAGAGGGCAAATTCGGCTGTACTCGGCGATCATCGTCTATGATCGCCTGCGATCCGTGATTTGTCGGTTTTCGGACACGCATCAAAGGGAATTAAAGGGTATCGCCTACTACAGACGATCGTGTGGATGCTTGTACGATGATCGTGCCGATTATAGACGGTCACACGATCACCGATCATCGCCGATAGTGTAGAATGGCCATAAAACTAATAAGTAATAGCCAAAGTTAACAATGGGTACAAAATCATTGTTCCAAATATATGCCGTTTATTCGGACATCTTATATGCATCTCAATATACCTATTACTGTTTTCCGCATTCGTTGAGGCTTTCGCCTAAGAAATATATGAGATTCGACAAATCAACTTACTTGAGCTGTTGGCACACTTGGAAGTGAACGACTTTTCGGTCCCCAGCTCCCCTTCATCAGAGTCATCTGGAAATATAGTGTTTTTATTTCGATTATACCGTAGCGAAGCGAGGGTTACTAATGGAATCCATAGTTTCATTTGCATTATATATAACGTTTGCCATAATCAGCTTTTCTCAGAAACTCTCTTCATTTGAGCATTCTTATAAAACAAAACAAAGTTTATATAATTTGTCCGTAAAATGTTACTGTTTCAGAGTAAATCACTTTTATGGCAAATGATAATTATAGCAAACACTAGCGTTATGGCAAATTAAATTATGGATATCGAAGAACTTCAGAGGCGACCTAATCTTTAATCGCAACGAATTAGAGTAATTGCACATCTAGACTTTCTGGCGCGATAATGCAGAATTCATTATCGCGCCAGAAAGTCTAGACTAACCGCTGTAAACGCACTTTTTTCTGGCGACAGCTTGTAAAGGCTGACCGGGGTCGCATAAATTAGCCGTATGGGCTCTGCACCTAATCCGCATCAGTATCGCTCTGTTAAGACCCAATACGCACTGTCAACTAGTCGCCGGCGACTTGGTCTCTCGGCGACCAAAATGTAGGCGGGCGACCGGCGACTAAGTTGCGTAAACGCCCATATAAACTGTAGAAAGTCACGGTCGCCGTCGACTGAGTCGCCGTCGACTAGTCGATAGTGCATATTGGGTCTAAGTCACCGTATTCTACGGAGGTACATGTAATAAGCAAATGCTATATGTACTTGTACTTACAGACGTACGACGGACTTGGGTTTATAAATACGTAAGACACAAAAAAATCTTTAGTTACGCACTAAAGGGTCTAAACAAGAACATACAACTCAAAGGATGAGTTATACAATAAGATTCTCAATACGGGAGCAAGATGGAATACTATGAACCTACGGAAAAAGAACTACAAAAATAAAAGATAGGGTTTAAAATATGGAAACGAAATACCTGCCGATGTCCGCAATATAGTTTCGTATTTGTCAACAATTTTCATGCTGGAAAATTTAAATTGCGTTAACCTTTCATGCACCCGCTTTGTCTATATCTACACTGTTTTAACAGGACGGCACGCGAGCTGTGTCGCGGCGACATAGACTTCTAAGCATTCTAATTAGAAAGAGATGGCTAGTCTATCTCAGCGGTCAAAAACCTCGGAGGAAACACATCTTTGATTTTAATGATAATGAATCATGCATCAATCAATTCGTATTAATGTTGCGAGTTTTTCAATGAAGACATAACAGTAATTAAACTTAAAAATGTCGGCCACCAGACGCCATATTGTAAAAAATAAAAATAAAACGACGAACTATGTCATGTTGCGTATCGTTGAATTTTAAAATAATTAGTTTTCTATTATTGGTTTCTTTATCAATCAATCAATCAATCAAGCAATAAGTGTTTAGGAAATATAACGATTTAAAGTTAGCTAAACAACACATTTTTGGAGAGCTGTATCTCGGTAAGTTTTGAACCTACAGAGCTGGTTCTGGTCTCAAATTGTTGCAATTTTAGTGTACATAAAACGTGTACATAGTAGAACGATTAATGGCTTATATTAATAATACCAAAAAAGGTGCAAACATTTCTTGGTTTTTCGAGTGCTGCAAAGTTGGCACAGGTCTTTCGAAGCTGCAAACTTGGATATACGGTACTGGCAGTGGTCCTAACAAAATATAAAGAAATCACAACTAGGCTTGCGATTTTAATGTTCGATATGACTGGCCTAATAGGCCTCCCTTTTAACTAGGTCCATTCATGAGGTACAGTCGACGTCAAAGAGATGTTACATTTTTCGCCTTATCACAATGGAATAAGGTGCACAAGTGTAAGCATATTTTTGACGTCCAGTGTACCTGCGCCGTGTCACGGGGGTATATTTGTCACGTGAGAAGTCAATTTAGCGCCCGTTTCGCTGTCGCAATCATCTCTATCGCAATGCGCAACTGCACAGCAGGAACCGTCTTAGCGGTGCACCATACGTGGAAGCGAGACATAGGAGCGCTGCCTCTCGTTCCCACATAATTATGGCGTGCCGCCGCCACCACTGGCAGCAGGTGCAGAACAGTTCTGTTATTTTTATTTCTGAGACGACGATTGTAGCAGGATTGACTTGAAAAGCACGGCTCATGTACAAACGACAACACTGTTAACTGACCATCCTGTGTTTATATAGAACCTTATTGCGAAGATCTATTGACACTTGAACGTGCTCAAAGAGCCATTTTGAAAGTGGCTACCTTCCGTCCGTTTTATTTTCCGACCACGGAATTGTACCAATCATGTAAAGTACTAACAGTTCGACAACTATTCATCAGGAGCGTAATTCTAAAACAGCACAAGTTGACTTGCTACAACCCTCCACCAAAAGACGGTTGGATATAATTTTTAAGCAATTTCGCACTAAACACGCTTTTACGCACAGTTTCTTCTCTTTCCTGGGCCCTTTTCTTTATAATAAAATAAATAAACAATGCTCGGTGTACGATCAAAATAGCAAAGTATGCCAAACTAAAGTTACAGCATGGTTGCTAACCCTGACCTACGAAAGAAAATTTGCTTACTATAGTGAAATAGTTCTGCAATCGCAAGCATGCTTTTGTTAAATATAGTTTTCTAATTCTTGACGCGAGGTAACAAATGTTTAGACAGACAATATATATGTAAAACAAAGACCATTTATGCCTAAAACACAGATTACAACTGTAACCTAGTTTAGGCAAAAAACTTGTATATTGGTCCCCTAAGACCATTTCTTTCAGACGCATTGGCGTATTAATATTGTATACGAATAATCCTGTTAGATATAAGTTTTGTTGTTAATAACTTAATTAGATTATATCCACTTATTGTACTATTTTTTGCCAAATAAATCTTTTTATTATTGTTATGTATGTTTTTTCCATATCTCAGGACCATGGGGTCCCGGACTTTAGGAAGGCATGCGTGGGGCCGAAGCCAACAGCGCAGAGGCCCTTTAAAACAAATATATTAATATAAAGCGAGGGATACACATGGCGGATACCATCTCCGAGCGCACAACATGATACACCCGGTGATGGTCCCCGCCAGGTGCAAAGACTATTGCAGTGCAACACTGTGCTGCGATGGAAACTAAGGTCTTGGGTTATTGGGTTGAATGGTGGGTGGTCTGGAAAATGGGTTATGGGAGGAGACTAGCGGACACCTGCCGTGACAATTAGTCTCAAAATTGTGAAAAGGCAGGCGGTGACTCGCCAACTCGTTAAGTGGGCCCCACAAACAGTCGCACGCACAGTGCGACAATGGAGCAACACGTCTGAGCGGCTGTGAGATTGTCGAGAGGTGAGTCTGCGGTGCGCCAGATCCCGGTAATTCGTTCAAGGGCCGCCGGCGTTATGACATTTTACACTTCCAACCTGGAGCACAGGTTCCGCTCTTGCGACTCCACTCTGGCCGGCCGGTTAAGGCAAGCACAGAGGCGAGGGCCAGATCACTCGGGCCCTCTGGAGGTTAGGGGTCCGCGGTGTCGCCACTCACCGTCAGCTCGCCACAAGCTGCCCCCGCGGGCTTATTATTATATTATTATTATATTACAATGCACGTAAGGTGCACCGACGGTCAGTTAGCTGTATTGTCGATAGTACTGACTTAGAGAGTTCTTGGAAACCAGTTTCATCTGCCGGGAAGCGATCGAGCTACCAAGACTTTCCAGCGTCAACCGCCCTTTAAAAGAAAATATTAACATTTCTTACGCTGTATCATCCTCAGCCAAAATCTTGGATAAGTGTATAGCTGTCTCATCGTTATCGTCTGAAATGTAGAAAACCATAATATCAAATAGGTACGTGTTTTACTTAATCAAAACAAAACACACACACACACACAGAAACAATGTACAGTCGCAATCAGATATATTGGAACGGGCAAAGTGACGTGTTCAGATATTTGTGAGCACTTTGGCCGCCCCGATATATCTGATAGCTACTGTACGTATACATATAGACTCAAAGAAATGTGTGAAACACACCCGAAACTCGGTTAAAATTGCCTCAACGAATCGCACTGGAGTGTAAACTCTTACCCCCTTATTCATAAAACTTAAAATGCCTCTGCTAAATAAAAAGTGCTTTGCCCCTTTCCTACGAACACAAATGTCAAAGTGACAGATAAGGACAAACGAATTTGAACGCCATTTTAGTTAAAACAGGCTTGTAGGACGTTTATGAATATGGCCGTTAGTTCCTAAGGTTTCGCTGCATAGAAAATACTCAACGAACACTTGATACTTAATCCTTAAGGCCAACAACGCCTAAAGTCATCGCTATCATTATATAACGACAGTACCTTTCCCCTTAGAAATGCATATATATATATATAATATATATAATATTAAGCAACACCAACATAAATAGAGCCATCGGGGCGGTGGCCGTTGGGGCGAAAAGGTTCTCGAGTGGCGACCACGTACCGGAAGGCGCAGCGTGGGTAGGCCCCCCACAAGGTGGACTGATAACCTGGTAAAGGTCGCGGGAGTCCGCTGGATGCGGGTGGCGCAGGACCGGTCATTGTGGCACTCTTTGGGGGAGACCTATGTGCAGCAGTGGACGTCGGCTGATATGATGATGATAATGGTAATAAATACTGTTATTTGCTTGTAATCGCGAAACGTCTCGTTGATGTAACAGAGGCTCTAGTATAAGTTTTACCGAAACAAAACTTTACGATCGCGTTTGCGTTTTACCCTCAATTTGTATGGGATTTGACAGCCAAACGTGAACGCGGCCGTAACGTTTTGTTTCGGTAAAACTTATACTAGAGCCTCTGGTGACCGAAGAGCTGGCTTTCCCGCGCAACGGCATTGCGCCGCCATCCTCGGTCGAGGGCATTTTACAGATTTAACAGTTTTATTTTAAACATGTTTTAATAACATCATTTCCACAGACCCTATTGAGACAATTAGTAGTACGTGCATTTTTTTGTTGCTTTAGAATAGAAATCTACTAAAAAACCGAGAAAATATCCTTTCAGTTCACCAACTCAGCTAAGTGGTCGCCAACCGGCACATTACTCCAGGCAAAATACGGTTTTGAAAAATATTAATTTATAATAGCGTTTTTTTTGTTGATTTCATTTGAAAATGTTATTTTAAGATTATATATTCAAGAATCCGACAAACTTTCCACCCGGAAGTAATTATGTAGATTTCAATGAAGCATGCATTGTCTTTTTTTATACCATTTATCTTGAATTACGATTTGTCTGAAATTTTGTCGGATTTTGTCGCTGGGTAACTATTTAATTGATAATACACATAAAAAATAAGCTATTATAAATTATTTCCAAAATTGAAATTTTTTCATACGAGTTGTCAGTTCATTTACTGGACTACATGAAATTAGGAGGTCGCTAACCGGCGAAATGGCCCTACTGGCTCATACGAGTGTAGTTAAACTTACCATAGCCCAGACCTTTCAGCGGATCATTCTCGATTTTCCGCAATTTCCTTCTTAAAATCGACCTCTCAGTCAACGTCAGGATATCGAGTAGCTTCAACTGGAGCCATTTCGTACGGGCCACCCCTTGCTTCTCTCGCCCAGCACTCATGGCAATCTTCTTCAGCCTACAGATCACTTGGCCGAGCGCTTGTTTGACTTCGTCGTCGTGTTGTAGCATTAAATGCAGCATGCGGACTTTGCGGCCGAGCGTCCGATTGAGTAAGCGGCCTGTGTTAAATAAATTTGGACTTTGCGTCGTTGTTTATAAACACTACATTGTCTAGCTACATATATTTAAAGCGCGCTGCGTTCTGTTACGCTGGACGTCATTCGTTTATTTATTTCTAATCCAGGAGCATGTGTGCACGGGTAAGTTCCACGGGTTAAAATTATAGCTTTATAGAACCAGGATAGCAGTTGACAAAAGTAAAAACGAATTATGAAGAAGTATCCTCGTAGTTCGAATTTAACCCATATTGATTCGACATAGAGTGCCCATGCCATACGCTAGTATAATGTCGAGTACTAAGACGTTTATGAAAACCTTATAGGTACCTTGTATTACCAATAAACAAAACTCGCGCAATTACTCGGAAAAAACGACGCTAGAACTTATTACTGCAATTTTTAAATAGGTAAATACAGATAATAAATGGGTGCTCTTATACCATAGAGAATCGTGATGTCACTTTTTCTAATTCCCTACAAACTTCGTACATATAGATACTATGTGACGTTTAATAATAATTTGCTGACTTGGCTATTACATATATGTATATCATCCCATCCGTCCCATTTGGTACATGTGTAATAGTCATTCAGGTATATATTTACTATAAAATGGTGACAACAAGAAAAAGTTACAAACCATTAGCATCCTGTTCGCAAGAGCTTGCATTGGATATAGAGCCAAACTGAAAAAACGTTATAATACTGATGAATGGAAACGGGACATAGTACTATCAACAACACAACTAACTGACCATCGGTGCACCTTAAGTGCATTGTAATAAGGTTCTATATAAACACATGATGGCCAGTTAACAGTGTTGTCGCTTGTACATAGTCGGATTCGGAATATAAAATCATGTCTCAACAATATCGCGTGTATTTAATCTTAGGCAGAACTAAATAACAGTACACCATTATATCACAGTTTTCCTCCAATATCCTCATTCATCGTCAATAATAAAGTAATATAATGGTTAATAACCATATAAGGCAACTGAATTTTTAGTGACGCACATGTTGCTAGTAACAGAATATTCTCCGCTCTGAATATTAACTTTTGCCTATCGAGAATAGGTATCCTAAAAAAGTAAAAAGCTCGTAGTCTTCAAAATTGTACACGGTCGTAAGGGGCATGCAGGACAGAAACCGGTTAAGGGGATGCCTTGATTCGAGTCGAACACGCCCCATAGACAAAGACACGCTTTTGCCTTCCGCGCACGAGAAAAAGAGATGGTACACTCTTCGGGAATGGCTTTTTTGGACAAATTTCGATAAATACCTAACTTAGAAAAGTTTTATTAAAATTTAATAAAGTGACATTTTAGATGAGATCAAATACTATAGTATTAACTTGATTGTGTCGTAAAATAATGTATCGTTTGAGTAGGCTGAGTAAAAAAAGGAAAATACAGACCCAACTTTGGAATTTTTTCTATCGAGGAAATTTTAAGCAATCATGTATCGGTAAAATCAGAAAAACCATCATATAGTCAAGAATCATATATCTGAAAATCAGATCTTGAATAAAAGTGTAAAGGTTCTCAATTCGGTTGGTTTTTTTTTATCTTTTTTTTTCAATGTTTGTTACCTCAGAACTCCGTCATTGATGAGCCGATTCGTATTTTTTTTTTGTTTGTATAATATGCTTCCAGGCGGGTCTCATTTCATTCAAAAAGTACAAATGTACGTCATAGATTCTGATAAGATTCCGTTGAAATAGCAACTAATGAAGTGCCAAAGGTGATCCTTGTGGAATCGACGGAAGTCCTCAAATATTATCGGGTCACATACAGCGATTTGCTCTCGGAAATCAGTTCATGTGGTAAATTGGAAAAGAAATGTGAAAATGTTCTCGTGGCTTGGCGGAGTACTAAATTGAAGTCGGTTAAAACTTTATTTTTAAAGTAAATTATGTGACAGACTATTTTAGCATAAACAAGACGAGATTATCTCACTATGACCTCGTTCTGTCTCCATAATCAGATCAGCTCGGTGGTTTCATAATATTGGAATTTCACCCAACTTACAGAATCGTATTTTACATCACACTCGTTGTCGAACTTGTCTTCAAGGCTCGCGTCAGAAACGTCGACACCTGTGTACACCACTAAGTCTCCCTCCAGCTCGTACCCGCTATCTTCCATTAGCGTGCTAAAATAAAGACAAAAAAAAAACAATAATTTAACCACTCAAAGGCTCAAAGGGTATCCTCGTCTTTTAATGGACGTTGCATTTGTTTTGTTTCGTTATATTTTAGAACAAAGCTAATTCACCTCTATTTCCAACTACTTACAGTTGATTTAATTTCGCCTGCCGATTTTTCTTGTATGTTTATTTATTTATTCTTTATTGCACAAAATAATATCTTATGGTACAAAAGGCGGATTTAGTACTCAGTACTCACATAACCCGTTCAACGTCATCAGTGATATGTTTAACAGCGTTCATCAAAGTGTCTAGAGGTATCCCTAGTTGGCAGCCCGGAGCTTGCGCATCGATCACCCTGTTGATCTCCTCCGATAACAGATCAAGTAACGTATCGTCCTCGGATTTCCCCTGAAACATATGAATGGAAAATCTCTTCTTTTGAAGTGAAAACTTCTATAGCGGCGCTGTGCACTTTTTGGGATGGGGAAAAATTGTTAAACTCGCCACAGATGTCACGTGACCGTTTAGGTGTGAGATTCGGGACGAGGCTTGGGGGCGGGGGGGGACCGATGCCGTACTATCGACAACACAGCTAACTGACCATCGGTGGGCCTTGTCGTTTGTACGAGACTAGTTTTGATGTAAGACGTACGGTTTGATCTGAGGGTATTTTTAAGCCATATCTATCTAACATAAGGTTTTATTTTTTAGTTTTTATTTTAGGTACTTTATGACGCTTTCAATATCGCCTCCAAATTCATTTCGGACAAGCCTATCGAGCTTAATTTGAGACTCTTTCAGCGACTCCTTGGTACGATTTTAAGAAACAAAAGGTTAGTAAGCTGCCTGAACATGTTATCTAAGTGCCCTCTTCATGATTGCTCAATTGAGCAGCTGCCGAAGAGCTGTGGTGAATTTTTATTTTTACATAAATATTATTTTTCACCCCACATTTTGGATTCCCTTCAATTTCGGATGCAAGCGAAATGAGGGAGACAGCTAAAAGAATAGACTGCTATAGGAAGGGGGGGCATTTCTCTTTTTTTTTGCACAATTAAAATTATTCAAGTTTTCACTTCTGCCGGCACTCCCGGAGTGCAAACCGGTCTTTTTTTTACTAAAAGAAATGATTACGCTTTACGAATCATGTGTAATTGCGGCTCGCACAGTACTTTTTTTTTTGGTGTAATATCGTTTTGTTCGCACATCGTAAATTTTCTTGTAGTCCGAAATCGTTATTGTTACTCGGGAGAATTGAGTAAATTTTGTCTAAACCATATGCTTTACGTCGAGCTCCCAGTACAAAATGTGTACCTTATTCAAGCACTAATTAAACACATGTGTAATTTTTAAATACACATACCAAAAAAAAGGCTAAGTAAATTTGTATTTATAATAAACGATACAGTCTTTACCTATGCCAAATCTTGGGATTAGGTGTCAAAGCGGACTCCGGGCTCTTTTAGGGCACAACCGGGAAAAACGCTAGGACCTATTTTTTTTTATTGCCATTCACTGTTTTAAAGATTTTGGATACTAACGGAGAACTTCTTGACATTTCATAGAAAGTTGCAGTTTTGAATATCAGTAGTAATTTACCTTACCCGTTGAATTGGCAAGTTAAGGGTTCTACATATCAAGTAATTGATCGTCAATTTATCACATGTGATTTGTTAAAGTCCGAGTTATAACCACGAAAATCGAAATTCGGATATCTCCGTCTTTATCGCGCTTATGGTTTATGGTACTCGAGCGACATTATTAGAAATAATGTTGCCATTTTTCGTGGTTCTGTCACCAATGTTTATTATTTTTGCAATATGATGCAATTTTATGACGAAGAAAAATATCTAAATACCATTAACTTTTAATTTTATTTATCTTGTTTGGTATTTGCTGACAAAAAACTCGGCAGATCATAGATTAGTGCCATGGTGTAATTTAGTCCAAATTGTCTGGCGACTGGAAATGAATGATTGAATGTTTTGTCTCATTCTAATTGTAGCTGCGTCTCAGAAACTTGGCGTGACAAATTGCTAGGTGTAACACCCTTTAAATTGACTGAAGTGACTCAAGTAAGTAAAATTACCATAACAGTCGAAGGTATTAAATAAGTATTACTCACCTCATAAGGATAATTATACACCTGCACGACCTTGTAATACTGATTCCAATACGGAACATTCTCGCCCCAGTTGACATTGTTCCACATATGACCCTCTTCCTGGGTACAACGGTTCATTTTGGACGACAACTTCTCGGTCAACTGTAAGATTTCGTCCATCAAATCCTGACTATTGACTTCATTTTTCTCCATCAAATATTGTGTCGTTTTAGAGAAATTCTTAACGTCATACATGGTGTTGTTTAACCTGAAATAATCTATAAGATTAAGATATGATTTGATTAAACCGCAATAAGGACTTCATTAGTCCACCAGCAAGAAGCTGCCTGCGCCTTGCTGGCGACGCCTGCGAGCTGTGTCGCGGCCACATAGACTATCAGTCTCTTTCTAAGCGTTCTAATTGGAAAGAGACGGATAGTCTATCTCGCAACACACCTCTCAGGCCATTGTAGCCGAGTAGAACTGTACAAGGCAGCAGAGCGGTGTGCGATGAAAAACCCACCAACAGCATTTTATTTATTTATTTTCCTATTAGTGTATTTATCCCCGGCACATCAGTCCGCTACCTAGCAAAGCTCTGTCGTTACTGAATCCTACACTAACAGAGCTATAACCACTCTCCATCTCTATCGCACTTACATTACTAGACTGACAGGGATGCATGTATACGAACTTCGACTTTCGATTTTCGTGGTAGCGCGCCAGTTAAGGATTCGTGTGAACAAGCTCCGAGGCTTCTTCCGTTCTCAACTCGTATTCCCGCTTTAAAGTGGTTCAATTTCCATACAAACGGCGTGAATTTTTAAGAAACATATGTTACTAACTTTCATAAATTGGCTTTCCATTTGCGCGAAATTCCCCTTTTTCTTGAATAACGTATATAATACGAATAAAAGAATAATTTGAGATATTAGTTTGTGACGTCATACTATGGGAAAACCATTTTTCTCAAATAATTCTAGTTTATACAAGTTTATTCAAGGAAAGGTGGAATTTGGCGCAAATGGAAAGCAAATATATGAAAGTTAGTTACATAAGTTTCTTAAATATTCACGTCGTTAGCCAGCGAATGTCAAATAACTTTTTGTATGGAAATCGAACCACCTTAATACATGCGTCCCTCTTGGCAACGGATCAATTTCCTCGCCAGAAAGGGACAGTGCACCAGCGTACCTGTTTGCCACGTCTCCTATCTCATAAACATTATTGTCAGCCGTCTTTGTCGGCGTCCGAACCTCGTACATCTCGTCTTCGTTGAACATGACGAAACTCTTGCCGAATTCCGCTTCGAGGTTGCACTGGATGTTTTTGTCTATCTGAATAGCCTTTAAGTATTGTTCGAGTGTTGAAGACAATGCGCCCTCCGATTCCTGGTAGCCAAGCTCCGAAGATTCAACGCTGTGTAGTGAAATATAAGGTATATATTACAATAACTAAGCATATGTTTTTGTTTAAAATGAACCGCTATGAATATCAGCCTTGAGTTTTCCCGGTTGCCCCCTAAAGGGGCTCGCTTTGGCACCTACTCCCAAGATTTGTCGTAGGCAGCGTAGCATTTGGAATACTATCAATGTGAAAGTTTGGATATTTGTTACTCAATCACGCTTAAACGGCTCAACTGATTTGGATGAAACTTTGCACGAATAGTTTATAGCCTGGATTAAAATATAGGGTAGTTTTTATCCCAGGTATACGCAGACGAAGTCGCGGGCAGCAGCTAGTATAGCCAGTAACAACCGTATTAACCGTTATATTCAAGCCAATTGCATTATTTAATATTTCATGAAAGCTAGTTTTTCGCATTGCTATTAGGTAATCCACCATCTAAGTCGCCGCTAGCCTCTGGCTATTGCCAAATAACGCAACATGAAGTAACTATTTAAAACAATACATTAAGTATACAGCGTGGAACAGAACGATGGACTTTCCCGCAAGAGGGGGATTATTGAGCGTTAGTACGTCACATTTCCCAGATAAACTATGTTAATATTTCCAACCGTTTTCAAGTTATACTAAAATTCGCAACGAAGCGCACACTCGGTAAGACTTATTCTTTTGCATTATTGAACTTTCGAAAGCACGGTAAACAAAATATGGGCCATTCAATAACATGCAGGTAAGCTAATGGTAAGTAACTAACGATATTCAGTTCAAATTCAAATCAATTGGTAAGAGACAGGATTCGAACCCAGTCTCCTTTTGAAAGTCACATGTCTGAACCATCTGCCTCCTGCCCAAACTAGTATAATACTCTCAATAAAAACATTCGCAAATGCAGCCTTGCGGTGTTTAGAATAAAGTTCAAAATAACGCACATAAGTATAACAAAGACAGCTAATTCCGATATTAAGCGTATGTAAGCGAGCACTCGCATCGCGTAGCTAACAATGTCTCAGTTACACAGTATAAACCAGAAGGAGATGGTATATTTGTCTCGTAATTCACATTCGCGCCCTCTTTGTGTACGTTACTGTCAATGCCAAATAGATATTATTAATAATAATAATAATAGGGGACAATCTTACATAAATCGACCTAATCCCAAACTAAGCAAAGCTTGTACTATGGGTACTAGACAACGATCAACATACATACTTATATAGAAAATAAATACTTGAATACATAGAAAACATCCATGACTCAGGAACCAATATTCGTGCTCATCACGCATATAAATGCCCTTACCGGGATTCAAACGCGGGACCTCTTGCTTCGTAGGCAGGGTCACTACCAACTAGCTAGGCTAAAGCGGTCGTCAAGTCAGGTCGTCAATATTACGTCATTATTACCAAATTCGTGTTCATATAATTTTGCCTAAATCAATATTTGTACGTGTCCGTACAATTTGCTTAGTTCAGTGCACTGAAGAGCTTTAAAAATTGGTACACTATATACATAGGGAATTTCTATACTAAATGTAGCAATTTCCACTGCTTCTGACTATATTTGCATTTTTCGTCGCAGTAATTGTGTGTTTTGTATTATTAACAAGTTTATATTGATATCTATGTTAGTCTTTAAGGTATTTGTAACATGGGCCGTGTTGCCTGATTTAAATAAATAAATATGTACTAACTCTTCTAGTCTATGCAGCATGCTATGCGAACTAGGCATACTCGTAGGCGTTACCCAGCCATTTTCGCTGACTTGCTTTGGTTCGGGGAGATCTAGAAATTAAACACCTTTAAAAACACGGAATTGATCACACTTGTGAGGAACACATACACATTGCATTTAGTTATTTAAACTTTACTGCACAAAAGTACTTAGTGAAAAAGGGGAACTATATGCGATCAAGCATTCTCTGCCAGTCGTTGTCAGTGGCATATGAGCGGTATCAGCTGCTGCATCGGGGAATGCAAAGGAGATATGCTATGTGTAGGCTTGGCCAGGGCTAGATTTGGGGGAAGGCAGGCGGGGCTACAGCCACGGGATCTCCGCAATAGAGATAAATATCTATCCCCTCTCCCTCCGCTCCCTTGTTGCGTCAGGGCCTCCAGACCTCCAAATCCAGCCTTGGTCTTGGCAATAGCGATAACTGTAGCTACTTTAATCCCGATGTAGTTGGTTAACAATAGCTCGTTTAATAATTAGACACTTAATGGACTACGACATCGGATTACGAGACCTCTATAAAAAGGCAAGCTATTGTTATCGTATTAGGAAGTCGGGATAAAGTCGCATAGTGATCGTAGCGTAGAGTGAGACAGGCATATGAATTGCAATCTACACAGTCGGCATCGCGGCGGACTGCCACGCAAGAATATCTGGATGCACCGATGCAGCCATAGCCTCTAGCCTTTCTTTTGTTTAGCCAGAAGGTTCCAATTTCAAATATCGGGTCCTCCTTTTTGCAAAACTATGTTACACAAGAAACAAAAGCAAATGTTGATTCTAGTATAACATGAGAATTCATGAATAGAATTTTTGTTTTAAAAACGAAAAAACAAAATAAATACAATTTTTTCCAATTTAATTTATAAATCAACTTGAACAAGAACAAACCTGAAACAACTTAGCCTTTTGAATAGTACATTGCACTTTTGGCCGAGACATTACATAGTGCTTTTCACGCCTACTGCGAGGAAATTGCAAATAATTATAATCAACTAAATTGCAAATAATTAAACTAACCCCAGCTCTGAAGCCTGTTTTCTGACCATCTTTTGCCACATTTCCGAGCAGTGGCGTGAAAAATACTTTGTACCGCTAGAGGGTACAGGACAATTTAGGTATGACCAAACTGCTTTACGATTCAAAACATCCGAACTACGAATAAATCAATCGCAAAGCCTACAAATAGTAAGCATTAAAGGCGTAATAAAATACGAAAGACATTCACTTTACTCGTACCTTACGTCACATCATTTATTGAAGTCGCCAAGACCAGTCTCTAAAATATTTGCATTTACTAGCTTATAAATGTTTACGATTCACATGGAATCCCTTACTACTTTTGCCATTCACAGATTTTCAAAAAACGAAATACAGAATGTTGATTACTCACTCGAAACCTCCACCAAGCTGTTAACGTTTAGCTCCATCTCCTTCTTGTAATGTATGGATATGAAAAGTACAAGCTGGCTGAAACAACCGTAGTGGGAGGTCCCCGCCGGCCCCGGGCAAACACCTCTAGACGTAACCATGTATTCCGGATACCTCCCTACTATGTTGCTACACCTGAAATATCCGACATAGCTATGTATTTAGAAGAATACACATGAAATTTGGAAGCGGACTGCGGAAAGTTAGTTATGAAGAAACATTCATTTGTCATGCGACACAAAATATTATCGCAGTGACGCATGCCTGGGCGTGGCGGCTGAGCATGCGGACTGTTCGCCGTTCTGTTTGCCGAACTGTTCGCGCGAGGACCGCTCGTTCTAATTTTAGCGTGTCCGAAGCAACCGCGCGCGGCATGTCCGAGGCAGGTTGGCTTGGCCGAATCTACCTACAAACGCGCCGCGGTCCCTTTGATTTCGGTTGATTTCGGCCAAAAAGCTGATAATAAAGTCGGCTCGGCAGGTCGCAGGGCTGTTTGGCGAACGGCGTGGTTCGCCGAGGCACGTCTACACTGAGCGCGTACACTCGGGTGAGGCGTGCGTTCGTGCAGGTCCCGCCTATTGAAAAAATACATACCAATCATGCAACTGCTCTCTGGTCCACTCAAAATAATGATCAGACTGCCTCAGTCCATTCTTATCTAGATCTTTCATAAGACAATTAAAATCTGCATTGGGTGTAGTGAACAGAGCAACCCTAGGCTTAATAAAGCCAAAGACATTGTGTACAATTCTATCAAGGTCATGGGGCAAGAGCTTCTGTATCAACTCGATACCTATTACGGCATCGCAGCCGATGAGTCGGTAGTCTGGGTCAGCTGCATTGCCTTGGAGTAACTGAAAATAAAACAACAGAAAACAAGTAGAAATTAAAAATTGGAGGAGGTCCTCATTCCCTGAGCGAATAGCTGCAAATAGCTTCATAATTTATGACCAGCGGCCTGCTTCGCAGAGTTGGACCTGAGTCTGCATGATGCTGGTGTTATCAGCTGTTGCCTGTCTCACAAAGTTACAATTTCAGAAGTCTAAGCCTGCAACACTGTGACATATTATGACCAATAATGACCGGCTATTTGACCAATGTTGCCAGTTTACACTTGTGAACTTGTAAGGTGGATGTCACACTGCGCCGCATCTCCGGACGGAGGTGCAGAGCTGCATACAAATTTCGCTGGACAGAGGTGCGGTGCAGTGTGTCGTACCACACGGAATTTATATACAAACTGAGGTACTCGCATACAACGAGCTCCGCACCTCCGTCCGGAGATGCAGCGCAGTGTAACATCGACCTTACTTTGTGAGACAGGCAACAGCTGTTAAAACCAGCATCATGCAGACCTGGGTCCATTGTGCAACACATCTTAGACCATCTTCTTTTAATTGTCATATGTTTACAGACTTACAGCCCATCCTAATCCCTTATCTGCCAAACTATTGGAGCCCAATCCAATTAAGAGACTCAAGAGAGCCAACGTGCTGCCTGAACTGGATGAGAGTTAGGACAGTAGTCTTATCTCTCCAAACACCTACCACCTACTACCCATCCGCTTATAGTCTTACGACTGATCACAGATATAAAATAATAAAATAAAAAATAAAAATATGTTTAGTCAATGTCGCAAATAAATATTTTAGTTTTATTTTTATGTGGTGAGGTTGCATAAACAGGAATAAATTTACTAAAAAAATAATTAAAAAAAACAGCAACCCAACTTACAGTAATCTGCAATGGCTTGTCGAACCACCGATAATCACCAAATGATGTATCAAGCATATCACAGGTACAGTTGAGAGAATTTGCAATATCGAGGCCAAGTATTTGTGTTATTCCTGATACTTCAGTTAGGTATTTCATGAAGTTTACATCATAGTGCTTCCCTATGTTTAGGACCTGAAATATAACATCAAGTTAAAACAATTTGATTCACACAATGGAACACTGACACTCCTAACAAAAAATATTGCAAATTGTCAGATTTTAACTTTCTAAATTACTTATGTGAAATACAAAAAATATTTTTTATACCTTGGCAAGTCAATAACAAAATTAAAAATAAAACAAAACTCGCCTTCTCTAACTTTCCGAACCATCCTTCATCCATAAGGCAGTCGCAGACTGCTGCATACCGTTGAGCGTGAACCGGCGGGAAAAACACCACCCCGCATTCCTCATCGTAGTCCGCGTAAACCTGCTCCTCGATCTCGTCTTCCACAGGTACTAGGCCATTATCACTCAACTTTCTTACAAGCTGCCTGAAAAAGGGCGGCAGCCACCCATTCAACACGGCCAAAACAGATTCACGGAAGAGAATCAGCATCTGCAACGCTATAATCATTGTGCAGCATCATAGGATCTGAATTTGTAATGGAATCAAAGTCATATTTTATTATAAATGATGTATGTATTTCTGATAAAACTATTTCACTGACATATTTGATGTTCACATGTTTTTGTTGATGTTTTGACATTTTGTCGATGGTACAATTTTTTTTTAATTTATTAGAGTTTTGGCTACTAGGGCCATCAGCTTCAAAGCAAATTAGAATTACAAAGGGGCTACCGCGAAACGAAAACGAACTTCTTCGTGTATCTCCCTCTCTGTCACTCGAACTAGCAAGTGCGACAGAGACGGAGATCCACAAACGAAGTTCGTTTTCGTTTCGCGGTAGGCCCTCAGTTTCAAATTACAGTTTTCGTGCGATGGTCAACCGGGGGCCTCTAAATTATGGTTCGTTTTTGTTGGTTCTCGTTAGGCTGCTGGACCGTTCGTATCGCCCTGAGGTAAGAGTGTTAGCAAATCACAGCAAATCGGCACAACGTGGAAACTTTACATCGGTTAGTCCTTTTTTTATTTTGTTCCCATGTAAAGACGCCTTCTCCTAGTCCCGTATACTCTTGTCTCGCACTTCGTCGGAATGGCCGGAACATGCATACACTGCTTTATCCATATTCGATCACATTTTTTGATATGGCAATATGAAGAAAAAAAAAGTATCACGACATACCGAGAACGTATGTATGTATATTGTAGTCTTTGCTGAGAACCCTGTTCACCGTCGAAATTCTCGATATAAATTGGTTTTGAAGAACCTTCCTTATTAAATTGAGGTAAGTTGATAAACTATTCTACTTGGCTAACTTTCTCTTACAACTACTGCGATGTTAAAAATCCTCACTTTACTGATTATAATGGTTATCGAAGGCAGCGTCCATTGTCGGTTTTTTGTAGCCACATCCTCAATTTTATTATGGCACGTGTTTCGATTGGATTCGGGCAAAAAATTAATAGTTTTCTAGTGCATTCACCTTTAATGTTAGTCTGTTAGATCTGGCGTGCGCTAAGTTGCCTACAAAACTGCTGTTACTGTGGGACTTTTTAAATCTTTATTTAGAGTACCCACTTTCGGTTTTTCAGTGGTCGTGGTATTTTGTAATTGTAGTCATTTGATTCGTTTTAAGACGAAATTATAACTTAATTTAATTAGCAGATCATAAAAATGGAATAAAGGGGTACTTTATAGGATTAAACTTATGTGTATTGCCATTGTCTTATTCCTTTGCACTATTTACAACAACATTGAACACAACTGAATACACATGGTAATGTAATTTATATTATTTGTCACTTGGACCACTATACATATAACTTACTTTTGCAATATTCTCTAGTTTATAAACAAATATTTAGTCATTAAGGTCAAATCCAAGAACATACTGTATTTGTTTGGTCATACTGTGCATATGAAAAAAATACAATCCCTTCATTCACAAGTGTTTCTTTTTGATCTTATGAAACAATTTTCAACACTTTCAGGCTACAATGACAAAACCTACACTAGATCCGAAACTCCGAAACCAGTTGTTGAGGTATCTTCATACGGGGAATGAGGTCCCCAAGTATTACCCAGGCTGCTGGTCTTCCCACAAATACTTTGAGGGTGAAAAGTTGAAAACAATTGATGAAGCTCTTGCTAATGGTGTCAACAATGTTGAAGTTGTGGATATAATTTTAAAGGTAACTTATACAATATCAAGCAGTAAGACAGACTTATGCAGGGTAAATAAATTGAAGCCTTTTATTATATTCAACCATATTATTCAGAGCAATGATGTGTAGTTGCAGTGTCCAAGAGGCAACTGCATGGCGGTATTTGTGCTCCCAGAGTGTTGTGGAACCGACCTGTGCAACCAGAACTGAGCCAACTTAAACCTCTATATTCAAAATCAGCATTCTGGATTTGGATTAGATATACTTAGGAAATGATTTTCTTTTCAAAAATCTTTAATCACTTATAAAATGTGACTGTAAACATGTACATTTTAAAGATAATGCTTTGCGTCCCTGCACAGGCCTACAAGGATGGGTGGTACACAAGATTCGAAACCATTGCATTTGCTCTTACCAAGTGCCTATTGCTCGGGAGTGCCGAGGTCAAAACTGCCACCTACAAAGCAGTTGGTCAAATATGTAACACTCCGGAACAGTTGATGCTTTTCTGCAAATACACAAGGCTATTGAAAACAGGTATGTGTCCTAGTTTTCGACGTTGACCTAGTTAATGGCATGGGCACTTTATATTAAAGTAACGTGGCTTAAATTCGAATGAAGAAATATCCTCTTATTTCGAGTTTAACCCATATTGCCTCGATAAAGTGTTCATGTTGTAGTACAACAGTACGCAGTACTACCTACCGTTTACCTTATTTAGAACATTGTGTTTAGGGTAACTTATTTTGTGTGAATACCTGATAATCACTTCTAAGTCAGTTCAACATGAACATACAAAACCCATCTGAATGTTATGAAAATCGAATATTCAGCGCATGGTGACTCTCCTAGCCTATTATTGTTATACCTACCGGCGCAACCGCGAAAAGAAAACTAAGTTCGTCTGTATCTCCCACTCTTTCGCAGTTGCTAATTCGAGCGACGGAGACAGAGATGCACAAACTAATTTCGTTTTCGTAAATTACTTAAAGGACTATTCAATTCCCCAAATTTGGATATTTTACACCAATACTGACGCATTTTTCAACAGACTAGATTCACAATTCAACATATTATTTTGACATCTTCATGCGCAGGTAATGGCCAAGGGTGGTGCAAGATCGTCAGGTCATGGTACACCTCGAAAGACGCTATGGAGCTCGCGAAAGAACTCAGCAGGGTGAAGGCCCGCCACGGGCGTTCCCACAACACCCTTCTAAGGAAAAGCCACGTTAAAGTCGACGAAAATGATCATGGTGAGTGAACTTAATCTAGATGTGTGTCGGTGTCTGTATATCCGACGTACAAGCAAAAATTAAAATGCGACAGGGAACGTTTTTTGCAACATTAACATGACATGCTGAGGAAGTTACTTTTGCCCTTTATGTTGATAGAAAAGCGTTGTTCCCATATTTACACGTACAGTCCCCAGTGGCAGTACTAGACACTTCTAGTACCCTCCAGAGTTGTGCGAAGAAAAAAGCCATCAATAGAGAGATAGAGACGTAAGTGAGCAAAGGTAGCTAAGGTAAGCTATTTTTTGTTTTTTTTTTCACGCACACCGCTGTGCACCATGCACGGCGCCAAAGCAACCCTTTGTCGCGTTGAGCGGTGTGAATGTGAATCAATAGAGTCTGGCCAGGGAAATATGTCTTTTTTTTATATGGAAACAGTAATATCGTCAAATGTGTCAAACGTCTTAAATTAGTATGATGTCCTAATCTTTATACTTGAAATGATAACTAAGAAACTACCTGTTCGATAATAAATTGGACTCTATTTGCCTTTTAAGAGAATTAAAGGGAGGCTTACTGCTAATGTTATTCACATTGAAGAATGTTATAAAAAAAGTACAATTAATATGTCTCGACAAAATTGAAATTTTGTAGAGTGGTTTTGATTATTCTTCTTAAATATAAAGTAGAAGGAAGTAGAACAGTTTTATTTAATATAACTTTACTTCCTTCTGCTTGACCAGTTGCATTTTGTGAAATGAGAAAATTAATAATTTTTCAAGTATCATTATTATTTTATCGCGTTATAAGCAGTGTTGCAACACGCTGTTTTTTTAAATTTTCCGCTCTTTTCTAGGCTCGTCTTTCCCTGGCCAGACTTTAACTTTGTATGGTCAGTTATACCTAGCTGCACCGTGGGAACTAGAATTATAACTACACTTGGCGAGTTTGCGCGCCGCTAACGGGGATTAGGCCAGTCGGTTGGCACACGCGCTCACGATCGAACGCTGCTTACACGCACAATACAAGTTGTGACCAATTATTTAAAAAAATACTTCTTCGTGAATTATTTCCGTTTGAATACTTACTGAAATTATGTATTCATCAGATTCAGAATTTTCGCCACTCTTAAATGTAATAACCGAACATTTAAAGAAGGAAAAGATATCATTCAACACTACATTCAACATTACATATTTATTTCCAAAAGTAACTGTTTTTTATTTCACTCAACTATTAATTATAAAATAATTTCTAAGCGTTGTCAACCCTAGCGTCGATTGGCCGGCACGAGCGGGCAACGACACGCGCGTTCGAGGTCGCTCCATTGTTAAATTTTCTAGGCATTTAAAACGGTAGGTATTCCCTTTTTTATTCAGACTTGAGTATCGTAGAACGATTGTAGACTCTATGGTATGGGAAGTCATGTGGCCGATTTTCATACACTTGTACAGTCGAGGTCAAAGAAAGATAACGTTTTCACTTTTGCACCTTATTGCCTTGTAATAAGGTGCAAATACCTCGACTGTACATCATCAGTCATTCCCTCAATGCTGAGGATCGTGACATCATGTCCTCTTCTTGTTGACCAGACTTCTCCAAAAGGTCCTATAACCCGCTATATGTATGGCCTCGTGCAGGTGTAGTTGCAAGAGTGCAGTGATTTGTGTGCTCCATCTAGCGAGTGGTCTGCCTCGAGGCTTCTGGCCCTCAACTTTTCCTGTGATAATCCATAATAATCCTCTCCAGGCTATCCGAAGAAAGTCGTGAGAATTGTCCAAAGTATGTGAGAATACCTATCTTGACAATTAAACATAATTATACCGCAAAGGTATCTTTTGCGATATAACCTATAATATCCCTAGCGTATGATCTGAGGATGGTCTCGCGTTCCCACGTCTAACTATCACACCTAGCCGTATGAAAACGAATGATAAATTATAACTCCAGCTCGTGACGCGGTCATCAAATACGGCATCTACGGTCTGAAGCGAGCGAGGCAGCTTGCCGGCGAGCACGAAGACGCGAAGGCGGTGCTCGAGTACATACAGAAGGTGGAGGACCTGCGGCACTGCGAGGACCCCGCCGCCGCGGCCGCTATGGTCGACCAGCATCGTTTCACGCTTGACCACGTGCCGGGGCATCTGCTGACAGCACAGGACGTAAGTTTATTGGCCCTTTTTAGGGTTCCATGCGTCATAGATAAAACGGAACACTTATAGGATCACTTTGTTGTCTGTCGAGACCATTTGTCTCGGGTACGCGTAGAGGTATCGAGTTGTAATTAAAAGCATATAATCACGTCTACAGTCCCTTGAAGCTGTGATAAATCAAACTATGCCGCAAAAAACGTATATTTCGACACTCAAGGAAATTAAAATTTATAGGGTACTTTCCGTTGACCTCGAATTATGAAATTTGGCAATTAATATCGTCTTAGACTTCAAGTACAAGGAAAAATCTATACAATTGTAATTAAGTACGGAACCCTCGGTGGGTGAGTCAAACTCGCACTTGTCCCGGTTTTTTTAAGTTTATGTGAGCGGGTGAGATGGGCAACGTTCTCACAGCAATGTGTAGGCAGCGACAATAAGCATGCGAGTAAGAGCTAGACGCCCGTAGTGGCGAACTTCATCTTCTAGTAGCATCGTTTCACGGTCGCCCATGTGCCGGGACTTCTGCTGGCTTCACAGTTATTTGTTTTACTAAGTTTTGAGGTGCGTACGAATTTGAGCAGACTCGGGTTGAGGCACGCGCGGCTCACCTATTTGCTCATATTCGTACGCGCTCATGTGCTGTGCGCGAGCAGCACGCAAGCGGCGCGCGGCGAGCCGCCTAGAGTCGGTCTTTTTACCGTGCTCAAGGCACCTCAGTGTGCGTGCCTCGCGTAATTTGGACGTGTATCCGAGCGTGCCGCGTACCGAACGAAGTATTGTGGAATTACGATTTTGTGTACAACTGTTTCATCCACCACCCAGAATATCTTCTCTTCTTTTTGGTAATAATTCCATGAATTACAATAAACGCAGCCGTGGCTGTCATCGTGTCCGACGCCATTTTGAATGACGCACGATGTCGGCTCGCCGCGAGCACGCTGCCTCGCCCGCGCATGTTTATGTGCACCAAATTGACTCGCGAGCAGCTCGCCGCTCGGGGCGAGCATGCCTCGGGCTGAGCCGCTTAAATTCATACGCAGCTTAAGGCGCCGTAGGTTCATGGTCTTCACTCCCTCTCACTGAGCATAAGCGTGAGCGAGATGGAAGTGCGTGCTCGGAAGCGCGGATATCATGTTTTTTTTGTAATTTTAATTCTTTGGCCGTTTAAATAAATAAGAAAGTAATCACTGAGTTCTCTCAAATATGATATTGCCGATTTTTAGAAGCAATTTTAATATTTTTAGTTTTGTGCATAATTTGTTACGAATATTTGAACTGTATTTTAGACGTATGTTCGTGATTTTTTTCTATCCAGCGATAATTGCTTAATCATGTTTCGAGTCACTGATCTCGCTGCAGAAAAGCCTCAAGATTACTATACGTATTTTTTTGAAACCATACTATTATAAATAGACGCATTATATTGTTCCAAAAACTCTGTTCGCTTAACTTCGCTGAACCTAAGGCGCCTTAAGACGGCGGTTGAAATGGGCAACATTGATACAGCTAGCACACATGTGTTCGTGGTGGTGAGTAGGGTTATGGTCAAGGGTATGCTGGATATGCTTATCTCAATAAGACCTGAATTTATCTCTAGCTGTCAACACGACATCCTCAAATTAATAAAGATCGGAGTCGGGTCTGCTTACCATCAGGCACGCCGTAAGGTTGTTTGTATAAAAAAGACAACTATAAGCATCCTGCTTTTCAGCATGCGATTATGAACAAGGCGCTCCGTAGTTACGTGCTTCACTGTGACTCGATGTGTTTAGTGGAAATTATCACGAACATTAGTAAAATGATCCATTCAAATATCTACTATACTATATAAGCAAGAAGGTTGTAATTGTAATAAGCCCCCCACTGCACAGGTATGGGACGTGGTGCTGCCGCACATGGATCTCAGCGAGCTCCTGTACAACGTTCAGCGCATCCACAACATGGGTTTCCTCACGAGCGACTCTACCACCACCGCCATCTTGGTGTCGCTGCTGAACAACAATGACGTTATCAAGAAGTCCAGCGTCACGCCGATAGAGGTTTTCATCACGCTGAACAATTATAAAAGGAAGACCAGGTGAGTTGGTATAATGTGTAATGTCGTACTATGTCGCCATATGGTACTAGCAGGTGAGCGTTTTTCAAAAAAAGTGTACAAAAGTTTTTTTTTTTGTTTTTCTTACTGAGAATCGTTGACACTATCGATAGTCATACAAGAAAAAAAGTGTCTCAGATTTTACTTTGTATGTTTGTTCCTCCAGTGCGTCACTACCATATAAATAAAAAAAGAATCCATACAAAAATGTGACGATCTGGAATGGAAATTTTTTACACTTTTTTTATTGTATGAGGATCGATAGTGTCAACGAGTCTGAGTAAGAAAAACGAAAAAAAAGATCTGAAAAAAAAGTTTAGTACACTTTTTTTGAAAAACGCCCAGGTCCAGCTGGGAGTCAAACCCTGTATGGGCAATGTTTAATATAATATATCTACCCATGTAAGTTAACGCTTGACATTACCCCAGGGCCATTACAAAAGCATATGTATGCATACTACCATGCATGTAGGACACTACCGTTTATATTACGAGTTACAATGGCTACTCGGTCGTCGCTTTAGTTGAGAACTAGAATACTAAAAGCGGCAGAATTCGCGAATTGAGCCCTATGCTATGATTGCAAAAAATCTCACTTTCAGTGGCGCGTAGGTCAAGTGCCTCACTTGTAATATAACCATAGAAGTCTAAGTAGCGCCGCAATATGGCCCCACAGAATGGGTGCCATTGCCATTATGCGGGGTTGGGGGCGGGGTGTTAAAACGATGCTAGGCAGCCGTTTAGTTCGAACATGCGCATACCGGGTTTTAGGCTGCGTTTCCACCAGAGCTGTGCGAGGATGCGTTGCGAGGCGTAAGCTAGGCATTGCGAAGTTCAAATGTATGAAGCAACCTCGCAACGCATCCTCGCACAGCTCTGGTGGAAACGCAGCCTTAGGCACGTGTTTGGGTAGAAATTTAGAAAGAGCTCGCATTTTATGGTTTTTTCGCTCTCTTCTATTATATTAGTTTAGTTACTTAAACAAGAATAGATGTGTAGACTCGAAAATTATTATTACTCCAAAAGAAAGAAGGCAAAAAATATGCCTAGTGACGAAAATCCCATTCAGATATCTCAAAGAATTACGAAGCTACAACCGTTTTAATATTGCTTGTTAGAGAGAGAAAACGCAAATAGTGTGTGACGTCACGTTGCGGGATGCTGCCGGGGGGCCGCGTCGACAGCGGCGCCGAACACGATAGGCAAAGCACATTGCCATCTATTATAGTGACGTCACAATCTTCCAGCGTCATCGTTTCATATGTAGTTGCGTTTTGCGAAAAAGGGACAGAACATACCCCTTCTTAAAACTTTGGACACAACTTCGTGATTAAGTATTTAACCTTATGCATTGTCTTTTTCTCAATTTGAGTACATTTTTAATGCTATTTCAAGAAAATATGACATTATAGATTAGGGTTACCTTTGTTTTACAAAAAAAATATTCGTAGAATTTCATTTGCCAAATAATCGTTAGCCAAATTAACACTTGATAAATAATTGTTTGGCATGTTCATATTTAAGCAATATCTCGTTTACCAACTAGTACTTTGATCAAATTTCATTCAGTCAAATATGTTAGTTGGCATAATATGTTTTAACAAAAACAAAATAAGACAAATGATTTGTATCGTAAATATTTAATTTACCATTTCTATTCCGTCGGTTAATCAGCAGAGGAACTCTTCAATGACAAATCATTTGCATCTTTATTTCAATGGTGCATAAGATACTTACACAATAAAATAACAACTTTTTTTTATGTGGGTAGGGAGTATAAATGAATTTGTGTAGAGGTCGCAATTCTAACCTCACCGCCAGCGTGTCGACGTCACCCCGATCGCGGGGTGCCTATTTCCGCTCTAAGAGACGCAAATGATATAATTGTTACGATCGTATGCTTTTTTAGTGCGGGGTGCTTCGGCCCCGAGCCCCCTCCGTTTCCAAATCTCATAATGTTATTTTTCGTAGTAATATTTTGCTGAATGAAAATTTGACGTAATGAAAATATTCGTGTTAAAATTGTGCCAAAGTTTGCATTGGCAAATAAATTAGTTGCTAAACTTTGTTTGGGAAATGAAATTTGACCAAAATAAATTTGGTAAAACAACAGGATCCCTATTGATTATTTTATTTAGTGTAGACGCCCCTATTCAGATAATCATTTCTTACAGACCGCTGAAGCATGAGAAAGCAAAGGTGGCAGTAGACAAGGAAAAGCGTCGCCGCGCGCGCCAGATATTCGACAGCAAAACCGGCCTCTGGGAGTGGTCCGTCACCCGACGACACCCCAAGGAAGTTAAGCACTGGGGTGAGCTGGATCTTACTATATCTCGTCCAAAGTATTGAAGTAAGGGAATTCTTCAGACATACATACTATTTGGTAAGCCAATAATTCAGAATACTGCTCGGAGAAAAGTAGGTTAGGTTTGAACTGTGATGCTCACAAATCGAAAAGAAGGTAATGTTAGATTAAAACTGCGGATCATTTTGTTAACTTAAGAAGTTAATTTTGGCTAATCAATATAATTTATTCTCTAACACCGTTAAATGGGGACTGGGGATGGAGATGGAAAGTTCTACGTCTTTTGGCATATGATAAAACAAACGATTCAAGTAGTTAGAAACTATCACATGTATACTTAAAATATCCATATTTTTAAAAACGGACATTTCGGACATTGGCATAGAGATAATTTAAGACTTAAGAGCCTTGGACGGATATAGGATAGTTTTTATCTCGAAAATCATCCGTTAAGATGGTAGAAGTTTGTTTGGGACAGCGATAATTAAGGTTACGCCTAAAATAATTTAATAGCAATATTTTTTCTCAAGTTCTACGTGGACGAAGTCGCGGGCAACAGTTAGTTGCTTTAGAGAAGGTACAGTACGATTACTGTTAGTTAAGACCTGACAGATGGATTGCCTTCATTTAATTTTCAACTTTAATCTTATACAAATAAAATAGTTATTACTAAATCGGTAGATGTGGGTAACAGTATTCTGAAAAATGCTTTATCTATATGAAATTAAAGTTGAAAATTAAATGAAGGCAATCCATCTGTCAGGTTTTAACTAACAGTAATCGTACCGTAACTTTTTTTTCAACCTTTTATTCTACTGTTTTGTTTAGACAGTTTTGTAGTAGTGAGGGTTACTGAGCTAAGCCGAAGACGGACGGACGGACAGACAGACGGACATGGAGAAACTATAAGGGTACCGTGTTGACTACGGAACCCTAAAAAGCCTTATTTAACGTTCTGTCAACTACACGCCAAATCAATAATACATTTAGTGCGGAGTTTAACCTTATGTCAATGCAAGAAGGTTGCAATCGCTTGTTGTTGAACCTGCGTTGCATCGAAAAGGTTAAACATAGTATGGATTAAAGCAACATGACTGGCAGTGACCCCGTTCAGAATCAGAATCAGAACCCTGACATTGCGTACTGAGGTAATACTTATGTGCAGGCATCGACCAGCCTCCGAACCAAGCGGTCCTAAACGCGATCACCAACCTGGTGGATATGACCTGGGCGCTCACGCCCAAGACCGGTGCCCGCTACCTCATCACCATGGATATGAGGCCGCACATGTTCAAAGGTAAGATGAACTGCGATCACTATATAGAATGTATGGCTGCCAGAGCTCTATTTACGTGCGTTCGCTTATACACCGGCACGGTTTTCTGTATACGATCATCAACTACTCATTGAGACGATCGACGAGCCCAAACTCAACGGGGTTACTTACAATACTGAATTCCCATGGCCACCTTCCGTATCCATCACCAGATCAGCTCGATGGTGCCATAATATTGAATTGTCATCCAAACTATAATAATTTGACTGAAGAATGCATTGCAAAATTTGACCGACAACTCACTATACTTACATACCTACGAACAGGTCAAGTTAATATAAAGCTTGTAAAAAATCTGGTTATTTTTTCATACAAAAGGTGGCTTATGTCATCCGGGGCATAATTTCAAATCGATTGACACCTCATTTATGAAAATCAGTTCAGTATCTTAAACGCGACAAGCGGGCGCAAGTCTAAGAGGAATTGCAAATTTTCTTAGCAAATGCGAGGGAAAGTGATAATCTGCTATATACGAGGGCTCACGTAGAAAGTGCGCTATGAAGGGACACTCCCGCCCTACATGAAGCTCGGCCCTCGGACGCGCTCACCTTCGGGCATTTGGCCCTCATGTTTCACTTATAAGACACTCGGGGTTAGCCAGTGTCCGCATGGAGTCGCCTTTCGGGCCTTCCGCCCTCCGGCTTGTGTAGAGAGCGCTGAAGAGACCCGTCGAGCCTTCGGCCCTACGCCAAGCTCGGCCTTGCCGCTCACCTTTGCGCCTCAGGCCCTCAGGTTTCGCTTATGAGCCACCAAGGGATACTGAGTGCCCGCATGGGCTCGTCCTTCCGTCTCTACGCTGTTAATTCGCCATCCCTTTTTTTGTCAAATATTATAAACCCTAGACAATTAATTCTCACATAATACAAGATAGATCGACTTCACGAAAAGAAAACCGTAACCAAACAGATAGCTGAAACTAATAACATGGTAATTTGACAATGTTCAAATGCATAAAAACCGGAAGAATACGCAAGGACCTAAGTTAACCCGCGATTACGGTAGTCAATACGTAGTATATTTTCCAACAGGCCGCCACTTCTGTAAGAACTTCGTGCTCCCCAAAAAGAACCGCAAGGCGTCCGTGACGAAGACGGCGCCAGCCGCGCCCGCGGCCGCCGGCGCCGGCGACGCCGAACCCGAGAAGAAGTGCAAGAAGCATTTGCTGGCCGAGTGCTTCCACAACCAGCACGTGACTCCGGGCCACGCAGGTAAGCGTAGGATTCGGACCGTCACGAAATATTGGACTTTATGTGTAAGGCGCGAAACTATCCTAGCGCCAAGATTAGTGCAAGAAGTTCTGATAAAATTTTACTGCTTTCTAGATCATTAACATCAATAACATCATGTCGAGGACACTGTTTCCTTTCACTTAATATTACAGAGGCTCTAGTATAAGTTTTACCGAAACAAAACTTTACGATCGTGTTTGCGTTTTACCCTCAATTTGTATGGGATTTGACAGCTAAACGCGAACGCGGTAGTAACGTTTTGTTTCGGTAAAACTTATACTAGCTCTACAGAAATCAGTAACCATTTATTTCATCTTTACCTTTACAAGCTTCTATATAGCCTTGCAAACGCAAATTGTACCCACTAGATAAAACTACGCAGCAATACTAAAAGTCATACGAATACATTATTTTTTGTGGATTTTTTGGCCTGGTTGCTAAGCAGGGATGTCACGAATGTCAGCTCTATTACATTCGTGAATGCGAATGCGAATATTTAAGATGCGAATGTGCGAATGCGAATATTTAGGAAGTACACCAAAAACTCAACGTACGTAATCGCATTTTAGTCATTTTATTTAACAATCAAGCATAAAAAGCGATCACAAGTCAGTACCCAAGTAAAGTGGCTTTCTATTGGTCAAAATTAATCACGTGATACGGGTTGGCGCGCTTTGCGCATGCGCGAGTCGGCGTCTCGGCGGCAGGCGGCCGGCGCGGGCTAAAACACGCCACGACTTGCACATAATATTCGCATTCGCAAAACATTCGCATCCGCAAAACATTCGCATCGTTTGATACGAATGTTAATGCGAATATTTAAAATGATGCGAAATTAATGTCACTCATAAGAATACATTTTACGCGGCAACACTGTTGATTGTTGCCGCGTAATTGAATCTAGGGTAGTCGGTTCAAATTGCGTTTGCCAGACTAAAGGATGGTCTTGTTTATTTGTAGCTATTATACTGGCTCTTCAAATTCTGAAGAGAGAGGACATTGTGAAGCTCGCAGTCTTCACGGATGACGGTATCCAGATCGTGAATATTGACAAGAAATCTACTTCTTTGGACCAGGCCGAGTACAACCTGAGGGTAAATATATATGCATTTCACTGTAGAGTAGTTTTCTTATAGTGGATACTAAAGGCTACCTACCTCTGAACACACAGCTGCCGCATAGATACTTCCTGAGCGTGGCCCTTAAGTTCTAGAGTGATAGTGCTTTTCGAATTGCTTAGGTACGGTGACAAACGTCACCCAAGTACATTATATAACCGCTTTTAAGATTTACGGTTATAAATCATATCGGGGTGACAGCTAAATGACATATGCCACGGTACCTAAGCTATAGTCTGTTCGGGTTAAATTTTATACAGTTTTCAGTTATTGATTGATTTAACGCATTCACTGCCGGTGGTACTAGAGTGACAAACTTTAAAGGCCAAAATAATGTATGCCATACGATTAAATAAATACTGCCAAGAATCGCTACGTGCTACGCTCGTAGCCGATCCCGTGGTTTTCCTCGTATGTTGCCCTAAGCGACTACGGCGTAGGCGCTCCTGGCAGTGAAAGTGTTACATCGGTTGTGTACGAGAAGCAGGGGTTATAACTTCAAACTAACTCAACAGAAAGGCAACCTCGGTCGCGTGCAAATGGACGCGCCCATAGAATGGGCGGCAAAGAAGAAAAACAAATACGACGTGTTCATCAACATGGTGGACCGGACCACTCGCTACATGGAGCTCGAGCAGGAAAAGAGGGGCGGACGCGGGGCAGGGGGTCGATTCGGTCCCCCGCCGCCGCCGGCCAAGGAAATACCGGACCACTGTCCCGTGAGGGCGCTGTTGCGGTACAGGACTGCGGTCGCTGTTAATGCGAAGTGAGTGCTTACCTATTATGTGTAATGGGAAGTGAGATGGCTGATCACATTATGACGGATGGAGGTGACAGTATCGCCAGATATGGTTGAGATTATTTAATGTGCTCGACTACCTTGGGGGCTGTTCATAAATTACGTCATCGTTTTTTGACGATTTTTGACTAATAGCCCCTTGGACGCTAGAGTATTCGGCGAAATCAAATAATCTCAAGTATACTTGGCAATATTGAAAAATCCATTCCTATTCCAACCGCTAGCTTTCTTTGAGATGTGCTCTATCATATCTCTACTGAGAGGTTGGAGTTTGTTTTCGACATTGCTGGGTCGACAAGGGACTTTTCTGTCCAGCAGCCACCTTAACCAGTCATCATAGCATTGTTGTATGTCGAATTGTCGTTGTTGTTGTGTTTGCTGGCTGGCCGCCAACCGACCAACAACTAAACTAGTTGTGAGGCGCCAAATTGCTACGTCCCGTGTCGTATTTGGCCTTGGTCCAACGCAAACAAGTTAATAAATAATCGATTTTCGTTTCATCCTAGGCTTATAGTGATGTCGCTGGCCTCGCACCGCGTAGCGACTACCGACGGGAGCCACGAGGGCGTCCTTGATATGATCGGCGTCGACGAACACACACCCAAAGTAATGGACGCCTTCACACTCGGACACTTCAAGTAAATCCAACCAATGCTGTAATAAAGCCGGAAGACTGCGACACGCGACTTGAACCGTTTTTGGGCAAGCACATCGACGTGAACACGCAAACAAAATGGGAAGGACACACTGCTGGCCCATTAATGAGACAGTCGCACGTGGGTTCTTTGACTCTTATCAAACATCAACACTACAGCACGCGCTACGCTATACGCACAAGAGGAACTGTTCCAACGTTTGACATTCGCGTATGGCAGTGTTTTTCAATGTTTAGGGCGCGACCTCACCGGGGGTCGATTAGCTTCCTTACGAGATTTTTAAAATAGACACAATATTACAAATTGGAAACATGGGTAGGATGTTGTGATTTTTTTTATATACAGAGGTCGAAGATGAAAAACACTGGTGTATAAAATCCTCCGCAGTGCCAGCGGAGCTGGCCTCAATTTGTTTTTAATTATAAGTAATTCTGTGAAAATTTGCATTGTGCTAGAGAGCACCAATTTACTGTCCTTAGTTGTTTTTTCGTCTTCAATCCAATTGGAATCTGAACTTGTTTGTATCTGGAATTAGCATGAATATTGTCAATTTCCTAAACGCTAATACATGTAACATGTATAACATCGAAATGAGACTCCATGCCTGTTCGTCAGCCTCGCTTCTATTTGCCGAACACACACATCGTCGCTTCAATTCCCACTATTCGGTCATTTAATCGTAAGAAAACTACCGGTGTACCTCATTATAGTAATTGATTGATCTGTTTGGTTTTTTTACCACGAAGTGTTCCGAAACTTATGTGATTGTGCGTCTAAAAAGTATTTTATGGAATTTGTTTTGAAACCGCATGGCTGTTTGGACTTCGGTCGCTTATCGTGTAGCTTTTGTTTGTTAAGATATGCTTGTTTTGCTTCAGAACATAGTTTAGGCAGAGGATTTATTGATAAGTTTTCTTGTTTTCTGGAGTTCTTTGATATCGAAAGCAACCAAGTTGACAAAAGATCTCTTCTTATCAATAGATAAATTGTTGTACTATACAGATGAGGTTCGTGCGGAATCTATACAGATCGCATCTCACTCGCAATTGTCAAACATGTTGCTAGTTCAAGATGCAAGACGAAATATTAGGCAGCTGCCTTATCAAGTTATCAGTAATGTAATGATCTTATCTGGGTCTTAATTGAAACTTACAGTCGAAAAACCCCTCTACTTAAATATGATAATTGATAAAATTCATAAACAATACAGCGATGTTGATAGCTTTAGATGCTCCGGTAACATTGAATGGCAGTTAATAATTATTAAAGAATCAAACGTCGGGAAATTTGGGGATGCAACTAAAATATTTGGGAATATCTATTTGTAAGCCCATTCTATAGCATGCGATCGATGTTACAAGGGTATTTTGTATGCCGTATGTGATCAATAAAATGCCTGTGCCCGGAAAGGGCTTTAAATCGATGACAATAAAGATTCTATATTTGAGTTACCTTAAGAAAACCATTGTGGCTATCGTTTTTTTTTATATTCAGCACTTGTATGATTGTCTTTGCGTTCCAACCATTAATCCTGGCGTGATTTACGTTACTTTTATTTCAAAATGTTCCCGAGGAATTCTAGTCTTGCGGAAGCTAACTTTCTGTTCAGATACATTTTTGAATAACTTGTATCATTCTGTTGCTTTTTTATAGGTTTTTATAAATACTGATTGCACAATACAAAATTATTTCTTCTATATACTTCGGGAATACCAGAATTTTTATATGGTCATTTTCAAATAATTAGAGTACTTGTTGTGTTAGTTTCTATGGTGCTTAGCATTCATAAGCAATATGAGCCTTATTAAATTTTTATCGGAATAGACTTTGAACGAAAACTGTCGGACTTACTGTCAATTTGGACAAACAACAATAGCTTATTCCAAAATTATTCATTCCAGTATGGTCGAAACGGACCTAAGTATCACACTGCACAGGACATGGTCAAATAATGGGGATTCGATATATCCATTTATTTAGAAAACTTACTTCATTCTTATGATTCTGAAATATGCATGTTTCAAAATTATTATTTTTGTTCGATATTGTTATTTAATACGCTGTCCAAAGAAAATTTTGACGTTTCAAGAATTTCGGTGTTGTAAATCGAGTTCACTTATGTTAGTTTGTATTACATGTGCTTAGATGGCAAGTATATTTATAAGCATCGAAGTGTTAAAACGTAGTATAAGCATAGTACAGGGTCTTTTTGGATATCAAAATCGGCGCCTGTCTCTTATTTCTCAATAAAGGGGGTGATAATAGATGAGAATATTTCTTTTATTTGGACTTTATAAAAGATTATATTTAACACACCAACGGAAATTATTTGCACCCTCTGTTTTCACAGACATGCCAGTACTTTGATTATTATATACATATTACATGATGATATAATATTGTTTTATGTAACTAAGTGCCTCGTATGAATAGTGAGTTGTTAATATTTAATATTATATTTGCCAAAGCGATGTTGCATTTGTAATTTAGCCACGAAGTACTGGCTGCATTCGACATTGTATTTCAAACTGTGGTACAGTCAGCATCATATAGTTAGTAGCAGCCGAAGTAGCCAAATATATCGGAACAAGTCTTTATTACTATAGGAGTAAGGATGTGTTACGATATATTTGGCTACTTTGGCTGCTACTAACTATATGATGCTGACTGTACATACAACATTTTGTAATTATATTTATGCAGTACTGAGATACAAAACATATGACCATTTACTTTGTTTACGTAACTTACTGTACATATTTTGTATGGTTTTTAATGTTTAGAACCGTTTTGTAAAAGGTGAAAAGTGAAAAGGTTAACAAAGAGGACTGCATTTAGTGCTATAAAATTATAATACATATCCGTTTGCTTGTATGCTTATGAAACTTTCAATTATGCAACATGGATTTGAACTTAATTACTACCACAATGTTTGGTTCTCTTTCTTGAGTTTTTCTCGTATTCTCGCTGAGGCCCAGCCTACCATATAATTTTGTGAATCGCAAAATAGTTCAGTGGTTCTTAAACTTTTGCTAGGCATGGCCCACTTTCAGAATTCAAAAAATAAGCTTTTTGATTTATTTGATAAAAGTTTTCATTTATATGGTATAACAGGCCTTACGAAGTATTAAATAGCATTCACGAAACGTGCCGATGCGAACGAAATTCTCCTAATCTGTGATGACTTTGGTACTCTCTCATGTTTTAAGTGTTTTTTTTTTATATCTAAAATGTTTAATTTACAGAAGGTTCATTAACATCAAATCGTTAGATTACGCTTCGTTTATCTTCATAATAAACAACAAATTGTTTTGTTAGAGCATACTTAAGATAGAGTAATCCTTGTAAGTTTTAAGTATTATCTTTGTTGGACGAAACAATTGTTGCAAATTGCGATTGGTGTCATATAAAGCTGTTGGTAGTGACTTCTTATTTGCGATACGAATTAAAATCTCAAAGCCATTGACAATAGCTACTTATTATCGTTACATAAATGTATGGCTAGTCACTATATCTCAAAATAGCATTCTGTGATTTCATGATACCTTGGCAATTTCTCAACTTTTTAGGGATTTTGGTATTCTGTCCTGTGGTGGCATGAGTATCTATTTCTGTTGGCTATAAAAAGTGCATAACAATAGTTATTTATGATACAAGTGCGGAAAGTAGGTAATTCCCAACGAGTGACGATGACCAAAAACACGACCGTCAGGGAGGGCCGTGCGGGAATGGATTTCGAGCCAATATTCCCACACACGTGCGAGAATGAGATTTCAGGAAAATTCAAATTTCACCTTTTATGTATAATTTTTAATTTCCTCGCATGCGAGGAATTTGTATCATACAACATTTTACAATGCATCATGATGCATTGTAAAATGTTGTATGATACACGTGCGGATTGGTAATTCCCAACTCGTGTCGATCAAAAACACTCCCTGACGGTCGTGTTTTTGGTCATCGTCACTCGTTGAGAATTACCTACTTTCCGCACTTGTATCATAAATAACTATTTTGCGCGGCATATTATAGGTAAATTCGTATTACTATCCCAGTCAAAGTCAAAGTTAAATATTCTTTAATTTAGGCATATTACATGCACCCATGAATGTCGAAAATGAGGTTATGCTCAGTGAGGTTTAAACTGAGTCTAACCAGACTTGCCAAGCAAATAATGATAAAACTATCGAACGAGATGGTCGTGTTCAAATCTCAATAAGAGAGGCGGATATTTTGTTTTCTTTGTCGTTCTTTTTTATTTACTACGATCAGGTCGAGGCATGGTTGAGGCGAGGTTGTAGTAAACAGTTCCCCGCCCAAATTACGTAGGTCGGTTCGTAAACAAGTTCTCAATTTTGCTGCACGGGAGCCACTCCGTACCTTACACAATATTCACATGATTTATTATGCTTATGTACTTTAGTTACATTACTGGAAAGTTTTTTCCGGATATTTTGCGTGATAGAGCAGCAAATATTAAGAAATTTCATAATGCGTCTATAACACGATACTTAAACACCACGGGGCAGGATCCTAATCATACCTAACTAACGCATATTTTATAAGAATGCAGCCGCATTAGTAGTAGTCTAATATATAGTATTACGCAAGTAATGTAAAACAATCCTGTTGTTGTTTCATTTTTTTAATTAGTGTTATTGAAGTTTTATTGTACGTTTTTTTCTTTACAGACACATGTGAAAAAGAGCTTGCTAGTGCATTTTTTGTTTTTTCCAGTGTAAAATAATTGATCCGTCTCATTTTTAATCGGTTCGTTATTCCAAGCACCCGAAACAGCTTTTAGATTTAAGTGTGTAGTACATAGTTACAATGATAGTTATTATGTTTAACCCATCCACAGCAGCGTACCAATGGCACCTTTAAATGTAACATTTAAAAAATGTACTTGCATGTTTTTCATTTGAAAATTCTTTTGTAAACTGAACTGCTGTTTTATTTGTACCATTCGCCAACACCGCTAACTGACCCTTGGTAAACCTTATTGCAACGGAATAAGGCCCACTAGTGGACACTTTACTCCAGCTTTTCTTGATTTGTACAGTCGTAGATATAAGTATCGGAGCGAACAATGAGTTGAAACATATCTAAACACAAAAAATATTTATTTACGTATATTAATAGCCTGACTGTACTTAAACCGGGTGATACAATGACAAGGCCCCCTGTTGCCCGTGGTCCCATAGTTCACCTAGGTGGACTACGGGAAATTGTTCTTTCCTGTGGTTCACCAGAAAGTCCATATGCTTATATCGTAGTATTACGAAAGAATATTAGTGATATTCAATTGTAAAGCCAGTTTAAAAATATTGCAATCTATATTTATGCCACTAAGTAGGATAAAAAAGACATCGGACAACTCACTTGGACTAGTGGGATAGCCGTCTATCCCACCCGCCCGAATGCCCGTGCATTCACTGCCGGCAACGCCTATGTGTTTTCGATCGTTTCACCCAGTGCCAACTCTTCTGTGTGTTCATATATTTAGTGAGAAAAAAGTACGGCGCCTGACGAATGTCCAGGAAAAGGCAGTGGTAGTGAATGTGATAAATGGGTCATACGCAGATTTAGGTTCGCGCCTTTCCTGTGGACATTATCAAAGTTAAGGTCTACGAAGCCTAATTTTTGTTTAGACTTAATCCGCATAAACGGCGTCTCTTAAGAGCTCACGTGCATACAAATAATGATTTTATCGAATAGTAATATAGAAGAGGAGACGCCGTTTATGCGGATTAATAGTCCAAACAAAAGTTAGGCTTCAGTAGCCCTTAACTTGATAATGTCCACAGGAAAGATGCGAACCTAAAACTAAATCTGTGTATGACCCAAATATAACTAGTGGCTCTGTGAGCTGTAGACCTCGCGGGTTTGTTTCAAAACGGTTGAATTTAGTCATTTTATACCTTTTTAACCAATGTGGGTTGAATTGAAACCGTGGCCATTATCAAAAAAAATTCGAAATGTCGAATTAAATAAACACCTTTTTGAACGCGATTAAGTCCGATTTTGTTAAAATAATGCGTGAAAATCGTAACCATTTGAAAAAAAACGAAAATTGATGTGACAAAAAGAAATAACTGTACCTATAAATTATTGAACCTGCTTACAAAATTTCACGAAAATCGGTGGAGAACTGCAATCTGTAGGCGAGAAATGCGGCACATTCGGACATATATGCGGCCCCTGACTGGTAATCTATCAGCCGGTGATTTGCATCCACAGAATGGGAATCGAAGACACAATACTCCCCGTCCCGTTTCCAGTAGACGCCCACCGTCATCTCTTGAGTGGTAAAAGTAAAACCATCTGCGTCGGTAAAGGCCTCTCGTAGGGCCATCAAAGCCTCATTCTTGTAATGTACCCATCTCCATAGGATTCGGTAATTTCATCCGCTAAATCACATTTTTCTACATGGAATACTTACCTTGCCTAAGATATCAATGGGAGATAATAGCTGTTCATGTCCATTCCTGGACTGCGTGCAGGCCTACCGCTGCCGATTTCGCTCGTGTTAGCGTCTCCTTATGATAACAGTTTGGTATGATTTCTGGACGTATGCTACTTAAAATTATGCATTTTACTTATATGACGACTGAAAGAAACCGTTTTTCACACAGTGCATTATTTATTTAACTATAAATAAGTACAATTTAGTTTGGTTGTATAATTTATCGGTAAATAAGGACACAGTTACATCCCTAGCAAAGGACAAAACTTGTGACAACCTACACAATTGAGGAATAATAAATGGATGTTCATCTCTTTCTAACGCGTTAGTACAGCGTAAGGAAGTAAAGTACAGGTATACGTGTCTGCTACCTATTTTGGGGTTCCTTGCATGTTTATTATTATTCCGAGTTCAGCACGTCTAGCACACGACGGCTGCGACATACTCTCGATTTTTATCGCACTATACCTCTTCTTCTAAGTGTTCTAATAAGAGAGAGACGGATAGTGCGAGAAAAATCGAGAGAGCTCGCGCGCCGTCGCGTGCTAGCCGTGCTGGACTATCCATGGACCTATAATTACTCAGGACAAGCTGCTACATTTAGAGTGTGGCCATCGAAACGTGATACTGAGATTTATATGGCAACTTTTTATATGGCAACAGTAATGAGATTGTCAAATGTGTCAAACGCTTTAAATTAGTGTGATGTCCTAATCTTGATACTTGATATGGTAACTAAGAAAGTAACTGTTCCATAATAAATTGGTCTGTTTTTGGTTTCTAAGAGAATTAAAGGGTGGCTTACTGCTAATATTATTCACATTGAAGAATATCACAAAAAGTTCAATTATCATGTCTCGCCAAAATTTAAATTTTGGAGTGGTTTTGAATAATCTTCTTAAATATAAAGTAGAATGAATTTAAAGAGTACTATTTCATATAACTTTAAGTACTTCCTTCTGTTTGGTCAGTTGCATTTTGAGAAATGAAGAAAATTAATAATTGTGCAAGTATCACTTTTATTTCATCGCGTTATACACAGTGTTGCAACACGCTGTTTTTTTAAATTTGCCGCGGTTTTCTAGGATCATCTTTCCCTGGCCAGACTTTACACGCTTGCGGTGGCTTGGCAAGCGTCCGCAAGCTCCAAGCCTTCACAAACGCTTGGATGGCATTTACACGCTTGCGAGTGCGTTAGTTTAGTTAGTGTGGTCCGAATAGGCAAACATGGCAGACGTGGAAGTTGTGTCGGCTATTGCGTTCGGCTCGCTTTGGTATGCCTCGAGAAAGGCCAAGGTTTGGTCGTTTGACCATACAGCACTCATGGTCGATTCGCGGTTACATAAAGGCCATATAAATAATTCGACCGACCGTCGCGAGCTCGCGAGCGACACTAAACACGCGCCAGCGTGTAAATACGTCGCAAGCGCTTGCCCAAGCTTCCTTTGATCTGTTTTCAAAAACCGACACTAGTCCGGATCGGGCCAAGCTCACGCAAGCCAAGCCAAACACCCCCGTTTACACGCTTGCGCTTGTGGAGGCTTGTCAAGGCACCGCAAGCGTGTAAATGCAGCACACTATCCGTCTCTCTCTTATTAGAACACTTAGAAGAAGAGGTATAGTGCGATAAAAATCGTGAGTATGTCGCGGCTGTCGTGTGCTAGACGTGCTGTGATTTTACGTGGATTGGATTTTACAGCATGAACCTAGAATACTCTGCACGGCTAGCATGCGACATTATGAGGCGACATGCATCGCAGACATTGGAAACTTTTAAATAGAGGTGTAATTTGTACCTTATCGTTTCGTAGGTTTGTTTAACTTTTTAATTACCTATCTTGCCTTGCCGAAACAATTCACAGGTTGTGTTAGGTCGGGATTAAAACCCACGTACATTTGCAAAGCTTTTATTAAAACAAACAAGTTTCAATGAGTACCAGATCTGATGTTTGCTGAAAATGTTTTAAAAGATTAGTGCTCGCTCGGGGCTGGAATAATTTTAAAAAACGCTGCTTATTTTAATGTTAAAATTAACATTAAATATAGGTTATACTTATGCAAAATAGGCGCAGATATGACGTCGAGTTGCGGAAACCCAGCCCGCGTACACCTATAGGTTATACTTAGAAATTGGGGAGCGGAACGCAACTCGCTCATATTTAGAGCAGCCAAACTGGGGAAGTACTCCACGTTACAGTAGACTGAAGACGCAATAACGCAACTACTTGCTGTGTAGGTATTGTGGTGTTGTGTAACTGGTGGTGAGTAAGTAAGCTCACTGAGGAGGCGTTGAGTTAAGAGTGAGGGGGGTTCATCTCCAGCTATCAACTTAACTAATCTTCAAAGCAGTGCGCTAGAGATTCTTCTAAAATTGCAAGCTTCATAGGCTACGATGCATGTCGTCATAGCCTTCCTATTTTTTATTTATTTATCTACGATTTTGTAATGAGATCTAGACCTCAGTTTTACTTAATAGTGTCATCTATTTAGATTTTTTCATTGGGATCATAGTTAGTGGCTGCTTTTGTGTTAAGCTGAGGTTTGTCCATGGCCTATGAAGTTCTTCAAGAAAGAAGTTAGTTTTCTACACGTTTTCCAACTAATCTGCTGGATGAAATGAGCTGAAATTGTACGGACATAGTCTGAATGCCAAAATTACATCTTAATGTGCTGAAAAGGAGACGGTAGAAGTTGGTATTGGTATGTGATTAGCAAGTAACATCGGCATTGGTTGTGATAACAACCGTCAACAGCATCTTTGCTGCTCCATCTCTTTATATCTCCAACTAGTTTCCGTCTTGTGTAGCGTAGGAAGTGTAGTGTTGTCGTGGTTTGAGCGACACGTGGACAAACTATTAGAAACTTATCTATACCATTAATTATAAACGTAAACGTATTAAATATAAAGGCCTCAGCAGAAGAACAACTTTGTACCCTCTGGAGTCGAGACCCTCCATAAATCCTAGTGTGGGCGTAAGTTTTTTTCGGAAATCACGAAACTAGGTATCGGTGATGTAAATGCTGACCGAAGAGCTGGCGGCTTTATCGCGCAACGCATCAGCATTGCAATGAAATGTCGAGGTTATGGTAATAATTATACCACGTGCGAGCGAGCTGGTAGCATACAAATCTCGATAAGTGTGACAGAAAGGGAAAATGCATTGTCTTTGTCATAGTTCCACTTTTTTTTATTTGCCACAACTGATTTAGTATGAGGTTGTGGCACATAAGCCATTACCCGTCCAAATTAAGTAGGTTGTTTATGGCAAGTCATCAGCCATTTTTAATACCAGTTCTTAATTTAGCTGCATAGGAGCCTTTCCGTCCCTCACTGTGGCATCACATACAGCCTGTTCAGTACTCTGAACAGGCAGTATGTGACTAGTATGTTACTAGGTTCATGATTTTACAGAAAACAAACAATGACAAATGTGGATTCTTTGGCGGGAACTTGAAAAAAGTAGTTGTGAATTTTTTGTCAAAGTTATAAAATTTAAATTTAAATCGTAAAAAGTAGTGTAAATTGAATGTAAATAGTTTAATTTAGCGTGGAATATTGATTTACGTCTGCGTGATATGTAAATATTTACTTTGAGATGGGCGGTAACGTGGATCCGGAGGTAACTCCGACGGCTCTCGACCGGTCAAAGCACCTAAAAGAAATTTACAGACTGAGATTGGTGGCGGCGGGACAGTGACTAATGACAATCTGTTTCAACCCTATTTAAAGCCAGGGTATAAAAGACTCTACCCAGAACATTCCTTGAACTACGAATTTAAAGTGTTTGTAGAAAGTGCAGATAATGAAAAATTGGGAAACAAAAGTCCGATTTACTTGAATCACATATTTCAATCAAGGGACGTAAAAGGCGTAGTATCCGTACACAGTGAATGCTAATAAACTAGCGCTGATATTTAAACAGTTCAACACTGCTAATAATTTCCTGACTAATGAAACCTTTTTGACCAGTCATAAGCTGAAAGCATACATCCCGGCGAAAGAGATAGAGATAACGGGGATAATTCGATTTGTCCCTACTAATATATCGAACAAGGACGTATATACTAAATTATCGTCTAATTATGACATTATCGCTGTAAGGCGGTTTACAAAAAAAGTGGGAGAGGAACGTGTGCCACTGCAGACAGTGAGTATCACCTTCCTCTCCAACTCTTTACCAGACAGCGTCCAGTATGACCTGTTCTCGTACCGAGTATTCGAATAGGTACCGCCATTGTTGCAATGCTTCAAATGCTTCAAGTTTAATCACTCTGCTAAAATTTGTAATGGTAGACAGCGTTGCTCTATATGTTCAGGAGATCATTTTTACAAAGAGTGTGACAATCCGACAGCGTTGTGTTGTGCGAATTGCAGTGGACCCCCTTTTGGCCATTTCAAAAGCATGTCCAATAAAACTGAAAAAAGTAATGGAAAAGAAAACAAATATCACATACGCGACTGCGGCCGAAACTCGAAAAGTTGACTTTCCGCCTCTAAAGTTACCGGAAAATACTACAAAACCCCAATCACATAAGGTAGCTCCCACTCCTGCACCAGTAGAAATCCCCAAATTTGACCTCAGACAAAGACAAAACTCAGATTTAATGGATGCCTTAGTCCGCACTCTCGGTGATCTAGGCAACAAGACAGATAATAATCCAATTAATAGTAATTTTATTAATGATTTATTAATTAAAAACATTAAATAATTGATACATCACACATACGTATTGCTCAATTTAATATTCAGTCAGTTACTAACAAAAAACCGTTGCTAATTAATTTTTTGAGACTTCATAATATTGACATTTGTCTTCTTAATGAAACTTGGTTAAAACCAACATCAGTATTTAGAATCCCTAATTACAATATTTTTTCTCATTACGCTGCAAATGGACACGGCGGAGTTGCTATACTTGTTAAAAACATATATAAACATCAATTCATGCAAACAATATTTTATGAAGATATTCAAAATGTAGCAGTTTCAATTATGACCAATAGAGGGCCTCTGTCAGTATTATGTGTGTATTGTCCTCCAACAAGTGCGCGCATACGTTTAAGTAGATTAAAAAACATAATTGAAAATTTACCGACTCCTATCATAGTTTCAGGCGCCTTCAATGCTCATCATATTGCATTTGGTTATGCAACGACAAAATCCCGTGGTAGCACCTTGTTTGATATAGTAAACGACTTAGATCTTTGTATTTTAAACGATGGTAGGCCAACTACGGTTACTTATCCGAATAGGAATCCTTCCGCAATAGATGTTAGTTTCAGTAGCACAAGTATAGCACATCTGTGCGAGTGGCAAGTTCACGATGATGCGATGGGGAGTTATCACTACCCTACTATATAGATATAACGATTTCGCCTCAAAAATTATCAGATCAATGATCCAGTAGATAAATTCTTTAATGCAAAAGCCTATTGGATTAAATTTAAAGAGCTTTCAGAAGGAGTTTTTACTGATTTCATTTACAATGATAATGACCCTATGGAGTCATATGAGCAATATTGTTCTAAACTTAATTTATTAAAAATACAACGTATACCTAAATTTTCCAAAAAAACGCAGTTTATAAGCAGACCGCCCGTTCCTTGGTGGAACCAAAAATGTGAGAACAGTGTGATTAAATCTTATGAAGCTTTAAAATTTTATAGAGCCAATCCACCTATAGAAAATTATATTACTTACAAAAAGTTAGACGCTCTTAAGAAAAGAACGATAGCAGAAGAGAGGACCGGCAATTGGCGCAACTTATGTGCATCTTTTAATAGTGTACACCTATTAAAAGATGCACATAAGCTATTGGTATTATTTGGAACTATATTAAACAAAATAATAAATAAAAATGATGAATTCATAGACCCGTTTATCACCAAATTAACTCAAGGTAGTAACAGTAATGACCCTAGTACTATAGAATGGATATTTGACACAAACAATAATAATGCCAGTACTAAGTATCTTATAGAACCATTTACTTGGGAGGAATTCATAGTAAGCTTGCAATCTAGGAAAAATACTACCCCAGGCTTGGACGACTTTCCATATTTACTGATCAAAAATCTACATACCACCGGACAAAAAGTATTACTCGCCATTATGAATTTACTTTGGTTACAGGAAAAAATACCTCAATCTTGGAAAACCCAATGCGTAATACCCATTTTAAAACCCGATAAACCACCTAATGAAGCTAATTCATATCGACCAATTTCTTTGTTTTCATGTATTGGAAAAATATTTGAAAATATGTTAAAGACTAGGCTTGATTGGTTTGTTGAGACTAATAATATATTACCATCCTTTCAAAATGGATTTCGACGTGGCAGGAGTTGTTCTGACAGCTTCTTATCTCTTATCTCGGACTTAAAACTAGCTAAATACAACAAGTCAAATGCTGTTTGCGCATTTTTGGATGTGCAAGGAGCATTTGATAATGTTGATCCTACAATATTAATAAAAGTTTTATCTAACATACAGATCCCTGGTAAATTATGCAAATGGATATTTGAGTTCTTGTATGAAAGAGAGTTATATATAAAATTTAACAACGTTTTACATGGTCCCCAACTAGTATCTAGAGGCACAATGCAAGGAGCAACGCTGTCTCCGCTACTATATAATCTATATACTAGCGCGATAAACTCGTATGTAAATAGTTCTAATGTAAATATACTGCAATTTGCAGATGATATTGTGATATATTCTATTAGTGCAAATTTAGATGTAGCTAAGCAACACATTAATATTGCGTTGAAAGAACTTTATACTTACTATAATAACTATCTACAGTTAAAGATTAATCCTGAAAAAAGTAAGCTATTAATACTGAGCAAGGATACTTCAAATGTAAATATTTTATATAACAATGACATTATTCGAGAAAGTTCTTCACATAAGTTCCTCGGTGTGATAATAGATAATCAATTAAAATTTGATCACCATGCTAAACACATCATTGCTAATTCTTTGAAAGGCTTAAATATTATGAGATGTCTTGCAGGAATATCCTGGGGTGCTGACCCACAAATATTGTCTTTGCTGTATAAGACTCTTGTTAGAAGTCACTTTGACTACAGTTTTCTTATACATATGAATACTGCTCATACACATAAATTTGAAATTATTCAAAATAAGGCAATGCGAATAATTTCAGGTGCGATGTGTTCTACACCAATTAGAGCTATGGAAGTAGAAACTAATATAATGCATTTGCCTGTAAGGTGGCAACTCTTAGCTAATAGATATTTAGAGTATATGCCAAAAAAAATGAGATTGTAATTAAAAGGGTAAAGGCTCATCCTAAAATGCCCCAGTTGACTGAAATATTTAGTTAAATAGAACTAAAATTTTGTAACATTTATCAAAATCTAATCTGGCCATGTTATGAAGATGGCTACAGTAGTAAATTTATACAAATTACAGTGTGCACAAAGTCAATTAATAATAATACAGAATTTCTAAATTTTCTGTCTCAAATACCTAATTATTATAAATTATATACGGATGGTAGTAAGACAGACTCATGTTCGAAGTGCAGTATATGATCCTCAGACTAAATTTGTACAAAGCTTTAGATTAGATAACTTATGTTCCATATTCACGGCTGAAGCATATGCTGTTTATGAAGCTTTAAAAGTTATAAAAATGATGTTAGAGTATAAATATTTCTTTATTTTTACTGATTCGCTTAGCTTAATATATGGTTTGCAGAATAATCAGTTTCATTACAAAAATAATTTCATTTTGTATATAATTAAAGAAATGTTAATGCAATATAAAAATAGAAATGTCGATATTAACTTTATGTGGATTCCATCCCATACTGGGCTAACAGGTAATGAAATTGTAGATAAAGCTGCTTTTTTAGGTATTAATGAATTAGATGTAAGGTGTAGTACTAGAATTCCACTGACTGATTGTCAAGCTTCAGTAAAGGAGGATGTTCTGAAGAATTGGACTGATATATGGTTAAAGGACAGAGAAAGTAAAGGGAAATGGTACGCTAGTATTCAACCTCAAATGCCAGGAAAACCTTGGTACGAGAAGATAAAGATGGGAAGTCGTGGATTTATTACCACGATCAATAGATTGAGATTCGGACACAATTCTGCGCCTGCGCATTTAGCGCGATTTTCAGTCATACCGGATGGTACATTCCTTCACTGTCAGGATGACAGTGTTGGAGATAATGAGCATATTATATTTCATTGTCACGCATTTGCACTTGATAGACTAATCCTTGCAAGTGAACTAAGTGAAGTGTTTCAAAATGAAGTCCCCCGCCGCCTAAATGACATTCTAAAAAATGTTGAAAGTTACGTTCCATTATACAAGTATATTAAAAACACAGTATCAAAAATATGAAGTGAAGTGAAGTGTTAAATTAAGATACTGGTGCCCACTGCGCCATATAACTCTTACTAAAATGAAGTGTTATAAACAATTAAATAAAGACTTGGCTTAAAGGACATGCATCCAGGCCATAAACATAAAAAAAAAAGACAAATGTGAACTGTCATAGTTACATTTAACTTTCTTTACACACGATTTAATACTATCATTACGCCCAAGTCTTGTGTTACACTATATTATAAACTAGTATATTGTTGCATTAGTTACACATATTTTCCGTATTTAAGGGAGCTTTTATAAAAACCCTCAGCTACCTAATGGTTTTACTTTTAATATATTAAACTGTCCCATTTGCGTTTTCCATCGAGCTTTGTTCTCAAAGCAGGATTTTAGGAACTTAGTAAACACCGGCGTATATTCACAATATACTTAAAATGACCGACGTAGACAAGTGGATCGAGATCGCAAAGAGGTGTAAATATTTACCAGAAGACGATTTGCGGGAGTTGTGCAATATTGTTTGTGATTTGTTACTGGAGGAGCCCAATGTCCAGCCTGTTCAGACGCCCGTCACGGTTTGCGGGGACATACATGGACAGGTAAACATCAAACATTCGCATTGCGATTTAGCGCTCAGCTGAGCCTCAAAGACTGAGTTATTAAAGCTAAGTCAAGCATTGTGCAGTACTGGGGAAACTCACGTTAGCCCTGACCTGAGTTATCAATGCTCGGCAGATCTCTAACTCAACACTACATAACATATATGAAAAACATTCAATACTCCAATGAAAACTCACAACTTTAATATGTATTATTAAAGTGCAGATATTACTGATTATCTAGCCGTTTTCCTGAATGGTCTGGTTACCTTTGGCATAAGCTTCCCCTAGATTCCCCCATCTGACTATCCAGAGCTTCTCTTCTCTATATGGCTCTGGCTATGTCTTTTTACTTCATCTTCCCATTGGATATACTTAATAATAAATAATAATGGCCTTTTCTTGCCAGTTTTATAAAATTACAAAATTACATTTGCAAAGGCCTCCTCCAATTTATGCCATTTCTTTTTCTGGCTAGTCTGCACCAGGTTGGTCCTGCAACCTGAACTATGTTATTGCTCCTTTTTCGTTGTGGGCGGCTACGGGGGCGCCTGTCTTCACATGGCCACTAGAGGAGCACTCTCTCACTCCAGCGACCATCCTGTGTACGTGCCACATGTCCAGCCCATCTCCATTTTGTTCTGCAAGTGACCTCAGCAATGTCCTTTAGATCTGTTCTTGTTCTGATGTCGCTGCACCACACTCTATCTTTGAATTTTAGGCCCAAGGCTGGGCAAGGCTCTCGAAGACTGAGTTTATGCATCACCTCTTTTGTCAACGCCCAGCTCTGGCATCCATAAACGATTGGATATACTTAGAAACCCTTAATTGCCCAGTCTATTACCAAGTCTAGAATTTTTGTTAGTCCAACGAACAAAAAAATCTAGGGCAGTCTAGAATCTTTGTTCTTTTGTGTTTGCAAAATGCAAAACACCTCCACACATCTGATTCAAGGTTCTGTGACTTGAAGTGTGACTACTATACTTATCCTGGAGTACTATGCTATTGTGTGCTCCATAGGTCCAAAAATGATAAAGGAGTAAATTCAGTTTTTATAATAATAATCTTGCTTCATATTATATTTGATTTAAAGGGCCTCTGCGCTGTTGGCTTCGGCTCCACGCATGCCTTCCAAAAGTCCGGGACCCCTGAGATATGGAAAAAACATACAAATAATTTATTTCGAATTAGTGGGTAACATAAATGTAACTTAAATAACATTTGACTTTTTCTTTTACAATATGTCCCACAGTTCACAGTGCTGTAAGGCATAGGCCAACCTCCAACTGTCTCCACTGTGTTCTATCAGATGCGTCTCTTGTCCAATGTGGCCCCAACGTTAGCGTTATGTTGTCTTCCCATCTTCGTATTGGGCGTCCCTGTTTTCTAGTGCCATCCCTAAATTCAGTCTTTGCTTTCTTATAATTGTTTAGAGGCATTGACTAACTACTGTGTACAAAAATTTATGCTAGTGGATGTCAGCTCCATGCATATTTTCTGTAAGTTAACGTAAATTAATAATATAAATAATAATAAAACTTCTTTTTTGGGCAATCTTACACAATTCGACCTAATCCCAAACTAAGCAAGGCTGTAATGAGTACTAATACTAAGCAACTATATACAAACCATAAATAGATAAATAAATACTTATGTACATAGAAAACATCCATACTCAGGTACTAATTCATGCTCATCACATAATTAAATGCCCTTGCCGGGGTTTAAACCCAGGACCTCCAGCTTCCTACAGCTTCCAACTAGGCTAAAGTGGTTGTCAAGAGGAAAAATTGAAAAATTTCATGCTCCCAGCCAGATTCGTAATGGCCCCCACAGGCATTCATGGCCCGCTACTTACCAACTAATGGAACAATCTGTCTCGGCCACTACATCTTTGAATCAGTTCCTTCTTACAAAACCTTAGGGAGGCGTGTAGCAAGATCTACCAGAAGACTTAGGCTTCTTAACGGCACCAACGTCTCAAATCATATTGAGAAATTGACAGTGTCAATGCGCTACCCATACTAAATTACTTTTGTAGTGTAAGCAGTAACGCTGCTAATGAAATTAATTTTAAAAGTTTAATGCAACTGTACTGCATTTGTACCGGCAACCACAGGCATACATGGACCGTCACTACACACCAACTGAGCTATCGAAACCAGCTGTCTGAGCCACTAAATCTTTCAATCAGTGCCTTGTACAACGCCTTAGGGAGGCATGTAGTGGCATCTTCCAGAAGGCTATGCCAAATGACTGTATTTAATGATGATTATTGTTGATATTGATTATGTATTTTAATATATAATTTCAGCAACTGTATCTCAAAAATAGCTTTTACACAAAATATAGCTTTTGAGTAGCAGCACAGGCTGCTATGCTGGTGTTTTGGGTTTAAATTCTCAAAAAAGCAAATATTTGTGTGATGAACATAGTATGAATATATGTTTCAGTCTTGGATGTTTTCTATGTATTTAAAATTTTATAAATGTACAGTCATGTGTAAAAATATGGTTGCAAGCATACAACTTATCATAAATATTTCCCATAGCTCTTATGTCGGACATATAGGACCTATGAGACGTATTTATGAGTAAGTTAAATGCGCCCGTATTTTAACAGTTGACTATATGTATATTGTGCTCTAGTATCCATATACATGATTATGAAGGATAGTTTGGGACAAATACGTAGAATTGTAATTGTGTGTACGTTGTATTGGGATTGGAAGGTCAGATGGCAGTCGCTTTCGTAAAACTAGTGCCTATGCCAAATCATGGGATTAGTTGTCAAAGCGGACCCCGGGCTCCTTTAGGGCACAACCGGGAGTAACGCTAGGAGGATGATGACGTAGAATTGTGTAAATTGTGTTATATAGAGGAAATCTGTAAGAAAAAATATTTAGAAGATAATCTCTGTAAGAAGAATATGTTCCATTGCTCTTATGGCGGTGCGGCGGACATATTTATGTCGGTGCGGCGGACATATTTATGTCGGTGCGGCGGACATATTTATGTCGGTGCGGCGGACATATTTATGAAGTTCTTTGCACCCATACCTTTACACTTGACTGTAGCTTTGTAAGTCTGTATTGAATGGGTACTCTCCGGAAATGTTCATCCTATTTAAAAATATCTTTCACCTGCATTTGTTTTTTTTTCGGACAATTACACAAATCAACTTAGTCCCGAACCAAGCAAAGCTTGTATACTATGGGTATACTAGACGACGATATACATACTTATATAGATAACTAAATAATTAAATACATAGAAAACGTCCATGACTCAGGAACAGATATTCGTGCTCACAAATAAATGGACTTACCGGGATTTGAACCCGGGACATCTGGCCTCGTAGGCAGGGCCACTAGACTAGAGAGGTTGTCAAATGGCTTCTAGATGGTTATATTTATTTTTGAGGTTTCGTGATAATTTCGAATGGACTTCCTAGATCGAAAGTCTTCCGAAAGTGTGTCTGTCTGTCTGTCTGTCCGTCTGTTACCTCTTCACGCTTAAACCGCTGAACCGATTGAGATGAAATTTGGTATGGATATAGTTTGAATCCGGGGGAAGGACATAGGATAGTTTTTATCGAGCTACGATATAAACGAGTTCCACGAGGACAGAGTCGCGGGCGGAAGCTAAGTAGGCTATATATTATCCCGCGGGTTTGCCTGCGTTCTTTGCCATACGCGGGCGAAGCCGCGCAGCAGAGGGCAGTTAGTGTTTTATAAAGTCTTTAACCATTTTGTTTCCAGTTTTACGATTTGGAAGAGCTGTTCAACATAGGCGGCCAAGTGCCTCAGACCAAGTACATATTCATGGGGGACTACGTGGACCGCGGTTACTACAGTCTGGAAACACTCACGCTGCTCATGGCCCTCAAGGCTAGGTATCCAGATAGGTAAGTAATTTTGGAGTATAGATTTCTACGGTGTTGTCTCCGAGTTACTTTTGGCATACTTATTCTAGAGCTGTTTGTTTGCTAAACTACAATAGATTAATTTTATTTATATGATTATTGATAATATTAATAAAATAATAAATTATATAGTAATAAATAAATTTAAAATAAATTAAAAAGTCACTTAGGGATTTTTTTACATCAAAATATCCTGTTTTATCGGACCTGATTCTTTTCCCTATCGAATAAAATAAAGTTAAAAAACTATTTAATGTAGTGCTTTATGTGTGAAAAGTTAACAGAGTTGCTATCTCATTCCACTTCAGACAAATTAACTGTGCCAAATCCGATATCAGCAAAATATAAGTGGGTGTCGGGTTAGAATAGCACCACCCCCTTTCTTCCTGTGTGTGGGTGTCGTAAGAGTCATACTAAGGGAATAGGGTTAAAGTGTATTGTGGGCGATGGGCCATTGGCTGACGATAGTCATTTTATTAGGCGGGGAGGGTCAACAGGATATTGATGAAGGGTGGGGGTCAAAAATCGTCAAAAAACAATGACGTAATTTATGTATATATGTTCTATATATGTTCAATTTTCAGAATAGTGCTGCTAAGGGGCAACCACGAAACCTCACAAATAACGAAAGTATACGGATTTTATGATGAATGTTTCAATAAATATGGCAATGTGAATGCTTGGAAAGACTGCTGTAGAGTATTTGATCTACTTACAGTAGCAGCGGTGAGTTTCATACATATATTCTGCGGAATTCCCTAATGTATATCCTCCTCCTACCGTTTTTCCCGGTTGCACCCTACTCCTCCTGATGCTAAGAGTTTACGTAGGCACTAGTTCTGCGAAAAAGAACTGCTATCTGACCTTCTAACCCCGTGGGGAAAAATTAACCTGATCGGGAGTAGACCAAGGTGGCCACGATGTTTGCCTTAACCGAAAAGCTGCTGTAGAATATAAAATGATATCCTTTACTACGCGACTCTCCTCCGTCCAGCGCTAACCTCATCCACTGTTTATTTGTCACACAGACAGATCAGGTATTGCACTTTCCTGCTAAACATCCTCCTGTACAAACAGCAACACACTTAACTGACCATCTGTCAACCTTATTGGCATAGCTATAAGGTTGACAGATGGTCAGTTAAGTGTGTCTTCGATGGTACATACCTACAAAGCCACTGTTTTATGTCGTGGGTGCTGTACCTGACGAAGGTTGCGGCAACTTAAACCGTCTTAGAGCGGTTACACACGTCGAATACCACGTTCGGTGCCAACGATGTGGTAACAACTACGCTCGTAGCCGGTTAACATGCCTACAGTTTATTGAGGGAATCGCGCACCTAGCGGATTCCTAGTAGTGAAAGTGTTGACAGTAACAAATCCGCTTTAGACTCGATTCGACCATACATAGCTGTGCAAATCGTTGTTACAGTTAATAGATGAAACGGTACTGTGCGTGCACGGCGGCCTGTCGCCGGAGATATCCATGCTCGACCAGATCCGCTGCATAGACAGGAACCAGCAGATCCCACACAAGGGCGCCTTCTGCGACTTGCTGTGGTCCGACCCGGCGGATGTCGAGATGTGGTAAGTTGACGCGGCCACAGGAGAGTTGAGAAACTCAACTTATCCCCTTCATACAGTGGCAATATCACCCTAAAGAAAAGGATGAGTTGGTTACGTCGCAGGAGATGTTCATGTTCGACCAGATCCGCTGCATAGACAGGAACCAGCAGATCCCACACAAGGGCGCCTTTTGAACCTGCTGGGGTCTGACCCGGCGGACGTCGAGATGTGGTAAGTCCACGCGGTCACAGGAGAGTTGAGAGACTCAACCTATCCCTTTCGTACACTGGCACTATGACCCTAATGAATAGGATGAGTTGGTTACGTCGCAGATGTTCATGTTCGACCAGATCCGCTGCATAGACAGGAACCAGCAGATTCCACACAAGGGCGTCTTTTGCTGCCTGCTGGGGTCCGACCCGGCGGACGTCGAGATGTAGTAAGTCCACGCAGTCACAGGAGAGTTGAGAGACTCAACCTATCCCTTTCTAACTCTGGCACTCATCACCGTAAAGAAAATGATGTTGATTTTGTCGACCAGAAAGTAGCATTGGGAATTCAGAACTTAACAGACGTAAACCCGTTGAGTTTGGTCTCGTTAGAATTGTCAACGGGTAGTTGAGTGGTGAAAGAAAAGTACAGTTGGCAATAAAAGCTGAACCAAACACGAAATTTTTCTCAGAAATTTCTTTCTCTAGTTCAAAGAAAGGGATTAGTTTTCGTATAAGTACTTGTTGTAAAACGTTGTCACACTTTCTCCCATCTTTCAGGTCGGTAAGCCCCCGCGGTGCGGGTTGGCTCTTCGGCAGCTACGTCACCGAGCTATTCATGAACTACAACGATTTGAATTTGATATGCCGGGCCCATCAGCTCGTCAATGAAGGTGCGTTGATTTTTGGGGAGACTATTTAGGGTTCTCAAAGCGCAAACAATATAAGTAGAGGGAGCATTACGAACAACCTATCCCCAGCGAACGAAAAAACCATTGAAGTCAGCGCCGCAAAATGGCCCCACAGAATGGGTGCCATTGCCATTATTCGGGGTGTCAAAACGATGCCAGGCAGCCATTTGTATTAAAGAGCTCGCATTCTATGGTTTTTTCGTTCGCTGCTTATTCCATATAACATTCGAATTATAACGGACAAAATCGGCTACGTTTGAAGAAACGCGTATATATGCGAAGGCATATCTACGCGTAAAATATAACAACACTACATATTACATAGCATTCCTGGAAATCGCAGCGGTTTACGCACGATTTTTCTAATTTATCTGGAATATTTAGGGTATATTGCAACCGGTTTTAACCATGTCAAATAAATTAGGCACACGTTCACGCACACATATTATGTACAAACTAAATTGCACATAACTGAAAATCCTAACAGCATTGCGACACCTACTAGTAGTAGAGTACAGTCAGAATCAGGAGTAGCTAAGCAAAATAACACGCTCAAAATGACCTACACAGATCCTTGTTCCCTTGACATTAGAGTTCTTGTGTAGATCATTTTGAGCACTAGAACTGCTTAGCAACTTCTGCTGCTGCCTGTACTAATATTTGTGGTCACAAAGTAAAAACGAAAATATTGAAATAATGGTAATTTTACTCTAAAGGTGCTGATAGAGTGCAACATTAGTTTGTAATACTAATGATCATTCTAGCGAATGTAGAAGCTAATAAAACAAACGGGAGCGTTTTAGCGAGCCTTCAGCGGCCATTCCAGCGAAACGGTATTTAATTTCCGTCCAGCAATTTTTGTTATCGTTCTGCCCCCGTCTCTATCCACCCACAAATCCCGTTCAACGGTTACTAGAATAGGGATGATGACTAAGATTTTTTATGATGTCATTCGAACCAGTTGTTGGAGAGGAACAAATGTTTGTATGAGAGCAACTACAATTAACGAACATAAATACCCTAAAAATTTAGACAAAGATTTACCTCGCTGGCGGCAGCGCAAAACGCTTCATACTACACAGGTAGACGTCACAACTGACATTTGTACTTTTCGTTGTATGGAAAATCTGGTAAATTGTTGTTTCGGTCGCGAAATACTGGGTTTAAGTACAATTTTGTTTCTATAAAAGCGCAATGATTCCATTGGTAGCTTTAAATTTACTCTTGGAAAATTAAAAAAAAACATGTTTTCTTTACTTCCAATCTTTTTATGATTTTAATTACATTTTATAATTTTTACTTTATTACGATAATTTGATGGTTTACTATCCATTTAACATCACTACGTTATCAATTTGAACATGAGGCATCATGCCTATTATGTTGAAAATGTTCGTAGCAATGTTCGTTGTTCAGTTCGGACGACGAATGCTCGCTATTCTGTTACATGTGAATGTTCAAATCTATCAGTACCTTTAGAGGATTAGAGTGAATATCACCAGGCATGTGGGAAGCTAGGTTTCCAAATATTTGACAGCTGGCTGTCAAACTTGTGAGCACCGTTAGGGTGTTGCGCATAAAGAAATCTAGTATAGAGAAAGTTATTTATTTATATCGTAGGGTATATCTTGCAATTAACTCCATTCTTCTTTGAACGAAATGCCACCTATTAGTGATCTACTGATCTTATTACTCGTAATTGTTCACAGGTTACAAATACATGTTCGACAAACGGCTAGTGACAGTGTGGTCGGCACCCAACTATTGCTACCGCTGCGGCAACGTCGCCTCCATAATGGAGTTCAAGACCGTTTCATTCCGAGTTGCGAAGCTATTCCAAGCAGTTCCCGATGCAGAACGCGAAGTGCCCCCTCAGCACACCACCCCGTATTTCTTATAAGGACAAATGCAGTATTGCCGTTACAATAGTGACATAATTATCAATTCATGTAATATTTTGTATAATAAATTCTTGCATAATTTAGTTTTTGTTTGTGTGATATCATATATGGGTCAATCAACTATTTCTTGTTGTTATTCTGGCCCGTTAGCCGGGAGACAAAATTACAGTTTCTTAGAAAAAATTGTTACAATACGGACTTCTAAAGTGCCTAGAAGATCGAACTCGACAAGAAAACCCCACATTTGGTGATCTAAAACCCGTTAATCGCAGTTTTAAAAAGTGACTCAGGGGACGTAACCATATGGCAACTGGTGATCCAACCATATATCTACATACTAGTTGCCCGCGCGGCTTCGCCCGCCTATTGCAAAGAACGCAAGAAAACCCATGGCATAACATATAGCCTATAACCACTCAGGAAGTCCAATCTACACGCAGGTGGAAGAATTTTCGAGATTAGATGAGCGGTTCTGAAGGTTGCCCATTACATACAAACTTACGAAGCTATAATCACACATTTTTTCCTCTTTATCGGACGAGCGAGCGAAGCGAACGAAGTTCTATGCTGCAGATTGGGGCGATAATCGTGTGTCCGGTGTCCTACTACAGGTCGCATTCCTCAACCTCAAACCAATGACATTTTGTGAGCAGGTACAATTACTATATAGTTTTTTTTGGCGATCCACTTCGAAATGCTTTTTAGGGCCCCGTAGTCAACAAGGAACTCTTATAGTTTCGTTATCTCCGTCTGTCTGTCCGACCGTCCGTCCGTCTTCGGCTTTGCCACAGAATAAGTAATAGTACTACTTACAGAAGTTTCTCTGTTAACAAATTCCCTGTTTAGGTACGCTAAACGTGCCTAAATGTGGCCATCTCTTTCTATCGCATGCAACGCGCTCTTTCGGAGGCGGAGCCTTAGAGCTAGGGTTGCCGCCAGCTCGACCTATTAAATTATGCTACTTATACGTTAATTATAATAATGTATTTTACTTACGATTATTCTTTATTTACTAAGGAGTATCCAACTACACAAAGGCTGTTTATGTTATGACATCAAAACTGTGTTTCTGTAAAATGTAAGACGGAAACACCCTACCCTGGGGTACTTATGTGTAATGTAAAGAGCCAATATAAAAATTCTATATGTAAAGAACCTATATAAATAGACGACTTTACGAGTATTAGGTTACTCACCAAACATAATTTACTTACTCACCCTGTCACTTCGAATTATCTCCGTCAGCCTTTTACCTACCTGTAAGTTTTCACGCTCATCGCTCAACGGAATCAGATGTAATTTGCAATAGTATTGGTGTGAGTTAATCAATCAATGTGCAATGGAAGTGCAAATAAACGAATTCCGAGCGCGGCGTGATAAATACACAGTCCACGCTCTGTGGAATCGTCAAGAGAATCAAATCACATTTATCCTCTACCACCCGCTATACAAGGAAAATTTTAATATCTAACGAAACAAAACAATTAAAGTAGCATGTGTTCTAATTGGGCACTTTCCCTATGTTAAATTATAATTTACTTTAAAAACAAAGTTTTAACCGACTTCAATTTAGTACTCCGCCAAGTCACATGAACATTTCCCATTTCCATTTCACCACAAGAACATTGATTATTACAGAAAAAAATACAAAACGCTGTAGGTACTTATGTGGGCCGATAATATTTGAGGAGTTCCGTCGATTCATCAAGAAAAGTGATTCTGAGACCTTTGGCACTTCATTAGTTGCTATTTTAACGGGATCACATCAGAATCTGTGACGTACTTTCATAGTTTAAAGTACATCACTGGGGATTTGCAGGAGACATCTGTGGTCTTCATCATCAGTTCCACTTCACCACATTTGTGATTTCCGGGCGTAAATACACTAGTTATAATAGAAAATAGCGAAATTACTACAAGCGTGCCTAATATATTTGAGGAGTTCCCTCGATTCCTCATGGATCCCATCATCCAACTGGATTTTTGAAAGGGATGGGACCAATCTGGAAGCGTATTAGACTTACAAACAAAAAAAAATGTACGAATCGGTTCATAAATAACGGAGTTCTGAGGAACAAACATAAAAAAAACCGAATTGAGAACCTCCTTTTAGTTAAAAATAAACAACCATGTACGCTGTCTCTACTAGATCAATTATTTCCTTAGAATTTAGACTTCATCGGACTATACCGTAAGTATCTGTTATTGCCTTTGCTCTAAATAAAGTATTTACACTGCACTGTCGTGTATCAGACACTAACGCTTTGACAAAAGTCGCACCTGGATTTCTCAGTTATATCTAACTGCCCGCGCGGCTTCGCCGGAATATTGCAAAGAACGCTGGCAAATCCGCTGCATAAAACGTAGCCTATAACCATCCAGAATTCTACTCGCAAGTGAAAGATTTTTGAATAAGTAATAAGTTTTTATAAGCGTTTACGAATATCACCCGTTACATGCAAATTTACATTTTACAAGACTACAATCTCACAGACTAGCTTTTTATGATATTAGTATAGATTAAGATTAACAACTTCAGAAGTAATTCTTCGAAAGAATCGGTACGATTACGAATTTTCTAAATTCTGAAATTCGTAGTCTGATAAGGGGAATTTCGACGCAGATATCCACGAGACATTCCAGCGAAACACGGCTTTTGAAATAATGAGGCTTTCCGACAAATAATTATTGTAGATTTCCCGGTATTGCACAGCACCACAAAAATTGGCCAAAAACCACTGTGGAGTTTTTTCGGCGTATCTTCTAGACAGTGGTCTTGTTTTTCAAAATCATTGGTATATTTCGACTTTTAAAAGTGTTACTTACAATTAGTCTTACTTGTAGAAAAAATAACTACAAATCTCAAATTAAACATCATACCTGTTTATAAAATATATTCCTCAGTATTTAATTAATGGTGATACAATTAATACTTTCACAAAGACACGTTCACACGCTTCGTGAGCCAGCGATATCACAACAGCTTTAGTCCCTGTTGTAATCAAAAGTGTAGTCAAAGTAGGATTGATCGAAGCTCTGTACACGGGCATACCCGTCCTCTCCGCCCGAAGCGTAGCTCTTGCCATCAGGGTGGAACGCTAAACTGTTGATGGGACCGAAATGTCCCTTGACGCGGCCGAATTCCTCTTCAAATACCAGATGGAAGAAACGGGCGTCAAACTTGCCCTGTCTGGTCGAAGTTGTTGTGACCTCCATGGCGTCTTGGCCACCGCCGAGTACCACGTGGTCGAGAATGGGGCTAAGGGCCGCGGAGTTGACGGGCCGCTCGGTCTTGTACTCTTTGAGGAGCTCGAGGGAGCTGGTGTCGAACAGCTTGGCCGTTTGGTCCTTGGAAGCGGTGATGAACATGGTGCCGTCGCGGGAGAGCTGCATGTCGTTGATCTGGTGCGTGTGCTCTTTGATGGAATGTACTTTCTTGCCGGTCTGTGAAAGGAAAAGGTTTAATATACTTACATGGTTTTAAGAAAGACATTTACAGTCAACAGTTTTTATTTGTGGCGAGGCAGTCGTCGTTACTGGCACCCAGACCGCGGCATATACAACCGCACATATAGACGCGCACGCGCGTAAACTTGTTTTGAGCTATCCATAGGAGAAAGGTGCTCTGTTGTGAACTAATTCTAAATAATCTACATTTACAGGGATAAGAAAACAGGACACCTAGCCTAGTCTATTGACTTATCATTCAGATCGTCAAGATTCTAGTAATGTAATGAAGGCGCGTTATAATTTGACGAATAGCTGTCAAAAGGTGTTTTCATACCTACGTTTTTCAGACTATCTTGCTAAGTTCTTATTATTTTGTTTAATTCAGTCAAGCACACTAATTACTGCGAAATTGACAAGACTAATAAAATACCTTATTTTAGTGTTTTCAAATTCATTTGTTTCATTCAAGTTTTTGAATAAGGTGAACATTCATTCTCATTTATTAATGTTCACCTTATTCAAAAACTTTGGGAGGCCTGCGCCCAGCAGTGAGACCTATATAGGCTGATGATGAATATTAATAATATTAAAATGTTTTGTATCTAAGCAATGTAGTCCAAAAACGTTTGTATGGAACGCAACAGCAATGAAGGTGCTAACACTTCCCTGCATCTACATGATGGAAACGTGAATGTTTGTTAAGCTGCATTCAAGTCTATTTACCACTATACAAGATGAATGTAACTTTAACACTAGATACCCGAACAGATTGATATTACCTTGGTACGCTGCGCGTACGGTAAAACTCGCATTGGGGCCGAAGACGTAAAATTGTGTACTCACCACGGGCAATAAAAAAGAAAGCCCTTTATCGCATATTTACAACCCTCGCCTGCGGCTCGGGCCACAAATACCTGCGATTTCGGGCTTTCTTTCTCTTACAGCCCTTGGTAAGTAATGTACTATTAATCACCTACTAGAAGGGATAAAATTTTGCCACCAAATATGTTTAAAATCAAACTGCTCAATTGGCTTACAGAAAAATCTTTCTAATATATGATAAATGATTATTTTGCGGCAAGACATTACTTTAATATAATAATAAATAACTATATGTTTTGCATGCCAATATTGGTTAAATAAGTATGTTCAAAAATGATTGTGAAGATCCACTCTTACCATTTAGTGCAGTGGTTCTTAAACTTTTGTAAGGTATGGACCACTTTCAGAATTTCAAAATACTTGACCATTGAAGGAAGTGTTGAAAAAAAACCTCATCTTTCATGTGTTTATAAATATACCTACGTCCTGCCTACGTTAAGAGTTAAGTGGCCTGGGACCCCTAGCAATCATGTCACGGCCCCTAAGGGTTCCATGGACCACACTTTGATTTAGTGCAAATAAATAAATTTATCAGCCTACCACTTTGAGCGTGCCTTATGTGTGTTAGACATTTTGTCCAGATAAACTTACCCTAAGATCCCACTGGATGAGGTCACCAGCTTCGTGGCCCGTGATGATGGTCTCGTCCAGGGTGCCCCACACCATGGACGTCACCTTGGAGTCTGTGATCTCCCACTTGAGGATCGGAGAGGCACCTGAAATGGAATCATCTACGGTTCTTGTGTCAATGACGAAGACCTGAAAAGGGAATTGGAAATCAGTATACCTCTACTAAACAATAACACAATTACACACAAATATTGAAACATAACGTTTCCCACAGCTGAAATTAATTATAAAACCACAAAAATAATCCTGGTGGCAAGCATACTATACCCTGACAAAATTCTATTACAATGACTTCGCTCCCTTCATCTGTATTTCCTACGAACGAACTACGCTCTAGGCGAATATTACTGAATCAGTGGGCTTCATCATAGTGAGACTAGGGCCAATCACTGAACAGCCTTTTATAAAAATAAAAATATATCCAACCATAGCAGTGTGGCACAACTTGCTGCCAAGACTCAGTGCTCCTGTCACTCTCGCACATTAGAAAAAGGATGGTACATTGCCTTGTCCCCGGTCACAGCATCAGTTGTTCTAGATAGCTTGCTCGTTCTTTTACGGAAGCGCTCCGATCTCGTTCAATCGGTTTGAGGAACTAGTTAGGTCTTTTAGTTCCTTTGCTCTTTTAGGTCAGTGTGGGACAATGGTGTGGGAGTTGCCGATAGTTAAGCACTGTTTGATGTGCACTGCCATGTGGCTGGCTCTCTAAATGCAGAATTTATGATAATTTGATAAACGCTTTATGGTTGGATCGATAATTAGATATCCGTCGGAACGAAAAAGAAACTACTTAATTAGAATATTTAGCTATTATTTTAGCTAATTATAAAATTACGACCCAAAGGAAACCGACGACGGAGCAACTTACAACCATTTATGGGTGAGGACCAAATTCTTGGCCAGTAGTTAGCTTGGTTAATTGGTAGTAGTTGAAAAGTTCCGTTGTGACACGAAAATTAACCATAGAATTGTATGGTTACTTTTCGTGTCTGACAAACTAGTTCTTTTCACTCTGTGATGGGAATTCATTCCTAGTTCTAGACCCATAGAAATCCAAATAGAGAATACCTCACAAGGGTGACCCATGGCTTTGTCGGTGGTGTATGCCGCCTCATTGGCGCTGAAACTGAAGTTGCATGTCCTCACAGAGGAGTTTGTCTTCACCGTCGCTATGTTTTTCCCAGTCTCCAAATCCCAAAGTCTGTGAGAGATGAGAGAATATATTTTTTAGAAACATTCTACCAATAATTAAATAATGACAATGTTTGCTGCATTTGCAGTTATAAAAAAAAAGTTATAAAGAGATGTACCAAGTTTGGGTTTCATACGAACATTGGTATAATAACCAGTTTAAGAATAAAGATCTCACAAAGCAAAGTTTATATTACAATTTTGCAACTTGTAAAGAAATACCTCTAAAATTACTCAGTAATTATTCAGCAGTTACATACATACATACATACATTCACGAAGATTGACAAAATGTGATATCGTAGTGACAGGTTGCTAGCCCATCGCCCACAACACACTTCAACCCTGTACCCTTGGTCGACTCTTACGACACCCACAGGAAGAAGGGGGGTGGTGCTATTCTTACCCGACACCACACGGGGTTCAGCAGTTGAAATGAATAATTCGGCCAAATAACGAATGTTCAAAAATATGCCGAATACCGAATAAGTACGAATATTCGGCGCATCTGTATAAAATATATTACAAAATTCGCAAACATCGCAGCCGCACAAGCAATAGATAGGAATGTTCCCATCAGAATGTACACAATTATGGTGAGTTAACCAAACCAGAGCGACTTTCAAATAAGAATTGAATAGGTGTTATATAGGTTGTGCCCTTATTTCAGTTTATTCAAAATGGGTGTAAATACTGCCATGAACAGGGAATGATAGACAAAAAAGTGTCAAAACCTATGATTAGTAGTAGATAGTTACTATTTGATAAATAATTGATAAATTGCAATGTAAACCTGATGGAATTTGTCATAAATTCAAATGAAAATGAACAATACTTGAGCAGTTTAGACTACTGGGTAGTGACCGTGCCTACAAAGCTGACAGTCCTGGGTTCAAAGCCCAGTAAAGGCATATTATTTGTGTGATATATTTGTGGTTGAATCTTGGATGTTTTCTATGTATTTTAGTATTTATACCTAAGTATAATGTCATTTAGTACCCGTAAAACAAGCTTTATTGAGCTTACCATGGGACTAGACGATTAGTGTATGTTATATTTATAACACAACGGAGATGTTTAATAACAATACATTTGGTATCAATAGTCCTGTTAGTACACAATCATACCATCTATGTTCACAATGAGAGGAGTAAGTGGGTAATACACAGTGTATAAAACAAAATTCGTCTCTCCTGTGGTCAATAATTAAGAGCTCACGTGCATATAAATAATGTTTTTATCGAATAGTAATATAGAAGAGGAGACGCCGTTTATGCGGATTAAGAGTACAACCAAATTTAGGCTTCATAGCCCTTAACTTTGATAATGTCTACAGGAAAGACGCGAACTTAAATCTGTGTATGAACCAAGTACACTGCAATCAATTATTGGGTTTGAGTTTCACTGGCAAAAATTTTAAGTATAGTAATTCCATTATCATTCGCATTGCATGTTTTTTAACAATATGTGAAACAAAAGAATACTAGAGCATTTTGCGGTACAGCATGTTATTATAATAACCCATATAAATAAAACAACCTTGGATGACCAAGTGAAGTTTTAGTTTAATATTGTTGATATTAAACATTGCTACAAGTAGAGTTGTTTCGGTGTAGTGAATCTATCGCACATAGCAACTAGTCTACAAGGAAAACGTGTCACTATAAGGAACCCTTACCTGCAAGAACTGTCACCACCTCCCGTGACCAGGTTGACCGTTTGCCAGTCAACGTCGAGGCACCATACGACCCCACCGTGGCCATTGAACGTGCCAAGACGCTCACCATTTAGTGACCACCAAACATTAGGCTTGGAATCTTTGGCTACGGAGAACAGCAAATCACCCTCGCGGTTATACTTGATCTGAGTTATGGCACGCTCGTGCCCTTGCAGCATAAGGGGTTTCTAAAACAAATAAGCCATTAAATAGTGTTCATCAATGAGAATAACGCGGACATTCGAAATTTAGCATTAAACTTACCATTTTGCTGGTTATTCACAGGAAATTAGCGTTATAACATGTGGCGACAGCAAATTTTTGACAGAAAGGTCAGAATGGCCGGCGGAGTCGACTCATTGAGTGTTGTCAGACGAGGGAACTTTTAGACGTGTTTCACACGATTCATAATATTCACATTCGATACCCAAGAGATAAAAATACAATATGAAAATAAATTACACCTGATACAAGCAGTAAAATTCACTACATAACTATTATATTAGAAAATCAAGTAAATAGTTCTATCTAGAAAAATATTGCACCGAATAGGTATTGATAAATTCTTGTTTTGTAGAATAGCAACACTGCACATCTTAATAGTTTTACTATTCGTCGATAGATGCCGTGTAACTATAATGCGCAACTTTCTCTCAAATCAAATTGTGATGATAAATAATGTACAGCAGCGGCAGAAAGAAAGTTAATTTAATTTTTTGTGTTCTTATTTTGTTAAAACTATTACTGCAGTGAATCACTCGTATATTTATTATTACAAGCTTTTATTTAGTTTCACCTGTCCCGTTGTCTGTCTGTCTGTCTGTCTGTCTGTCTGTAATCAAATCTTGCAAGTTAAATTTGATCCACTTTCCGGTTTCCGATTGAGTTGAAATTTTGCACGAATATGCAAATCGCGTGACAATGCAATCTTATGATGACGTGGAGTTGATCTGATGATGGAGCTGGAAGGTGGCCATAGGAACTCTGTAATAAAACCACACACATCGAGTTTGGGCTCGTTGGAATCGTCTCAATGAGTAGTTGGTGACGGTATACAGAAAAGTACAGTCGGCAATAAAAGCTTGTACCAAAAATGAAATTCTTGACAGAAACTTATTTACTACTTAATCAAATAATGTGGATCAGCATCTTTTGCATAATATTTTCTTTTGTCATAGAATTATAGCAAATAAGTGATTAAAGAAATGTTGATAAGGAGAGTGCAGGGGACCGATTTTTGACTTTCGAGCGCTCGATTCTATCACTCGAAAACTGACAAAAACTATGAAATGCTATTTTGAAATGACGATAGAAAATTTAAAAAAGAGCGGTATTGACCACTCGTATTCAATTCTATCGGTAGAAAGTAAGTGCCCGTAATTTTGACACTACAATAGCATTTACTTTTATTTAATTTTCGAGCGCTCGAAAGTCAAAAATCGGTCCCCTGGTCGCCTGTCTTGCCACGCCTGCCTTAATGATATCGTCCGTCTGGCCTTCGTCAGCGCCAACCTGCCGGCCGTACTGGAACCGCTGGGGTTTGCGTGGGAAGACGGCTTGAGGCCAGCGGTGCTACCACGAACTTCGAAGTTCGGGTATTTCCATCTCTATCGCACTCCCTTACTCGAGTGACAGGGATGCATGTATTACGAACTTCGACTTTCGAAGTTCGTGGTAGCGCCGCAGAACGGTGTACCCTAGTTCCTTGGAAACTGGGACGGCCCCTTATTTGGGACGCCACATGCGTAGGCACCCTGGCGCCGTCCAACCTTAGCAATACATCTTTGAGAGCAGGCGGAGCAGCTGCAGCGGCCGATTAGAGCTGGGTCGTTTCGACTTTTCCGTGAAACGAAACGTAACCGTTTTTACTATCACAAAACTGTTTTGAGAAACAGTTTCAAAAATAACTAGTTTTCCCGTGCGTTGCCGCCGTCGCCGGTCGCCAAACGCAGTGAAACGAAACTGTTCGAGTTGCGTTTTCACGTTTTGCATTGCAACCGTTGCGTGCGACTGTCGCATTCTACCTGTAGCTCCTTATCATGGTTTTTATAAAAACGGTTTTTGGTTCTAGCCACAAACTGTTTTTCCGTTACTGTACAAACGACAACACTGTTAACTGACCATTCTATGTTTATATAGAACCTTATTACAATGCACTTAAGGTGCACCGATGGTCAGTTAGCTGTGTTGTCGATAGTACGAGAAATTGTTTTTGAAAACGCTTATGGGAAAAAACGCCCAGCTCTACGGCCGATGCAGCAAAGTGCCGCAAATACATCGGCCTCACAGACCGGTATGTTTTTGAAGGTCGAAACGCTCGGTCCTTGGTGCCCAGGCGCTCACCAATTATTCGGCCACAAAAAAAATGGTCAGAGTATCCAGAGACCATAGGGCTGGCTCGTTTTATGCACAACGGATCGGCATAGCTATCCAAAGGGGGAACGCACCCAGTCTTACGGGTTACGCGAACCCTTCCGCAGGGATCCGACATTGGGACCTTTTTTTATTTAATTAAAGTTAGGTTACTTTAGTTTATTTAAGTTTCCTTGTTTTATATTATGTTTAATTAGTTATTAATAGTTAGGTAAACCTTTAATTACTGTTGACATAGCCGTCGCACATGCTATAGCTTAAAGGTTAAGTTAAAAATAACTACATTATCGATGGTAGGTGAACGGCGGTAGTCCGATTTCGACATTTGGCTTGTGGACTAAACGCCATCCGAGGGAAGGTGCTTCTGATTCAAAAGAAATATTATACTTAAAGCTAATAAGTATCATACTTAAGCAAAGTAAATACTCCCAAGTTCTAGGGACGCAAGGGGCTCGTTTACGGGTCTGATTATATATTATGTTATTTATGTTATAGGTACATACTGTACATAGTCCGATCGGAAAATCAGATAGCTCAAAATCAGGAACAAAGACTACATAAATATTTGACGGTTTAGGTACTTATATGTTAAGCACCGGTCATACTTGTATGACGTATGGTTACCAATTTGCTTATCATAGGCCTCAAAACATTGAACTGAACAGTCCGAACATTAACTCATACAAAAAATGTTGTCGACCTTGACAAGATTAGTGCAACGTCAAGTACTAGAACGTGTGTATGACATGGAAACTTTATGTCAAAGTGACATGGCTTAAATTAAAATGAAGAAAAATCTTTGAAGTTAGAATTTAACCCATATTGCCTTGAAATAAAGTGCCCATGTAGTAGTCGGGGACTATACTTGAAACCATAATTAGATTCCAAAAAATAACCTTAAGCTTGGCATTCAAATGAAAAAAAAAACTGACACTGGCAAACTTACACTCTTTCAAATGATGGACTTAGCTAAAAACTACCTACCTCCGTCATTTGGAAGTGTAAGTTTGCCAGTCTTGGTTTTTTTTAATTTTAATGTCAATTTCAGGTTATTCTTTTGGAATCTAATTATGGTTTCAAGTTTAGGTCGTTTACTTAACCACCTACTTTAACTGTGCCCCGTTAGATCGATTTATTTACAGATATATTGCGGCACCCCCTCACTTAGTCTCACTACTAATCGTTGCTACAGGAACATCCAGATTCGTTGCCCAGGGAAATGGTAGGTAATTAAAACTCTTCACGCTCAAGTGTGTCATCGAAGGTAGATACTTCTTTTGCGCATGATTAAGCCAGCATGAGCACTAAAGTAGCCAAATAGATCGTAACACATCCTTACTCCTTTAGTACCAACAAAGACGTGTTCTGATATTTTTGGCTACTTTGGCTGCTACTAACTATATGGTGCTGACTGAAGGTACCTTTATGCATTAGATACCCTACCGCGTCCTACGAATTTGAATCCTTTCCATAATCCTTCCTACTTAAGTCTCCTTTAACTCTAATGCGGGTTTAGGATTTAGCATGGAATGAATAGTCAAACAAATAATTCACATACATTTTATTTTCTTAATTTATTAACCATTGATTTCCAAGAGTAAAACTAAAAAACAAATTAAAGTACAAACACGTTATGCATCGCTAACTAAACACAACTTGTCGGTAACTTCTCTTGGCAAATCATTACAATCTTTTGACTAACAGCCGGCGCAGGCGCACCACTCAACGAGACAATATAGAGCAAGTACAAAGACTTTCTGGGTACACTACACACGGGGCCGGGCCGGGAGCGACACGAGACGGGAACGAATATCTTTAAACAATCAAATGAGCTCTAGAAACACCCAACGATTTTGTTAGTATTTCACTCTTTCAGAGATCGTTTTTCTATGATGTCCAGCACCATCTATTATCATGTTCCGATTCATCTGATAGCTTCTGCGTTAACCTTCACATTTTTTTAAAAGATAATGACCAGAATACCATGATCTTTTTTTAATAAATCGAACTTGTGATAGACACAGTAAATTGATAATCACTAAACTGTGGGACAATTCAGAGAACATTCGTAAATAGTTGAATTCTTTTGAAAGTTTCTGCATTGTGGCTACAGTACCTAATGTATTTATTTCTGGTTATGCTAAATGTTCCTTAACCAAATCGATTCCGAGTCTAATGAGTTCCGTGACGGGCCCGGACCGGCCAAAACCAACGAGAACGGTACAGCGAACAGCTAATGTGACATTTACAAGTACAGAACCCTATCGTATTGATAATACTTAAATTAAAGCGAACAATGTATAATATGCTAGGTCTGAAAGTGATAAGTCTTGAAATTGAGCGACCCCAAATAAATAAGTGAGTTAGGCACAGTACAACAGCACACCCATTCACTATCAACTATCAAAATGTATGTAAACCATAGCAATAGCTCTCGCGGGACTGCTGGGTGCTTGACTCTGACGACGAGGCCGGAGGCCGGCCTCCTCCTAGTGGCACGGTCCGACGCGGTGACCGGGACGCGGTCCACCGAGGCCGAAGACCCTGAGGCGAACCGTGAGACCGTGTATAGATAAACATACTTGCATATTATATCATATCTCTAATATACTTCGATGCAGAAAAGTGAGGAAACAGATACAAAATTCGAATAAACCAGATAAGCGAAACGTGTTTGTTTATAGTTTTTATTTAGACACTTAATCATAACAGAACACGATTAGGTACCTATTGTTATCTGAATAAAACATTTAGAACAGATATCTATGAATGTGTATGTACTTATTTCAAATATTCATCTGTGACATGTAGTATATGTATATGTACAACAATCACTTTTCAACGATTCCAAATATATATATTCTGTTACTGATTTACACACGACTTTTTCAGTACTATTTTAATACAATGTCTAATGTACACAATTTCAACCCTTCTTTTACCCGAAATACACGAAACGCTATTTTACACAACAAACCTTACACTATCAATGTGAAAATATTTCGTCACAATATCTTACATGTAATTTTTCCTATGGACTGTAAAGAAAGTGTGAAATGCATTAAGTTTTTTGTTACAATCTTATAAATATATTAACATTATTACGTTTAAATTATTATATCAGTCAAAATATTTCCGCAATATTAACTAGGTCCGCCCGTTGGCTCCCGCGCCTGAGACGGCACGCCGCGGTCCGTTGCCGCCACACATGTCCTCAGCCTTAAAGTACATACACTGTACCATAGATATATTATTAATAATTGATTGTGAGCACGCTGGATGCGGAGAAGGCGTCCAGAGGCGGCGCCCCGGGCAGGCGCGACACTAAGGTCGAGGGCAGGACACCAGCGGGCAGCGGGTGTTCAATCTATGGACATCCGCTTCTCGCGCTGCTGCTGGCTGGCGTCCAGACCGCGGCCTAAGACCGACTCCCAGCAGTCTATAAAACCGATACCGTTCTCAAAACATCGCGCGTAGCGAACTGACTGAACGACCGCTGGTACGGATGTTAATTCCTCAAACGCAATCAAATCACCAAACGGGTGCAAATTATAGCTTTCTACGTTCCGTTAATTTCAATGTTTTTTTTGTTAAAATCCTGAATTGCTTTTAATAAAGAACACGAGTTTGAAAGAAGAAAAGAGGCGATTAAGTCTTATTACAGAGTCCAGCAATTAATCAGGACAGCATCGAAAAGCAAGTGGCAACCTTATGTCAAAATATTATTTATTTACACAAGAAATGATAGCCTCAGCGGGCTCTTCGTGTACTATTCTAATTAGGTACTCGCCAGTAATGCGCCAATTTTATCGTTTATTACTATCAATACTATCCTTTGTACAACGCCAATAATATCCTTACTATCCTAATCTCCATTTCATACAATGCCGTTAGTTTCACCTTAAGAGTATACGCTACGATACTAACAAAATAAGTGTCATATTATCTACATACACATTATCATTTACACGTTAGTAGAATGACGCACGATTCGCGATTAGTTTTATGATTTCCTCGTAACATGTAATCTATAAAGGCATCTTTACCTCAGACTTTAGAGTTACACCGTCGTTAAGATGGTGTTTTATAAACTAATTAATTACATTTAAGATAAATAAATATAGTTACCCAATTAAGGAGAATATTTGACATGAAGTACCTACAGGCGAGGACGCGACACGGCGGGACTGCGATATGGGTCTCTAAAGCAGGCTACACACACGCGAGCGCAACGAACATTCGCTCCAGCTCGCGAATGCGAGAATATCCGTGCGTAGCAACCGTTTGCCCTGCCTTAGCGAATCACACGGCGGTTAGCCGCACGAACGCTCTAAACCTCGAATCTTTACTCTATCACTGTTTCATTATCACATTTAACTTATAATTTCACGAACGCCGTTTTACTAAGTTAAATCATATACATATTAGTTACCTACAACAAAATTATTTTGAATCTAGGTATTTATATTTAGGCATTTAATGGCAGTATTATAACTGGTTGTATTCACTATTTTAAATTACACATATAACATAAAAAACACGTTAATACCTAACACTTATCTAATGGTAACATGACGAGGAACGGTTGTGTGTCGCTCGATTTAGTCAACATGGCTGCACTCCTAGTGGTTTGAATAGACCGCCAGCTTACCGACCGGGGTCGGAGCTGATACATGTACACTTCCCAAGCTGACATTTCATAATGAACATAAAACATTCGTCAATTTCGTACTTTTAAATAAGTTAGGTCGGAATAGATGCCATATGTCCAAGGTGGAGGCGGAAACGTTAGAATTCTGGTTACTCAGAGCTATGGCCTGGAGCAGCTGGGGAGAAACTAATGATCCAAAATGTACGTATTCATTGGATGTGAGTTAACGTCTTGATTACCGGGACGAGATCGTAAACTACGTGGGAGAAAGATGTCGTGGCTCATTAAGTGGGCGTCGACAACTAGCTGCTGCAAGATGCCTTTCTATGAATACGGCGGAATTGTCAAAAATATTCTTGCACTAGACGAAAGTAAATTCGTCTTAGCCATCAGTCAGTCTTGCAGCACCGGCGCTGTGCTACGCGTCTCGCCACAACATCGGAAAATTGTGGTAGCTACAACGCTTAACCGTTATAAACTAGAATCTATGTAAGTCCCTATAACGAACTTTTTGGTTGTAATTACTTATGATAATTGGCGTATGTCGCCTCCCTAATGCTATTGGTAACTGTTCACCGTTGCTGGAACGTTCATTAACACTAAAACGTTAACGAGAAATCTGAGACTTACGTATAGAAATAACGGCAAATAAGTATTAAAACGAAAGACAGTGATTATACTGACAGTATTAGACCGCGGTCTGGCCGGCAGCGGGCAGCAGGGCCACGAGCGGGCGTTCGTAATACATGAACGAACTTGAACTCCATCAAATGTATAACCGAACTGCCGCTCGTCGCCCCGCTGCCCGCTGGCGCCCATGCCGCGGACTCAAGGTTAGAAAGTCTCTTTGTTGCTATTTATTTAAAGTAGTACTTACGTTACACAATTAAGTTTTATTTACCTATTTATTTTATATTAATGTACGAGTACGGGATAAGTATGGAAGTGTGTGAGATAAAGACAGAAAGGAAGTTAAACGGAAGATGACGACGACAAGATTTTTGGCCGGGGGAATGAATCATTGTAGGGATTGTGACTACACGTTGCTAATAAATTACTACGAAGGAATGATTTTCTCAATGCCTGTGCTTTTGCTTCTGGTAACATAAAGTTAAAAATGCAATTAAAATAATTATCTGTCTTGCTATTTATTTTTATATATGCTCGCTCACTGGATTCGAACTGAGAGTGGGGTGGATATGATTTGGTGAGACAGGACATATGTAAATTACTTACACACTTATTTATCGCAATATAGTGACTGAGAAATTGATCTCAAAAGTTTCTAAACGCAAGGGGAGTGTGAAGCACTCGTACTGTGGGGAGTAGGTACTTATACACGTAAAGTTAACATCGTTTAGATAAAATGCAATAAGCATGTACAATAAAAACGCTGTCTACAATGTACACCGGACACTTACAATTAAGTTGGTTAAGTCAGAATAGGGACAAGTGAAACATTAGATAAAATTATAACGCACGAAACTTTTATATGCGAAATATTGGCAATAAAAATGCATAAGTTGTGACTATAGAACATTATGTTTGTTAGTGTATAAACAGTACAGTTGTATACAAGCAGTCTTGGTAAACACTGAGACTACGTACTTACAGTCTACTTACATAACGTTACTTACAAACAAGTCTTAGACAGGTAAAATTCCCATTATTATATTACACTGCTTAGGTACTCCTACACGATATAAAATGCAAACTAAAACAGCAATATTCCATGTACAAAAAACAAATCTATCTAAAACAACATCTTAAACAATCTACCTACACAATAAAGTAGTCTATATTTACAGAAAATAATATATTATGCGATCCTTCTGTAAGTTTAAATATTAACTAACATTAATCTATTGTACACTAATTAGTATAGGTACACTACCACGTAGGTATAAAACACGCATTCGAGTCCCTGGCGCTTATCACATAAACAACTATTAATAAAAATCAGTCTGTCGATTGGGACGTTTTAATTCCTCTAAAATAAACATCGTTACACACATGGACTCGTTAGGTGCGAGTATGTAATGTACGCTCGCACTGCAGTTCACTGTCGCGCGCGGTCCCGAAAGCTGCCGAAGTTCTCCGGGGGCGCCCGAGGCGCGCCGAGCGGCTCTGAGCCGTCCCGATCCGGTCGGGGGCCCTGCGTCCGTTCAGCGGGCGACTAGGAACATTTGTACGAACTCTTGTGCCGGGGCAGTGAACACAGGTGGTGACATAAGACGCGCGGCGGGGCACTACACGTACTATCTGATCTCCGCCGAGTTCAACACGAACGGTACGTAGAACATCTTGCTCTCAAGCAGGAGGTTCGCTGCGGCTTGTATCTGAGGACACACCAAAATATAATGAATAAACTATGCCACACCACGAGGTCGTGCTGTTGTACCACGGAAATAGTTTTACCTCGGACAGGTATATCTTTAGATTCTTAAGTATTCTTTACATATTTGTATATTTAGTCATTCTGACTAAAGAAACTGTCCGTCCATTTTTTTCATCTCATTACCTAATTTAAAAAGCTTTATACTTAAATCAATGTAACCCCATTTTGATGCATGCTGCGTTGGTGCGATAAAATACATAATGTAGTCAAAATTACCGAATATGATAATTTAGTTCCCAAATTGTATAATAATCACACTTTTTTCTAATATAGATTGCTATCGGAATTGAACTACCAAGTAATAAAAATGCCGAACCTCAGGTATTCTGGCAAAGAGTTCCTGCAATCTGCCGGGATGGTGTGGGGCTGCGTGCTCCAGATAGCTGCGTAAAACCTGCACGTATCGCTCCTGAATGCCTTCCAGTTCCACTTCTAAGACAAAAGAAAACAAGTGTAAAGCACACAAAGCCCCAATGCTGACATTTAATGAATCGCCCATAACACGATCGACGTACGCCATTTTCAACGAACTGAGTAGTTCCGAATTTAACCACTATTAGCGCTAAAGTCAGCAATGTTCAGTTCATCTACTGGCCCCTAGATGGCGTTGCGAGGCTACAGCCAGCCAATTCCATTTATCTGTATCGAGCGAGCGCGCGGTGCGGCGGTGACGTCACGCGCTCAGTAGGTCAGTCCGATAGCGGGGCAACGACCGCGGCTAGCCGTTGACCTCCGCTCGAGCGCGCTGCGTCCTCACACTATAGCCATTTCGCTTACACGCTAGCGCTTTCCACGGGTAGGCCGCGCGGCTGTTTCATGTGCGCGTTTTACATTCAGCCGCACCGATGTATTGTTTTTAGAGAATGAGGAAGGAAAAATAGACGCGTGATCATTTTTACTGTTTACATCAAACTCATTTTGTTCTATTGAGTTTTTAAGGAATGACTTCTCTGAGGGTTTAATTAAAGTCCCATAAATTGTAAGGTTTATTTATAAATTGACGACGTCGGGGTTTCGGCGTGCTGCCTAAATTTATCTGTCTGTGACCTTTAGCGCCATCGTCGGCGGCTTAGATTGTAACTAATGTATTTTACCTTTGTTATCTACAGTCTAATCTTCTATAATTACATGTTTTGGTCACTTGTATTGTATTTCTTGATTAGTATAATTTAATTAACGAGTCATTATGTGTTTCTAGGTCAAGCATATACAAACAGGACCGGTTTGGTAAGTAGGATAGGATTGTTTTTATTATTAATGTATTTTCGCTTTGGTGGTGCGGTGTAGTAGATACTCGTACAATGAGTAATTACAAGAACAGTAATTAGGCTTTACCTACGGTTGCATATTTGGTCTGTTTGTATTTAGTTTATTTTATCCATCATTTGTGAAACTAGTTGCTACAAAGAACATTCAGAGGTTGAGTGTTATTTGCAAACAAGTCACATGCGTAACTAATTGATAGAAACGAGTTCCGATGAACTGCGACGATACAGATTATAACTTAGTTGTATGTATGTATGTCTGTATGTATGTATGTATGAATGTATGTATGTATTGCTTTATTTTCGTAAATCATGAAAAAATGTAAACATACAAACCAAAACAGAAGTACAAAGGCGAGCTTATCCCTTTAAAGGATCTCTTCCAACTACCATTTAATATTTTCTAGTTGAATTTCTCAAGTTTTTTACAGAAAAGGGCGCAACAAGTGAGCGTACGCGCTGTACAGCTAATCGTTACGTAAAGTACCGCTGCATAGTACGGGTATCTGCGGCACGAAGAGAAAGTATCCAACGTCTCGCTTTCCGCTCAGAACTGTCCTAGCTGACGTAACGGACACCGACGCGGGCAATAAGGAAGTATCTACACCAATAACACTAGAAATAGACACGACCTTACTTTGTGCGAATGATCGGCGAAAGTTGTCCAGTGATCATTCAGTCTTAGCTAATTATATTTATTGTGATATGGATAATGTCAGTCGATTGTCAATATAAACTCGAATGATAGGTTGCGGTGCGAAAAGCGTGCACAGAATTACTTGAACATTAAAAAGTTACTTTAAAATCAATATTTTCTAATGGTCCTATTAAATAATTATTAGACAATATATTAAAATACATTAAAATCTTGTATTGTAGGTACCTGAATTTCCTATTGCGTGACTTTAAACAGCGGTGTTAGGACGTATAGATATAAACTGTAATTATCAGTTTCAATAAATAAAAATTGATAATTGTCCTAACGTGCGTTAGTAAAGTAACGGAATTATGCTGCTAATAAAACAAAGTTCGTCGTACCTATTGGGTATTTACGGGAAATATATTGTTATGTTTTTTTAATAATTATCTCTCACTTATAATAAATCTCTAAATTAAAAATAGAATCAGCCAGTATCAAACTAAGCATTGGTGTGTCCCGCGTGATCTCAGCTTCCCATGAACGGAAAAACATGTAACTTTTTTATAAGTACATTATTACTCTAGCTTCCGTTTAGGATAGTTTTTATCCGACTGCGACGATTAATTCATTTTCGAAAACATTTGACCTCCTTAAATTATTCATTTCTTCTGCTTGAAATCGTAGCCGCCATATCTGTCAACTGTCAGTGACGTTAAAATGGCGGGCTTGCCACAACTATCCCACAGTAATAATTTCGATCCGGTGTTGTGATAGACCTTCACAAAACGCATATTAAATTCTAAAGCATAAAATAATAATCGATTCCGATATGGAAACTTATATGTGCTAAATTCGTATTGAGGCGTAATTTGAATAAATAAGTAAAGTAAAATAAAGTATCAACAAATTTCAACAATATAACGTGAAACGTCAAAAGTCGTCTCGTCCTTTTTTTTAATGGCATGGTTAGCGCTGTACTCGCGTTCAGCCATAAAGTCTATTTGAGTTTCTGTCACGATACGGCACGCACGGCTATCGCAAGACTGTGCGCGAGATCTCTCGATTTTTCTCGCACTATACGTCTCTTTCTAAGTTGTCTAATAAGAGAGAGACGGATAGTTCAAGAAAAATCGAGAGAGCTCGCGCGCCGTCTTGTGATAGCCGTGCTGGTTTGTCAGTAAGTATTTATATTTATCAGCAATAAACAGTATGTATTAATTAAATCAGTATAGAACGGGCCTATGTTTGTAAACATTAATTATCAAGCGCGTCAGTATTGAGGCGGTATTATAACTTCGTACTTCACGCCTTCAAGTTGACATTCAGCCAATATAGAGACGCAGAAATTGGCCAACATACAGGAAAATACTTTTATCATAAAGCCTGCAACACACATTCATTAAGTTTGCAATGGTGGGAACATACACAAGATTTGGCAGAATGATAGTGCGATCCGAAATATTGCAAAATGAAAAATTTACATATTGCTTTAATATTTTTAATAATTACCTTAATAGAAAAGAAAGGGTCTCGGACTCGCGTTATGGCTGTAGAACTTACCTAGTGGTTAGGTATAGTTTGGAAATTACAAATTGGCCTTCGGTTGTCTAATTAAAAAGAGATTCTTTGTTCCTCGTAAACACGTACCGGTCAATGGGTACTCGAAAGGATTATCTATTATTAATTCCTAAATACATCTTTACCTGAGAGTCGGAGTGACTCAAGATCATTTCGATCATCATGTTTTTTATTTATTTAATATAAAACAGTGTTAAAAATATGTAGAAAAGAAGATCAATAAACATTTAATGCTGCAGCCTGTGTCCTACCTGTTGGATCGATTGCCACAAACATCTACAAAACTTTTACCCCCTTAATATTCATAAAACTTAAAATACCTCTGTTAAATAAAACGAGTTTTGTCCCTTTCTTACTATTTAAATAACAGAGTGACAGATAAAGACAAACGAATTTGAACGGTATTTTAGCTAAAATAGGTTTATTCAACGTTTTACTTGATAGGCTAAATTAGAACTGCATGTGTCCTATGTCCAAGAGAAGAAATGCGTTAACTCCCACCACATTACCATGCAAACGAAGTCGCAGGTACAGCTAGTTAATTATAAAAGTTATACGATGAATTTGCTGATCGAACTAATGTTTTGTAATAACAACTTGTAGTTTATTGGAATTCAAGAGTCATATGTTGTACTATTTCCTGTAAAACGTCTTAACGCATTGGAAAAGCGCATTTTGAAACAGTGCATGGTCATTACTCATTACGCTCGCATGTTACCCGCTTTAGCATGACTATTATTAGGTATTAATACTATTAAACTTTTGTTTTTTAATCAGTCCTACAAATAGATTGCAAATTTATTATATTATATTTGAAGAAAAATAGTAAAGAAAGTAAATAGTGCAATGGCCCATTTAAACAGGTAAAAGGAACCATTAGAATATTTACTTCGAAGCGTCTTCTCCTTAATGAAAGCAAAAGTGATAGTGAAGGCGTTAGCTACTCAAGAGTTAGACTTATAAAGTTGACTGATGAGAACAAAAGTGTGTGTGTGTGTGTGTGTGTGTGTGTGTGTGTGCATACATATTACATACTTACTTTATTTTTTACTAGTTTTTACCCGCATTTTTGACCGCAATAAAACGACATCAAATCAAAATTCAAATATTTATTCTGCAAATTATAGGCCACAAGGGCATTTTAACAGCGCGATCTAGTATCGAGGTCCACCCCTTCATCCTTTTAACTTAAGGAATGGTTTTCGGTTAAAAAGTATCATTTATCCTGCTGAAGACTATTTGTGTACCAAACCAAAGTTCATCTAATCATCCGTTCAGCCGTTCTGCGTGTTTGAGTAAACACACATCCAAACATTCCCATTTGTAGGATAGGCAATAGGAGCGCACTAGGTCAGCGTGGGGACAGCCACCCGTTTCTTCTCATACAGGCGAAGACACCTGTGCCAAGCAGTGGGACGTATATGTATATGCTGATTTATTATTATTTTATAATTTCCTTTCTTCTGTAAGCCTATAATATAAGTATTACCAACGGCCCATTTAATGCAAAATTTCCATGGAATGTTTCCCACTAAGTTTATTATTTAGTCACACATGTCAACATGGTGTGAAAAAGCCCCAAGTGCATTTAGTTTAAGAGGACCATACGCCTTTTACTTGGCAACCTCGCAATGTTAGCTACAGGATTTCCACAATGGCTGTTACTGTAAACATACTGTATTCGCTGGAACTCGCGAATATTATCGACCACAACATGGTATCGGCTACACTATACATAATTCCGAAGAGTTAGTGGTCCAAAAGCCTAAAATGATCAATGTTTCACGGCATCTAAACGATCGTATGGGTCGTTTTAGCATGGCAGAATGTAGCTAGTTTCATGTTCAATAGCATACCAACATATTGCTCAACGCGCACACATGCGCAAACGCATACAGACGCGGAACTGTTGTGCAAGCGCTTTCCATTTCACTATAGCCACAGCTAGGCAGCGTAGCGACAAAATGCTCTATGTATTTCAAATTGAAGCTCAGATACTTCTTTTTGTTAGAAATAGATAGATTGTTCTTGAATTATGTGCCTAACGCTCAACGGATTAAGTGGGAATGTCATTCACACCCTTTGAAATAAATTTTCATTATAGTTGTAACAGCGGTTGCTCCTAAGCGACAGGTGTCAGTAAAAAAATAATAATTCAAAAGCTATAAATAAATAATAAGTGTAAGTATATTGCTCGTCTTCAAGTAATTAACTACTCACTATTTAACTTACAGATGTAAGTAGCTGATACGAGCCGCCATTTCTAATCGCCTCGTACTTTGATAAGTGCGTAATAGTGCGTTGGCGCGGTGAAAATTATTTTCAAACATGGCATGTGAGGGCCGACCTAGTTGCACTGCGATAACGCAGGATGTCATGCCTAGTTTCCCTATTCTAGTCGATTTAAGCAAACGTGTTCTTTAAGCTGATAGCTATAGAAGCTATAGTTGCTGAAACGAAGGCGGGGCTGCCGCTAGTTGTCAAGAGTATAAACTATACTCAGCGACAGCGAGTTTGTGTGGAGATATTTAGTAAGTTAGCTGTTTCAGGTACGAGGTAAGGAGTAACAAGAAAGCTTCCAGGTAAAACATAAGGCCTACATGAGACCTCAAGGTGATGTGCTCTAAACCTTATACTGTTGCATATAGTCTAAGGGTTATCTCCTATATGAACTCATTGGAGTCAATATAAATTTTGTGTATGCGTTAGTGTATTTATACTGCATAAAACATGTACCTACGTTACGTGTTTTAGGGAGACTATCATCAGCTCGTGAACTGATCCTAAAGTTCCTAATCGATTACACAAGTGACTACGCTCGCATGTAGGTTACACGGACTATAAATCATAATAACTTTGACGACTGACCGCCCCGCACCGCACACGGCGTCTCGTGGTGACTTTTTACTATTTCCTGAATGTTAACGTCTGTCTAAATACAGAGGCTCTAGTATAAGTTTTACCGAAACAAAACGTTAAGACCGCGTTTGCGTTTAGCTGTCAAATCCCATACAAATTGAGGGTAAAATGCAAACGCGATCGTAAAGTTTTGTTTCGGTAAAACTTATACTAGAGCCTCAGTTAGCTACTTTCCCCATAACGGTGCAACTATTGGGAAATTCCATGCGTCTTTGGTTAGGTACTGAAAACATCACAAATTTAATGCTATATGAAAAACTTGGAAATTTCTTAAATACATGACTTTTTTGCGTCATACTCGTACAACGGAATTTCTATTAAATTTATAATTATATTGTATTGTTTTAAGTAGCTTTAGGGGTTATACCCGTGGAATAGCGAAATGGCTGTAAATGACCCGAAAGTAGGGATTCCTTTGAAACAATGTAACGTTATTTGTTGGTTGTGGAGCTCCTAAATAAGGGCAATTTAACACAAAAATACACTTATGACAAGTAAAGTTTTCGCTTGGCAGCAGATAACTAAAAACTAAACGACACACAATAAAATAAATGAAATCTAAGTATTAATAATAAGTACGTACGTACACTATACCCGAATTGATTCATAATCAGCACATGCGGTGTATTTTTTGAAAGGCCAATATTTATTTAACCTAATTACCGATCGTCAGCCCGCAGGCCGGTGAAAGGTTATCCGCTAACAATTAACACAATTCCAAATCAGAAAGAGATGTTTTAGACGTCATCATTAATGAAATAAACCACTTCCGATGCTGATATTGTTGACACAATTCGGGTACAGTAAGAATGAAAAATAAATGGCTATCAAAACAATCGCTCAGCATAAAACAGAGATGAATTAAACCATAGACTTCTTTCATCTAGATGAAATCTAGATGAAGCCGTATGTATGCATATTATACAACCGCGATGAATTTAGGAATTGAATAACTGTCAGTTCATATAAACTTTGAAGTATATATCCACTTCCAATTCTATTCTAATTGCGGTTTGATAATACGAACATACGCCTTTATACTTTGAGTTACCTTGATTCAACAATATGTAGACTTTGAGGCAGACGTACTCCTCCATCCTGAGTTGGATGCGGCGGAAGACGCAGGTGATCTGGGTCATCTTCTCGACGACCAGTCCCACATCCAGCCGCAATTGGTCCAGGGTGATGGGCCGCCCCATCAGCGAGGTCAGGCAGTTCTGCAGCGTCCGCAGGTTTGCGTTCACCTGAGTCAAAAGTTAATAATTATAATGTTTGCCCTTATTTATAAAAAACCGCCAAAGCCTGAGGTTCAATTCTATTGTTTATTTTCAGATATTACGGTTGGACATTTGAACGCGTTCACTGGACATTTGAACGCGTTCACTGCACTAGGTACGATACATCGCGGTTGAGCGATTAGTTTGGGAATGAAGGTGAAGTTTTGCCATATAATTACGACAAAATGTGTTTTATGAATATTATGATTATGAATTGACGGCAATCCCATCCGCAAACCTATTGAATAATATGGATGCAGCGTTCATTCCGCTAGTAAGCTCCTCACGCCGTCTCATAGTTACGAGTAGGTAGGCGAACATTCATTATCTTTACAGAGACCCCGCCACATAGTTTTATGCGACTGTTTTGCTATATTTGAAGGGCTGTGACGCCTGGGACTTAAAATGGCTTTCGATATAAGTTTTGTATTATTTTCCTGTCGTCTATAAATATAATTCTACTAAGTAGAACGACCTAATGAACTGATTACATATCGTATACTAGCAAATACGAGTAGGTAAAAGTATGTATTTTTTTAATCGGGTTCTTATGCAACTGAGGAAAATGCTCTAGACAATGAAAATATGTAACTGACGTTAACTAATTGATTGCTTGTACGTAACGCACGCAATCATTTTGCCCGGCTTATTCTAAAGCACGTTAGGTTATGAGGGGCAGACTGAAATGATCGGGAATGGATAACTTAGGACTACATCACCTGAAAATCTTCTTTTATGAACTTGGACTTGGACTTGGACTTTTGAAACCATAATGAATGGCATTGAATTATTTTTTTTATGTTTGTACAAAAAAACTATGTTTTTTAAAGTCGGCAATGATTGAGAGCTTGCGCGGAAAAATCACTGAGTCAATATTTTTCTCAAAACTATCACAAGATTCACAAGGGATATTTCAAAAATTTACCTGGGTAAGCTTACTTTTTGATTATTTTTACTTCAATGCTATATTTAATCTAATCGTGGCCAACGACAATATCTCGCTAGCATCTCATTATTTCCAGACATAGCTCTATATTCTATAAGGTCGACTAAAAATAGTGGTACCTCCTGAATACACCACGGTTGTGGAAAAAAATAGCATAATCTACATGTGGTTAATAACGCGACATTTCGTTATCTATAAGTATTCGAATGACTCAAAGAAAAAAATATCTATAAAAAATGGTGTTTGAAACCTAGTTTCTTTTTGCGTTCCCTCATATTTTATAGGAAGAAGAAATGCGACTTATGTTGATTTTTGCTCACCTTACTCTACAAAAGTTCTGGTGAGAAACGTCAAAAGCCATTAATAATACATTGTTGAGTTGCAAATTAAGAAACTATTACTATATGCCTGAAATATCACGTTATCCGGGACTGATCGAGGTTTGAACTTTGTAATACGGTTCGACCGTATTACAAAATTCAAGCACGAAAATTTTATACTTAAAAATCTTAAATAAAACATAATTAAGTTACATCTTCGATCGGTTTTTTCTATTTCCGATCATTTCGGTGTGCCCCTCGTACAACGTTTAGGCAGGTACAATTCTAATTTAAATGACTGGGCCATATACAATAATTGTTCGTCTGTCACGGGCCTATTTGTCCTACAAGTTTTAAGCAGTTTTATTTTTCGAAATAGGTGACAACAATTTTTTAAGTGATACAAATTCCGTCTAATTAAACATCCCCTCAAAATATCATGCAATCTATTTTAGCATAGTCATGTATTTTACGTACATCAACTGCTTATTTCTATAGAAGCAATGTTAATAAACCTTTCGAAGCAAATGATTGCATACAATTGGTATGCGTCCGAACGAGCTGAAGGCTATTGAAACGTCCGACGTGTTGCATTAGTTTACGGGTGTAATAGAGCGCACTATGCACCGAGCTCGGTCGAGTGCAGCTAGTTCTCTGCCAAAGGCAGCGACTTTCTATCGCAGTTACGTAAGCGCCGATGCAGATCACGTAACTGTACTCCGAGCAAGCGGCGGAAGTCTCTGGAGCGAAAGTGACCCGGTGCGTGGTCCGACCGAACCCGGCTCAGATGCACTCGCTACACGGAACCCTCTCGCTCCCCATTGTGCCGCAAGTGTAACACTCACCTCTTGTATGAAGTCGTGCTCGTGGTCCGAGGAGGGCGGCGCGTGCGCGTGTTTGCCGTGCATTGCCTGGAACGCTGCCGTCGTCAGCACCGAGATCTCGTGCCACTTCTCCATGAGCAGCTTGGAGTGTATTTCCATGGGGATCTCCATTATAAAGGGAAGTTTCTTCGTCCACGCGACCATCTTGTGTACGATGGAGTCCCCGATTTTGCAGAGCTTGTCGCCTATTTCCGAGGTGTCGTGGAGGAGATCGGGCAGGTGGCGGACGGTGGCTATGTCCTCCATGGCGTCGCAGTCGATGAGTGCACGGATCATGTGCAGCGCTCTTTCCAGAGGCACTGCGCGGTCCCGCGAGGATGATACTGCGCTCTCTAGTCGAGCTCTTAGATGGCCAACCTGAACGCAACACATCTATATATTATATTACAGGAAGTGTTCTCATCTAATTTACAAATCTACAAAAGAAGGACGAGTTATGATGAAAACTTCAAATTAAATTTTCAATATACAAAGCAATGATATGATAAACCTTAAGCTATACATATGAATAAAAAAAAGAAACTGAGAATTATTTCATTAAGATATTTACCTCGCTTGGGTTAGTGAGAGCAGTCTTAAGAATGGTGCCGTTAACGAGGTGTGGCGGAAGATGTGGCATGGGCTCCTTAGGCTTTTCTGGCGGCGACGCCCGGCTTGTAGTAGTCGCTGCTTTGTTTGCCTTCTTGTGCTTCTTATATTTGACCTTGTACAAATTGTACACGGCACCACTATTCCGTCCACCAGGCATACGATCTTCTCGTACGGCTAAAAATAGAAGAACCATTAGTGATACAAGCACAATCACCTCTATTACTCACGAGCCAAAGTATATAAACGTACCTTGTAAAACCATGCCTTGCTCGATACATTTCTTGAAGCGACAGTATTGACATCGATTTCTTTGCGCTTTTGTGATTTCACAGCCTCCGTCAGCAACACATGTGTACACGCGTCGATTCTGTACAGTTCTCTTGAAGAAACCTTTGCATCCCTCACAAGTGATAATTCCATAATGCAACCCTGTCGCTTTGTCTTCGCAGATCATGCAGATCATGGGCTGCTCGTCTTCTTCACGTTCAGCTTCAGGTGCATAAGCGCGTAGTTCTGGCCGAGGCATTGAGTGTGGACTGGGGGCGGGGGCGCCTGAAGCGCCGGCCGCGTTGCCTGCAGCCGCGCTGAGGTTCAGAGCGTGCAGCTGCTGGTGCGCTGGCAGTTGTGATACATCTCCAGCCCATAGCAGCTCCATGTTCAGTGGCGGGCCGCGCTGCCGCCTCAATTCACCACCAAGGTTAAGTAGCAGTCTCGCGGCTGACTCTTCACTGCATGTGTTGGGATCAAGGGTAGGTGGCGTTGGCGTGTGTGACCCACTCGGTGTCGCTGAAGTTTCACCACCAGACGTGGGCGCAGGTAGCGTCCAGAACATTGTGCGCACGCCACCCGATTCACCCATAATAACGGCGGGCGCACCTCTCCATTGCGTAGGCCCCCGCGCTCCAGTCTTTGGCTCCTGCGGTTGTGGCGGGAAGTGTCCGCCGATAAGCTCCGGTTTGACGCCGTTGATGCAGGCGGACGGGGGCCAGGGCCCCTGCGCGTGCGGGGAGTGCACGCCGGACGGCGGCGGCGCTGGCACGCGTGGCCGGTACGGGAGCGGCGGCTCCGGCGGCGGGCCCTCCAGCTTCACGGAGGAGTGCTGCGTGGGTGACGTGACTGCGTGTTTGATGGCATGCGAATTGTCAGACTTGTTGGAGCAGGCGGCTCCCTCGAACTTGATGACAGAGTACGGCGGTGCCGAGCGGATGACGGTGGGGTGGCAGGCCGGGGTGAGCGTGGGCGAGCTGCCGTCGTCGAACATGGGCGGCGGGTGCGGCGGCGTGCTGCAGCCTGCGTCGGCCATGCGCGGTGAGGGCGGCCCCGGGTCCGGCGACGACGTGCTGGTGTCGGCGGCCGACTCGCCTGTGGGAACGCCACACGGTCAGCGTTAGCGACAACCTTCTCGTCTATGCGCGGGAAGGAAGAGAGCACCGTGGACTTTTAGACGCAAGAATAGAAACTGGGTGAAATGTCAACGACCGCGCGCAGTGGCCGCGAGGCGCGGGGCGGGGACGCGACACTGCACTTCCCGACGCCGCCGACTAGATTAGCCGGTTGCGTCACGACGACGTGAGCGTCACTACGGCACATGTAGAGAACTGATTTATTTAATTATGGATACCGTTAAAAATACTACGACGGTGGCAAACAAGCAAACGGATTGCCCGACGGTTAGCAGAGACTGTTAGAAGCCCGACGGTTAGAAGAACCATAAGCGCGTTGCGACCGTTTACTGATTTGCGAATTCGTTGTGTTGCCTAGTGACGCGTAATATCGGTGTCCGAGAGGCAACCCACAGGGCAGTTCCACAATGCTTCGGGAGCTCAAATACCGCGAGCCATCCGGTTGCCTCTTGGACACTGCAACTACGCGTCATTGCCCTGAATATAGCTAAGTACGAGTTAAATACGAGTACTGGTCCCTCAATCTAAACACAGCGGACTCTCGTAAAATCGTTGTGTTAATTGAACGATCAAGGAATATTTTATGTAACAATCCGGAATAGACGTGGTAATAGAATATGTAGGAAGCGCGGAGCAGGCGCGAGATGCGGCGGGCGAGGAGAAAGTGAAAGCAGCGCAGATGCCGCGCGCCCGGAAGCGCGCGCGCTCCGCTGCGCCCGCCCGTGCAGCACGCTGCACCACAAAGGGCCTCACTAACTAAATTAACCGGCATTCAAACTACGTTACCACAATAACCGAAAACGAACTCAACAACCTTACCAAACTATCCACCATTTGCTAAAATACAAATGGACCATTTGTCAGCATCAAGCGTTAGCATTATCGATATGCGTTCTAACTATTAAGTTTTACTCAAATATTCATTTAATTACACAAACATTTACCGACTTTTTATGACCAAATCCATAGGCGGAGTTACCCTCACGTGACTGGCTCACATAGCTAAGCACAAACAGTCCGATTTCAACAGAGCAATCACATAGTCCAGGGCTGGACTTGAATTTTCTTTATTAAAGTTGCGATAATACCGGCGCGCGCGCTTCAGTTTAAAGGAAAAGCGAAGAAAGTTTTCCACGGCTGCGGCGGCGCGGCAGGCGTCGGTCGCACACAGTGAGCCCGACCTACCACACGAGGCGCCCCGCGGCCGCCCCCCTGCGCTTCCCGATCCCTCCCTCCAGCCACTATTAGGTCACTTCGTGCGTGCGAAGTGCAATACAATGACTGCAGACTAGTGCAGCGCGGCGCTCTCGCCACGAGGACGATCTCTATTCGCTATGCGTCCTTTGCTGGTGGGGACAGAGTGATGCAACAAGCTCCAGTAGGTACGAACATTATGTCCCGGTTTAATTGCTGTTATGCCGATGTTGGCCGATTTATGCCAGCCGCTCGCGGCATAACCAGCACGGAAGAGATATGGATTACAATCGCATGGGATCGTTCACTTTTAGTTTCGAACGCTATTAATTTCTAGTCATGTTTGCTGCACTAAACATCTCTTAATGTTTGTAATGGAAACTATTATTAATGTACTATCTTCGTCAATACTTCCATTCGGGTTTCTCCGAAGTGAGTGTATTATTACTTCCTGGTGAGAAACAGGTCAGTCATAAATAAGTACTGCTAATATTTAGTATCTCAGACTTCAATCTATCGTTCCTCCCTCATAGTCTCGCTAACAGCGGAACCTTACAAGGAAACTGATTAAGAAATTGACGGCAATGCCTTAACATTGTTACGTCCAAATCATACTCAGGAAAAACAATAAATCAATAAACCCATCCCAAGTCCCATAGTAAGGACTAGATCGGTATTTAAATAATAACACAAGCCTCATTGGCTTGTGTTATTAAACACCCTCTAAGTACTATACTAACAAATTAGATTTTCGTCTCGTATGGATTTGTGCGATTTTTAATTAGGAATTATCAAATTTCACTTGTTTAATTGCTTAAGAACGCAGGCACACGAGGTTGAAAAAGTCTCCCGGATAAACATCGGAGAGTTTTGGTGAGTGTGAAGGTCGTCCGCGGTCATAGGCCCGCGATAACCGGGTCGCACCCCGGCCCCTGAGCACGTGTAACCCGGCCCTTCCTAAATCGAGCCCTTCCGACGTCATCCAATTGTACAGATAAATTAGGAAGCACATTGGCTTGGAAAAACTTTCAATGAGTTGAATTTCGAGTACGCTTTATTTAATAACAAGTAAAACGTTCCAGAAATAGATTTCACGTCTAGATTCGCGTAGATTTTTTATCGAAGGAATATACAACTGTATGAGAATATAATTTAATAAGCTGCTAAGTACGTGTAAGGCAATCCAAATAGCTTATAGTAGACACTTATGGTTCACCTCTGTTGTTATGAATTAAAATTGAAAGTGTCAAGTGACAGACCAGAGATTCTTGTACAGTCGGCGTCATATAGTTAGTAGCAGCCAGAGTATCCAAATATTTCGCAACACACCCTTATTCTTACAGTAATAAAGACGTGTACCGAAATAATTGGCTACCTTGGCTGCTACTAACTATATGACGCTGACATGATTCTTTCAACTTCACAGGAAACAGTCAACAATTAAACACTGTTGAAACACTGTTAATTTACTTAAAGACTGGAGAAGCAAATATAGTCGTCATTGGATTATTAAGTACTTGTTTTAGTTATAATAAAGATAACTACTACTCTTACTTTATAGCTGACCTTTGATGACGACCGACACGATATGCAGTCTATTTATCACTCTGTAAGATTGTACCTGCGTATTTGCGTAATTTGATTCGCTTATGCAAATCTTCACGGTTCCCGAACTCGTAAAATTTAACCTGTGATTTGATGAAATTTCGGATCTATCTACCTACCACAAAGCGAGTTCTTGAATGGAACCTAATACGCTTATCGCGCTAAAGTCCTTGAATGCGGAATTAGGTCACTACTCACTACAAGCCGAGTGAGCGTACTACGATGTTTACTATCGTATTTTTATGCAGCTTTTATTATTTATATTCTGTTTCCCGCGTGTTTGCCTGCTTCGTTCATAATTATTATTATTGAGAAATGTTCGAAATGTTTATATTAAGGGTTTATCATTAGGGTCATCGAACCGGTTAGCGACAATTTGATTCAATGTGCCGGTTTGCAACCACAGATGAATTGAAGACTTGCAAGTATATATAATTATATAGCTTTTCGTTCTTAGCAGTTTCCTATTAGGTATGTAACTATTAACATAATTGCATACGGCTCACTGTCTGTTAGGTACTTCAGAATTTTATTATGTTCAAATGAAGAAACCTTGTCTTTCAGTAGGTCGCAAACTGAAGCTGGTCGCGTAACCGGCGCAATGCAACAATCCCTCAATGCGTTGTATTAAATTATATTTATCGAATCAATATCTTTAATCGATCAGATTGATCCCAAATTATACTAACTGAATTACATATACATATCATATTTCTATTGCCAAATGTAAAGTTCCTTTTTTACAATACTCAATTATTTCAGTTACCTACTTATAAGCACGACAGGGGGTTCCTTATCTATAAGAATACCACAGGTGTAACGGGCGCGGCGTGACGTGTCCCGCGTCTCCTACGTCACGGCGCGTCACGGGGCCACGTGGCGCGTGACGCATAAAATTTGCACGCTCGTTAACGTACACAAACACGGTTATCTATATCCATGAATCATGGCTAATCAGGATTTTATCTTTAAAGCTTCGGCCAGCACCGAGTGGAGATCTTCTCCTGTGGACTACTACAGCCCCCCTATTCTGTAACTTGTTTTAAGCTCACCTCAACGCTCACCCACAAATATATGTTGCCACCGCGATGCGTATTAACTAAGCGTAGGCAGAGGTCTAGTTTCGTGACGGATGACTTGCGGGGTGAGCCGCTTTAGCGCGTAGCGAATAATGGCTCAGGTTAAAGAAAAGATGGCGAAACGAACGAGAAATCTTTGTTGACTATTACAAAGCCCTTATCTAAATAATAAAAAAAAACTACCATAAAATCACATGCTGTGATACGTCACGCATCTCTAAGAAGAAAAAAACCCTAGAAAGTGGAACAAACAGTTTATAAAACAATCAAAATACAGCAAAAACAAGTTTTGTATGAAAAACTTAAATTCGCTGTATTTTTTTACTATGGTATCTGAAGCTACATAAACTAATTACAGACATAGATATACCTCATGGCATTGTATATGCAGTTTCGTAGCCATCCAACACGTAGTTTTAAAATGAGAGCGTAACTACGTTTGTATGGAGAATCGAGCTTACTGCGGACTCTTAAGATGAATGCTCCGACTGATATCCGCGGAAACGTTACGTTGTATTATGATAGCTTACATCTTTCACTCATGTGTTATTCATGAGTACAATGGCAATAATTACAGCACTGCTTTCTTTAATGCTTTCACTCTCTTTTACGTAAACTTTCTTCATCGCGAGCTAACGCCGGCTTATATCATAATTAGTTTTCAATAATTATAACGATTTATGATTATCATTTTTTAATATGCAAAATCGTATCGTTAATAAAAGGTATTGTGGAGTAGGGAGACAGTATGAACTAATAACGAATGTAAAAACAACTGTATCAAAAGAACGAATATATATTACGTACCAAAGGAATGTTGTTCTTAAAAATGACACAAAATAATTTACGACTGATTCCTCTTCGGAACGAATTTTGGCGCCGATGCCGGTGATTTAGCTTAAATTAAACTTCTATGAAATGTTAAGTATTATTTATAAAAGATTCTATCCTGGAACTGATCCACACACATTCGTTGAAAGGATCATTGACATTTTCTTGTTTTGTAGCCATGAAAAATAGTTCGTTCAGGGCCGGTATTCCGGCCGTGATACACAACCGATCTATTTACTAACTTTAAAACGAGAATGAGAGAAACAGAAAAGCGAGGCTAATAATGTCCCTCTCTGCCAAATATCCCAGATGAAATACCGGTCCAGAACTTTGTACTGTTGTTCTTTTACCGAGCACGGACGTCAGAAGCACATGGAGAGGGAAGCCGCGTCTGAACCGGAACTCTTTTAGGATATTTTTCAACGGAGTGAAAGTCATTTCTCTGAAACCGGTTGGCGGTGTCTCACGGTCTTATGTCGTGAATTATTTAACTTTCGTTAGGCGATGACGATTATTATCAAACTAATTTGTTTACGAATAAAATGTTACGCAACGATGTCATTAGCATTCGTGTATAAAAACGATATGTACATATCGTTTTTATACGTGTGTACAACACGTGTTGACCGTTACGTTTGATTTTAATATCATAATAGTGCGAGACTGCGAGTTGTCTGCAGTTATTAAGTCTTATCCAAGTTGTCAAATAATATTTTATTTGCTACAAAAATCAAGTTGTAATAAATGATGAATTCTGTAATCGTAGCGTAAAACCCGGATCGTTGCCCCAGGGGTATAGTTGCCTCGATTGCAATAACTCTAGACATATTAGTTTAATTATCTATCGAGAGACTGCCACTAAGTTGACCGTGTTGCATGTCTCTGTGCGATTGCATGGGACGGCTAGGTGCGATCAAAGTTTTTGCGGGATCAATGCCCTATTTCTCGACGGGGCATCTATCCTAAACGTAAATTACATGGATTAGGCTACTATTCCCTATATGGGATAGTTGTCCCAAAATGTAGAGGTCCGCAAAAATCGCCAATACTCTGGAAATATTAAAGATAATGTTTATTCCTTTCATAAATTTGAAGATAATAAACCAATGAAGGTGTACATACGGGTAGGTACCCGTTTTACAAATAAAGATTCTTGTTTTTTGTACAAAAAAATATAAAGTAATTTTAAAAAGTGGGGTATCTATCCGGGTTTTACCCTACTTCTTAGGTTCACTGCATTGGCGTTTATAAACATTGCAGCTGCCTATACAGCATCGTAATCAAAGCCTATTCCCATTATTAAAATCAAATTGTCTACAGAACACATATCTAATTTAAGCCGTTAGAATGAAAATGAAATTACACGTACAACGAAGTCGAAAGTGATAGCCGCCCGTGAGCGGAGTCGTGATGTGCCCACATCTTGCACAAAACGACGTATCCGCGCTCACAGACACGACTGAATGAAGCCTTTCGACACGGACGGGACAGAACAGCTCTCGTGGAATAACAATAGTTGACCTTAGTTCGTTTCAACTTAAACCTTCAGCACGAGTACTTCGCGCTATTGGCAATGCAACGCAGTAATGCCAATACACCTTAAAGACTAGAGAATATTATCTTAGTCCAAAACAACATACACGCGATTGGTTATACTTATTGGTCTTGGTTGTTAGGTAACATGTTTAGTAGAATATAAGATAAATTAATTGCTAAATGAGTAAAAAAAACCTAGTTGAAGGTGCTCTCTTCCTTTACCCTATGGGTCCTAAACAATAACACATATAGTAGTAAAAGTGCACTATAAAATTGATAAAAAGTTCGAGTTCAGATTGTATCCATCCATTGAACATTTTAAGATTTGGAGAGATATAAAATCTATGTTCAAAAACTGTGAATTTCTATAGTTGAGATGAGGGTAAGATATGGGTAGCTTAATATTTGAATGCTACGATCGTTCTCGGTGTTACTTACCATCACTACTACATCGGGAGTCAACTTTCCGCCTCTTTAGTTTTAGGTCTTGGAAGAGACTCATGTTGTCAAGGTCACACGGGCCGCGGCTGAGTGTCATTATTCCTGTAGACAATTCAGAAGGTCATAGTTAATTACAATATCAACAAATCTGTAACATAAATAAACACGATAGACCCAAAGATTATAAAATAATGTACAGTAAAATATCTATCGTCTAAGTCAACACATAAACAGCACAATAGTAAGGTAACAATCAATCAAGTTTGCACTTTAATACTTTGTTGTTGGCTGATATCGTTCATCCGTACTAACGGCAAAGTACGAAATGATAACAAAGATTTCGAAAGAACTACTTACGACGATCCGGTGTCAGTGCACGTTTGCTAATGTAAAATGGCCCCGACAATTTAGGGTAGACATCGGGCATCATTTCAGTATCGAAATGAATCATGTAATTAGATGTATCGTCGAATAATTGTCATTAGTGGTTGTTGGTCAGAACGTCCCCCGGCTGTGTTTCAGTGTGACTACTCGACATCTAGTGGGACCCTCTGTTTTATTTAAAAACGTTTACAATTTTCGAGTGACGTATTGAATTTTTATGACTTTGATAACGGTGAGGAATTTATAGAGCTCGATGGTGTACGGACGGAGTATCGGTTTGCATAAACAGATGTGTAGTGCAAATGTTTCTCGGGTTTAATACCAAAATCACAGGCCAAATGGAGAAGATACCCACTTACTCAATTAGCTACGTGTACTTCGTCTTTTTTATTTATAACTTTTCTTCAAAGAATAGATTTTTCAAATTTGAAAATAAGCAGAACCTTTATTTAGTTATTTATTTATTTATATAAATAAGTGAGGAGGAGGTAAGGCTTGTGAACAAGTGATAAGAACATTCACTTATTCCCTTAACAGCTCTCACTAAGACGCTGAACTAATTTAAATAGTATTAATAGATTGATCCTTGATCCTTGATCGCGTTCCAAGGTGACAAAAGTCGTAGAGCTACTCGTATCTCAAATTCAGACTAGAAATAATATTTGACATGTCTGGAGAACGTCTAGTTCTAGACACACGCGTCATGAACACGGAGATTCCGACGTAAGTTAGTGGTCCGTTAATCAGGTACTTATTGCGTATACGTTTATAAATAGGTATTGAATTGTATAACACGCGATCGGTGGCTGTGCGTCACTTGGCGAGGGTTTACGTGATAATGACCGATATCGGACCGACCAGAGTTCACTGTCTAACCCTAAACTATTCTAGCCAGACGTGAGGTAAACGTCCCAGTGCTCGACAGTGACCCAATACTTGGCACCTAAACCTACCTACCTACCTGAATACCTTCATTCATAGCGATAGAGGTGAATGACTGAAAATTAATGAAATTTAGGTGTCAAACATTGCGACGTTTTCCTTAGCTAGTGTCAAAAACGAATAAGTGGCTGGGTCACCATTCCAGTTGTCCCTATGACAGAACAGGACGCTACTATTATATCAGCTGTCTTTTATATGGTTGGTGAAATCTATTTCAAAACCTCAAATGTTTCACATAGACATATTCGTTATATTTTTTGCGAAAATGAAAACGGATTAGTCTGTATCCACCTAACGAACATATTGCCAAGAGACAGACTTATATGGAGTCAGCTCGTCTTTATATTGAAAACTATAGGATCCTCTTATTTAAGTATATGTAATACTATATATTCCTGGAGATAGCTAAAGGTGGCTAAAGCCTTGAATGTTTCTGAGCGATTTTACAGCTGTTCTATAAATAGAGCACTTATTTACTGCCACAGGTCATTTAACTCTGAAATAAAAATGTTTTCGCGTAAGGACGTTCACACGCGTAGCCGAACGCTCTATGTAATTCACAACTGAAGTTCTTTCATTGTAACAAACGTTTTATTCGAATCGGCTTCTAGATTCCATCTTTTATGGCCGTAGTACCCGTACTGTAATAATAATAAGTAATACTACGCAGTACCTATTCATATGTCAAAATAATGGAAAAGTAGTTTTACAGTCGACTACAAAGAGATTGACACGGCCAAAGTTACAAAAATATGTATACACGGCGTTAATGATAAGGCAATAAAGTCGTGTATACATATTTTTGTAACTTTAGCCGTATCGATCTGTTTGTAGTCGACTGTAATACACGAAAGGACGTCGTTGATGAGATTGGGGATTTTAGAGAGCCGGTGGCAAAAAGACATGTTGTTATTGTAACACGGCAAACCTCCGCCGCGCGGCTGCTAGCGCACTGGCCGGCGAGAAAGAAAAAACATAGGATTTTCACGGCCGTGTTTTGTTTTTTCTTCGGAAAAATAATTGCTGAAAGATTGGATTGAGATTTCTTCTATTTTAAAACGTAAAAACTAATGTTTTATGTAATGCACATTACCTCTGTTTATAAATAGTGTATATAGTTAATGCATACAAGGGCTGCCACTTAAGCAGGTATGTTTTGTATCAAGTTCTGTGCTCTGTATATTTTTTTTGTTAAACTCAATCCAAGCCTCATTTAGCCGTCACTGGTCTAAACCTTATGAGGCTCGGATGGGTTTGAACCTGAGCTAATAAAAAGGATTGCTTCCAGCCCTTTATGCGTCGTAGTCTTCAAACTTGATCACTACTTGGCTGCTGGATATACCTACGTCTGCGCTGCAGCCTCCGAGCAACCTAAAGGCGAGCCCTAGACCTATCCAGCCCAGCGAGAGCTCCGAGGCTATTTAAACTTCAAACGTCTCATCTGAACTTTTCAGGCCAGTGACATTATGCCTCTGCACTGACTGATTAATTACCCAATTTGTACATACATCTTCATTTTTATTATTATATTTTATTGTAAATAAAATATTAGTTTTATTTTCACCCGCCGGCTAGCCGGGCTACATTATAACGAAAGTGATTAATCCTTTTACAGACCGGAGGTTTAGAGATGACATTCAATTACGACTCACCTTTGCCAGGCAGTATGTGGTCGCAAAATGGTTTAGTTGTCAGTTGATAAAAATCCAGACTTTTTTCAAAATCTGTGACTTTTTATTCCACACCCAACGCCGCGACCTACTCCCGACAGAAGTATGTGGGTCAATCAACTTTTTCTTGACCCTTAGTTTATTCTTCATTATCAATTTATCAGTTACCACAACATGTGTATTTAATAAGATCTATAAGTTATTTATACTAAACGGGACTTAATCGCGTATAATTAAATTATTTATTTACCCCACTGAGGTCTCCCGACGTTTCGGATGTGTTGCAACATCCATGGTCACGGGACAACAATTTAATTATACGCGATTAAGTCCCGTTTAGTATAAATAATGTGTGAGAATCGTGAAAGTTTAAATCAATATAAGATCTATAAGTTCTTGTATTTTATCACACAAAAAATGTATTCTAATGAAAAACATGGTTGTCCAGGTGACAAACCACAATTTTCCGCTGGGCAAGCGCTGAAATTAAGGGCAAGTGAATATTTTTTAATACAGTTGTCATGTGGGTTCACGCTCTAATTCATTGAGTAAGGAATCCAACAACAATTAACCACAGCAGACATCGTATTTTCTTGCTATCTCCTTCTAAACAGCAAATAGTAGAAAAAGTTGATTCACCCATAAATACGGCGACCTTCCTTTGGCGTTTACGGGGTGGAAACACGGGGTCATTTGGTATTTTATTAATAGCCTGCAGAGCCAATGCACTCTTACTCATCATTTATGCACGCACTTGCAATACCGTTCCACATTAGGTAATATCAACGTACGCTGCCTTATCAAGACGTACAATAGGCGACAAAGGTTTCTAAGCAGCTGACCGCGATTATCCTAGAGGTAAACATAAACTTTTGTAAACTACCGTACATTGTCGTAACGCCTGTAGTAGATCTACGTGGTTTACGAGCCATTGATAAGAAATACGTTCAGTGCTAACGTCATCTGAATTTTCTATTAAAAATGCAATTTCCGGCGTTTGAATTTTTATGACGTCATAAACTATAAATGAGAAAACAGTTCGCAACGCAATCCAGATCATGTGACGTCATTACTAGGTGGTTTTAACGTCATTATATTAAAAATAAAATAAACGGAAAACTAAATACCTAAAGCAGACTAGTAGCTTTACCGTTTAATTGAAACATTGACTCAGCTTACCTTAGCCAGAGTCTAACAGTTAAATTCATTACAGAAAAAAAACGAACCTCAAAGACCTTGATATTGGAGTAGACAAGCAATAAACAATTCGCAAGCGCTAGCAGACAGCATTTTCGCAACAGTTTCTCAAATACAAGTCCATATTTATTTTAGATTGTAGGTCTCTTGTTCTTCGTTTCACATCCAAGTCACATTTTCAATAAGTCTGGCGCCATCGCTTCCTGAACCGATCAGAACGAGAGCGTGAATCACATTGAAATGCGAAATAGATCCGAACCCTGGTTGCACTGAAGGTTTAATATCCACAGGACAATTCGACATGTTTTGAATGACAGCTCGTGAGATGGCAACCATAAGGCTACTTTAAAGATTGTGGTGAATGTATTAAGTTCCAGCAAAGCATTATCGATGGCATAATATTACAGAAATATTTTCGGGAGGAATGTATTTTTTTATCGACGACTGTTTTTCACTGGCGGGATCGTAGCAAGTGGAAATTCGTGATGTCCGCCTACCCGTCCAAAGGCGCTACCAAGAAAAGAAAAAAAAATCGCTTTTGTATCACTGTCGCCCGAATAAGCAAGTGTGACAGAGAAAGAGATACACGTACGAACTTCGTTTTCGTTTCGCGCCAGGCCCCAGCAAACAGGAATGATTACGGGTATGTCTGCACGAGTGGAAACAGTCTCAACACTTATCGAGTACGAATACAGTGACAAATGGACCAAGGGACAAAGGAGGCGCGGAGGTGAGCCGATTTCTTGTCCGGAAACGGCGAGTACAGGGCCGCTGCCCACTTATTATTTGATTTACTTACGTAGCTTTGTTTCATAAACTTTAATTTACCAGCTAGACAAACGCTGTATAACGGATAACTAACGAGGGAAAAAGAATGCTGCGCACGCTATACGCACGCAAGTGTTAGAATCGCGGGTAGGTTAACATGTGTCGCTGTGTAGGTACAAAAATATACCGGCCAAGGGTTGAGGTTCCGCACCGTACTCGCATGATTTGTTACCAATTAAAAATTATTTGGGGCATGAGTAGTTTCCCTTCACGCTAGTTACATTTAAATAGTCTTTTTATATTTATGATTCCTTTTTTCCTTGCGAGGTACGGAGCCTTAAATATAGGAATTACGGATTTAAAACGTTTGAATTGTACCATCGCATCACCGGCAAGCGAGTGAGCGGGCAATCCGAAAAAATGATCTTGAGAGCGCATCAAAACACTCAAAATATGTTCTACTCACCAAATTACAAGGTTAAAATACGAAATAGTTGTTGCGTTGCATCATCAAATAAAAATGTTAATGCGACTTACAGCTATCAGGAAGTGCAGCTTCCGACCGCTACGCCGAAGGTAATATGTAGAACTTATTGTTTTTACATTCATCTAGTCAAAATTATCATTGATAAAGGTCGAACAGTTGAACATGCTGTGTTTCCAACTTGTGTTTCCTTCCGGTATGCGTTTTCTTAGACTGACGTTTCGATTTACTTAGGTAAGCATAGAAAATCGATTTAAATATGATGATACTGAGAACTTTATCAATATGTCGCATAAAAATCGTCTAGTATCCGTGAGACATGGGATGATTAGCGATAAGTAATAACAAAGTTAATCAGCCATTACTCGATTGCTTAAATATACCTAACCAACACTTCACCGTTTACGTGGCAGACTAGCTGGCAAGTCATGCGATGCGACATAGGAAAGATTAATTTCGTACTGAGTCGATGTATTGTGACTTATTATATTATAAGACATTGGTTCTCGCATTTAGGATATCGTACAAGGGTACAGGCGATTTGCATCGCGCATACCGGTCGGTGTAGGAAGTGGATTCGGTTCCGGACAATGTCAGTGTCGCGCCGAGGCCGATTTACCACGCGGCCATCTTTTCAATGCCTTGTTTTCGAAAACGAAACTAATTACTGCCGAAAGCTAAATGAAATATATAAGAAAATACTTCTGTACTAATTAATGAACTTATATTCGATTTTAGTTTGTTGGGCTGCTTTAACGATGTAGTTTCTAGTTGATCAATACCTCGTAGGTAACTCAGGTTCGAAGATTGCAAATACAGACGAAATTTCATTTAAAACAGTTTTTATATCTAAGTCTACGTAGGTTATTGTAGCCAAAACAATCCTAGCATTTCTCTCCCGTATTTCAAAGGCGATTTAACTTTATATTCAAACAAATGCACAGCGCTCCTTTGTTGAAGTTCGTGTGACAGGGCAGAGTGCGCGCATGTACGAGGTGTGCTCTCGACCGCCCGGGCCCAAAGCCCCTGACACCAGCAACGGAGCACCCCTATTCCTCCCATCTATAGTCCAGCTTCGTCGCGTACGATATCTATTCATCAAGCAGGCATCAACATGTAAGTAGTCTAAGAACTCCACCACGCAGTCCGTGCGGCCTCCGACGCCGCCTTGACATTTTCCTTCCACATTCACGCGCTGAAACGTTCCATTTTTAAGCACTTCCGATCTAAACACTTCCTCAATTTTATTTTGATCTTGACGAGCTTGTTTTGATACCGTTGTTTTGTTAATGCTTCATGTTTTTGGTAATTTCAATGCCATGTGGAAACATGTATTATGATATTTATGATAATATTGACATTGTACTGTTTAATATTATTAAGTTAAAATTACAATTTATAAATATATTGCATAAAAAATAGGAGTGCGGTACTTCGATGATATACTACAGAAAAGCAGTAACTGTATAATAAAATTGAAAAATATCAAAAGTTGTTATACCGACCATTACACACACGACTTTATTGCCTTAACATTAAGGTCGTGTATACATATTTTTGTAACTTTGGCATTATTGATCTTTCTGTCGGTCAACTGTATAATCATTTGTTTTTGTTTATTATATTCCGAAGGGTAATTACTAATTGTATTTTTTTTTTCATTTTGAAAGCGTAATTGTATTATTTCATTTTTGTTGGGTGTGTAATGATCGGTATAACAACTTTTGATATATTTTCACTGGATATAACAACATTTTATATCATTTCATAGAATATAATCATTCAGGGGCATAATAAACTTTTGATATAACAACAAAATAGATAATTTCATGGTGTATAATGTTTAATAAGTATAAAAGTCTTTAGATATAACGTTTACCAAATGTAATGAATATATTATGGTTTGATGTGTCGAAAGATATAAAAATATTATTAATAAAAAACGTATAGGATTAAAAAAAAAATAGTTCTGGCGCTTCGGCAGCCGCTACTGCGGCTTGCTCGCTTAGCTCGCTCGGCTCGCGCGCTGTAGGGTCGCAGCTCTACCTAACACTCCTCCTCGCTTCGCTCGTCGTCGTAGCTACACCGACCTGCCTTAGAGTAGAATAGGTAGGCAATCCGATATGCATAGAGGTCGGTATTTGGATAATATTTCAAATTTATTATACCAGTACTTCGTTATACCCACTAACGTTATATCGAACATAGTTATATCACATATACGTTATACCATATTACTATTAGATTCATAGTGGTTATATTGCAAGTTTATTATACCTGATGATAGTTAGATCCTATCAGAATATATCAAATGTTGATATACCAAAGGTCCCTTAATCGTTACATCGACTAAAATATATCAATAGTTGTTATATCGACCGTTACACACCCGTGTACATATATATAATATAGTAATTTTGTAACTTTATATTAATCTCTTTGTAGTCGACTGTACTGCATAGACTACACTGCAATAATTAAACTGTACCTACAAGGATTTATGAACACCGGTTGGTAATATTTTCGGCTTCAGAAGCGTATAAATTAGGTAGGTCATTCATTAATACGAGTACCCTAGGCCAACACATCAACATCAACCGATAAACAGCAGATAAGAAATACGTACATTGTTGGTTGAATGCGAGAGCTATTAGAGCATAAAGTCATGACCGCAGCTCTAAGTACTAAAAATGGCGAACAATGTATTTTCTAATGGCCGGGCCAACACGCCTATTATCATTTAAACTCAACAACCGACACCGGTATCCTCCCACTACAATGCATTGAAAGGAAGCAGTGACATTCAGTACCTTTTTCGCTTTCACTATTGGAAAGTGAGCGTAAAAAACGTATTTCGGCAACGCCAAAATGGCGCGCGGTCGCCGACCCCATCGAGTCATAGACAAAGGGTTGGCCACATTGTAGCGAAAGTAAAAGTGTTACCGGTCATAGAGTACGGTTACGCAGTCACGATTGCGATCCACGAGACGATTCGGGAATGTCACGGTTACCGCTCGAGGAGTTGTCTCTCGTTTTGCAATAGCGTACGGCTCACTCGAATCTGTTTTAAACCAGAGAGCAATTTGTTTTTGCACAATGCTGGGATTGCGAAAATCATGCTCTGCGGATGCAGCATTGGCCATGCTTAGACTTGTACTTTATATTTATAGATAAACTACCTCATTTATTATATATCAAGGAGAAAATAGGTTGCTCAAAGTCTTTGTTCTGCAATCGGTAATCATCATTACAGGGGATATTTTCTAATTAGATATTTCCAAATAATTGTAAAGCAATGCAATTCCGTGTACATTGTATATAATAAAATAACACAGAGCAAATATAAAAGTTTTTGTTAATACATACTATGAATGAAGCTCCTATTTATATAGTGAAAACATATCATCGATACAACCGGGTACAGTCACTGAAACAAAATCAAGTAACTATTGGAAATATTTAATTTCATGCCAAGTAACTAAATTATTCGTATTGTTTTCTAATGCATAAAAATATAATTGTGATATACAGATTTTTATTTATTCTCGTTTAGGTACCGACCTCGATTGAGAAACAGATTAATATTAGCCTACGGTTAGGTGGATCAATGATTACCTACCACTGAACGGATTGAGTACATCACTTGAATTTGTATAACTATATTTGGATACTGTACGAGATGTCCATTGATACTTTTTAGGGTTCCGTAGTCAATAGTCCGTCTGTCCGTCCGTCTTCGGCTTAGCTCAGTAACCATTACTACTAGAAAACTGTAATTCGGCATGAGTATATAAATCAATAAGGCCGACAAAACAGAAGAATAAAATCTTTTTTTATTTTTATTTGGGGTGAGCGGTGATGTATTTTTGAAGTGAAAACTTATTAGCGGCGCTGTGCACTTTTTGGGATGGGGAAAAATTGTTAAACTCGCCACAGGTGTAGGAGCGTTGGTAGTCACGTGACCGTAAGATTTAGTGTTGCTATGAGTGCAACCCGGTCTTTTTTTTCTCGTTAAACCTACAGTGTGAGGTATCGTTGAATAGCTAATTCAAAATATTATGGGTTTCTAGAAACGTTTTTCAAATTAGTGATTCATTTGCGAATTATTGGGCTTGAAAGCCCACATTTTTGTTTGAGTCATGTGCGCCCCCCCCAACCCTGGCGGCTAGATGGCTGCTACTGGAAATGTGAAAAAAATCGTGGCAGTAGTACATATATTGAATATAAAAGGACAATTATCACGGCTAAGTATAGGCATAATTAGTTACCGAGTAATAGTCAACCAACTTAAAATGTACTTAGAAAGGCCAACTTTCGTACAGATTCGGCCGACGCAACCATTTGGTTGGCGCGCGCGTGTCGATGTAACTAAGAAAGACAGGCAGCTATGGCACGCTACACTGCGCGTGGCCCGACACGACGATTTTTTGATGATATGAGCGTCTTTTGAAAATATCTTGAAGAAAAAGTAACCTGGTTTCCCTCCGTTTTATGTCAAGGTGTGCTTGACGACGTTTTCGATGAATTTCCGTAGAAAATCCGTAGTTAAATTCCACTTTGAACGGAAAAAAATTTAACGAAACATTTTTCATTTGGATTTTGAGATCCTAACATTTTGTCGATCTTTTATAGCCACATTTATGCTAAAAGTGGCGCTGGAACATAAGTTTCATGTGCTCTGCCTACCCCTTTTGGGAATAAAGGCATGAATGTATGTATGTATGTAATTTCCTAACATTTCTTACAACCTTGATTTTGCGTACGTACATAAAACCACAATAGACAAACGAAGTGAGAAGATATAAAATATTGCCGTTTTTACGAAGTGAACATGAAAAAATATTGTCATGATGTGCCATAAATCAAAATTAACAAATGGAGTCTACTTCGATTTTACAGTAACTTTATCATATTAAAATAGATGGATTAACTTTATAGTGAGATAAATATTGTAAATTTATTTGTGACTACATGAGATATTCGAGTTAGCTCTTCATGAAGCGAGCTCGTAGCGCCGCGCGTAGCAACAGCTACGGTGCTACGAATCGCGACTTTGTCGCTTACAGTTTACTCAAAAGTAGATAGCAAAGTGCCTGCGATAAAAAATCTAACCAACAGAGAAAATAACGATAAAAATTCGCATTGCATTTGTCAGACACAATAAACATTAATCGCAAAATAAAATAAGGAAATGGGCTGTAGTGTGAAAATGCAGTATTTACCCATTGTGGAAGTCATGTTGTGCAGTCGGTGCGTGTGCGCAGAGGCGGCGCGCGCCTCGTCCGGCCCCAGCTTGTAACTAGGCCTCCAGACACATCCCTCGCACCAGCTCCAAATAATACACCGATCCTTTTTAATGTACGTCTCCAAAAATCCTTGGGCACACCAACTCTCAGCATAGTTTTTCAACAAGCACTAGGTTCAGCATCCAGGCGGCGCACTTCCTGCGGAGCAAACGCGAGGGTAGCCGGTGGTCTGAGCACGCGCTCCCCGAACCTCTAGATTCGGCAAAGTCACGATAACGACTGCGCGCGAATGTCGTCATGTCGAAATTCGAAACACTTTCACCTAAATATTCCGCCTCCGTTTTGGACGCGGGCGTCGCTCTCGACGCGCACGCACACACCGCCGGCGCCGTCACTCCTCAATTACGTACGCTGTAAAAATTGCGTCAGTGTTTTTCGTAGTCGACCTTAAGCTCGACGAGTTCGCCGCCGAAATATAGTCATCTCGCTCTGGTACTTATTTACTCTTCGTATACGAGTTTTTGTTTCACTTTTTTATCTGGACGTGCACACACGCGCGCGAGTGCGGATTTCGATAGCGAGGTCGTTGAACTGCCAAAAAAGATTTCTTTGGTAGTAAAAAGTAGATGGTAAGTGTTCAGTGTTAGGATGGGTCGTTTGCAGTTGGCTGCGACTGCGGCGTGGTCGTGGCTGCGGCGTGTGTGGCCGAGCTAACTGGGTCACTCGCGGCGCGCGCGCTGCTCCCGACGCCACCCGGATGATACTCATAACTTCATTAAGGGGATGCCTTGATTCGGATCGACCACGTTCCCTAGACAGAGACAGACTTATACCTTCCGCGCACGAGAAAAAGAGACGCAACACTCTTTGGAATGGCTTTTTTGGTCAAATTTCGATAAATACCTAACTTAGTGAAGTTTTATTTATATTTCATTAAGTGAGATTTTAGATGAGATAAAATAATATAGTATTAACTTGAGTGTGTCGTAAAATAATGTATTAGTAGGCTGAGTAAGAAAAGAAAGATAAAGACCCAAATTTGTTTTTTTTTTCTATCGAGGAAATTTTAGGCAATCATGTATCGATTAAATCAGATAAGCAATTATATAGTCAAGAATCATATACCTGAAAATCAGACCTTATTGTTTCTTAATCTAGCCAGAACGGCGTTTCAAAGCACGCGATCATTGCGGCGGTGCATTGGAAATCCAATGCACCGCCTTAACATCCATTTTTGTCGTTCTTTTCCACGTAATTAACTTAACGCGTTGTAATTACGAAACATAAAAATTTATAAACCGGTAGCGTGAAAACGGTGATAAACCAAAGACACATTATACAAGCAGATAGAATCTCTTTCGTAATATGGCCTCGTCGGTACTGTTTACTGTTTGAAGTAGCCGTAATGCAATAAAATCGATACAAGTTGTTATTTTAATGATCAAACGTGCGCAATAGCCTCTGAAGTTCAGCGCTGCAGGCTGGCCATCATGACAACAACACGGCCTATTCGAGTTGACGGTTCTGTCTGAAAGGTTACGCGGACCGATGGTACACTTCGGTGTTGGATTACATTGAAGCAGAGTTCATTCGCATCGACCGCGATTGTGGCCGACTATCCACGGATCTGAACAATGACATGTCAATCGTCACTCTTTTTAGAATCGCGTTTGATGATTGATAACGACATGCGTGAATCAAAGTAATATACTCGAATTTCAGTGCGCTGGTACTTGTTAATTGTGAAAAGGTTTGTTGACCTTTTAAATATGTAGATAGGTAATTATAAAAGAGAATATTGATATATGGAATACTGCCCGCGCGTTGCCCCTGCTTGACGCGTCACAGTCATGTTTAGCCAACCAAACGGGTAAAAATGTGTGTGATCGAAAATATGGCATTAACTATTTATAACACTACCCTCGGACGGTGACCGCTGTCCGCCAGTCAGGTATCGCGGTAAATTTAGCGTGCGGCCATCGAAACTGGGTTAACTACTTTGCTTCTCTAGTTAAGAACGTAGCATGGACCATTGAAACTGCTGTAAAGTTACGCTGTTTCGTCCCCGCATGTGTGCTTCTATACAAACAGGCCACTCGAAACATTGACGCAACAATATGTACTATCCGTGAAACAGGAGAAAGCGACGCATAACCCATTTAGCATCGAGAACTAGGAAGCCCCGACGTTTGGCAGTGTATCATATAATGTTCGTCTCTCAGGAAATATGGCCTGAATTAATCAAGAGCATTTGAAGAAAACTGCGGATGTTAAAAAGAGATTTTTAAAAATACGACTGGTCGAGTTTTGATTTTGTCAACAGGCTGCGTATATCGTTTCTCAGCAGGCTTTTCGGTTTCAACATTGCGATGATAAATTTTATTAACTGACGACCGTTTAATATACATTCCTACAAAGTAATTTCAGACATCTCCGCGACAACAGCAAACGCTGCATGAATGTTTGTAAGTACGTACATATTAGGGAAGGTCTGTGAGAAACATGTTATCAAACGTCTATCTAGTCTAAACATTGCTATGACAAGTACTATGTGTACAAGTTTCGCAATATTCTAAACGGAACTGTTTTCAGTTGTCATTTCTTATCAGTTTAGTATTAGGTCATATCGATCACAGGCCCGATACCCGCGGCGGCCGAACCGATCATTTCACACGATCCAGAGTCTGCAGCAGTGCGCGTTGAATGACCTGACTTTCGGATAACACAATCTCGCAATCTATTAGCACAGTTCTCTAATTACGACAAAATATTGCCCGTTGATAGCGATAAAAATCGCTGCAATAATATCAGAGCAATTGCTAAAATGGTTATTCTCTTGTTTTTCCAATCGCACAAACTAAAAGTAAATAAATTGTTTCTGAATAGGGTTTAGCTTTTTCCAATACTGTTATTTATGCCTTAACGAAGAATATTCTTCTGTTATTCAAGTTTGCCTCGATTTTGTAAGTAATAAATGAACTGCTGAGTACAGAAATACGAGGCGCCATTTCTCATCCTGCCTTTCACGGATCCAGGTGGAACAGACAATATATTTGTTAAGTAAAATCAATTTATTTACCAGACTTTTAAGCATTGCAAACAGTTAAGTACTTTAGTAGAAATGGAGTTCCTTAATTAAAAGTTGAAACTAGTATAATAGAGAAATGGTTGATCTATTCTGGGTTCCATTGATTGCAACGCGGAAATAGCTTTCCTTTCAAATACCTAATTTAACTTTAGATTCCTAAGAATTTTACGTATATGCATACCAGCGGCGGCGCGTGATAATGTTCGATGGGCAACCCCGAAGACTGAAGAGTATATAAATATAGGCTTGCCTAACAAAAATCTGCTTGAAAAGGCGCTCCGCCACTGATGCTTACTAATCTAGTTGTACCTGAGTATACACTACGAGGTTAAACCGAACACTGACCCATAACCTAGTTAAGGTGTCGGCATAGTAGGGGTACCAAAAATGTAATACGAAAAATTACTACGTGATTCAGATCCGATAGACTTATTTATTTGTTGGCAATGACGTGCTGGCTGACGCGAAACACCTGACCGATAAACTGAATATTATTGTGATGTTTCCGCAAAGGCCAGTGCCTGGTGACAAATGAAAATTCGTCGACTTGCTCGATTACGGGGTCAACGACCCCGCGCAAGTAAACAGCTTGACAAAGCGATTCCAAATAATGAGTCTACCTACACATTGGAAATACACTACACCGTGTGTTTCAACTGCTTGCTCTCAATTCAACGATATATGGAGATCATGTCTAGTCACTTGGTAGTGTAAATTGCACGGTTTATTTAGCAATAATATGCTTGAGTACATATGATGCTGCGAATGTTACTAATTTGTGATTTTAGTAGTAGATATACATATCTATTATATATTAAAATAATGTAACATACACATTACGTGTATAAAATATTGTCAAGAGTTCTTGTATTTAAGGCTGCACATTCGAAATTTTCGTGAAAATGAGTAGTTTTGTAACCGTTTTATACATTATAACGTAACAATTTTGCCGTCGGAAAAAATATATCATAATCTGCAAGATATGCGACGGGTCATAGTTTTCGTAGAAATCCATTTTAACAATAAAAATTAGAGAAAAAGAAATCTAAAGTTAACCCCTTTTTTTTCACTTGTAACCATTTTACTGCTCCATTTTTTATCAGAATAATATGAAATTTTATAACTTCCTTCATACAATAATGAACAAGGGCATCATTTTCTTACTTTCTCGTTTTCTGATATATTCCGCCAAAGTTCCTACGCCTCCCCGTTTTCGTCCATACGGTCAGTGCGGGACGAGACACGTTGCATGACAGACCTGTGTCAATTTGCGCTGCGCCGAATTTTTTAAATATTTGTGGAAATTGTGGACTATATTTGTTGCATAGAGTGGACAATCCGTTTTGTGATTCGTATAGTAGGTAACTAATAAACATTTGCGTATAGTTTAGTTTTTAGTGACAGATAATTTTGTTGCATAGAGTGGACAATCTATTTCGTGGTTTGTAAAGTAGTAGGTACTATAGACAAGACAGCTGACTGACCATCCGTGCACTTTATGTGCATTGTAATAAGGTTCTTGTATAAATACAGGATGGTCAGTTAACTGTGTTGGCATTTGTAGCTAATTAACATTTACGTAGGTATAGTTTAGATTTTGTTTTTAGTTCAAGATGGGAAATAATAATAAGTAGCGTTAATGGGAGCTCTAAACGGTCTGCTAGACCCGTATATACGGGCTAGTGAAGACTTACTTGATACACACTCAATCATGTACTGCGGGGCCATCGCGGCGTGTCGTGTTGCTCGCGTCAAGTTTCCGGACGCTGACCGTGCACCTAGGACCGCCGGGGGTGTCCCTGCATGGCAAGTGCGGATTGAGCGTCGTATCAATACGTTTAGGACTCTCATTGCAAAGCTGATCTGCTTCAGGGGGGGCAATAACCGCCCCCGAGTCATGCGCGATGTGAACCAGGCCTTTGCGGGATCTGGTATCAGGCCCCGCGACTATATGGCCAGCGTCACGGAGCGTATTGACTTTCTGAAGCAGAAAGTCTATGCATGGGCAGGCCGTATTTGCCGCTACAGAGAGCGTGTGGACCGATACAAGCAGAATTGCCTTTTCCAGAGCGATCAAAGGAAGGTGTACCGAAAATGGGAGGAAACCGACCTTCATGTGTCCGACGGGCAGCTGCCGGATGCTACTGCCATGGTTGACTTCTGGCGTAGTATCTGGTCGGTACCAGTCGAGTACACCGAAGGTGAGTGGATGAGTGTTGTCGATCGTGAGTGTGAGTTCATCGAACCCATGGGGACTGTTACCATCAGCCCCGAAGACGTTAGTTGTGCCATCCGTTTGGCCCCGAACTGGAAATGTCCTGGACCGGATGGATTACACAACTTTTGGCTGAAATGGTTTGGATGCTCACACCTGCGTTTGGCAACGCAGTTCCAGCAGGCCCTTGAGCTCGGTTCCCTGCCATCTTTCTTGACGACTGGTATCACCTCCCTGCTCTATAAGTCCGGTAGTACCACGGAAGCGAAAAATTACAGACCCATCACGTGCTTGCCTACGCTGTACAAGCTCCTTACATCCATTCTGAGAGCAAAAATTAACGCACGCTTCGTTGCAAACAACGTTTTGGCCCCTGCTCAAAATGGATGTAGGGTTGAGTCTCGTGGTACTAAAGAGCTCCTCCTCATAGACATGACCATTTGCCAACGAGTCCGGCGGAATAGAGGGGCCCTTTGGGCCGCCTGGATTGACTACAAGAAGGCCTATGATTCGGTGCCTCATTCATGGCTGAGGAGGATCTTAGAGTAGTATAAAGTTGATGCAGTTCTAAGATCCTTCTTAGGCGCTTGCATGGGGCAGTGGACCACAGTCCTTCGTCAACCGGGGGGAGGAGATTGCCCTTCTGGCCCGCAGGACTATAAGGATTGAACGTGGGATCTTCCAGGGCGACAGTCTTGAGTCCTTTGTGGTTCTGCCTAGCAATGAATCCGCTTAGCACCCTGCTGAGGGATTCAGGACTAGGTTGCCGGCTTCGGAGGGAGGGTGAGGTCATTTCTCATCTGCTCTATATGGATGACCTTAAGCTATTTGCACCGAATGGACATAACCTGTTGGAACTACTGAAAACAAGTCTTCAGTAGCGCCATCAAAATGGAGTTTGGTGTCGATAAGTGTGCGGTCATGCATGTACAGCGGGGGAAAGTTGTAAATTCAACAAATTTGCAACTTTCTGAGACAATGTCCCTCAAATCTATCTCCGAAGCAGAAACGTATAAGTATCTTGGTATGTCACAGTCATTGGGTATTGAGGGTGAGGGCGTAAAGCGGGCGGTGAAAGAGCGCTTCTTTTGTCGCCTGACCAAAGTACTTAATAGTCTTTTGTCGGGCGGCAACAAGGTGCGCGCCTTCAACGCCTGGGTGATGCCCTTGCTTACTTACTCCTTTGGCGTACTAAGGTGGACTCAGACTGAGCTGGATGCCTTGATCGAAGAGTCCGAGTACTGCTTACTGCGCATCGCATGCTACACCCACGCTCGTCTGTTATGAGACTGTACATCTCGCGGAAGTGTGGAGGTCGCGGCTTTTTAAATGCCTAAGACCTCCACAACCGCGAGGTGTGCAGTCTCAGGGATTATTTCCTAAACAACGAGTGTGGGATGCATCGTGACGTAGTAGCAGTAGACGGAAACTTCACCCCGCTCGCCTTGGCAAACGAGAACTGGCGCAGACTTAAAGTAATGAGCGTCGAGGACCGCAGGGCGGCGTGGAGGAGCAAGGAGCTACACGGGCGGTTCTACAAGGCCCTCACAGGGCCCGATGTAGATCTGCTCGCGTCGGTGAACTGGCTACGTTTCGGGGATCTCTTCGGGGAAACCGAAGGTTTTGTCTGTGCAATTGCGGACGAAGTTATCATGAACAATTACCGGAGGTATATCCTGAAGGACGGTACGGTCGACATTTGTCGGGCATGCCGCCGTCCCGGGGAGTCACTCAGGCATATTATCTCCGGTTGTGGTCATCTTGCTAACGGCGAGTACTTGCACAGTAGCCAGGATTATTCACCAGCAACTTGCTCTGCTATACGGTGTTGTGGTTTCCGAAGTGCCTTACTATAAGTACACCCCTGCGCCAGTTCTCGAAAATGGTCGTGCCACGCTCTATTGGGATCGATCTGTCATCACGGACAGGACTATTCTTGCCAATAGGCCTGATATAGTGCTGACAGATCGATCGAAATGCCAGGCAGTGCTTGTCGACATCACCATCCCCCATGATGAGAACCTCGTGAAGGCCGAGAAGGACAAAGCCAGCAAGTACCTAGACCTGGCTCACGAGGTAACCGCCATGTGGGATGTTGATTCGACGATCATCGTCCCGATAGTCGTTTCGGCGAACGGTTTAATAGCGAAGAGTCTCGACCATCACCTCAAGAGACTTTCGCTAGATGGCTGGATCAAGGGTCAAATACAGAAGGCGGTACTCCTGGATACTGCGCGGATAGTCAGGTTCCTATCTCTGACGCCCTGACCACCGGCAGCTTAGGCCCTGCCTCGCTGCCGGCGGTACCCTAGGTTAGGTTTTTATAATGATTTTATGTTGTGTATATAGTTTATATATTTTACTTTTTATAAATTTATTGTAAAAACCTTACTTAAGATGAAATAAGAATAAAGAGATAATAATTATTTATTTATTTCAGGCCAATTTGCCCATACATACATACATACATACATACATACATACATACATACATACATATACTCACGCCCGTATCCCATTGGGGTAGGCAGAGACTAAGGAACGCCAAATATTTACTACGGTCCTTACATACTTCTTTCGCTTCGATCACATCCATACGTCTCCTCATACAGGCTCGTCGGTTGCGTGATTGTTAGTAACATACAAACTTACGATACTAGAGTTAGTACGTCTTAGCTTAGGTCTCACAAATTTTTCAATAATTATTTTGGGTCTTTGGGGTTAAATAAGTGCAGGAGGAAAATACGTAATATCAAGAAATTTTACAAGAGAAGAGGAAAAAGAATACACAAGTAAATACCTATTCTATCAAAGTATCAAATATCTAAACAGTATCAAAATTGGGAAATCGCTAAAACCAGACATTTTATTAGTAAATATATTTACAATATCTATTGCTTAGGAGTATGAACAATTATAGAAACAATATTGTTTAATCTGCTCGTATTAATGACTGTCAAGTGTTAATAGAATAAGTTCTAATAAAAATAGTGGGCTTGGCAAATATTGTAAGTACCTACCTATGGGTTGCATGCCAACTCCAAGTTCGATACAGAGTTATTATTTGATATGAAACAAAGTATGGTTAACGTACAACTAATCTTTAAGTATATATTTACCCGAGGCCGATTTCTTTACAGTCAGCATAATATAGTTAGTAGCAGCCAAGTTAGCCAAATATATCGGAACGTACATTCATCGAAATAGTCTTTGTTACTATAAGTAGGAGTAAGGAATGTGTTACGATATATTTTTGGCTAATTTGGATGCTACTAACTAATCTGATGCTGACTGTACACGCCATCATCATCAAATCAAGGACGTAGAACGTAATAAATATACCGAAAATTAGTTTAAAACTTAACAACCTTACACTTACACAAAAGGTAACGGACAGACAGACACACTTTCGCATTTATAATATTAGTATGGAGTATGGATATGGAAGTATGGATAGTATGGATTATATGTCTTTCCCGCTCACGGGACAATGATGTCCTGGACCTTTGGGAGGCGTGGGTGGAGCTCTGAGCCAACACGTAGAGGCCCTTCAACAATTTAATGAAATGCAAGGAGTACAACAAGCGGATGCTGTCTCTGCCCGTGTCATGGGACGCACACAGAAACAGCACCCGCTGGGGTGTAAGAGTCTATTGCTAGTTGATGGAATCTAAATAAAACGGGTTATTGGGTGAAAATGATGGACTAGTAGCTGGGCTATTGGATGAAACATCGGACGCCTGCCCAATAAAACTGTTTCACATTTTATCTCTGGCAGACGGTGACTCGCTAACTGCTAGATGGGCCCCTATTAATAGCGACATTAAAAAATGGCCTAAGGGCAACAGTAGGTATGGATTATTATTATTACTTTTATATTTTTTTCGCACTATCCGTCTCTCTCTTATTAGAATATTTAGTAACAGAGGTATAGTGCGAGAAAAATCGAAAGTATGTCGCGGCCGTCTAGTGCTAGGCGTGCTGAGGTCCTACCGCGAAACGAAACCGAACTTCGTTTGTGTATCTCCCTCTCTGTCGCGCTTGCTAGTTCGAGCGACAATGAGAGTTATTCGAACGAATTTCGTTTTCACTAGCACGGCTAGCACGAGACGGCCACGACATACTCTCGATTTTTCTCACACTATACCTCTCTTTCCTAATGTTGTAATAAGAGAGAGACCTATAGTGCGAGTAAAATCGAGTGTATGTCGCGGCCGTCTCGTGCTAGCCGTGCTGACGGAACTACACTAATCGTAAGTAAATAGTATTATAATAGTAGGGACATCATTTTTGAACTTAATCAATTATGAAATTTAAAATATCACGTTTCAATTAAGCATGACGAATGTCACCCACCCACGTCCACCCTTGCATTGGTAACGATGCGCGATGACGCGTCTGTAACTTAATCTATGTAACGCTTAATAAACGACGGCGGGTTGTGCGACTTGCGCGGGGAGAGGGTCGAGGCTCCGCCCATACGCTCAAGGACTTTAGCGGGTATACAAGCCTTAAACGCCAGGCAGTGCTCGTCGACATCACCATCCCCCATGATGAGAACCTCGTGAAGGCCGAGAAGGATAAAGCCAGCAAGTACCTAGACCTGGCTCACTTCCGCACACCGGGTTGATTCGACGATCATCGTCCCGATAGTCGTTTCGGCGAATGGTTTAATAGCGAAGAGTCTCGACCATCACCTCAAGAGACTCTCGCTAGATGGCTGGATCAAGGGTCAGATACAGAAGGCGGTACTCCTGGATACTGCGCGGATAGTCAGGAGGTTCCTGTCTCTGACGCCCTGACCACCGGCAGCTTAGGCCCCGCCTCGCTGCCGGCGGTACCCTAGGTTAGGTTTTTATAATGATTTTATGTTTTGTATATAGTTTTTATATTTTACTTTTTATATAATTATTGTAAAAACCTAAGCCTAAGATTGAAATTGAGTAAAGAGAATAATAAATGTCATTGCGACCAAACAAAAATCAATTTATTCCAGTATTAGTCCATACAATAAATGCTGTTAGATCATATTCGGCCTTAAACATTGATGAATAAAACCTATATCGCACTAATTATAAGTAAATATATTTTTAAGTGAACAGAAAAAATAATTTGGTGATAGGTGGATAAAGTTAAAATATAGTTTTTTACCACAAAGTTGTCTGAAATTTTCATCAACTACCGCATTGTCTAATTTGCTTGCAATCATATCACAGAAGTGGGCTCTCTGGACTACTAAAATTTCACTTTGTAATCAATTTTAATTACCCTACGAACTGTATGGAAAAAAAATCTTTGATTTGTGGGTGTTCTAGTACTCTAACCTTAGTAGGTCTCAAAGAGTATTTTAATCCTTGATAAAAATGGGAACGATAGGCATTAAAAAAATAGTCAAATCTGTCAATTTTCTCGCTGACTGTAAATTTTATCAAAAAATTATATTTTAGAAAAAGTTAGCTAAGGTCTCCAAAGCATTTTCGCGTAGCAGCAAGGGATCTAGTAGCTGCCCTTACTGCTCCATCCCAACTTTCTACCCTGTATGTATGTCTTTATACAGTGTATACTGATATACATATATACAACACTCATAATCGCGGAAGTGACAATTATTTATAGTGCGACGGAATTTCTGTAAATGGCGTTTAATTCAATTGGCTAATAAAGTCGTACAGATGGCATACATTCTCATTCTCCAACTGAATTTATTAGACACCATGAACATTAATTTGCTAAGGAACACATTTCTAGTGATAAGATGAATATTCTATTACTTACGTCACTGCGGTGTCATAGAGCAGGTATTTTTGCTATTTAAGTTTGCAGTGCCTACTACTACTTACCACCACCATGCACAAAAAGGAAAAATGATCAAGAACTATTTACTGTACGTGAATTTACTCAATACATGGTCTATTTTATGACATTAAGCACCATAAATTGTGACGAGTTGTAGAGTTAAATACATACGTTCAAATTTATGACTCGGGAATACTCGTGCTCATCGCACAAATATTTACTTTTACAGGGATTCGAAGCCAGGACCGTCAGTTTTGCAGCTGGGCCATTCTCATTAAAGTCCACACTGTCACAGCCGTGGATGTCACCACCATGTCATTACCATGTGTGTAATTTTACGCTTTATTTCGTATTTTACTATTTATAACCCCACGGACCGGGTGGGGTCACGACCAATTAAGCAACACCAGTCAGCGCATTGCCTCGCCATCCAATATTGCCGTCAACATACAAATCGGACGCTTACCCATTCAAAATGCTTTCGCATAGCGTAATAGGCTTTCGTTGAATGCCACAATAGACAATAGTTGGATGTCATTGGCATCAACGATGTGACTAACAATTAGGCGGTGGTCGCGTTGCCAAAACTGTGCGATTATACAGACGCAGATAGCTAATCAAGCATTGAACTTCCATTTATTATGTACCTATTAGTGTGGTTTGCTAAACGTTATTTAGTAGGTTCGAAAGCATATAATATAATGACCTAAGAATTAACTGCATAAAACATCAGTAAAATAATGCTAACAGATCTCATGATCCTCCATAATGTGGTAGTTTCAAAATCAAGTTAAGGGGTAATTGTATCTTTTCAGGTTACTCGTTTAACATTGTACGGAATGTCAGTGTAAACATCGTCTCGTCATCATCTACCTTAAAAGTAACATGTGTGGAATATTGCAAGTGCCACAGGCGAGAGGGAGAAACTAACTACACCTGATCTCTTGGTTTATGAATTTCATTATTTGGATTAGACCAAGAATTTTTTTTACACATCTAAAACATATATTTCTTACAAAATAACATGTTTATCTAAATAAATACAGAAATACACAAACAGAGATCGCCGACGTTTGCAAATCAGAGAAAATTGCCCTCTGGTTCTAGAAAATGCTACCAGCTTCTTTAAAATATGTAATAATGTCTACACGCTTTTGATATTGTGTTTCTCAGAATTGGTCTTGCATTTCAGTAATTTTGTTCATATGATCCCTACCACTGTAACGTCTCATTCTGTAAGACCCACCATAGATTCTGATAAAACATTAAAAATAATTAGAAGCTCCACAATGTTTAAGAATAAGTTAAAAACGTATTTATTAGACAAATGCTGTTATGAGATTAATGATTTTTGACAAGACTTAATTTTAATATTATTGTTTGACTTTTTATTAAGATTTATTTTTGTGATGTAATAACTTATTGTAATTGAATTGAATTGACGTGTGTAATTATTTTTATGTTATAGATTATGTTTTACTATGGTTTTACTTTGATATTGTAGTATTACGACATTCAAACATAATGTAAATTGTTACTGAATTAAATAAATGAAATGATATATAATCTTAAGATAACCGACAACCCCACCACTTGCTTCGATTTCATTCGCACCTAAGTAATACCGTTGGTACTTAACTCTTGGTACCTTGAGTTTGACCTCTTAAGTACAAGCGGAAGCTAAGTACCCAAGCGGCACCTTAAGCTGGTACCTATCTGATGCCGCGGACGGGCGCAGCTCACGTGTTATATAACCCGGTGCAGCGCTCGTGACGCGGTGCGGGCCCCGGCGCTCGCGCCTAGTTTCACAACCCAACCACCACAGCCGTTTTCACTTTTTCGCTGTCAAGAACGCGCGCGAACGATAAACAAAATAACATTTCGACCGTCACTGCCAACCGTCCTACCATACCCGACGAGCCCCAACCACCGATATACTTTCAACCAAAACCGTCTCATTCAACGCCGCGATTAGGTCTAATTTGCATCGCTGCCGACGTGCGACCTACGACAACCGGCGTTACGCGTACCGTAGCACAACCCACGAGATAGAGGGCCTCCTATCCGCAAAGGCAGAATGGCATTTTGAACTTTAATCCTCAACCAATAGTATCCTAATTAATCTAGCAAACCGATGCGATTAACGGCATTACTGCATGCAGTTGAGAGTGTAGAAACACCGAGGCTGTTCATTGACCTCTTTTTGGCACATACGAGTACCGTAACTACATCGTACGACGAAACAAAAGACCAATTTGAGATATTATTTAGTAGAACCTTGATCTGAAATGAGATAGCCACGTTAGCTGCAACGGCTGAGGACAGGCGAGCCTTTAGAACTTTTTGACATAATCGGGTGGCGTAGAAGGTTTAACATTACCTAGTGTTTCGAAGAATCTCGCTGCGGTCTGGTGGTTATAGTTTTTTACTCGACTGATGTTTACATTTCCGTTCCTAGACTATCTACTAGTAATCTACCTGTACGGTTAAATAACAAAATTATCATATAACGGTTAGTACATAACGGTGTGTTTTGAAATATTGGCCGCTGTGCCCGTACAGTCAGCATCAGAAGTAGTTACGCAAACGAACGTTAAGTCTTTATTAAAAGGGAATAAGAGCTTTTGACGTCTTCGTATGCATACCTACTTTTGATGCTGACTGTACAATCCTAATGCCACTCGTTGCAAAGCTATTGTATATTGTTAGAAACAAAAGGCGTGTGTACTAAAATCTGCTTACTTGTCATATAATGATAGCACGATTGCTAAGGCTGACATTGCCTCTCACCGACACGTAACGCGGTTATGTAAAAGGTCTTTACCCTTGCTTATCCGGGACGAATGTATTAAAGATGTTTTAATTTATTAGCACTTGTTGTGATGGTTGTGCAACCTCGAATAATACACAAGTGACGACCGATCATCTTCAGATAGCATTTCAATTTGCGATCTTGTACGGTCAGCATCAAAAGTAGCTGCGCAAACGAAGACGTCAAAAGTCTTTATTAAAAGGGAATAAGAGTTTTTGACGTCTTCGATTGCGTAGTTACTTTTGATGCTGACTGTACGTTCTTTTGTAATTCTGAATATGAATTAGATACAAATACAAAATAAAAATAGTTTATTTCTTAAAAACATAGTCTATTACAATTATGCTGACCCCCACACTAGGTATTGCCGGTCCCGTGGGGGATAAAATATGAGAGTTAAGCGTATTTGGTCGGTTCTGATGTTTTATATTTTTTATTTGAGAATTATGCTCTGTCTCTTGGATTATTGATTTGTTGTTATTAGTATTCAACTCATGCTGTTAGCAAAATCGGTGGAGAAAAATGACATTAAATTGTTTCAAGGCGACGTAATCTCGTTGCGTGCTAAATATTAGGTCTTATTTAAAATTATAGAACCATTTCCAAATTGCAAGTATTTATGCCGTCCAAATGTACTTAATATCTACATAATAGAATAATAAACTAGTAGTATATCAAATCTGGTATATTGTCACTGGTACAGCGTAGTCAATACAGGGCATGTCCTGTCTTTAACAGAAACCTGTCCTAAAAAGAAAATGGAGCTAAAATCTAAATTTCCTAAGTTTTTTCCTTGTTGGTGTGCCTATACTTGTTTTCTAGTTGCATCTTTCGTTGTTAGGTTAAACACGCGATCACTTTCGCAAGGGAGCCGCGCAGAGGCATCTTTACGTAAGGTGGCCCGACGCTGCAATGTCATTTCTTATATCAACGGATAACTCTACAAAACTCGTATTACACACAACGCTTCAAGTGAGGTGAAACTTTAAGCTGTACGAGTTAGGTCTCTTATGCAGTGGATAGATTCAGAGGTATAGTAGTTTAAGATTGGTGGAAACACTTATGTAAATATCGACCCGGGCTAAAAGTAAAATATACGACACCCTTTAGAACGTGTTGATGACAGTCGCGCAAACGAACGCTGCGATAGTCTGCTTGGCTGTAATGCAGCTTAGCATTTTGAGATATCATTTTATCTATTTTCCTTTGTTTGATAAGTCAAACATATACCCACTTCAGGATACTGTTTTGTGTACTCACAAAAAGAATCGGTTTACATCCCTTTATATGTAATTTAATGTTTTTTGCATGAACCCCTAAACGGCTATAGGCCTCCTCCTAAATATTCCACCTCTCTCTATCTTGGGCTATTCGTGTCCAGGAGGAACCCTCAGTTCCAACAATGTCGTCTTCCCACCTTGTGAAGGGGCCCTTATGCCTTTTTTTGGACCCTTCCATAATGATACTACTTGGTCCATCTCTCGTCTTGTAGACGCGCCACGTGCCTTGCCCACTTCCTCTTTTGTTTTCGGGCGAATGTTCGAGAGAATCAGTAACTTTTGTACAGCTACGTATGTTTGTGTCTTATTTCTTGTATTTTTTTTAGATTGTGCATGCTGCGCTATAGTCCTCTTTGGCATGAAGTTATTGTGTTTTTTAAGATGGCAATGAATTTCCATGTGTGATAGGCATACTATGTACTTAGTGTGTTAGGCAAGGTAATAGGCATCACTCTTGTTTTGATGTTTAATTGGCAGTGCTCTTAAATATTTTTCTTAGGCCCCAGTACTTATTGCAAGTTGTTTTCTTGGCTTCATGTCTAAGTAGTTAGCGTGCCTTTCAAAACCTATTTGTTTGCGAAGATAGTTACTTATAATCCTCTGTATATTCTATAATTTCGTTGTAAACTAATTTTCAATGTTTTTCGCTGTTTTTCATTTGCGAGATTAATTCCATTCCGTTTCATTCCCCTTTGAATACTAAATGGGGATAAAAAAAATCTAGTTTCATATTTTATAACTTTAGTAAATTGCACGACAATTAGATGATGTGATTGACTAAAATTAAGCAATGTTTAGTAGTAATATGTCTATGGGAAAATTGGAGCGTGACGTTCCTCCTGAAGAAACAAGTCATACGGCGTTTAAAACTTCAGTCAGTTTGAGGAGAAGTACAAGTATCCCTAGTTTCTGAATATTTGTGTTATGTTTTAGCAGAGATCGTAACCTAGTTTTCGCGAATAAAACTCTGCCCAAGCCGCATTGTTTACAGCTTTACACACCGCTCGGGTGCATGCGTTATGAAATTTCCACGAGACCAAAATACTAAAACAAATTTCCACATACATAGTGATGCACGTAAACCCAGCTACTAGAAATATTCGCTACGGAGCCGGAGTGAACGGAAAATTTTATATTTTTGTGGCCCTGTTTACGGTTTGCATCTATTTCAGGGATGGTGTTGCAAGCTAACACGTGAAAGAGATGCCATCGTCAATATCTGTTTAGCAAGAAGTAGCCAGTGTTGGGACGGTAAAATATTGATACAGCGGGTTTTTTGTGCCTGCTTCTGCTGCCACCTGCTTCCAGAAGACGTGAACGCCTAAGATGTTTCAATTTGTTTCTACTGCCCGCCTACCGAAGCTTAACCTGTCCACTGTATTAAGTGTGTAATGCCTAATTGAACGTTGGCAGGAAATACAAATAAGTCGGTCACTCAGCTGTTAATGACATCACGCAACCTAATGACGCTGTTTAAACGCGAACGAAGATTTTTTGGGTTGGGCTCATTCCATCTAAATTTCATTTTACCTCGTTTTCAATAGTCCGAGATCTCAAAAGGCCTTAGTGTCAAAATACCTAAATTACAGAACACCTAACTTTTTTTTTCATAACACCTTGTTCGCAATATGGCTAGATTTTACAATATCTAAGTTTCATAATGGGCAAACTTCACAATACCATAGTCGCAAAACATACTATGTTCAAAACAACCATGTACCAGAATACCTACATTTCAAAAAGACTAGTTAACCATCATGTATACTTTGCTTTACTTATCTTCTTTAGGGCTGGCCACTTAAAATTGAAGTACCTACTAATATTATAACTATTACAAGTATGAATTGGTACAAACGTTAATTTTAAAAATAATTTTAAACAACTTGTTACTCCATAGACTGCAAAAATTTAGGCATTTTGAAACTATGACATTTTGATGTTCTGGAGTTTTCAGCTTAGGTTCTTTTAAAAATTTGTCGTATCTGTGATTCGGTATTTGAAATAAATGTACATTTTAATATTTAGGTATTATGGTCATGAGACGTTTTAGTTCAAAGTTATTATGAAATTTGTTCATTGTAGCAATTAAGACAATTGGATATTTAGGTATTATGAACCTACGGAAATTTGAACTTTATTGTAATTAGTGTATTAGGCGTTATGGAAATTAGGTGGAATGAGCCCAACCCGATTTTTTGTTTCGTGGAGACATTTCTGCCAAAACGTTTGTGGATGTGCGTTTAAATGTCTGCATGACACTCGAGCAGCCGTAACGCTAAAGTGGTCTGGGAACATTTCGGCTGCAGGTAAAGCGCTTTGACTATCATGAGTGCGCTTGAAACTAAAAGCAAACATTAGCGCATCTGCAACATATTCTCGTGCGATAAAGGAATTGGGCTTGTGCAGCTCTGAGTGGCTGAGATCCGGCCGCGAGATGCATTAATACTAGTACTCCACACGCTAGCGAGTCACGCGATCACCACAGTAACACACTGCTAAAGAAACTGCGAGGAAAACGCCTTCCGGGGTTAACGGCCGGGTTGCGTAAAGCGAGCTCCGTGGCGCAACCAGCGCGCGCGCCCCTCCTCGCGCGCATCGCCCAGCGCCATCTCGCGCGACGTTCCTGAACTACAACTCACACGCACCACATATATACCCATCTCTCAGCAATTTAGGTCAATTTTAAAGCTACTTCTCTGCGACCGACGCAACTGCCGCCAGAGAATGCTTACTATGAATGTTTTCATTAAGGAAAATGAGTCTCGCAAACAATCTACGATGAATTGAAGAGGGTTAGTCACAGTTGTTTACTGGTGAGCGCTTTATAAATGGTATCTCGCCTCGTAGCGCCGCGTGAGTGACGAAACGAAATTTTTATTCGTAGGTCAAGGTTTTGCTTCTCTTCGAAATGGGAAAATTGCCACACATCAACGACCTTAACATGGGCCGAGTTCGCGGCGTTTCGAAACGATTTCGCCTGAAGCCTTACACTTCCTTTGAGCTGCATAAATAAAAATAAACTTGGCTAGTAAAGTTCAGAATACTTATTTACATTCCATTTTCATTTTTTGGATTTGTTGTTGGAAGTTTCATCCCTATTAAGTTATATTAGTAATTAGTTATATGAAAAATACATGAAATCATACAAAAAAAATGCAAGCGCGCTTCACGCGCCTAAAATGTTTTCTATCAATTGCATTATTTGTAGAATCAAAAACTATAAAAAAATATTAAACGGCTACAAAAAAGATGGCAAGTCGTATACTATTTAATCCAAATGGCTAAAATCGTTTTTATTTGTTGGAACTGCAACTTTATTGTTAGTGTCTGAAATAACCTCACTCAGCAACTTATTTTCTTCCTCCATTTTGGAGAAGCTAAGCTAAGATCTATTATTAGACTCATTAGAAATGGTAAACTAACATTCAGCCTGCATCTGCGTACTTTCAAGCCTCGACAATAATCTACTATTTTCATCATCTACCTCGCAAAGCACTTGGCGAAGAAATGGAAAGTCGGTTCAGTTATACAACGGCACCTGATTGGGCCGTGAAAGCAGCGTGCGATTTTAATGTCAGTCACCCGTGGTCAAGGTTTTAAAAGTTTTCTTGCGCCCGCGATTATATCTTTTGTCCGAATAACGGAATAATCACTTTAATTTTAACCGAAAAAAGTTTCGCTTTACCGCGAAACGACGAAGTTAACTCTTTTTTGAACTTGTGTTGCGAATGCATTTAATACATTATCCATATTGTACACGTACCGATTTGCCGATAAGTTTTCCGTTTTAATAAAGAAAGGTTGACACATGATGGACGATTTAAGCTCGGATATATATATCGTTGACACCATACGTAAAGGTATGGATTTCTTAAATCAATGCAAATGACGTAAAGTTTACCTTATTCCAGCAATTTTATATACAGAGTACTTCATTTGCAAATCAGAAAAAATACTGACGTATGAGTTTCAGCATTGAATGGAGAATAACATACGACGATAAATATGTAGCTAACAATGTCAAAAATATGGTTGCTCATCTAAATAATGCAATTAATTCTGTTTTGAGCAGCCTTAGGAGATGATTCCTAGTTCTAGTTATTTACTCATAAAAGTTTTGCACTGATATTCTTAAATCACAAATCAAGTAATAAACCAAAATAATATCTACAAAAACACGTAGCACAACACGACGGTAAACATCTGTATGGAATGACGTAGCGAAGCACAAAGTGAAAGAAAAAGGCCTCAAACGGAGAGCGAGAGTAATGGCTCTAGGCGGCGCGGGCGCCGTAGACGAGTTAACGGTACCGGGTGTGCTGGGATCGCGGTAGAACGGTACCGGGAGTACACAGTACGCGGTAAGGCAACGGCACCTCCCGTGGAGCACGTGGCTGCTGGCTAGCCGCTCAGTGCCGATGGCGGTAAGAGCGAAAGTGATGACATTATTATTTTACCAGTGTGTGGTGTTGTGATTGCAACTGGGTTTATGGACGAAGATGTGGTTTTAGTTTTATTAGTGGACATGCCTTTTTTGGTTAAGTTCTAATCGATGGTATGTAGTAATTTTATTTATAATGCTCGTTGAGTTGTAAAAGTGGCCCTTGTGGTATATTTGAATAATACATTTTTGATTTGTATATGATTTTAATGAATTTTAAGGATACGATTAGTGTTTGAAAAGTTGTTATTGTAATTCACCTAAAAAATGTTGTAAGGTGAGTCGGGGCAAGTGCGCCACCGGGGTAAGTGCGATTTCATCAAACATATTGAAATCTACTGATATTTTAGTACTATAGACATCTTAGCTAATCATCATTATCATCATATCAACCAGAAGACGTCAAGTGCCAGACATAGGCCTCCCCCAAAAAGTGACACAATGGTGATAGGCGCATTTACCCCGTTGACGCACTTGCCCCGACTGACCTTATATTGCAACACCTAGGAAGATAGTTCGCGCGATTACACAAAACTGAAGTAAGGGCTTAATCGGGGATAAGACTTCAAATTGGTGTGGAATAAACTAGTCTTGACCCTAAGTATCAATTAGATTATACCAAATATAATACTTTTTTCAAATGGGTCATTAAAATATGTAAATTATATTTAAAACTTATGTTGCAAGGTGATTGGAATTAAAAGAACACTACTCAATATCATATTACAGTTTTAGTCAACTTTGGCAATGTAATACACATAATCCATACGATGAAACACTGAAGACCCGGTTCTGACTACCCTGGAAGTGGAATAATTACTTAATATTTGCAATTGAATATCAAGATCGTATAGAATACCTGCAGTAAACACTTTTTTTGGTTGGTTGACATATCAAAAGATCCTATTCTATCTATACGTAATTTTTTATCGGTAGGGGGAAACATGGACTACCGACCCGAGCATGCCATTGAATATCGATATCGACATTGACTATGAGCGCGCAGCACTGTTCCGCACCGGTCAGACCCCATTGAGACCTCAGCTTTCACTTTCGATGATCACGCACACATGAACGTGTGACGGAATACATATATGCGTTTGTGTTGGTGTTGAAATTACATCACGTGGCTTTGGCTGACGCATCCAAGCGAAAGGTCAGTATCTATATACAGAATAGATGCGCTCACTTTCCATAAGAATGTCTTTGCTTTGAGATTTGGTTTGGAGGTCGTTAACCCTTTGATGGCAGGCAGATCGAAAATGATGGTTTTTTCGTAAATTTGACATTCGAAATTCAATTGAGTAGTCGCTTACATTTTACGCGTTGCTCGTTGTGATATCTTTTACAAAGCGCCGCTTCTGAATACAGGCTTCAAAAAAATACACAAACCGTCATTTGTTGAATGGCTCATGCTAACGTTGACGTTTTAGAACACGCCAAAAACCGAAGGGAACCAGACTGTCAATTAGGTAGGTACATTTGACATTAATTCCTTGTTTATTAACAATGTGTTTAGCGCGCTTGGTCCAACGCATGTCTAGCTAACGTATTAGAAAGAGTAAGCGCAACTGTATCTATATATCAAATTAAAACGTGAAATGTAAATGTAGAATGACCCTTGCGGGCCGGGCCATATTTACGACTTTATGATAACAGCTCGAGGCAAAGCGGCGATTCTGTGAGATCGTGATGATATCACAAAAATTACCTTCTGACCACCATTTCTTTATACATTTATGCAGGTTGAATAGTACATTTTTATAGGTGACATCACCGGCATGTTACTAATTCTCATGGCACATTAGGGCCATATTCAACATTAATTCTTCGTATTTGACAAAATTGGAATTGGATACCTTTCTGTCAAATATCGCGGAATGGAATACTGGTCCAGTTCCATAGTCGACATATTACTCCAGGCAAAATACGGTTTTGAAAAACATTAATTTATAATAGCGTTATTTTTGTTGATTTCATTTTAAAATTTTATTCTAAGATGATTTATTCAAGAATCCGGCAAACTTTCCACCCGGAAGTAATTATGTAGCTTTAAATGAAGCATGCATTGTGTTTTTTTTGTACGATTTATATTGAATATTATAGAGCAAATGTAAATGAACCAAATAAAGACAAACATGTTTATTAATATTTTTTCTGACTTTTTAGAAGCTAGTTAATTTATCATTTTTTTGATGTCTGAAATTTTGTCGGATTTTGTCGCTGGGTAACTATTTAATTGATAATATATCCGTTACACATCAAAAAGAAGCTATTATAAATTATTTCCAAAATTGACATTTTTTCCATACAAGTTGTCAGTTCATTGACTGGACTATATGGGGTCATTAAAACACGTAAAAGCGCTTCAAATTAGGATAAGAAAAGGGAGTCTGTTTGACTAAACCCGTGGGTTTGGAATCGCCTTCGGCATTTAACGCTTGCGCTCGTTTCCAAGCGTGCCAAGTACAATATTCCAGACCGAGCGGACGTGACACTTACCGAGCCATATTCATGCCACACTAGTGAAATAACCAAAGGTAAATATAAGCACGCTAAGTATGTATGGATGGAATGTTTAAAAAACTATAACCTATACCGATTGTTTTAAACGTAGCAATTAGAAACGTTATTCTATAAGCGCCGACTAGATAACTTGTCCAATCCCCTAAGAACCACCCCACTCCTGCCATCTATACGGACGAAATACAAACTAGAAAGCCTATTGAGTGGGGCGCTTCCTAGTGGATTGAACTATCTATAACGTTACTGTTTTTGCAACACCTAGGCCTAATATAAATTAAATAGAACGCCAAAGCGAGTGTAGAGAAGGTTCGCACATGAACAAAGGGGAGTCCGTGACTCGCGCGCCGCATTGTCGGCTCAAAGGTCCGGTGGCAAGGCCGCTCGCTCCTGCGTGGGAAACCCGCGTCCTAATCCTAACACTCGATAACACCGACACACTATTGTTGTCTTGCTTTTATACAAGGCTTCGATTCGATACATCTCTTTCACCTTCCTTAACATCTCTGGAATACTAAATTATAATATATTATAAATACTGGTCTCTGAGCGTCGAAATACAATTAATAATTATTCTTATGTTCGTAGAGATGTCTGTAAGCGTCAAAACAAAACGAAAAAAAAGAAGAAGAAAGAAAGAAGAAGAACATTAATGTAATTTTGTCAGAGATGCACACGGTCAATAACAATAAAACGTGTCAAGATCAGAATGGTGTCTCTCGTCAATACAATAATAATAATAACACTAGTATTTTAGTAGTTAGGTACAGTCGAGTTCAAAGATATGTATACACTTTTGCACCTTATTCCATTGTAATAAGGTGAAAAATGTATACATATCTTTGACGTCGACTGTACAATCCCCTGGCAAGCATGAACAGTCCGGACTCGACAAACAGCACCCGATCACTATGACACATGTCTCATCATTTGGACCGCAAGAAAACCGTAGCCAAATAACGCTACTTGTTTGTAAGTTTGCTTGTAAGTGGTCACCCCTCACCACCAGCTCAACTATTTTTTAAATTTTCGTGAAATGAGTTACAGCTAAACAACATTCTGACTAGTAATAAGTGTTATTTCTCGGTGTGAGTAAGATTGCCAGAGATTCTAAGGTGAATGTTGATGAGGGACATTCATTTATTTCAAATGTATATTGCACAAGTACAAAAAAAATACAATTGCCGGATTTAATGATCAACTGTAGAGCATCACGATCATTATTAATCCTCTGAAATATTTCCCCTAATGTCAATGTCAACACGCCGTATGATAGAAAACACTATGACGACACGAGCGCTGTTTGACATTACCCGTAGCTTTAAAAAACTCACCCTTCTACATAAGTTTATTCAGCGTAAGTCTTTAAACATAAAGTCTTTCATACAACGCAGGTTGAAAACCAAAAGCGACGAACAAGGAATTTGAAAGTTACCGGTTAAAGTTCAAGTTTGCACGGCAGGGTGCAAGTTGTCAGACATCAGTCGAAGCAGAAACATGACTAGAATACGTGCGAATTTAAACGATTTCAGTTTAGCTTACACTTTAGGTTTTAGTATACCGTATGAGAACAAAGTTCCGGTGCAAGAGAAAATTCAAAAAAATATTCGCCAAGTTCGTTCTGCTTAGTAAAACTGACGACCTCGAATACTGAAGCTTAAACCACACTTCAGGTACAGTACTGTTCACTCATGAAGTCGCGCCCAGCTGTACCAGCACGGCTATTACAAGAGGGCACGCGAGCTCTCTCGATTTTTATCGCACTATCCGTTTCTCTCTTATTAGAAAACTTAGAAAGATAGCCGTGCTGATTAGGACTCCTGAAACGGTTTGAGGTTCAGGCGTTTATTGTCATACTTAACCGCTTACGACACAATAACACGAGCTACATGCGTCAGCGTTTCATAAATCCTGACTGGGACCCAGACGTGCGCTGCGGGCCCTAATATTATTTCTTGGTGTCTCTCCGTCCGCTCGTCTGTTACACCATATTTTTGCTTTATCATCAATACGTTTCGTTTCAATACACCAAATTATGACATCATCATCATTAATTTAAGAGTTATCCTCTTGTCGGTGGAGTATTTTCCATTTCTCTCTGTCGTACGCCAGCCCTTTGATTTGCTGATACGACACGATACCAGCTTTTTCCTTTATTTGGTTAATATAACTGCGTCGTGGTCTTCCCCTGCCTCTCCTTCCTTCTATCTTTCCTTCCTTAAATTATGACAATGGCACTGATAATTTCTAATAAGTAGAGGCACAGGTAGTTATAATTTGATTCCTCCTCCGTAGTCAAAGCTGACAAGAGTGACAAGCCAGCACTTTTGATACCAAAAACCTATATTTACAGAACGTTTGGACTTGTTCGTGGGCTCGTTTTAATTTGACCTCGGCCTTTACATTAACTAAGACTTATAACCCGACCAAGCGAAGTATGGTACAGGGCCGGAAGAAAACCTATCGTTTGTCTATTAGTCTTGCCTGGTTATAGTGGTTATGGTTAGTATACTGGTGCCCTGATGAATAATAACCCCCTTGAGTATAAAACTGAGCATACTCAAAATGGTTTCAGTCTCATTCTTACAAACACGAAATTTTAAGGATCAATGAATAAGGGCACAACACTAGGCTTCTTGCCCAGAGCTAAGTTAAATAAGCTCCGTTTCCATACAAATGCCACAAAGCTTCTAAAAATAACGTGGTATATTTGTTTGGAAACATAGCTTATTAACTATAGTTATCAAGCCTTGTCACGTTGCCACGAGCATATGTAGGCGATCGCACCTACGACATCCTGTTCGTACAATCAACTTTAAGAGTAGCCTGTATTGAGTACGCAGTAACTAATTGGTCATTTTAGACTACCTACTAGTACTAAAATAATTGTTTAACGAAATCTGTGAACTACCCCAACGTTCGTATCCCGCAACTTATATATTGTGAAGGCATTTTAGAAAAATCGGCCTAGTGCGTGTCGGGCCACGCGCAGTGTAGGGTTCCGTAGTTGCCTGACGGAACACATGACTCGAAAAAACTCTTTAAAGCCCAATATCTCAAACGAAACACTAATTTGAAAAGTCGTTTTAAGACACCCATAATATTTTTGAACAAGCTATCCAACGATACTCCACTATGGGTTTGACGAGAAAAAATTATACATCCCCACTTTAGGTGTAGGGGATTTACCCCAAAAAAAAATTCTCAAGATTATATTCTTCTGTTACTGAGTTAAGCCGCAAACGGACGGACGGACGGCCAGAAGGACATGGCGAAACTATAAGGCCTTGTTGACTATGGAACGATAAAAAGGGATCGTTTTCTCACAACGCTGCCGCCATTAGGTATACCAATAGATACTATCCATCTTATAATTTTAAATTGCCCCACACTTAACGGGTAAAGACCAACTTCTTGGCCAGCTAAACTCACTCAATTACATTTTCTACGAAAGTTTTTTATGTGACCCGAAAATTAACCATACAATTCTATGGCTAACTACCGACTAACCACGCCAACTACTGGCCAATAATTTGGTCCATACCCAAACATCGATGACCCAGTCCACATTTGGATTACTCACTCACCAACCAACTTATTATATGTATGTATATATAAAAAATATTAGCTAAAAAATACCGAGTATTGTGTCGATGTTGACATTGCTAGTACTAGCAGAACGCAGGCGTGTGTCTAAAATTAGGGTCAATGATGACATAGTTATAAAAGTGTCATTTAGCGCTGTGCGGACGTCGCGGCTGCAGCGCGCGCGTCGCAGTTGAAATTGCCCGTTAATATACACGTAGACAAAATAAATTATGTACAATAAATAGATGTTCATCAATATCTATATAACTTCGTACCGGAATATTGATCGATGGTACTGCACAGAGCTATTCATCTTTGAGTCGACTTTAACAATTCAGTAAAATGTATGTCTAGCTGAGCTGTAAAATATCACCACGAGAAATATTATTCGACTTAGAAATTCTATAACACTCTATTTTTCTATATCGTTAATAGTTTGTCAGGGAAAAAGTCTTACTGTGCTATGTAATTATCAAACATTAAGGGCATCCCGCGAAATGAAAAAAATACAATAAGAAAAGAATATTTGCTCCGCTTATTATGCCGTCATTCATAAAAGCACCTATTTACTTGATTTTTCATCGGTTGAGTCTAAATCAGACTCAACCTCACTTTCGATTTGTATTAATAAAAATAAGTTCTGTTTAAAACATTGTGCAAATAAATATCTCCCCACGTAAATATAATGTTAAAAAAATTAAGAAATTAACGTTATTAACTAGGACCTACTAAACGTACGTGTAGTTTAATTCCTTGAAGCAACTAACATACTTTCTGAGATCGTACAGTAGCAGTGGCGATAACAATAGGAATAAACAATTGATAAGATTCTATTGAACAACAAAATAGTACTTCATCTAATATTAACATTTTCATGTCTTAAATCAGAGAAATGGATATCAAAGGGGGACATGTCCCCTTTAAATATCGCGGATGGAATACAGGCCCAATGCACCGAAGTCATCTCAACTTTTCACACAGTATTTATTATTATCTGTATCTCAGTTTATCATGTTTATATATATACATTATGCTTTAATTCATACATAAAACATTCCGGTTGTTTGTTCTTGAAACCTCTGGAAAGTTTTAGTGCATCGTGCCAACAAGTAGCTGAGAAATATGCCTAAAGCCCGAATTGCCAACCTGGAATAAGTAGGTACTGATCTTGAGATGGAACGCCAACGAGTTGTTATAACTAATTTATATTATTTTCTGACCGTATCCACCATCATCGACCAAAGAAGCATACGTATGCGATCGAAGTATTTATTCAAATGACTAGGTACGCGTTAAGTACAAATGAATACCTAAGAAATGATCTTTACGTGCACGAGGGCCAGAAGTGTCAAGTTTGCTTCCGAAGTTAAACATTGCGAAATAAGCCACTAGATTGTAACCCATGCGTTCTTCGTTAGGATTGTCATATAAATGCACATAAATCGGCATAGATAATACAATGCCTGCTGCTAAGTTATTTCACGGCCGCATCTATTTTGAAACTGGAAGTGCACTTAGGCACTGGTCCCACCGCCGGCTAGTAAGCTAGAAAAGTTGGGCGAGTAGCATTACATTGCGGATCTGTAAAGGTCGATTGATCACACTGTGCCTGGTCAGCACGCAATGAACCGTTACTCGCCCAACTTTTCTAGCTTACTAGCCGGCGGTGGGACCAGTGCCTTTTACTGAAACTATACGCTACAAATAAGCAAGAAAACTTGACATAATAATATGCCATAATTTCTATTATACGGATACTTATATTTTGAAGTTCTTCTGAACTTCAAAATAAAAGTATCTGCAAATAGCTTTATTTTTTCAAACACTTGGTCTAGACATTAGTTAAAAGCCGATTCAAATTTTACGTGTAATTTCAATTGAGGTAGATTTTTTGGTTATTGCTAGTCTTTTTAGGGTTCCGTAGACAACAAGGAACCCTTATAGTTTCGTTTCTACTAGAAAACTGTGATTCTGCCTGGGTACATAAATCAATCACGCCGACAAAACAGTAGAATAAAGCCGAGAAAAAAAATGTTTACACCTAAAGTGGACATTTAATTTTTTTTCTCGGTTAACCCATAATGTGGTACCCCACATTATGGGTTCGTTGGATAGCTTGTTTATGGGTTTATTTCAACTTTCGTACAAATTCGGAAGACCCAACACAACGCACCATTTAGTTGGAGCGCGCGTGTCGATGTAACTAAGACAGACAGGCAACTACGGAACCCTACACTGCGCGTGGCCCGACACGCACTTCGCCGATTTTTTCAGAATCACCATCAAATTACGTTTATTATACAGCTAAATATTTAATTTGTAATTTCAAGTTTCTATCAGATTTATGTTGTTATAATTTGTTGCATAAACACTTAAAGCACCAAAGTCTTTGAAACCGAGCTCGCTTTAGTTGATTACATTCATGGGACAGCATGTTTAATGTACAAAGCGGATGCGTGGTCTGCTTATGATTTCGTAGAAATGTTATCATAGTGGTTGCAGCATCTCTAGTTGCATAACTTGCAGTAGCACTATAGTTGCCTCAATTTATACAGAGTGTAATCAAATTTGTAATATTTTTCTAAAACACTTATACTTTCTCGTGTAAGTATGTACTAAACACAAAGAGCTATCTCGAGTATTAATCGTAAAGTTTATTTTAAACCGAAACTTAATCTTATTTACAATCAAAGGAGTAAATGAATAAATAACATATACATAAATATAAAGGGACAATCTTACACAAATCTCAGTAAGGCTTGTGTTATGGGTACTAGACGACGATATATATATAATAGATATAAATACTTAAATACATAGAAAAACATCCACGACTCAGAAACAAATATTTATGCTCATCACACAAATATTTGCCCTTACCGGGATTCGAACCCAGGACCTTCAGCTTCGTAGGCAGCGTCACTACCCACTAGGCTAACCGGTCGTCAAGGAGTGTGCATTGATTAAGGTAATTAGTGTAATCAATTAAATATCTATCCATATCTTCGACAGTTCATGCTAAATAAAACGAATAATAATCTTTATAAACGTTTTATTAAGTAGGTATACCTGCATAAAATAATAAATTATACAAAGACAACTAGTACCTACGTCAAATCTAGGAATAAGGTGCCAAAGCGAACCCCGGTCTCATATAGGGCAGGACCGGGAACCCGCGAGGAGGCTGATGATTATGACCAAGAGTTATACTAACTCAAACTCCGAGCGCCATAGATGTAATGAGTAATACATTGCCACCGCTGTCACCTTGCGGAGTTCGTTGACGCACATACGTTTTGTCCAAGCGACCTTAAGCCCATACCGCGCTAGACTAAACTAGTAACTATCAACGTACAAATCAATCCATCCTCCTCGCACAATCTAACGCCGCGATTGTAGTGAATGAGATAAAGACAAGAGTTAAGACCAAAGCGATCACGTTCGTAGGTAAAGTGTGGAAGGCGCTAACTAATATGAAGGGCGACGGTCGATTGAAGCGTTTGAAGGCGAACTTGGGTTTACTAATCATGAGTACACGCTAGTGCGCATTGTTGTTAATGTTGTCGAAAGTGCAAGGTCACCAGTGCTCCCGAGGATGCGTTGTGTTGAGAGCGAGGGAGTTTGTTCCTTCAGCTGTCAACACAGCGAATCCTCAAACATATCAAGGGTCGGCAACGCCCATGTTACTCCTTTGGAGTTGCATGCGTTTATAGGCAGCGGTGTCCGCTTACCATCAGGCGGGCCCTACGCTTGTTTGCCACCGTCGTTGTATATAAAAGCCAAAACTTAATCCTGTGTGCTGTAACCGTTTCAGAGGTTATATGAATTATCGTGTTGTGTAATTTGTTTACGTGAACACGGTACTAGCATTGCTCTTGAATATTAAATAGACAACAGTACTATAGTATGCATAACCTGCCGCGCGCACGCATACGTATATTGCGCGCGCGTCATGTTTCAGATGATTTTTATACTCTGTAAAAGAATACAGTTATCCAAATATAGACCTTAGAACAACGACTTAAAGTATCCATGAATCATCCTAATGTTTCATGAAAACGCGCACACTTGGCGGCCGTGTAGGCTCACGAAATATATAACGCATAACGTACTAATACTGCTGTAGTTACAATGACAAAGTCATATTTTTAAAGGAATTGTGAACGTAATGAAGAGGCCGTTTTCCGTAGAGATTTTTTTTAGTTTTATCATTCTCTTATTTTAGAAGTTACAGGGGGGGGGGGGGGGGGGGACATTTTACCACTTTAAAAGTGTCTCTCGCACAAACTATTCAGTTTAGAAAAAAATCATTTTTGAAGAACTATCCAGATACCCAAACGTTTTTGGTTTGATGAAAAAAAATTGAGTTTCAGTTCTAAGTATGGGGAACCCCCAAAATGTATTGTTTTTTTTTTTCTATTCTATACATCTACTTACCAAGTTTCAACAGTATAGTTCTTATAGTTTCAGAAAAAAGTGGCTGTGACATACGGACGGACAGACAGACAGACATGACGAATCCACAATGGTTCCGTTTTTTGCCATTTGGCTACGGAATTACTAAAAATACTTTTGTAAGTGTTCGATTATTACAAAAGAAGAACTTCAAGAAGGCATAATAAGAAGTTTGACTTAAAGTGCCAGTAAAAGGAATATAAAAAAAAATAGAAATGATAAATCCGTGTCGCATTTATTTACTTAACCAATTATGTATGTAGGAGATTTTAAGACGCGCATAACATTAAAAGTCTCCGATCTCTGCCTAAATAACAACTCTAAACAATTCGCCGAAACTGCCTGTTTGACGTGACGTCACCAACTTTCACCAACCTTGGCACATGGTGTGTAGGTAGGTACGCTCCTGACAAGTTTGCATGCAAATGGACATTTATCTTTATTTTCTGATCCGGAAGGTTCACATTGTATTAGCTGGCGGAGGCTCAGTTATTCATTTGTCGGTGCTTCGTGGCCCGCGATACTTCATTTGTACTGCGAATGCCTGTCAGCCATCCAATCCATAAGAGCATCAATCTTGCTGCCTGGCTCGCGTTTAGCGCCATTAGGATGCCAGGAGAAAGTTGCATGAGAGTTTCAAAGTGAATTTACCAAAATATGTGCACAGCTGCCAAAATTTGAATGCTGCCAAATCACTCAAAAATAATCTGAAACACTTTATTTACACTATAAGGACCGAGTACGTTTACGTGTACCTTAGCTATTAACTTTTCCCCGGTATATCTAACTTACTGTAACCTATACCTTAGCATGATCACGTATATATTATGACGGGCTTACTATCTCCTTGCACCTATTGTATTACATGGGTTGCTCGGCAGTAATTTAAATAATTTTACCAGCGAGTATTTCACGTTTGCTCACTAATTTAAAAAGTCACACCTACCCATGCTAAGAACATAGCATCGTTATAATCATCGTATCAGCCGAAAGACCACTGCTGGATATAGGCCTCCCCCAAACAACAGAGAACAGATATTATATTAATATTAATAATCACTAAGTTTTATTTTCCGTCAATTGAACGCAGCGCTCTATACTCATTCACCTACAAAAGCTGAACTTATTTATTATCAACGATATGAAAAACATTTTCGGCTGCGTGGTGGAAATCGAAAACGAGCCGTATTAACAAGTGCATTGGTTGCAAAATCCGTTGTTGTCTGTTATCACTAGCAGGAGACAGGTTGCCCGGCACCCCGGCAGATAACCTAAACGAAAATGCGAACGGTAATGATAAGCCGCGAGGCTATGCCGGGCGCACAATCGTTAGGTAAACATATGGGTCACTGAACCGACCTAGTTTCGAGAGCCCACACGGCCGCCAAGTGTGCGCGTTTTCATGAAACATTAGGATGATTCATGGATACTTTAAGTCGTTGTACTAAGGTCTATATTTGGATAACTGTATTCTTTTACAGAGTATAAAAATCATGTGAAACATGACGCGCGCGCAATATACGTATACGTACGCGTGCGCGGCAGGTATATTAATAAATATATTATGATTCGGAATATAATACGTTGGTCCTTGCCAGTAACTAGAAAAGTAAAAAATTAAGCAACACTTTCTTTGTGGTTAATTCTTTTCATTGGTTTGTCAAAAAACATCGATGAAGTCGGTGTACATTTGTATTTGTGCATTTATAGGTGGTTTCTAGAGATGTTCTCACTCGTTGCTTATATAGGATTTGTTTCTTCTTTTGCTTTTTATATTGTTATTTTGATACTTATATTCCATACTGTAATATTTTGTATCACATACTGTGCAAATGTTATCATATAGCGTGTACTGTGTAACATATTATTATATTCAGTTTCTATTTGCGAGTTCCTATAATTGGCTCTGTATTGCTATTTATAAAGTTTAGCGAATATTTCATAGCTGTTGGAATTCCTTGTATAAATAAATAAATAAATAAAAAAATCAAGGAAAAATATACACATATCATAGCATTACAATTTAAGTAATAAAAGACGAACGCGATGCTTTTTAGAAGTTTGATGGAATGTATCAACGCAAGCAGCATTAATGAGTTATGGTAATGTGACCTTTATTAATAAGAAGTTAAGGCTTTAATTTTACGACAAAGGTGATAAACGTTTTACTATAATAAAATAAGGTGTACCTGAGACTAGACGAAGGCCTGTATTGTCAGGCTTTTGTGTAGGTATCAATGAGACGAATGACTAACTCGGTGGTATACGACCTACATACAGAGTAAAGGTCAATTTGTGTATATGGCGCCTTTCAAAATCGTCTCTGTTCTGGCAGAGTTGTCTGAATCTTCTAATAGTCGGTGGGAAGCCATGACCCCGGGTGGACCCTATATGTCAATTATAAATGGAATCGAAAAACGAATTAAAGAAGCTACGGTAGCCTAGTGGTTCAGGCATGCGGCTGTCAAGCGGCGGTCGTGGGTCGAATCCCGGCTCGAATCAATGAGTTTTTCGGAGCTTATGTACGGAATATTTATCGTTAGCATTTCGGTGAAGGAAACCATCGTGAGGAACCCGGCCTAATCCCAATAAGGTCTATTTTTCCTCTGGGTAAGAAGGTCAGATGGCAGTCGCTTTCGTAAAAATAGTGCCTATGCCAAATCTTGGGATTAGGTGTCAAAGCGGGCCCCGGGCTGCTTTAGGGCACAACCGGGAACAACGCTAGGAGGATGAGGAATCCCAAACACTAATTCAAATTTAAAGATATGAAACAGAGCGATTTCTCCCCTCAATTAAGAAAAATGAAATCCCGGCGTTACTAATTATGCAAATGATAAGAAATACTAATTTTGCGGAGTCTATTAATAACTGCTACTTGTTCTAATGAAGTTTAAAGAACGTTACTGTACTCGTCAAAGATCGAGGAAGCTTTAGAGCGCCCTGAAGCGTGCTTTGTTATCTTCAGGACAAGTTCGTCGACGCATCAGACAGAGAGAAAATAGTGATTTTTTCCCCTGTCAAAGTTTGTATGTCTTTGACAATAAGATTGAATTTCTAGCCTGTAGAATAGGTTTTTTGTACTGTACACATCAAATGAATAACTTGACCAAGCAAACAAGCCAATTAGTCAGACAACGAAAGTACACGAGGGGTTAGCGCGATGCAACAAGCCTGTTTATAATAGAAATTAATCGAAACACATCTTCGCTCGCTTCGGTCTTTTAGAGCCCGGACTGAAATCATAGTTTTAAGTTTACCTGTTTTCACAGTTACCTAGGAGTGAGTCTAGTGATCCGCAACGTCAAATTAAAGTATAAAATGATGAAGTATGAAATGAAAATGGAATTATTTTATTTCGTCTACAATCGTTTACCTAAACGGAAATGTCTATAAGAACCCTGAATACCGTCTGAATTCCTTGGAATCATTACTCATAGAGTACATCTGAATATCCGTATATTTAAACCAGCTAGAACAAGGAACTGGCTTCCCACGGGGTAACTTGGCCCACCGCCTGAAATCAGGACTATCCACCGACCTATATACATGATTAGACAAAGACAAACAATCTTAATGTGAACAGACATTTTGCAACAATTATATTAGGTAAGTTAGTTTAGTTATTTATTAAGTTCGCCTTTGTACTTTGATTTATTGTGTGACATGTATATTCTTTAACCTGTTATAATGTACAATAAAATGCTTACATACATGCTCATTTGTTTTCTATATATTAGGTAGGCAGTTTAAGTGGTGATAAATAAACAGTCGAAGACATTTCTAGAATCTCCATACTACATGAGCGAAATACCGAGAGACGATATTCGTATTAGAAAAATATAAACTATTCCTAGATGGCGACACTGCAACGCAAAATCCAAGATGGCTGATTAGACCGCCATTGCAAATTCAAACTTATAATGTAGTACGACAAAAAAGCAGTGAAATAAATAACTTTAAAATTTATCTGTCACAATAAACTTTATTTCAACTTTTGTTTCGTTTTTTTTGTTTCTGTTGTGAATAATAGATAATTTTATTATGATGTTATCTTCTTCTCGTCGATTAAAAGAGCATAATCGGTATATATTCAACTATATGAGTTTATACAATAAAGTTAGGATATATATATGCCTAGAAATAAAAGCTAATTTATATTTTTGTACATAAAAATCGTATTGTACCTTAAATTATTTTGAATTGATTTGGATTAACTTTTTTTGGATATATATTTCGCATACAAAAAACGCGTAGCTAGTGCGGTGTGTGCGTGGCCCGGCGGTATGATAATAATAAAAAAACACCACCTGTAAAGTGCAGGCCAAACGTGTAGAACGTCGACTAAAAAAACAAAAGCAGCAATAGTAAACAATACATCGTAATAGTTCTCACCGTAAAACATTTTGTCAAAAAGTCCTTGTCCACGGGTCACATGTGAGTCCATTCAATACAACCGGCGCGAAAGAGTTCGTAAACTATATGCGTTACACTGAAACGGGCCCAGCGTACGATCACAGTACTATAGTAGCGGAGCGGCGCGAGCGGAGCGGGTGTCGCGCTCACGGCGCCCGTACGGAAGTAGGTTACTAACTAAAGTTTTGTTTGGCTTGCGTGAGGCTGCGGCAGTGCACTTTGCTCGCTAGCTGCGGCCCGCGGCGACGCTCGCGGCCGTCCTCCCCCCACGCCCGCGTCTGCGCATCTTTCACTTTCGGCTCCTTACGCCGCCCGCCCTACCGACACCCTAACAAGTAAAGGGACTCATTCAAGCACCCGGCTATGAACTAAATATTTACATTATTTACTAGCTTCCGGTGACTGTTTATCGTGAAATTCTTCTTGAATAGGCAAGACTTAAAAAGCGAGCGACCTACCTAAATCCTGAAGGGCGGTGTTCATTCCCACAAACGAAAAAGTTATTTCGGGAACGATCCATACAACAGAAGGGATACATATAAGTGACGTACCGTTAGGTCTCTTCATTCATTGAATAAGTAGAGTCCTAATAGGTTAGTGGGAAAATTCATTTTACTCTGAGTGGCCTTGCTATTATATTATACAGTGTGTGGCCTGTAACAGGAGGAAATATTATATAAAAATATACATTGTAATAAACAATAGAAATATAGCCATATATTCGTTACCCATTTGATGATTTGTGCATAGATTTTTATAAAATTTGTATTTATCTAAGTAAATATTTTTTAAATTACTGTTGATTACTGAATATTTCATGAAACGCTCCTGGAATACACTAGACGCTAAAAAAAAATATCATTGTAAAAAAAACATAATGGAATACATATTTTAGTGGATCCGCGAAATAATAATAAATCGTCATACAGTTTTTATGACGCAACTGGGAAATAGGCGCTTAGGTATTAAAAAATAAACCCATTAACCCTCATAAATAGATTATATAAAATTGAGCGTGTCGGTATTGGTTTTTTTACTTACTACTGACTGGCAGCCATACAGTTTAGTTGCATCTAGGAAATTAACAGCCAGTATTAGAACGATGTGTAGCATAGGTCGGCGCAGCGAGCGGCGCTCCGGTGGGCGACCACCTCATTGTCGGCGTTATGTAAGCTGGAGGCCGCGCCGCCGCTGCCGAGAGTCAACGAACGGCATTGACACGCGCCCGCCCCCCCGCGCACCCCGCCCACCCCGCGGCGCCCCGAGTCGCTGCTGAAACCACCAGCTGCGAAATTGGGTCACGAGCTCTGAGCCACCTCGACTAACCGACCACCCAACACAGACCCCTTGAAGCTACGTAACTGCCTAACACTCCGTGACCTACGCAGGGTCACAGAGGCCAACCGAGACTGGTGCTTGAGTGAGGATGAACGATACAAACCGCTCGTCTGGTATCAGGACAGGTCAACTACTCTATCGATTTTCAGCGAGCGTTTACTATAAATATTTAAACGGGTTCAATACTACCATTTGGTTCCGGAATTTGAGTGAGACGGTATTAGGTATTTTTGTCAATGACTCGTTGATTTATCATTTACGTTTTCGGTAACTAGACGGGTCATACATAACATAAGTCATGATGCAATTAATATTGTAATTGAAGTTAAACAGGTAATAAAGGACACAAACCCGACCTATATATGAAGTAATAACATTTTTTTTTAAATTATTTTATTAAGCGATATAGAATATAAATATAGAAAAGAGTAATTGTTAAGCAAATTATTACTCATTCCCATTATTGATTTAAAGGATGTTTTAGTCCCATTAAAGTCTAAATCTCCCATTAAATTTAGTCTCAAACTGTATGAACAATAAAAAAACAACAATGAAATAAACACAAAAACAAAACTTAAATTTTCATGTTCTTTCGAAATATGCGATCGCATGAAACAATTCAAACTGCATTATAGCAAATAGTTTCTAATATCAATGCATGAAAACGGAGAAGGAAAACGAGCACTGCGCCCAGCGTCGCCATCGAATGGTCGAGTCAATGAACGTCATTGAGCCACAGCACCGAGCCATTAGATACTTTACATTCTCACAGATAAGGTTAAAAATCAACCGGCAACTCGACGTCACTTAGCCTTGGCTCCTACTAGCCTGGCTGACTTAGACATTCTATCCACTTTTACATAGGTATAGTACCGAGTATATTGCAACTTGGTAATGCGCATCGATTGGCTTGAAAATACTATTAATGAAATGTATTGGCAAGGTCTGCGATGGCCACAGCTGGTAGTGGTGACTTGTAAACATGTAAGTGCTGTCACGGGCAAGCTTTACTAAATCGAAATATAAAACTGACAACTAAATGTTATTAGATTAGACGCACTGCAAGAGGAGACAATGCAGTGAAGTGGGAGAGTCAGCGTTTTTTAGATGTTATTAGCCAAGGGTAACTGTGTAACTTTTCGAACGATCGTTAGTAGCACTCAACTTTCATGTCATTTTACATACATGAAATACATACAATAAATTGAAATCCACCTATTAAAAGTAGTGGTATTGGCTTCCGGGCTGTGAGAGCCCTTATACTGCGACCATCGCTGATCTATTGTGATCGCCACTTACTACAATTCTTGGTCAAGTCCTGCGAACTCAAAGAATTGCAGAATACCTACTGTTGACCTCAAGAAATTTGATCTCCTCCGGGCACATTATGTGTTTGCCTAGAAAGGGGTTACAGCTGCGCATAAGGCAAGGGCAATCGATTAGGATGTGTTTAGGCGTCTCCTCTGCTTCTGGTAAGAGACCTGTAAGCAACCTTATCAACATGCGTAGACGGTTCCTGTTTATTTGCTGCTGGATTTGGAGCCATCAAGTGTACCACTTTAGGCTGGCTGGTTTCCAATCTATGAGGCCGTTTAGCCAGGCCTCTCTACTAAGGAGTTCCACGGAGTAGTTTATTTGTGTACAGTTTTTTGGGGGCATTGTTTCTAGATGGAGGTTCAGGGGCGGAAGGTTCAGCACGGCTTCGAGAGCAGCTGTTGGAGAGGTTGACATGGCTCCAGTAACGATAATACAAGCCGTCCGTTGCAGACGCAGTTGCTTTGCTCTTATTGTTTTCTGTCCTTTTCCTATACCAGGCCACAGAAGCGTATGACACCATCGGCCTCGCAATGGTAGTGTATAGCCACAGGGCAATTTTGGGATGGTCTATACCCCATCTGTTACCCGCTAAGCGACAGTAGATTGTGAGAGCTACTTTAGCCTTCTGCAAAATTCCATTAACGTGCGGATTCCAGGCCAATTTCTGGTCGAATATAAAGCCCAGATATTTGACCTCGGAAGAGAGCGGCATTGTTCTGCCGTTCATAGACAAAGGTGTCACAGTCGAGTTTCTCTTGTTTGCGGCACAGCAACCGTTTTGTCCGCATTAATGGATAGTTCATTTTCCCTGCACCACGTGTTGATTGTGTCCAGGACTCTCAGCATTAGGTACGATAGTGTACTATGGCAGTTTCTCCGCACCGCCACCACAAGGTCGACTGCGTACCCCTGGGTGTCGAATGTCGATGAGTAGTTCCGCCATTGCGGGCGCTGAAGTAGGACGGTCTCTGTAGATCTGCCGCTACGATAGTCGTGCTGACTGTCATGGAGAGGCTTGTTCCTGAGGCAGCTCTCCCCGATGTACTTGTCCAGAACCTTTTCCATGGTCTTTAACAAGAACGATGAAAGGCTAATTGGTCTGAAAGACTTGGCCTTTTTAACCGCCAATGGAATGAATAGGATTTTAACCTTGTTCCAAATTTCAGGTAAAGATACCCAGGCGTAGCTCGCTCTGAAATTTTTTGCCAAATGGGGGATTAAGGATGTCAGCACCACGTTGCAGTAGCACGGGGCTTATTCCGTCCAGTCCCGCTATCTTGTATGGCTTGAACGACTTTATTACCCATCTTACTATACCCGGTCTGGGGGCCTGTGCCGATCACACTCGGCATTAGGTTCCCTTAGCTCAGTGGACCCTGAGCTCAGTTGTGAAAGTGACATCCTGCCGTCTTAGGAGACCAATCTAATTAGGTTTTGCTTTAGAGAGCAGTCTATGAAGTCTTGCTACTTGGAGCTTATTGTTGACTTCCTTACAGAACTTCCTCCACGACGCTCTCTTGGCCTTCCTAATCTGTTCGCTATACTGATTCAGGGCCCTGCGATAAATCTTCCACTCATTTGTTCTCTTAGCCCTGTTGAATAGCTTCTGCGTCTTGTCCCTTAGCTTTTTGAGTTTGGAATTCCACCATGGCGTTTAGTGGTTTTAAAACCTTGGGGGGGGGAAGGGGCAGCTTTCCTCATAGGTACGTACAATGCCCTTTGAGACCACTTCCAAAGCAAGTACCTACCAGACCTTCTCGTGTTCTTACGCTTTTAGCAGCCGAGTCCAGGGTCCGTTCTAGGGCGCTTCTTTAGACTGTTTGAACACTGAGAGAAAATGTTAAGCTAAAACTAATGTGTCTATGATCTGATCTGACATTGATTCCGCCCCACTCACTCTCCAGTTCTCAATGTGCCTTAGAAGGTGAGGAGTGGCAACTTTTTTCTAGGCCCTAGTGACAAAGGTTGGTTCGCGCCTAAGTTTAGGGTTTGCAGACCGTTCATTAGTAGAAAGTCATGTAGTACCTTACCTCTATTGTTGCTGCCGCACCTTTTTTATTGCAGTTTATGGTCAATTAAACCTTCTACCTAGAAATATCGATTTATTAATTTAATTTACTAATTATTATGAAGATTTTGAATTAATGACATGACTATGAAAACTAGGCTAAAGCGGCCCACAATAGACTCCAGGTTGATGGTCCGCCGACTACTACCTTAATGAGGTAGTAGTCGGCGGACAATCAACCTGTTTGCGAACACGATATTATTGAAGCGCAAAAGCAGCAATAGGGAAGGGATGATGACTAAGATTTTTTAATGCTGTCATTCTAACCAGTTTTTGGAGAGGAACAAATGTTTGTATGGGAGCAACTAAAGAACATAAATACCTAAAAATTTGAGACAAATATTGACCTCGCTGGCGGCAGCGCAAAACGGTTCATACTAATAGACACACATGTATGACGTCACAACTGACATTTGTACTAATCGCTGTATAGAAAATCAGGTAAATTGTTGTTTCGGTCGCGAAATACTGCGTTTGAGTAGGTACATAGTTGTCATACAATTTTGAGAAAAAGCATAAGGATTCTTTTGGTAGCTTTAAATTCACTCTTGGACAATAAAAAATGTTCATTTATTCTACACTTCATGGTTCATACCTTTTTATGATTTTAATTATATTTTATCATTTATAAGGATAATTTGATGGTTTACTATCAATTTAGCATCACTACGTTATCAATATGAACATGAGGCATCATGCCTATTCGAGGTAAAACTTTCGGAAGCGCTCAGCAAACCTCTCGTATATCTAGAAACAACTTTATTATCGCTAAACAAGAGTTCATTTTGAACAACAGATCAATGAGATACGATCTTGCACAAGTACGAGTAAACCTTAGCACGGTGGAGCAGTAGAGTAGATAAGGCGAATGCGCAGTGAAGTTTCTCTGTCAGTTACGATCTTATTGTTTGTATCGGTACTTATTTATGTTTCTGTACTCAAGGGCAGTGGTTATGCATATTCAACAGTATCTGTTCACGTAATCGCATGGCTCTATCGTACCCGTTAATTGTAATAAAAAGTTTATGTGCCAAGTGCATGGTTTTAATCAGAATAATTGTGTAGCTTCTGCAGAACTGTCATTTTCAGTAGTGAGGCGATTTCATATTGATGATGGATTTACTTGTCGATTCTGTTTCTTCAGTATCCGTAAGCGGTGTCTTCATTAGTAAGAGTTAAAAAAAGAACAAATTTGATCGTCTTATGAACTAAAATACGTTCTCTGCTGAACCTATAACAGAAAGACATCTAAAGTGTTAAAAATTGGTCAGGATTATATTATATAAGTAGTCTACATTTTTTAACTTGTTTTAAGAAAATAGCTGCCGAAAGTAAAAATATATCACGTCGACCATACAAGTAACCTACGTGTGTCATAAAAACTGAAAAAGGCGGTGAGGAGCAATAGTACACACGTAGGCCGTTCAATAAGTTTTCGGTATCGACGCAATTACATGTCATGATAATAATTTCTGATTATTGATCAACCTTTACACTATACATATAGTACTATGTATATAGTAAATGAATACAGTAAATAAGTAAAATAAATACTTGTAAAAATGATATTATTCATTTATCTTTCTCTAATAGTTCAATACCTAAAGACGATGGGATATAACGTATTCGGACGTCAGTAAAATGGGAGGATATTTTTTGGAATATGTGGCGGTTTTGGTAAAATTCTGGTTTATTATTGATTTTAAAATGAGAAATGCATACATTTTTAAGCCTCGAAATCAGACAAATAAAACTTATCTCGTACACAGCATCTGCCACAAGAAAGCGCTCATAAATATCTGTCACGACTCTATGTCTAAGGCCGTGTCAAGGTGTAATGCTTGCAATAAAAATGATGTATTTATTTTACAAAAGAAATGTGTTCGATCTATTGCAAGAGCAGAAGATGCTGATAGTAGCAAGCCTTTATTCAATAAACTTGGTATTCTAACTCTCCCCTCTATGTTTATATTGCAAGCGAGCATATTTGTTAAAGAAAAATTTAAATCTCTAGGAAAATAGAAAAAACCTGCCCCGAAACCATCAAATTAATTATGAGATACTCCCAAAAATTCCTGTAAAAACTGCCTTTTATAATAAGAGCTTATAATTTTGTAATGGCTGCTAAGTTACTTAATACATTACCTGACTCAATTAAAAATCAGATTGTAAAGGCGTTTAAAAAATCTTTAGTTCAAATATTGAAAAAGAGGATGCCTTACAATATAAACGATTTTTTCGATATAGATTTAAATGGTTAATGTAAACATTGTAAATAGTTAATTTAGATTTAAGTAAACTAATATTGGTTGCCCGACAGGCAAATTATAGTGATTCTACTAAAATACATAATGTATGCCCGCTTTGGTATGCCGGATATTGGTACTTGTTTGTCGACGTCAAATATTATATATTTATCGAATTATGACAGTGTAATAAGGTCCTCACACATAAAGGCACACACCGTTGACTTCAACCGTACTAGGAGTACTAGATATATCGATTGTAATCTTACAAAACATTGCGATGCATGCGTTTTGTTTTTACGTTTGCATGGAGCAGGTCGCTCCAGCCGGTCAACGGTCCATACAAAGGTAAAAAAAACGCGTCAAAAAAAAATCTCTTAGTTGTTCCTTATCAGAACCTACCGTTATACCCTTAAACGGTTTTGCGTTATTTTGTTACACCTTGTATATATATCTATTTATATGAAAAATCTGAATTAACACAAAAAAAACTTCGTAATTATTATACCTGCTTACAATATTTCAAGGGAATCTGTTGAGAAACGACCTGTAGAGGAGCGCAAACGTAGGCACATAAAATGTTTGCCTATGATGAAATGGAAAGCTTCGTTCGCTTCGCTCGCTCGTTCAAAAAGAAAATTGTAGAGCTAATTTAGGTATCATCTTTGAAATGATTGAAATTCGGTAATTTTTAGTTTCGTCCCAATTGCTCGCTTCAATCGGCTCTATAGTTATCTCTCGCCACCTTCAAACTACATATTAATAGCTTCCGCCCGCGACTCCGTCTGCGTGGAACCGGGATAAAAACTTTTATATATTTTAATGACTATAAACTGTCTTCGTGAAAAATTACATTCAAATCGGTTGAGCCGTTTAAGCGTGATTGAGTAACAAACATCCAGACATCTAAACATCCGAACATCCAAACATTTAAACATCCAAACATCGAGACATCCAAACTTTCGCATTTATAATATTAGTAGGATCATTCTTCATAATTCTTTAGACACTTCCATAATTTACTCAAACTTCAAAGTAATCTGACAATATTTTCAGGGTACTGGAATTTTCATGGTTTTTTTTAGTAAGTAGACCATGTTTGTGAAGTGTCGACACAGAACTATTCAGTTTGAGCGCGTCTTATCGATTTTTGTCATATTTCATTTACGCGGTTTTTAGCTGAGGTAGCGTGCGAGGGTGACGTATAGCTACTACCTAGCTGTCCTACTTTCATGCTGCACCGCAGCGTGTGAAGGAACGTCATTGACCCACCTCACTGACGACAGACATCCCAGATCGCCCATTGATTGCTACGCGCGAAATAACAGATATATACACGTGGGGTACTACTGAATGATATGATATTTTTGACAGGTTGCTGTAATAAGGAACCATTTATATTCCGAAGGTCTAGGTATGCTACTTGGTCTCTACGTCTTCGGAATCGCCACATAAACGCTTCATTTCAAGATTTGTTTTACACTAATAGACTATCTTTTAGGTGTCCGATGGCTTTCAGCGATGCAGGGTGTGTGTGTTTATTACTTCTACATACATACATACATACATACATACATACATTCACGCTTCTATCCCTAAAAGGGGTAGGCAGAGCACATGCAACTTGTGTTCCGGTACCACTTTTAGCATAAATGTGGGTATAAAAGATCGACAAAATGTTACTCCTAATGTCCAGGAACCTAAAGTCCAACATCTACTTGTCAAACCAAAGCCTGTCACGTTCCTGTGCGAAAACAATGAGCTATTCTTGTTTTAAATAGCGCTTTAACACAACACTACGCCAATTACCCCACAATTCAGCAGTGGAATACTCAGTTTCACCGAAATGTCTTCCCTGTACACAAACATAGACAGTTGATTGCATTACCAAGTCCACATACCGACTAACGTGATCGTCAGTACCGCAGTAGGTAAGTATCTACCCGTAATAGCCAGCGTGTATCACATTGCTGCACAGTGCACACCTCGATCAACGTTCGCAGTGACGTCATTGTTGCGATTGCGGTACCTATAGTGCGAATCATTTTTGTACAACGAAATCATTTCTCTTTGTACTAGGCTAGGCAAAAAGGGAAGACAAAACCATAGTCTTTAATTGTTCAGTGTAACGGCTAATTGTTTACGTTGTTGTACTAAGTATGCTCTAACTACTAATAAAAAGTTGTTAATACCGATATACCTTTCATTTTAATTTAAACCTTGCTATTCAAATAAAGTCAATTCGAGCAAATTGGTCGTATTTGCAACTACCAAATTTTATTCAATAGCTATGAGTGGGAGTCACATTCGGCCAAGCGTTAACAGCACTGAAATTGTTACGGAATAAAACCTAGGTCTCAATGAATGAAACAAAACGTTACGAGCGCGTTCGCGTTTAGCTGTCAAATCCCATACAAATTGAGGGTAAAACGCAAACGCGATCGTAAAGTTTTGTTTCGGTAAAACTTATACTAGAGCCTCTGATGTTTTATTTGACGCCCCCCATTAAAACGTAGTTTGGGTCTCATTTTAAAAGGGAATGCTAGAATTATATGAAACTTTGATACCTATTTGATACCTACGAGGTCGAAAGCTAGTTTCTGGTGCTACAAATTACATACAGTCTTTTTTTGTGAGAAATTAAATTTATTATGAAAACTATCTTCTGTCGAAACGTGATACTTCGAAAAGCCTTTTTATAAAGAACAGAACGTCAATACTTCATTGCATGTTTGGGAAATGTACCTTACTTTAGTGTGGGATAAGGACACATGATTAGTCCTAACGCTCATTGGAAAATTTACGCAGTTACCCCTCTGAATAGAATCTACCCGAAACAATAACGCAACGTACTAACGCAAGCGAGTTATTCGTTTTGCAAAAAAAATGTATACGTATCCTTGTAAATGCCAAGTACAGAACCAGTTGCAAACCATTTTTTATCCAGCATAAGATACTCACATTTCCCTCAGTCTACATTTTAGAAGTGCCACTTTTGTTCGGAAACATATTGGCTTATTTACGTACAAGAAAGATGTGTGTAAATTTAATACGCGAACAAAGCATAAATTAGTTCTACCAATATCCAAGCTAGCCATATTTAAAAATAGCCCTTATTGCAGATGTATTAAAATTTACAACAAAATACCTTCACAGTTACACGATGAGCCAAAAGACGATGTTTTTATTAGGAAGCTAAAATATATCTTAATTCAAAAATCCTATTATACTATTGAAGAATATTTGACAGATAATAACCTCAAATAAATGTATAATAATAATAATATTGACCGAATGCCATTATTTCGTTATTACTTGACTTCCATCCAACTGTATTTTATAGGCGATACTAAATATGACATACTAATCTAATAATGAATTAATGTAATATAATATTTTTTATCTTTGTATACCTAGACTTAAGTATATTGTGGTGCCCTTGCAGGGTGTCCATGTGGAACCGACTTAGATTAAGACCTACCATCTGTCTCCATGTTTTACTTGTATATGTATGTGCCATATGTGACAACAATGAATGAATAAATAAATAAATAAATAAATAAATAAATAAATAAAAACAATATCCACATATTCTTGTTTATAGTAACACATCCTGTACAAAAAATCCTGTTGCCATAGAAACTACTAGTTTCGTGAGAGCGTCATTAATCCAATCGTATCTATATATGTTCTATTTCAGCGTTAGCTGAATACTCATATTACAAATATTACAATGCAAGAACAAATGCACCTGTTGAATTTACATTACTTCAATTACAACTGTCCGGTGAAAATCGACCCGGCGTGACGCCATTGCGGCGTCACTAAACTTGTTCATTATTTAAAAACAGCAAGTTGACAAATAAAGGTGTAACGTAGCTCTGTAGCCTAATTGGTAGTGACCTTGCATACGAAGCCGAAGGTCCCGCGTTCGAATCCCAGTAACGGCATTTATTTGTGTGATGAGCACAAATTTGTTGCTGAGTCATGGATGTTTTCTATGTATTTAAGGCGGTGCATTGGAAATTATCGCGTGCTTCGAAACGCCGTTCTGACTAGATTAAGAAACAATAAGGTCTAATTTTCAGATATATGATTCTTGACTATGATTGTTTATCTGATTGAATCGATACATGACTGCCTAAAATTTCTTCCATAGAAAAAAATTCTAAAGTAGGGTCTTTATTTTCCTTTTTTTACTCAGCCTACTCAAACAATTATTTTGCGACACAATCAAGTTAATACTATAGTATTTTATATCATCTAAAATCTCACTTAATGCAATATAAATAAATCTTCAGTAAGTTAGGTATTTATTGAAATTTGTCCAAAAAAGTCATTTTAGAAGTGTTGCATGTCTTTTTCTCGTGCGCGGATGACATAAGCGTGTCTCTGTCAAGGGGGCGTGGTCGACTCGAACCAAGGCATACCCTTAAGTATTTATTTATCGATATAAGTACGTCGTCTAGTACCCATACTACAAGCTTTGCGTAGTTAGGGACTAGGTTGATTAGTGTAGGATTGCCCCTACATATATATTTATTAAATTATACTTAATGCAGAGTGTGTCCTAGGAATACTTCATTACGTACATTCTCACATGGAGAGTCAAGTTTATCGATTCGTAATACTAGGAAATCCCAGGGAATCCATATCCATAATACTAGGGAATCCATATTATATATTATATTATAAATGCAAAAGTTTGGATGTTTAGTTTAGATGTTTGGATGTTTGTTACTCAATCACGCTTAAACGGCTAAACCGCTTTGGATGAAATTTTTCACAAAAATAGTCTAGATTAATATAGTATAGTTTTATCCCGACTCCACGCAGACGAAGTCGCGGGCGGAAGCTAGTAAACTATAGACGTACAGCATTACGTACGGCAATCCATTGCTGTCTAGCAAGGCAATTTTTCAATATTTAAAGCCACAGCATCCGACCAAAACCGTCTTTGCCTGCAATACATGCAACGCAATCATCATTCACAAGAAATGCACGAGATTAGTACGGTAAAGTTAAAATTCCAAAAGAGAAATGACTATTTGCTTCGTACAAAGGTGTAATAAGACTTAGATAGGTATTCATTTGTAAGCTTCTGGTCTACAAGCTTACAAATGAATATCTGCTGACTCGGAAACAATGCAATAAAACTAAATAAATAAAGACGTAATTACAATAATAATCCCTCATTGTTAGCAGCCAATAAATACAGCATGAGTGAATGTGTATGTTCTTTCTCTGTCGTCAAACAAGTGAAACCAGAAGATTTTTCGTAAAACCCGACTGCTGTTTCGTAAATATTATAGCCTATCTCACTCCCACGATTAAGAGGTACCCAACGACACCTCATTTGTCGGAAGCCGTCAAACGGTTTAGGCTGCAGAGCGTGCCAAAGAATAAGACATACACACACCCTTACAGACATATAATAATAATAATAAATACTATTTTCAACACAATTGCTCGTAACGTACCTCTTATTGTGTCGCTTTTAGGCTCATAATCCTGGATATTAAACACGTGTGTTTAATAACATTACGATACTTGTGTGTTATGGTTATATCCCGATTAAGTCACGTTGGCACCTTGCAGCAAGATGTATGCATGCACACGGTGCATTCTTAAACTAACCGGGTTGTATAGAATGTACAGCTTTTTTTTTAATTCTCGGCAAATGGATTCTTACCCGACTAAACAAATTAAATCCTTTTTGTTAATTAATTGACTATTTCTTTTTGGATATGATATAGAAACGGTTAATTTAGTAAAACTATTCACTTTTGATAACATTTTACATGAATGAATAAAGATAACATTTTAAAACGAAATTATTTATTTTATTTTGTATTGGCTGTTTAGAGATTTCATCTAATGCGCGCGCACTGCGCAAACTTCACAAAAAAAGTTGATGCGCGCCATTATAGGTTATTTCACAGATATTTGTAAACATTGTTAATGCGTGTTGGGTTATTAACAAAAATGTTGATTCGTGGTGACTAGAAAAGTGATAAAAAGAATGGACGCCACTAGAAATTCTTGACGATGTATACAACATGTGAGTAAAAACCTGTTGACATCAATAAGTAAAGAAAATAGCTTCACAGGCCTATCAAATTTTCATCTTATGAAAAGGATTTTTTCCTCGCAAAATGTGTTGAAAAACGTCGTATGAAACGCGTGAGCTTTGATAATTATAATCCTCGGCTCTCTTATCACGCTCACCTGCGGTTCGCGTGATAATTCCGCCTCTGATGTAATTATCCACATACCTCACTTGTATCACAATGTACTATTATTGCACCATGACAAGAGAGAAACATCTTACAAAAAATTTGCTCAATAAATAATGGTAACAACAAGCGGTCTTATCGCTTTAAAGCGATCTGTTCCAGACAACCTTTGTATAGCAGGAAACATTTGAACTAGAATTTTAAACAGGTAGTGCAGGAATTCATCAAGAAGAGCATACTAACACATAAATCTTTCAAATATTACTAAACAGGACACTTTAAAATACATACCTACAACTACAACCATACATACATACATACATACAATATAGATACATACGCTCGAAAAACATAACCCTCCTCTCCTTCGGCAGTCGGGTAATAAAATAAGGCAGAGCACAGCGCAACCGAAACGAACTATTATTAAAGTCATCGCAAAAATGACTGCAATGGGAACATACTATCAAAGGTTAATAATAATAACGATCGTCACGGTATAATTTGGCAGTAGGGGTGCGGGGGTGAGGTCGGGTGCGAAGGCACGTGCGGGCTGCAGCGGGTCAACGAACGTCATTGACCCAACTTTCGGCCTACTTATAAGGGGATGGTATTACCACCATAATGGTGCGAGGCCCTTCCGTTACATAACAAGGTGAACATTTCTACATGCCGGCTTTCGCCGTTTATGATGAGCTTACAGTTCGCAGTCAGAACGTGAACGCACTACCAACTAATTACTAGATTACTGGGACGTAAACCATAAAAAGATAATGTTAAAAATCAATATCTGATAAAATGTACCGAGTTTCGTTAAAAAAAAAATAGCAAATTTTACAAAAAGTTTCTCTTTTAAAATGGCTAGATAACTTACGTACAATACGATTTCAGTTGCGTTAGTTAAGAAAACCATATAAATCGAAGTAGAACGTTCAACGCCGGCAATTTATTTAAAATATTCAAAAACTAAATTACTTAACGCAAGTAAGACCGTTCACATCAGATGCGGCGCAAGCAAAGGCAGTTGGAACCTTGACTGCGTATGGCCTTTAGATTTTCCTTCTTCCAACAAGTATCGTATCAATGTCAAGTGCAACAGGATCACAGCTACTACTTCACGTCACCGCAGCCTGCCACCGATTCACACTTCACTTCAAAAAGGATATTCGCCGAATGTCTTATTTCGATTCAAGATGAATAATTTCACATTTTCCAGTCATAAGCTAATGAGCTATATGAGTATAAATAAATATTTTTCCTACGCTTCTTCATACAGGCAAGAAACTGAATAAACGTAGATTTGTATGTCAACTAAAGGGCCATCATTGTTATCGATGCTAAAGATGAAACACTACCTATTTGAATTACAGATTGTTTTGTTTCATGATTTAAATCCTTACTCTTGTTCCCTGTTACGAGTATACTGTAAATAAATGTATTTCATATATTTACTAAAATCTGAAATATTGACTTCATTTTACGACCCGAATCCCCGAATCCCGGGACATATCCATATTAACATAATGATTGAGGTATTGACACCCTGTGGCACGGACGGTGCCCAGCATCATAATACCAGTAGGTATGTCTTTCCTTTCTGAATTTGAAAAGGTCGTCTATACACTAAAGTCTAAAACCAAGAGCCCGATATCAGAAGGAGTTTTTGACATATTAAAATCGCATGTGAAACTTTTGCGCCAGCGCATAGTCTAGCGTGTGCGCGTGCGATGGGATGGACTGACATCGATATTGGATGGGATTGGTATCAAAATTAAACGGAATTTTTTGTTAAAAAATTTGGAAAATAATGTAACCGTATAATATATACCGGAGATTATAAGTCAATCAATAGAACTTGGTACGAACTCTGTGCTTGTATTGGCTAACAAGCACAGAGTTCGTACCAAGTTCTATTCGTATAGATTTATTTATTTTAAATAAGTCTAGTGCGACTTGACTAATTTGTCGACAGCCCAGAATAGGCATGAAAATAATTTGAGATCCACTTCGCCACTACAAATATGTACATGTACCTTTAGGACAGTGAAATTTGATTAATAAACGCCGCCTGAATGATATTCATCTGTCAATCAGGTCGCAATGTGAAAAATTTGTACGTGAATTCTGGACTTGCATATGAAACAAAACTGATTGTACTGCCTTGTCAATAAAAAAATAATGATGAAACTAGCTTCCGCCCGCGACTTCATCTGCGTGGACCCGGGATAAGAACAATCCTATATTTTAATCTAGGCTATAAACTATCTTCATGCAAAATTTCATTCAAATCGGTTCAGCCGTTTAAGCGTGATTGAGTAACAAACATCCAAACATCTAAACTTACGCATTTATAATATTAGTAGGATTCTTTTACAATAACATACGATTGAGGTGTTATTGGTAGACACAGCCATACTGTATCTTGACACAACTCTATAATTTGGACAGTCAATGATGCGGCAGCCCCGGTATTCTAACTGGTTTTTTACCCCAACTCACCGTTCACCCACGAATATATCTTAACGCCACGATTTGATTTGACGATTAGTAACTAAGCGTAATCAGAGGGCTAGTTTCGTAAGGCGTGGCGGGCGAATAACAGCTCTGGACATTGAGCGCTAAGCGGTGTGGTACTCAACCTCACTCGCAGTCCACGCTGCAATTATGCCGGCTAACGACTTCCCCGGATACAATTGCAACATCAATGCAGCCTCATTAAATAAACCGGGGGTGGTATTACCAGCGCCTCTGGTGTCCGCTGCATCGGAGTCCCACTTCCGGCCTCGGTGGCTCGATCAATACGTCGCGGGGAACGAACCCGTGACCTCGGTCTGAGAAGTAGGACGCCGCGCAGGCGCAACTGCCTCCCAGTGCATGCATAGGCAACTCTTTGAATTGCTAATGCGAGAGCCCCGAGCGACTGGTGCATCGGCACTTTGAATTGTAGATGGCGCGGCGAACACCCCCACGACTGGCCACTCCGATCGGCTATACCTTCAAAGAACCTTCGGCCATCACCTGCCTTTACATCTCACCTGGTATTTATATTTATTACTCTCTCGCCTATCCCAATAGTATATTAGTATAGTAGTTTATGTAATTATTAAATTGTATGGCGTTTCCGTGAGTCACCAACTGTGCTGGCCGAAAATCAGCGTTGTAGGGTAGGTGTCTGACACCTCAGCATAATGCTGAGCCAGTGTCCGGTTCACGACCGCAGAGACACACTTGTTTAATGTTTTATGTGCTTTTCTTGTTTATTTTGTGTCCTGTATGTTTGTGAATAAATGTATCTTTCTTTCTTTCTTTCAGCCTTAATTACGCGATTGATGACTGTTTATCGAAGCAACCTTAAATTTTCTAGAAACTAGGTAATGAGGTTCCTTTCATGTCCCATTTTAGATTCAGAGCTTCACCGTTTGACATTTCGAGATGTAGAATCAATACGGCCCGGGACTGCTGTTTATAATGAGTATTAGATGCAATATAGCAAATATAGGTCGGGGCGGCGGATCTCCACTTCTGGAACCCTGATGATACGACTTGCGATTTCTATGGGTGCTACGACTATCGATCATTGCGTAACGCAGACTTATCAAATTATCACGTTAAGTACGTAGTATATACGTAGTGAAAGTGAAGCTCGGGACGTCTACGTCGAGTCCGCTCAGAAGCTTTTTGAGGAAACGTCAACAATCAATACAGGTTTCAATCCCATTCATAACCAGAATCGACATAAGCTACAGTGTCAATACTAGTCAATTTCTGTGGACTACGACGTTCATCTTAGATGATTGAAAGTGAAAGTGTTTGAATACACATTACAAAACCAATTAGAATTACTATACAATTTTCAATCCCTTTTCATTGCTTTTAAATATCAATTGATCGATTATTCTCAAAAAATTACAAAGATCTATGCATTGAGCTGAGAGCATTCATCTTCATAAACTTAAGAGCCGGGCTCTTGTTGATGGAGTAATCGCCCCTCTGTTCTTCTTTCTGAGAGCATTAACATGATGTGAAAATCAGACAATCGCATTAAGCGTTAACAAATTAACTCTACGTAAAAATGGATAATGAATGATGTCGTGATCATGTGAGAAAAAATACATCCAAACGATTCTGAACAGATTATCCTTACCTTTGCATAATAATTTAGGTTCGGCTATAAAGTTTCTCAAATATTGTATACCCGGGCACGATATACCGATCAAAGTCAGGATCATTGGCATCAAGATTAAATTTCGCCTATGTATTCACCAAAATAAATCTATATATATAAAAGAAGACTTCCAGACTGATTCATCACCGCACAGCCTAAATTACTGGGACTAGAAACTTGAAATTTACACCAGAACTTCCTTTTATGACGTAGGCAAGGGATAAGACGGGATTTTTGGAAATTCCACCCCTAAGGGGGTTAAATGGGGGTGCAAAGTTAGTATGGAGGGAACTTTATTTTTTGAACTAGAGAATTGAAACTTAGTAGAAAGATAACTTATTAAAATACAAAAAAAGTCATTTCAGCGTTTAAGAAAATTCTATCCCTACGGGAATTAAAAAAGGTTGAAGGTTATGTACGGGGAACACTGGATTTTTTAGCTTAAGACTTGAAACTTTGTATAGATTACTTATTAGAATACAAATAAAGTACTTTCAGCGTTTTAGAAAATTCCACCCTAAGGGGGTTAAAAAGGAGTGCAAGGTTTGTATGGGGAAAACTTTATTTTCTTAGCTAGAGACTTGATACTTTGTAGAAAGATTACTTATTATAATATAAAAAAAATACTTCCAGCGTTTTAGAAAATTCTATCCCTAAGAGGGTTCAAAAGGGGTGCAATCTTTGGGTGAGAAACACTCATTTTTGAGCTGGAGACTTAAAGCGTTGTATAAAGATTTCTTATCAGATTAAATAAAAGTTCTTTCAGCGTTTTGGAAAAATTCCACCTATAAGGGGTTAAAACGGGATTCAAGGTCTATTATATGGAAACCAAGAAAACGTTATAGTAAGAGATTTTTAATTTCAGTCTTAGTCTGTATGTTAAAAGACTACAAAACTGATTTCAGAGTTTTTTGAAATTCATTTCCTATAGGGGTTAAAGGGGGTTCAAAGTTTGTATGAAGAGCAAAACATTTTTAAAGTAAGGGATTTGTAACTTCTGTTTTAGACTGTTTTAAATTGATTCCATAAGGGGGACACATTCATCCCCTAAATGGGCTAAAAGGAGTTGGATGTTTGTACGGGGAACAAGACAATTTTAAAGTAAGGGATCTGTAACTTCGGTTAAAAACTAGGAAACTAATTACAGCATTTCTTAAAATTCATCCTCTACGGAGGTCAATCATCGTTGGAAGTATGTATAGGTCATACATAATCCGACTGCTAGCAGAAAAGTAGGTTAGGTTAAGTTAGAACCAGTCACTGAAATTTATTTATCCGCATAGCGTTTGGAATATTAAATTGACGTGAAGCTGGCAGAAATGTCAAAAACGGATTGCCATTAAAAAAAAAGTTAGAACCACGACCCTTACAGAACCGAACAGCTACCAGAAATGTAGGTTAGGTTAAAACTGGGATGCTCCCAGAACCGAAAGGTAGGTAAGTAGTAGTAAGTAGGTGCGGATTATTTTGTTAATTAAATTTTTTTTTTGGTTAATCAGAATAATATTATTCTCTAACACCGTTAAATGGGGACGGCGGATGGAGATGGAAAGTTCTACATCTTTTAGCATTAGATTACGTTTGCTTTCAAAACTATTTTCAGTAATGTAGCTTTCTTTAATACATTATGAAAAATATACAATTTAAGCTGAAACGTCTGTTGATGATTTTTAAGATATTTATATGTGTAAAAACAGAGTTTTTAATTTAAACTAATGAACTCATCGCACTGTTACCTTTTACGATTAATCCCTGAACGGTTTTAGATGAAATTTTCCGTACAGATAATTTGAGATCCTAATTTGAGGATATAGGATAGTTTTTATGTCGGAAATCATCCCTTATGATGGTAGAACTTTGTTAAGGGCAGCGATAATTAAGTTTCAGCCTATAATCATTTAATAGCAATTTTTTTTTTAAGACGGTAACAAGTTCTACGCGGACGAAGACGCGGGCAACAGCTAGTACGTTATATTGAGACACTCTCTTAAATTCAATTAATTATTGTCGTTATAGGAACCGTGGTATACAAACTTTGAGAGAGACAGGGCATAGCAAAATCTTGTTCATATTCGGAGCAGCCCGACTAGGGAAGTACCTCCAACACTTACAAAGGGCCGCAGCCATAATAACACCACAACTGTCTTGCGTTGCAGGTATGTGGTGTCGTGTTCCTATGGTGCCGAGTAGGTAGGGGTCACCAGAGCTCCTAGGATGCGCTGTGTTGAGAATGAAGGAGCTTACGTCTATCTGTAGCTGTCAACACTACGGATCCTCAAATTAATTAAGGATGGGCACGTTACCCCTTTTGGAGTCAAACACGTCCATAGGCTACAGTGTCTGCTGCCTGCTTACCATCAGGCAGGCCGTTTCCCTAATTGCCATCGATATGGTATAAAAAACTATAAACTTTTTAATAATTAGAGCGTAATCGAAATTGAGTGCCGCTATTCGATTTTCCCATTATAATATACTAGCTGCCCGCGCGGCTTCACCCGCGCAATGCAAAGAACGCAGGCAAAACCGCGGGATTAAACATAGCCTAAAGCCATTCAGAAAGTCCATTTTACAGGCAGTTTAAAAGAATCTTTGAAATCGGATAAGCGGATCCCGCGATTACCAATTACATACAACCTTACATAGCTACAATCTCACAGATTTTTTCTCTTTATAATATTAGTACAGATTAGTCCTTATAGCAGCATACATAGGTATAATATTGGATGCACTTAAGCTTTTATACGATGTGACTTGCTACCAGTTACCAACACCAGTTAATAATTTCATATTAAAAATGTAAGGGGTGGTATGATATGTAATGAACTAATGAGCTTTGAAGGAATGCGGTAAGTCGGAATGGTAAGGATGCGGATCCAAGATGGCGGCTGTAGGCAAAGATATTTATCTTTGCCTACAGCCGCCAGACGCGGTAAACTTGACAGTTTTAAATAATTCTGTCAATTACTTCATGAAATATAGCTGTTTAAACAGCAAGTTGCATTTTTTGTGTAATATAGAGAAATAACTATCAGGCAGTGATTCGTGAACTTGTCCCGGCGAAAGTGCTCCAAAAAAAGCAAAAACAGTTCCGTCGGCCGGGAAGGTGATGGCGACCGTTTTTTGGGATTCCCAAGGAATTATCCACATTGACTATCTCGCGGAGGGAAGAATGATCACGGGCCAGTATTACTCTGATTTATTTTCTCGATTTGATGAGGAATTAAAGAAAAAACGGTCTCATTTAGACCGCAAAAGAGTGCTGTTTCACTAGGATATACTCCGGCCCATTGATCTCACATCGCCACGGCCAAACTGGATCAATTGGGTTACAAGATACTACCGCACGCTAATACGTATTCACCGGATTTGACCCCGTGCGATTTCTTCTTGTTCCCAAATATGCAGATGGCTCGGAGGTAAACGCTTCATGTCAAATGAAGAGGTCATAAGAGGCCACGGATGAGTATTTTGCTGAGTTTCCGAAGACATATTTTTTGGAGGGCTTAAAGAATTTGGAGACGGGCTGGGAAAAGTGCATATCTCTGAAAGGGGACTTCGTTGAAAATAATAATGAGCGGCTAGTCACCGCCTGCCTCGATAACTTTGTGCGCGACAATGTTATGGCAGGTGTCCGGACCTCTTTGCAATAGCCCAGTTTCATAATCCACCCATATCTCATCACCATAGACATTCTCTATCTATTTTATCTACAAAAACCCCAACTCCTGTTGGAACCGGTTCACGGGTATCTACCGATGTACCCGTGAATGGGTTCTAGCAGGTGTACATCACATTAAACTTCGTCTCCAAAGGGCCTATACCTATATCCCCACGCACGCCTTCCAAATGACCGGGGTTCGCTCCGTGAATTTCAATCGGAGATTAAAAAAAAAAAAAAACCTAGGTAGGCTCACTACTTATCATACCACTCTCGGTCAATTTGGCGTTTCGTATAACAGTAGAAAAATAACACACTCAACAAGTCACCTTGTATTTTCACTATCAAAATGTTTTCTCAGGTAATACTTATTTTTATTTTGAACAAACGAAGCGCCACACGCGTTAGTTATAACAAGCAAGGTAAAGGCCAGCCAGTAAAACTAAGTACAAATTTTGAGCACCGTCTTGTTGCCGCAATGCCAAGGCGGGCGCTTGCCAAAAGGCGTGAGGTCAGCTGCCAATGTCAGGGGCCCTGCGCGTTCTGTCCAGGCCGCTGAAGCTGTTTAATGCGTATGCGATCAGTTTTGTTTATATTCGATCGCTGTGAATAAACTCTCACTCGGACACTCAGAGAAGAACTTAAATAGGTTTTATCAGTCTAAGTTAGAGGTTACCAGGGATAAGCAATCTGGATTGTCAATACGTATTGGGAATGACACTTATTTCAAAAGCATATTATTAGATAAACGATTACTTACATCATGGATAGGGATATTTGGCAGTCATAACGTCCTGCACGAGTAATCTAATCGCAATATTAAGAACGAGGCTTTCTACTGTAGCAACATCTGTGATACTGAAATTATATTGTAAACCTACTGTTGTAAAAAGTTAGTTCTTCTCGAGGTTTATCGATATGCATAGGTGCATGACTAAATTGAATAATAAATAATTAATTAATTAATATTAGTTCAAATCGATTTTTAAACAGTAATAATACGAGGTATTTTATAGTGTGATTTCTGTTTTTGATACATTAAGTACCTACTTTAGAAAGGCTTTAGAAAGGCTAAATTTATGTTACCTATACGGAAGTTTTTTTAATAAGCTCTTGATAAAACTACAAGAAAAAACTCTTTGATACTCCATTATTAATCTAAACGTTTGACTTTTTTGTAGAACATTAAATACTGTATGTAAATATACTTGAAAAGACGCGCTGTTTTATGTTGAAATTTTATCTTTAATAAATTGATAATTCATATATCTAAAATGTGAACGTTTCATATTCGGAAATAATTCATTGACAATAAATATGATTATTATTCAAATATCGTAAGTTGGTAAGCGGTGCCAGGCGAGAGTGGATGTGTAAAGTGAGTATGGGTGAAAAATACCCACAAAAATATTTTGTAAGGCTATAGGAAATAAAACTATACATTTTGTTACTCTATTAGATTAAGCTCGATTTAAAAATAAATGGACATTATAACAAATACTTTGTGCTTAATTTATTCATACTAATATAAATTGAATACGTATATCGTTAAAGTACTATATTTAAACGATTTTTTTTTTATATAACGCCATTTAAAGTCTGTGGTTATTTTTACCCGGTAGCGAGTGTTTGTGCCCGGGTTAATGACGACTGGATATGAAGCAAGCAACATCTGCTACTAAACTTAAAACCATAATTAGATAAAAAAAAATACATTTTAAATTGTTGATAAACCTAAAAACTAGCTACGTCCATCATTTGGAAGAGTGTAAGTTTGCCAGCGTCGGTTTTTTTAAATTTTAATGGCAATTTTAAGGTTAGTTTTTTGGAATCTAATTATCGACACTGGCAAACTTACACTCTTCCAAATGATGGAATACCTAAAAACTAGCTACGTCCATCATTTGGAAGAGTGTAAGTTTGCCAGTGTCGGTTTTTTTTTATTTTAATGGCAATTTTAAGGTTAGTTTTTTGGAATCTAATTATCGACACTGGCAAACTTACACTCTTCCAAATGATGGAATACCTAAAAACTAGCTACGTCCATCATTTGGAAGAGTGTAAGTTTGCCAGTGTCGGTTTTTTTTTCATTTTAATGGCAATTTTAAGGTTAGTTTTTTGGAATCTAATTATGGTTTCAGGTATACAGTAATTGAGGCCACACGAATAGGTCGTTTGACTGGAAATAGATTCCAATTCAGTTATAATTACGTTTATTTACAGAACTCGAAATTTATCGTCTCTGTTTTCGGATGATGGTAACTATGCATGACGGTAAGAAATTAAAACTTTTGGGACTAAATAAATATCCAACGTAACAATTGAACACTTTTTTGTATAGAACAATTATATTAATGTCAAGCTTCAATTATGGCAAAACATACATAAACACACATAACCTCACGCCTGCGTTTCCAAAACGGGTAGGTAAGGTTACCTAATTTTTAGTGCAGTATCTAGCAATTGTAAGAAAGAGACAATCTAGACAATGTGATATTGCAGGGATGCGTTACTCACTTCTATTGTAGGTATATACAGGTTGGATGTTTTACAATGACCTCAAAGAAAATATATTGCCATATAAGAGAATCGAATAGTAGGTAATGATTTTAAAAAGATAAAGATAATACATTTTAAAGCTATTCATCTTTGTAATGTATTTATTTATTTAATAAACAGAATATAGAAATTTTATAATTAACAGGGTCCCACAAAACTGTCGGAACAGTTTGTCTGTGTGATCACTTTATAGTACATCAGAGTTAACTAATTTGTACATACTTAAGTTGTGTTTGTAAATGTTACAGCTAGCTATGTGTCCATCTATTCATGTTAATTACAGACTTGCTTCTGGATCATTTGTCAATTTCACTGTTACTTATTCAGGGTCAAAGTCAAGCAAAATTCGACTTTCTGGTGACAGTAATTCCTGTCATCCCTTGAAAGATCTAACTTGGAAACGAACAGAAATATTACGGTTCGAATTATTAAATTTTACGGGAAAGCCCATTGTTCCGTTCCGCGATGTATCATTTTATCGGCAATAACACACTTCAACCGTATCCATGAGTATTAGCAAAACTATGTCCAAAATACAAATGTTAGTAGTTAGGTTGTGTTAGAGCAACGATTACCTAATAAAAGTTTAGTCAATACTCGGGCGCCCTGGAAAACCTATCGTTAACACCTGACGATATATCGTGGGTCGGGACCTTGAATGTGCACTAAGTAATAGTTTTTCCACCTCGTTTTGTTGCGGGAATAGGTTAACTGTGTACGTATAGTGCGAATCATTTTTCTAGAACGAATTCACTTTGCTTTGTACAGTCAGCGTCATATAGTTAGTAGCAACCAGAGAAGTCAAATATTTCGTAACACACCCTTATTCTTACAGTAATAAAGACGTGTACCGACATATTTGGCTACCTTGGCTGCTACTAAATATATGACGCTGACTGTACTAGGCACAAAGAGAAGACAAGGCCATTGTCTTTCATTGTTAAGTGTAAACGCTAATGTTTAAGTTGTACTAAGTATGCTGCAACTAGTAAAAAAAGTTGTTAATACCGATATACCGTTCATTTTTATTTGAATCTTGCTACTTTAACAATAGAGTCACTATTCAAGTAAAGTAAACATAGCCTTTACATTTCGTAGCGTTTGTGGCACGAGGCAATGGGCATTGTTGGACGATGGGTATTACGATAAGATCCGTTCTATACAAATGATTCGCACTATACACCATACGACGATTATAAATAACTGATGAGTGATGATTGATAAAGTCTACGAGTAACATGTACATTTTGATACGAGTGTTACTAGCAACCCAAATTAAACAAATAGTGGTACCTACCTGTACTTACGAACAGAAGGTCCTCTGTCTAATAAAACTGATGTTTGACAGCTAGACTAGAACACTCACTTACACATTGTGGCATCCCGTTCTACCGCATGGAACGTGCTATTTCGTTTGTTTAGGGTCGTCACGTCCGCGCCCGCTATACTACGCCTAGTGTCTGCAATACGGCCACATCTCAAATGTATTTTACTTTCGAGATGTGACCGCATTGCACTGCGCAATAGAGCCACATCTCAAATGTATTTTATTCTTGAGATGTGGCTGTATAGCAGGCACTAGGCGACTAGTGTCACTGTCAGGTGTTCAGTTGAAGTGCACCTCGACGGTGCGCGAAAGTCGAAAGAACAGGCCTCATCAGCTCTTCGACCGTGCATTCATAGATTGAACTAGATCAAACGCTGTCCTTGAATCCGCGGCCTTAGGTACTTATTCTATTTTACATATGCGTCACGCTTTTCGCTACATTACGAGTATACCGGGAAATTATGCTATGAAATAGCACTCGTAGCGTACCTTTCTTTGCTATAGGTTGAATATGCAATAGTGTAGATAAATAATAATACTATTAATTCCACTATCATTTGATTATGAAACTAAAACTGCTAATTTTATTCTGCTAATTGGGTACATCACATGATCACAGTATCCCTAAAACACCTGCACCATTTTTAGCAGTCAAATTACGCCCCTATTACTTTACTAAAAACGTTATAATAGTTCCCAATACTTATAATATACGTTATACTATTATTTGTATTTCCAGAAAACTATTGCCCTAGCCTAAAGCTAGCATCCCTATTTGTTCACAATAAACCGCTATCATCAAACATTTCCATTTCACAAGTCACTATATCAAACTCGAGAACGATATCAACGCATTAACGCGGGAAACCATAGCAATCCCGTCTTCCTGACCTCTCGAAAATTCGAAGGTCATCCCTTACACGTGCCGAGTCCTATAGCTATGGTGGTCTTGCGTCATGGTAGTGGCAATGGTGCGACCCCTTTTTGACCTATTTTCAGGCCGGTGACGTAAAAATGCGCGTGAACCGACGCCCGATACCGTTTTCGTGTTCACTTGTTTTATTTTCGGATGAGTTTGGTTGCAATTATGTTAATATCTCACAACATTTGTTGTTGAAATATGTGAGTAGGGAATATGGGAATATTGGTCTTTGGTCTATCTGGAACACGTAAATAATTACTTTTCGTGTGACTGTTGGTTGTTATCAGTCATCAGGACGATTACCTAAATAGAAGAAAACCTTAGTAAGTAGGTATGCTAGCAGGTAGCTGTTTTTAATTTGACACTAAAATATGTGTTCATGAATTCAAACCTTAAATTGAAGAGTAAAGTAATTAATATAGATTTTTTTAATTCTGAAGTTTTATTTTTCTGAAGATGCATTTTTCGAGACGCATTTAATAATAATAATTCAGAGATAAATCTTTGGCCGAGTGTTGCTGAGCACAGGACACAATGGCCGCCTTGCTTGCGTTGGATATCGATTGATCCTTGCCGCGTCAGGCTCATCAGATGCCTACTATAATTATAATTATTTATAATGCACGCAACCATGTATTATTTTCTAAATAAAATAGATTCCGACAAGTGCTTACATAGCGCGTAACTTCGTGGGCGCGAGTAGGCTTTTCGCGGCGGCTGTTGGTAAACCGTCGGCCAGGTTGCCGGGGACGCGTTGCCATGACAGCGCTGCAACGCACCGCCCCAGTTCCGAGCCCGCCCAAATGTTAATGACCTCTAAACCCAGGTCGAAGTTCAAATGTTACACGAGCAAAAGATTTACCTACGCCAGTACGTTTCACGGGTCACCCCTTGTATTGATCGACTGTAATTTCGGATGGAATCTAGGTTAGAGGCTCGGATGTTGTAATAGAGTACACTCCTACGATTGGTTTTAAAGAAGATATCCGAGGCGAAGCGAGCCGAGACGGCTGGGATGTCCGGTCACGATATAAAATACATAATAACAGTTAGGATGTTTTGCGTTTTAGACATTTTTATAGAGTTTTATAGCCGTTGAACGATAAGAGAGGAGAAACAGCGGAATGCCATCTCGCCCACATGTGGGGCAGCGCAACTGGGAAAGTACCTAGCTCTACCTTATGGAAGACCGCCAGCCATAGTAACGCCATTACTGGCTGCGTGGGTCTTTACAGTTATGTTCCTAGTAGTGAGTAAGGTCGCCTGGGCTCCCGAGGGTGCGCCGTGTTGAGCGTGTTGAACCTACATTTGTACCTAGCTGTCAACACAACGAATCCTGAAATCAGTTAAGGCCTCCACCCACCGAACGCGTGTCGTGCGCGGCGCGTGTCGGGCGCGGCGCGTGTCGGGCGCGGTTGAAGCGGTATATTCACACCGCAAGCGGGTGACGTGTAGCAACGCGGGGGTACGCGGCGGGTCCGCGGCGTCATGCCTCTCTCACTACCAACACATTTAATATGTATCTCACTGGCTCTATCACACTTAGCAGCGCGTCATATCTTTTTACTACCAACACATTTATTATGCATCTCACTATCTATCATTAGCGATAAATCTTTTTTTTTAAATATTACTTTTACTCTTAATATTCACTGTACTTCACTAAATTGTTGAAACTATGCGTGAAATTTAATAATGTTAATTATATAAATCTTAATAATAATAATAATATATGACAATGATGTGTCCACCTATAATTGGGGTACATAAAATCCCAAATAATAATTATGCTACAGATAAATTGATATACTCAGCTTATGTACTCTGTTGGTGTCCCGTATAATTGAATAAAGTAATAAAATATCTAGCACACTCAGCTGCGCGGTAGTAGCGCGGGCCCGCCGCGTCAGCCCGCACTTCACACGCGACGCGCACGACACGCGGCCGCGCTGCCGAGTAGCTACTCTAGCGCCGCGGGCCCGCTTTCGGACCGCGTTCGATGTGTGTTTGAAGCGTAGTTACAATACTTTACAACTTGCGCGGGCCCGCGCAATACACGCGCCGCGCACGACACGCGTTCGGTGGGTGGAGGCCTTTAAGGGTAGACAGCGCGTTTATGATTCTTCTGGTTTCGCAAGTGTCCATTCCATAGGCGACGATGCCTGCTCAGATAGTATAAAAAACAACCTTAATATATAGCCTATATAATCGAATTAAATAAAAGATGTTTTATTAAACGGATATTAACAATAATACTCACAATACAAGATTACATTAAATGCAGTATACCAACATACTTAAGTCCAATAATCGCAATGACTACTATCTATAAGCCTATTTATTAAATGAATTACCTAATTTTAAATAATGGGTTTAGTTTAGGTTACTCATATTGCTTTTACTATTATGGTACCTAATATACCTTATTTTTATTATTATCGACTAATTGATCGACGAATAAATGATTTCCCTTACCCCCTTAAATGATTGGAATAAATTCAAAGATCAACCTCAGGTAAATTGAAAGTATATATAATATATTATGTATATAATGTATAAATTATAGTATATATAATGTAGATTTAGAGCTAGGTATGTTTTAGTAAATGTGTGCATAAATATATATTTTAGGTATGTTCAGAATTTAAACTCAAGGTAAAGAGCGGCAAATACATATACGTGTATATACAGTATCTGTTGCCGACTTAAGCTACTCTGTAGTGTAAATCTAATTCTTAATATTGTGTCGTGCATTATTATGTAGAATTGTATTATTTAAGTAAGAAGACTGAAGCCAGTTTGTGTGAGATTTTTGTGCTGCAAGTAACATTTAGGATAAAACGCGTTTTTGAACGACTCATTAATGCTGCGACATTGAGTTGAATTTGACAATAATCCGAGGGTTGCCGAGAGAATTCTCAGATTTACCTTACAATCCGAATTATCCATTCCCAGTCTCCGTCGTTAGATACGTCTAAAAGGGATTTAAGGTGCAGTCAGCTGCAGAGACGTGACCCGTTGCATAGAAGTTTGTATGCAGGTGGGGTCACGTTTATCTACGTTGAGGAACCTACTCTCAGAATGTAAATATAATAAGGTACGATGTTGGAGATCAAACTGCGCGTGGCCGTGTCGGAGGTTCCATTGGATTTTCCTCCAGATTACTTCCTACCACGCGCTCCGATCGCTTTAAATGGCCTAGCCCATGCGCCAGGCCAAGGACAACAGTCAGATAAATAAAAATAGAGATCATTCGCTTGGCGGGCAGATACACAAATTACACGCGCTTGGTATGCAGTTAAAACATGTATAAATACGTACCAGAATAAAAAAGAACCGCCTCCTGTCCCTCAGTAAAATATCTGTCATGCTGTAAGTGGTCTATCGCCTGTCACTTTCGAAACGCGCGTGATCTCTCTCACACTTCGCCATCGCATAATGACGGCTCCATCTGTCAAAAACGATTTCGTTAGAGCAACTAGTGTAACTACGGTCAATCCCAAAATTTGACAAACTTATTAATGAAATTGTAGTCAGGAATAGGGAAAAAAACCGGACAAGTGCGAGTCGGACTCGCCCACCGAGGGTTCCGTACTTAATTACAAATGTATGATTTTAAGATTTTTCTCTTCACTTGTAGCATAAGACGATATTACTTGCCAAATTTCATAGTTCTGGGTCAACGGAAAGTACTTTTAAATTTTTGATTCCCTTGAGAGCGCCGAAATATGTCTTTTGCGGCATAAACGGCTATATCTTTTCAAATTAAAAAAAATGTTTTTTCACAACTTCAAGGGACTCTAAACCTGAGTATATGGTTTTAATTTCAACTCGATATCTCCACTTGTTTCCGAGATAAAGAGTCTTGACAGCAGCAAATCAAAACCACATTATTATACTCAGGTCTACAATTCCTTGAAGCTAGGAAAAAATCAAACGTCTAAGTTGACGTAAAAAAAAGAGACGGCCGTTTATGCCGCAAAAAACATATACTTCGACTCTCTAAAGGTAATCAAAATTTATAGGGTAGGTACCTACTCCCCGTTGACCTAGAACTCTTAAATTTGGGAAGTAATATTAGCTTGTAGCTACAGGAAAAAACTGAAAACTATAAATTTGTAATTTGTTACGGAACCTTCTGTGGGCGAGTCCGACTCGCACTAGTCCGGTTTTATAATTGGATTTATCAATCTTACATCAATTCTAATTATGTGTACACAACTAAAACGCCCCAAATAAGTAATATTTGAGAACAAAGAATAAAGCCCCAAAGTACCTACGTAAGGGTTTATGCAATCTAAAACTTCAGTAACAACCCAATGAATTAACAATGAATTAACAAGAGAGATTTTATTGTAACATTTTTTAAAAGGAAAATCCAATGTTTTTGAACTATCGCGATTGCTATGTACTAAAAGACTATATATCCTATTGTAAAAGCAAACATCGATACATTTTTGAAAGTTTAAAATGGTACTATTCTACCTAAAAGATAGCTCTGACGCGTATTTCTGGAGAACACTCCGACGGAAACCTGGTTGTTTTAAATAACCGTTTATAGAAATGGAATTATAGCAATGCTATGGGTCTAGAATAAGAATTTCTCCATACAAAACAGTTGTTTACTTTAAAAATATAATCATTTGAACGAAAATATGGCCTTTGAAAAAGGTTGTTAGCCAAAATACGAAATTTTTGTTTGTACGATTTTAATACGGTATTTGACAAAAGTAAAATTAGCTTCTTTTTACGAAACGTCAGAAACTTTCCGTTAGTATGGAATTACTTGCTTGTGACAGTTAATTGTGACGTCACAATAATATCAACGTCCTTATTGTTAAGTTTTTATGTTATGAAAAATAAAATCTTAAAATAGCAAACGAAAATGTAAGATACTTTCCGAGTATTTTCGTACTTAATGTTTATCTGTTGCTACTGAAAAGTAATTTTTTTTCACTATTGTCGAATACCCTAATATAAAATCGTACAAACGATGTCCGTATTGATTGAATGCAGATTTGTCGCAGTGTCTGAACGTATAAATAGAAATGTTGCGCAGTCCCGAGGGTGTTCATCGGCATGGATAGTATTTAATGACATGTTGGAAATGCACAGGTTACTCACTTCAACCCGACCCCTTTCGATGGGTGTCCGTGAGTACGCCGTAGTGGTAAAGCGAAAGATTTTACGTCAGTCTATATTAATATTAATGTAAGGTTGAATTTCATCTGGCCAGTGGGTTTTCACTATGCTATACCTGTTAAATGGTATGGTACACACTACGCAAAGCAGTAAGCTTTTTTTCATATCGATATCCTCATATCCTCAATTCAAGCGTCAATATCAAGTCTATCTAATAAACTTTCATCAGATCGCCAATATACTTAATCGGCTTAGCACAGCCACGCTTCATTGTCAAGCAAACTTATCATTGTTAATACTCCTTTACCCCAGATTGCAATGACATTTAAATCGACTATGCGGTTTTTATGTCAATTACCTACTCGTACATTTGCAAACTAGTTGACGAAGTTAAATCAATATTTCCGAAATAATATCAAGAGAACTCATAGGTGCAAATAATAAACGTACCTATGACGCTATGGATGGAACTTATGGAAGTTTTCCCTTGAGAAATTGAGATAGGTACGAGTGATCGCATTTATAGAGATATTCTTATTTAATGATGATGATGAATTTAAAGATGAGATAACGCTGTTATAGGGGTTATATAATAGGGGCTGTTGTAAACAAATAACTGGAGTTCGTTCCAGGGGGTTTCGGAAAATAGTCACGTGAACATAATACTCGTATTGCGCCCGAATTCGATCGTATGACATCGGTCGTTTATTTTTAAACTAGGCTGATGACTGTTATCGGCTTTCACGTGAAGCCGAAACAGGAATTTTGTTGTGTTTCATTTTCGTACTGTTTGGCGTGTAGTGTCAAAACCGTAGGTAGGTTTTATCCGTTTTTCCTTCTAGCGGTGTGTGATGTGATTAATTATTTAATTCGATTTTGTATTTCGTCTCTCATTCATTAATGTTACATCATATAAACTATAGACTTAAATCTCCTAAATTTTAGTTACAAACGCATATTGAATAATATCAGTTTACGTTTTAGTATTGTTTTAATTAAATAAAATGGTACATTTTTTTATACTACAGGGGCTTTATTGGTAAGTAATGGTTAATATTGACTAATATTGATATTACAATTACCACTGCTCTAGACCTTAGTACATTATAGTTATATAATATCCTCCTGTATAATTAACATGCATAGCCAGTCTGTTAGTGTTAATTTAATGGATGAATAAATAAATATATATTTAATATTAGTACAGCGTTAAAAAGGTTGCGAGTCCTACAAAATAAATGCGTAACTTTAGAAACGAGCTTTACGACATATCAAATGTCATTTTCATGTACAATATAATGACCGTTTATCTGTTTTAATGCGCCTTCGAAAAGTTACACAATTACTCTGCTGTGCTTTCTGTATGTACATTTGAGGACTCGTTCCACAGCCTATGTGCCAATGAGCAACGGCAAAGAGCTTGTTGCCCCGCACCTCATCTCCTGGGTCTTCCGGGTGTTCACTTTTAGTCCCGCGTTCCTTGAAGGCATCTCGTTGAAGGTCGTCCAGCTTGGCATGCATGTCGGCGCGTGTGTGAGTCAGCAGGCATAGGTCATCGGCATGATCCAGATCCTCGAGGAGATTGGACAGTCCCCACTCTATGCCACGGCGCTTGTTGGTGGTCGCGTTATGCATTATACCATCGAGAACAATAAGAAAGAGGAGAAGCGATAGAAGACACCCTTGTCGTCCACCCGCATATATCGGTATGTCCTCCGAGACTAGGCCGACATGCGTCTCTACAAGAATAACTCTCATAAACACTTTTCTCGGGGACACCGATTTCACGCAGTTGTTCCTGAATGCATGGCCACCTCAGCGTTTTTCAAAGTCTACAAAGGTCAAACATATTAGCTTTGCCATTTTGCTGCCTACTCCAGTATGATATGCAAAGTGTTGATCTGGTCTGTACACGTACGGTTGGGTCGGCATCCAGCCTGCTCCTTGCGAAGGAGCGGTTCAACGGCTCTCGACATCCCATCCAAGATGATTTTACAAAGCACCTTAGATGGGATGGAAGGCAAGGTCCCCTTTTTTTGGCACGGTGATGAGAAGGCCCTTATTCCAGTCGTCCGGTAACTCTTCGGCTTCCCTGTCAGCGTGTTCACAGCGGTAGATACCTCTGGTTTTAGCATTTCTGCTGTGATGAGACCTTGCCATTTTTCAGCGATCGAATGGCATTCGTTACTTCCTCTTCAGTGGAGGGAGACACAGCAATATCTAGCGATTTTGGAGGCAGGCTGTCAGCAGGTGTATTAACGGCAATAGAGTCGTTGGGCACACGGAAGACCTCTGCTCCCGCCAGCGTTGTAGCTGTACCTCTAATGTCACTATGAATTGGCCATTGAAAGTGAGTACCTACTCTAAATACACACGGATATTCCGCGGCAGGTGTCATTGAATCATGTTTAATTTTACATGCTTTTGACGAAGCCTGTCGCTGACCAGTCATGTGGGATTTCAAACTATGTTGTATGTATGTATGCTATGCTGACGCAATCTGGATTTTTGACGAGGTCCGTGGCTGTGATTAGTTTTGTGTACCTATATAAAACGAAACTTCGTTACTGCGTAGCGCGCTCGATTGGTTTATTTCGTTTCCCTTTTATTGAGAGTGGGCATTATAAATACCCCGGTGTAGCCGTGAACCGCGATACAGCGCTGTCCTTTAGCGTTGGGCTCTTGGCTGGTCCAGGGCGCGTGGCGGGGGCGGCGCCTATTCCTAGAGCGAAACTAGGCCGACCGCCGACCGCGACCGCGGCCGCTTGCCGCAAGCGAAGAGCGGAGCGAGCTAAGGCGTCGCGGCTAACTAACGGCTAACAGTGTCGTTCGAAACATGCGAACGCCGCGGAACCCATGCGAACACAAATGTATAAATAAATAAATAAATAAATATTAAGAGACAATCTTACACATGAAAGCATCTTTGCTCCGGAAGTGTTTCTACCCAGTAGAGGAATTTATATTGTTAAAAAAAACTTTTATATAATTAGGTAGTTAGGTAGTAGATTGATATTAAGTAAATAAATAAACATTAAGTAGATTGACAATAAGTAAAACATGGTTGACATTATTCATTCCTTAATATTTATTTTCTTTACAGTTTTTTATTTATTCTATATTGTTACTTTTTAAGAATTATTATTGTAAAAGAATATAGACTGTGACATAGTTATGCATTAGATTGACATTTAGTAAATTATTTGATTGATACAAAGACATAGTTGACATGATATTGTTTCTTTCTGTTAGGTACCTACTGCATCCGTTTTTATTTATTTTGGAATTGTTATTTGTATTATTTTGACATTTTTATTTTAAATGCAATGTATATTGTTACTGAATAAATAAGTATAACTATAACATATCGCACTAGTCCCATAGTAAGCTTAATAAGGCTTGTGTTACATCATTTTATATATTGTACCGTAGATCAGTTTGCTAGTTTGCGTGAGCCGCATCTGTCGTTTCGCTCAGGCCCATTTTAGATCACGTACCGAAATTGGAGTTGCCATAATGTAAGAAGCGTATAAACTACTTACTAGTGTTATCGAAATCAGCATTGATATATGATTACTTGATTAGTATGCTGACCGCTGAACATTACTGGAAGATCGCTAAGCTACGCCGTAGCCTGTACTTGCGCCACGCAACATCACTGAGTCCGGACACATTCAGCGCCAACAAAAAAATAAGCATGTCTTCTAAGAACCGAGGTTCAAGATCCATGCCGCTTGACTCAGCCTTAAATATCAGATACTCTTCCTACACGTTAAAAAGTATTACAAGTAGAATTTGAGGTACCTACCTACTACTAGTCGCCGATTGTATTATGTTAGGGAGTTGTTTTCATAACAATGGAGAATGCAATAAGTTGGAAATTGAGACCTGTTTCATTTCATTACTTACCAACTTTAATAAGGTTTATTGAATTTTAATAAAACCCGAGTCTAAATCGAATTAAATAAACAATAGTTAAAATTGCTCATATACAAGCAATTTGAATGACCAATAAGCGTAAAAAATCCATCAAAACTCGAGACATACAAAATACTGAAAATTAAGAAATTAAGAAAAGTCACACAAAAAGGTTGAGTGTTGAGTAGGTAGTACAGAAGGTAGGCTACTCATGTACCCTCCATTTACGTTCAGCCACTACAGAGGCTCTAGAATAAGTTTTACCGAAACAAAACGTTACGATCGCGTTTGCGTTTTTCCCTCAATTTGTATGGAATTTGACAGCTACACGCAAACGCGATCGTAACGTTTTGTTTCGGTAAAACTTATACTAGACAGATTAATGAAGCACTTTTTCGTCAACTACTTAACTTTACTGTTTAAAAACGTGTCAAAATTGTATAACTAAGGGTAAACGGATTGATTTGATGGTTGTTTGACGCGATGGTTTCCACTATCAAATTGATTCTTATTTAATATGTGTCGTCAAAAAGTTCCTATGGAACCGGCATCCAATACCAATCTAACGAATACACAATCAACGCTGGTTGAGTATTTCAGCTGGTCGATCACGTAACGCATTTTACGCGCGTGCGCGTCAGGTAGATCTAAATGTCACTTTTTGTACAGGAAAATTACAGTTAAGTTGTCCTAACGCGCGTTCGAAACTTTACGTGACCAACCACTTTATTATCACGAAAATCAAAAGTATAATCCAGAGGAACATCAACTCTAGCATTAAAACTATATTATGTTTGTTTTCTGATTTTATAGGCATTTGAAATCTGCACGCGCCGGCACCCACCGAAAACGCTCTAAGTATATTAAACGGGCATAGACTATGACGTCGCAATTCATATTCTCGGCTCGTTTACTATGGAGATAGTCATTAATTTGCAATTATCTCCTTATCATTTGCGTTTAAGTCATAGGTACTTGTCATACAAAATTACATTTAAAATTAAAAACTATTTTTGTATTTTTTGCTTTGTACTGCATGTGTTTATATAGAACATATAATAATAAACGTCTAAATATTCTGATTAACTGACCAAAACATTTTTTTTCGTGATTTTAACGTGAGATAAAACAAATACAATAGTGGGATCTGGAGCAAACGGTAAAATTGTAAACTTTTTATCAAGCAGTTCTTGTAATCTACTAACTTTACCTTTTAACTTTCCCGTGGTGGCACAGCAATGCTCCCTGTATTCCTATCTAGTCTACAGTGTATACTATACGTACCTTTTATTTGAGTTTTTTAAGAATTTTAAGGTAAGTGTTAAACATTACAATTTATCTTCTACATACATTTAAAATTAATTAAGGATATTGAATGCAATTCATGAAAAGTAATATAAAAGTTCATTCTTAAAGTCCAAATTCAATGTTATAACACCAATGCGTCGATAAGCGTAGCATTATACATCTCAACGTTGCACCGTCTCCAGTTCAGCTCAGCTTCAGTTCCGCCAAAATCAGTTTTTTGATTTGAGCTAATACCTAACTGTAAAATGGCCGCTATTGTGCTAGTACCGAAATAGATTTCAATTAACTCCGACTATCGCGAGAAAGCTAATCAGTTTACTTCACGGGTGAAAAAAGACAACGGATATAGCCTAAAAACCGAATGCTGAATACCTTTATAGAAAATGGAAACTTGACCTAGAAACGTGCGTTGGTATACGTTGAACTTTTAAAATGAATCATGCCAGAGCTTCGTCGAATTTTAGTGGCACACATTTCGCTACATGATCTAGTTATGCGAAAATAGATTCTGTTTGAACGGTGATAGGTACCTATGCTACAGTTTGAAAATAACGTTGCATTTTTTTGGCACGCATATTTAGTTGCACATTCAGTTTCTTGTGCGCACTGTAAGACGAGAGGCTTGAGGTTTTCTTCCAAAGGCGAGCGAAAATACGGTCAACATTTGCTGGTAGGTACTCACAACGTTTACTGTAACACCGCAATATAAGCCAGACTTTCAGTTATATATAGTTATTACGAATCTTCGGTCCAAATTATATTCGAGATGAATGGTGAATTATGACTCCAGTTAGAATATGGTAGAAAACGTTGTGAAATATAAATATCAATAAACCTCTCGTTTGCGTTGGGTACTGAAACGTCAGAGCGTGCAAAACTGGGTATGTAAGAATTTATTTTTGTAGTTCCTTCATTCGGCGACAAATAATAATGTGTTAGTGGTCTAATCCCAATAAGGTATAGTTTTCCCTCTGGGTTGAAAGGTCATATGGCAGTCGCTTTCATAAAACTCTATATACATATGTACACACGACGCTAGATAATCTCTCAGCATTGAAAGCAATTACATAGAAAACAGCATCACATCGCTTCTGAAAATGTCCAGCCAATTAGTTTTCCGATCATCTACTACGTGTTTTTGACAATTTCCGTTAATTGCAAGGGGGCATAGTTTAGATCAAATAAAGTTAATTTCTCCAAGACAGTAGTATCTTAACTCTTCTAGTTGTCAAGATATTCAATATTTTAATTTAATCAGTTTCGCAGATTTAACCAGTGTAAATGGCTCTTAACTGTGACGTCATAACAGCTTTTTAAACCTTGTAAGGTTCCTAATACACTACAAGGAGGTTTACAAAGCGAGTTCGTTCGATATAAGGCACGAACTGACTCGGTGGTACATATTTTTTATTTCATTTGTTTCAAGACCCTTGTACAATAAGACAATAACCGTTAATGCTACATAAAATTATTTTGTATAAAAAAAGGAAAAAAAATTTTTTTTTTCTTTTTCAAGAATAATTATACTAATTTGTTTCTGTGAATGTACTCTGCAATATGCCGAAGTTAACGGAAATTCCCGGGAACACCGTGTATATAACGAGAAAATTGCGTTTCGCTGCGACCAATCACAATGACGCCATTACGCTACTGCAGCGCCGGCGCCATCTCTTACAGCTTAGCTTCGGTTAGGGCGACTGTTGGAGACTACGGGCATGGTCTGTCGACCCATTACCAAATAGCATTCATCAAAAACCTCGCGGATGATCTATGCTCCTCGGACCGAACCACATTTCGCGTGCACCTTAGAAAGTGACTCTTTGTTTTCACTTCTTAACGCACTTTATAGTAATGAGGAGAGATTACTGTACGCCGTTCCGTAAATTGCTGTCGAGTCCATCGACTCGCCGTATTTGGCTACGTTTCAAATGAGCCAGATTTCTTTTTTGCATGATACTTACCCAATCAGACTATAGGGTTCGTTCTAAGTATTAGTAGGAAAAGTTGCGTACTAAGTGCACGCGTAGATGCAGGTGTTAGAACCTTGGTCGGTGAACGCACTTTCACTTAAATGCACGTACACTGCAAGTGTTAAGGTAGATACGGCAGATAAAGAATATAGGGCAGGCCGGCGACCAACACACGTTCGTCGTCATTTCTTTGTGCGTTTTCTATGTCAGCTTATCGCTGGAATCCTTCAGTGTTTTCGGCGGCGTTGGTTATCATTCTCGTAGTATTTATGTCATAAACAGAGTCACGGCCGGTTACCGATCTCCTAATTCGATGGCCATTGTGATTTATACTTATGATAAGTGTTTGTACTTAGACTATAATTTCCTCGAAAGTTTTCAATGAGACTGAAAATGTTGATTGGGTCAACGATGACTCGAAACGATATTTTCGTGTTTTTTCAGCAGATTCCTGTTTAATAACTACTTATTTCTAAAATAACTAAAGTCAATCTTACTTAAATTCGCTATTTTCTCGTGGTTCCACTGCTTTCTATGGCAATGAAAGTATATTTCTTGTGTATGAAAAATAAATACTATTTTCCCCTTTTACTTTTTTCTAACCGAAGCTGATCGTCGTCGTGTAAATTGTGTGGCCCTACAATGTTATTATTGCAATATTTTAGACATGTAACTGTTATCCCGCGTGTGTCTGATGACAGAATGCTACAGCCTCATCATCATCATCACACTGTGCCAACGGCAAAGTACACTCCCGCAGCCGTCACTTGTTTTATGCCGCTTGCAATAAGTTTGTTCACGTATTTAGTGAAAGATCCTCTGGCCAGTGAAATAAAACTTAAGTGACAAGTCACAACGTCTTTGACATGGTATACTTTTCTTTTATCCGACGGAGTGGTTGCACTGCAATTCCTAAGAGACTGTTGCTGCCCGTGTGACGAAGCTAAAAGGTACATGGCAGTCTCTGGTCAAGGCTAAGCCAGCCAACTCCTTGAGATACAAGTTCGCATTACGTTTGCATCAACTTTGAATACATTTTTGCATACATACATTTTATTTCCAATTCGACGTATCTAGGTTGGCTGTGGAAAGGCTAACAAAGACTATGACTCAAACTATGTTATCGCCGACTAAAATTATATTCAGCCACTTTTTGCCGATGCAATTGTCCATGCAAATATGTTTCGTTAGCGAATATGTTTGAGTGAAAAGGACTCTAAAACTGCAGTGTTCTAGCGATAACTGTAGGTACAAATTATTTTTAAAAGACTACTAGTAGATCAAAATGTCTCTACATTTTTATGTTCATTCGCAACACTAAAAAATAAGCAAACAAAGTGCTAAAAATTATCTGCACACGTTCCTATTGCTTTACAGTAAGGTTTGTGCAAATTATCTGCAGTCCGAGTCCGCAGCAAGCTCGGCCGAGTTTCACCTTCCCATACAAACGCAGTTACGCTCTCATTTTAAAACTACGTTTTGGATTGTGACGAAACTTTGTTTATAGAATGACATGAGGTATATCTATGTCTGTAATTAGTTTATATGGTTCCAGTTTATATAACATAATACACAATACATATAACAAAATACAGCAAAAACAAGTTTTGTATGAAAAACTTAAATTCGCTGTATTTTTTTACTATGGTATCTGAAGCTACATAAACAAATTACAGACATAGATATACCTCATGTCATTGTATATGCAGTTTCGTTACAATCCAAGACGTAATTTTAAAATGAGAGCGCAACTACGTTTGTATGGAGAATTGAGCTTACTGGCGGACTCTTAACGTACAAAACTCGGCAATTAAATTACTGACTGACATATACTTAGATCAAAATATAGCCCACTTCCACTTGACAAAGTAAGTGGAAATTAGGCGTTCATTGTGCGTCTGCAAAGTAAAGTCAGTTAAAGAAACAATTTTTTTTTGTATATTTTCCAATCAATCGAATCAAGCAGTTTAAGCGAAACTCTCCTGCTAAATACATATAAAATATCCTAATACAAAATTAGTTGATTTTTGTTGGTAATGGTTGTAAAATTAATAAATATGAGTAGACTTTTAATTAAATGACAGTGAAAAAAAAATTTCGAAGTGAGTTCCAAGTACTGTAGATATTCCTGAAATTAATGCAGCAACTAAAATTCACGTCACGAAATTAAAATAAATATTATTAAGAGTGGCTGCCAGAGTGGAGTGCCAGACGAATCACAATAGTAACTATAGTAAATTGAAAACTGGTTCGCAAGCCCAATAAATAAATACTTACATATGTACTTACATAAAGAAAATGTCAACACATTGCATGCATTGTTAAATATTTTATGTCACACCTGGCCATAATGCGAGTTTTACCGCACCCTGCGCGTACGGTAAAACTCGCATTGTGGCCAGATGAAGACGTAAAATTGTGTACTCACCACGGGCGGAAATTTGTAAAGCCCCGGATCGCATATTTATGGCCCTCACCTTCGGTTCGGGCCACAAACACCTGCAATCTGGGGCATTTACGAATTCACCGCCCTAGGTACGTAATGTACTATTATACAACTGCGATGAGATCTAATATTATTATTATTTATTTCTTTGACATGTAAAATGTAATTTTTACCAATAAATGATTGTATTCTAGTGTATTGTAATGACCAATGTTTTGTTTACAATAAAGTATAAGTAAGTACATACATACATTAACATACCTATTTGCTCATCATTAGTAATCCTACACCGGAGATGACGATGCAACGGGGCCACGCCGTTTCGTCGCCTAAATAGTATTATTTGTTGTTTTTAGTTTCGTGACGCACTGGTTATACTGTAATGTCACGTAAATGTATTGGTCAAATAAATAAATGAATTAGAAATTAATGTAGAACACAATTTCTTGTCATGCAGTGCTGCCAGTATTTAATTATTTATGGCACCTAAAGACCTGATAGGGTAGTATGGTATAGTATAGTGTCTTGGTACCTACTTATTTGTGAGAGGATGTTGTCGGTACATGTTATTGCACTTGACTGCAATGTTATATGTTATCTATATTATAGTAAAAGTAAATAGTGAATGCGAAAGTATATGTAATGTAACATTAAAATGTAATATTAAGAACTAAAAAGTAAAATAAAGAATAAACAAATACAAATAAAAATATACAAACTCATATACAAAATGTGATAGTGCAATAGGTTGATTACGAATTATTTTCTAATTTAAGCATGCTATTTCTATAATGACGGGAAAAAAGTTTTTTTATTTTTTATTTATAGGCCTGATGGGAGCCGAACAAATAAAATACATTTAATTTTCATAAGGACAAACTAAAGGCAAGCTCAAGGTTTGACTTGACTAGTTTCTACCAGCATAATGTTGAAAGAGAAAGTAATGAAGAAACGTTACAATGTAAGAACGGTAACTTGCGTTTATCATAAAGAAGATAAATGATTAGCCAAAAAGATGGAGTCAAAAGTAATCCTTTAACTTTTTTGTCAGAATTAGGTTATTTGGGTTTTTCTTACTCCGAATGTTATGCACACTTATTGATTCTGATAAAGAAAAATACATAACAGACTATTATACTAGGGGAGTTCAATAAGTTCTGAGAATGGGTACTTATATAAAACAAAAGTAATTGGTATCATATCATTTTTAATTATTAAATACACCCTTTCTTATTTGATATGAAAAATGAAATATGATATGATACCAATTACTTTTGTTTTATATAAGTACCCATTCTCAGAACTTATTGAACTCCTAAACTACTGCACACTACACTACACTAGCTAAATAGCTATGTTGAAAATTCCTTCAATAATTTACTTTAAAAACAAAGTTTTAACCGACTTCAATTTAGTACTCCGCCAAGCCACGAGAACATTTCTTTTCCAATTTACCTCATGAACTGATTTCCGAGAGCAAATGCGTTGATTATTATAGAAAAAAACCCAATCGCTGTATGTGACCCGATAATATTTGAGGACTTCCGTTAATTCCACAAGGATCACCCTAAGCACTTCATTAGTTGCTATTTCAACGGAATCTTATCAGAATCTGTGATATACTTTTGTACTTTTAAGTACATAATTGAGGAATTCCATAAGTAATCTGTGGTCTTCATCATCAATTCCACTCCACCAATTTATGATTTCCGGATGTAAATACACGAGTTATAATAGAAAATACCAAAATTACTACACGCGTGCCTAATATAATTGAGGAGTTCCCTCAATTCCTCATGGATCCCATCATCCAATTGAATTTTCAAAAAAATGGGACCCACCTGGAATCATATACTTACAAACAAAAAAAAAAATTATGAATCGGCTCATCAATGACGGAGTTCTGAGGTAACAAACATTGAAAAAAAAAAACAACCGAATTGAGAACCTCCTCCTTTTTTTGAAGTCGGTTAAAAAGAAAACTTTCGGCCGTCGTCATGCGGCTTATTTTTTATATCGACGCTATTGCACCGATTGCATTGAAGAGTTTTCAATATCTAAGAATAAGAAGTAATAGTAAAAGATTCGGTCTAGAGTCTGGCCAGGGAAAGATGATCCTAGAAAACCGCGGCAAATTTAAAAAAAAATGCATTTTGCAACACTGTGTATAACGCGATGAAATAATAGTGATACTTGCACAATTATTATATTATTATTCATTTCTCAAAATGCAACGGATCAAAGAGAAGGAAGTAAAGTTATATGAAATAGTACTCTTTAAATTCATTCTACTTTATATTTAAGAAGCTTATTCAAAACCACTCCAAAATTTAAATTTTGGCGAGACATGATAATTGAACTTTTTATGATATTCTTTAATGTGAATAATATTAGCAGTAAGCTACCCTTTAATTCTCTTAGAAAGCAATAACAGACCAATTTATTATGGAACAGTTACTTTCTTAGTTACCATGTCAAGTATCAAGATTAGGACATCATACTAATTTAAAGCGTTTAACACATTTGACAATCATATTACTGTTGCCATATAAAAAGTTGCCATATAAATCTCAGTATCACGTTTCGATGGCCAGACTCTACAAACTAGATTACACGGTATGTAAGTAGTTGTATAGAATTAACACGTCACTGCGGTTTCGGGTCGAATAGATCCTATGCACATCTAGCCTACGGTGCGGCGGTAAAATTCATTGACGCAACGCTGGTGCGGGACAAGTTTATTTTATACAGGTTATCGGTTGAGTATAAGTGAGATACCTAGTTACTGTTTTGGAGTTGCCTCTCCAAAAGTAGGCAGTTACTGTAAAAAAAACTTCATCGGATCCTTTATGTCCTATGCCGACTGAACGTAAAAAAATATGATCTGGTGCGGTATAGGATCTTAGTGACCCGATGCCCGATAACCCGATAGCCGCACTAGATTATACGCTAGTTTGTCTAGTGCAGTGCTCCTGTGCGGAACAAAATATCGAAGTTTTACCACCATTTGTTTTCAACCGAAAACTAACGCTGTGACTTTTTTACAAGTGGTTTATTTGTGAAAATGAAGCGATCTAAACGGAAACTGCTAATGCCCAGTAGTGACAGAAGTGAAAATAACACCAAAACAGAGAAACATTCACAAGCAATGCCCATAGATAAGTTTCACCTTATGAACTCATTGGGTAAGAGTCATTTAAATCAAAGTACTATTTATACCAGCCCCTCTACAGGACGCTCGTGGCAAACGCTTCAAACTGTACCAAACCCATATGTTATACCCTCTTCGTCGGCTAGTTGCAATCAGCGTATGGAGATATCACAAGAATTGCTAGTTTACTAGCAAAAACTGCTAATAAAGTAAAAAACACCAAAGACTATGTTTGATCTTTGTAAAAAATCTCTTTGCCGTGAATGCTATAATATAACAAATACATCATCATCATTACTTAAGAGCCTTGCTCTTGTCGGTGGAGTAACCGCCACATTTCTCTGTCCATTGCCAGCCTCTTATAACACATACATCTGATATTAAATAAAAATTATATTGCTCGATATCGATGTTTTTTTGACACCCTAAAATTATATCGATAGTTTTTTCTGTCAGTACGGATATCGGGCATACAAGATCCGACAGTTGTAAACATACATTTGATTAGTTTTGAGAGGCTCCATCTACTTACGAACTTCACTGTGCCAAAAGCAACTCTATCTATTATCTATTGCAATTCATATTCTGCCAACATTCAACATACCCATGCAGATAATAGCCCTTTAAGACGAGCATATCAAACAGGTCCTTTCGACCCCCAAACGCTCTAACGGAAAGTTGTTTGTCAGATCTTATTATACCCTATGACGCACCGACTGAAAGTCTTCAAAATCTTTTCCCGCAGTGAACGTGTTAACAGGCCGGCAGCCCTGCTAATAGGCAAGCTCGGCCACTTTTCATTCACTCTTCCTTCGTATTTATATTCATATATGTGTTATCTACGTGCAACCTATTAAAAGAAATAAATATATATATATTGGTGACCAGAGAAACCTACCTTGAACTTTGTTAGGTGAGCTGTGCCTTAAATAAACGATGACACGAGTTTTATTGTTTAATTTCGTGGCATCAAAATATATAAACTTCTAATTTTAAAATACATTTTTAGATTACGACACCAGAGTTCTGCCAACACCGCCCCTAACAGGAAACAAAATATCCTCCCATTTAAGTGACGTCAGAATTTGTTCTATACCATCATCTTTGTTTAGTTATTAAATAAAAACAAATTAATACTATTATTTTTGACTTATTCATTGTATTAATTAATAGTGACACCAACTTACTAAAAAGTGAAATCAAAAGATTTTTCAAAAAACCCTCCTATGTAACTCCCACGATTATGAGGAATTCAAAGACAACTCATAATTATGACAAAATCTATCAAGCCGTTTCATTCAGAGAGTCCTGTCGCCCGTGAAATAGATTTTTCTTATATAGATACACACATAAGCTCGAAAAATATAACCCTCCTTCTGAAGCAGTCGGGTAAAAAGTTTCGCCACTTGCTATGATATTTGTATTCCAAACTCGATATTCCAACGTGGATGCCACTGAATTTTGCATTTGACATTTTCTCGTTAAAATATAGATGCATAGATAATAGAAGTAGTTGCGTGGCGCGGACGGGCGAGGGCGCGGGGCGAGGCGGCTTGCTGGTTCGCGTGGTGTAACCTACATACCGGTCAACACTCCGGCTCAGTCAACACTCGCTACAGGGACGTTAGGTGCGTTGGACAAGAGAGCGCGCTTGCACCAGTACTGGCTATGAGGCTGTTATTCTCAGCTGGCGTCAAAGGTTTATTCGCGAAAACGATGAGGCAGAAAGTCGTTCTCAGCCTCCATATGTTGAAACACTAGTTAGTGAACTTCACTTCACTTCACTAAACATTAAACCTGATATCGTAGTACTGAGTAAGTTAAATTGGTAAAGTTAAATCGTCGTCGATGTTATATGAGATCAGACATAAAGATTAATGCACATCAAAGGACTAACCTTCATATGACAAATAAAGGCCGATACTGCAGCAGACTTACCTGAAACAAAAAAAGAAATATGTATGACTCAACAATGAAGTACAAATTGTTTCCGCATAAACTTAATATCCATGTCGTTGACCATAAAATTCTTTTAGAACGGAACATCTGTTCATACATTTTATTAACTTTTTGTCATAAACACTGAATGTAACCTACAAAGTCCAAATTAATTAGTGCGTGTTTAATACTGTTTACACGAGTGCTGAATATATTAAACAAACTGAGGCTGTTTAGTCGCATCGGTTAACAGTGGCCAGTTACTGGAACGAGTAACGCAACCGCCGCGTTGAGGGAGAGCAGTGTAAACAGACTAATGCCAGCATTAGATGCGACTAGACAAGGCCATAGCTATCAGTGAAATGTCGAGAAGGAAAGAGAGGGATACACAAGTATTTATTGCACATAACTACACCACAAGTGCAATTTACGCACACATACACATGTTTTCTATTTCTATTAGACTCATGTTTCTACGTCGGCTATTGGTGTTTATGAAGAGTTTTGAATTAATTTCACTCGTCTAAATGGACGGTCATTGCCGAATAGGTACAGTCACATGCAGTAGTAACTGACAGTACACAGTGATCTTTAATATCTGAACCTATTGGTAGAACTGTTAGTGTATGTCAGATATTCTGTACAGCGGGGCTTGTTGCGGCGCTAGGACGGGTTGGTTTCGGACTACGAGCGACTTTTGTGAAAAATGGCGATATCACCAGACGACCTGAGAGAGATTGTTCGAAATCCAGTCATGAAAGTCCAAATCCAAATGAATCAGATAACAAGCGTTTAGCGGCCCCGTGTAAGCGGTGGATACGCGATAAGTCGGCGTCCGCCGAACGGCAGTTGAGAGTTGCGACAGCCTGTCCTAGAACTCGGTGTGAACCCGAGTAGCCTCAATATTGCGGCCCGAAATTGTTACATATAATGTATCTCGCTATCACAACTTAGTGCGCAATATTTCTACTGAAATACGTTACATGCCAACATAAATAAAATAAAATAAATGTGGCATTCCATGCCTAAAGCTTCCTTATGGCCGTTTCTGGTTGCGGAGATTTTAACATTTTCGTAAAATGCTTCAAATTTATCTCTCTTTTGTTGTATGCAAAATATTAAAATATACAGATAGACGTGTATTTATAGGTCGGTTTCACTAGTATACGTTAAGTGTTTCTAAATTACAATTGGGTTCAATGTTTAGTAGAAAAGGGTCTTTATGGCAGACCATATACACGAATGATGAATCTGTTGACAAAAAATGTTTAATAAAATCTACTTGTAACTTTTGCTTATAAGCATGTTTAATTTATTACATAGGTATACTTTATTAGGGTAGGTGCTAAATTTTCTCACTGACGTCAAATCATTTGGCGGCGTGGTTCCGGCTCCGGAGTCGCTTGAAGTTAATCCTAGTAAGTTCTGCAGTAGAGGATACTAGGATTAACTACAAAACGTAAAAGACCTACATGTAGCAATTGTGGCGGACTCGGCCACTGGAACGGTGTTTATTTTTGCAAAAAGAGAAAATCAGAACAAAATAAATAGTAATAGCACTAATAGCATAGCATCATAAATTATTAATAAAGTTAATAGTAGAACCTGGATAATGATCTGTACAAACGTAGTTCCCTGTTTCCTTTCTGTATAACACCTCCTTTCTGTATGTACATTTGAGCCTTTTTTCTGTCATTCTTTATGTACCACGGCCATGCCACCATAATCTTACATCTTATGATCTTATGAAAAGTACTGAGATTTTTGATCTACCTTTAGGGTAGAGGGGATCAAAAATCCCCAAAATTGTCCTTACGTAATTTATGACTAGCCCCTTAGTAGTAACTGAGTGGTGGTAGGTACAGATGTGTTCGCTTCCCGGATAACTAGGTACCGTGTGAATCAGTTTATGAGAATTACTCTTATGTTATGATAATTAGAATATAATCTGTATTAATCAAGATTTTGAGTAAACTTATGATAACACTTTTTCTTCGGTATTCTGTTTAAAAACAAGATGAGTAAATAATTAGTGTTAATATAGTGCTATACTGTAATTATCAATCTTTTTTACCTGTGATTGGTCATAAGGACCCTTTTCCCGCATGTATGGCTGTGAATTTGTGATTTTTGTGTAACTCTAATCGTAAAAAATAAGACTTGTAGAATAATAACGACGCTTTTGTGATACTTCTGTAGATTGATTAAATATAATTTAGAAGTAACTGTATAAAAATTATTGTTATAGAGGAAGATAAAAAATAAAATGATTATGACAATTGAATAAAAAAAAATGTAAACTATGTGATTTTATTTCTATCTTAAGGCCCTAAGCAGACTGCGTTCAATTCACGCGCCGTCGACGCGCGTTTCCCTAATAACCATCCGTTAAGTAGGGGAACGCGCGTCTACGGCGCGTGAAAAAAACGCAGTCTGCTTAGGGCCTAAGATATAAATTCCAATATCTTCAACTATATACTATGGTTCAGATTAAAACATATTAAAGAACAGTCCGAAAAAATATTTTTTCTTAATTTCATTCTTACAAGCGCCTTGCTCTAATCCTAATCAAAGGCAGATTTTTCACGACCTGGCCCCTATTTCACCAACTCGACAATTGTCATCTGACAACGACAATTCTCCGTACATTGCTGGATCCACAAGTAACCTAGCAACCACCTTAACTTCTAGAACAAGCAATGCATGGCGAATTGTCAGTGTCAGGTGACAATTGTCAAGTTGGTGAAATAGGGCCCTGACCCCCTGTCAAATTAAATAAACCACCTTCAGGTACATAATCAATCATCATCTAAATATGTAACTTCCAATGGGACCATAATCAAAATAAGTTTGAAACTTCAAAAGTGCAATTTTAACATGTGGTCTGTAGTTTTTTTTATTAAGTATGAGTCTTAGGGTTCAATACCTGCCATAAGGACCCTTTAGGCATGGAACGCCACAAATAGTCACAGGTGTTTGTCGTCCGAATATATGCGATATAAGGTTTTAAATTACCTGCGGTGTATACAAAAAAAATCTTTGACCAGGCCCTTGTTTTATTTTTACAGCATAGAGGGTCGTAAAAACCACTTTACGACTCGGGAGTTATTTAAATGATTTTAAATTACTCTCCTTTGGCGGTAAGATAAAGAATATCAGATCACATGTATTTGACACCCGAGTCGAAGGCAAGGCTGCATATACGATCTGAGATTTCCTTTTTACCGCCTGTGGTGAATACAAGATTTAACGTCTCCCGCCGGCCGGGATAAGGGATTTTGCGCCCTTTATAAGGTGAGAATTAAATTACCATACTTACAAGTTGTACCGATTCCTAAAAAAAACGGACAAGCAAAGACGGAACAGAAGGAATTAAGTAGCAAAGGCCCAGAAGTTCCAAGTATGTAGACGCTATGTGAAAATAATCGGCAACAGAACTAATATTAACTATGTTTTGGGGCTTCTAAAATTATGCGACCAATTTCCCTGAGTTGGGGAATTTGGCTGCATTTTACATGCCGAAATGGGTTATCTTGATGGATTGCACTTGGTTGCCACACGATTTTGAGAACGATAAGGGTAACCTGGTAACGAAATTCAACGCTAGTTTAGATACCATAACTTCCATGTATATCATCACGCCATTGTGTTAATATTTAATTTCAGATCTATTTGTTTTCTGCCCGACTACGGCGGAGCCGAAAGGAGGGGACATATTTTAGCAGTCAGTATGTTTGTGAAATTAAGTGATACTTCAATTGGTTATTAATTAGTGTCCGACCGAAACATGTTTTTTTGCCGAAACCGAAACCGAAACCGAAGGTTCGGTTTGATGATAGTTTAGGCCGAAACCGAAACCGAACCTTTTATAAACGTGATTAAAACGTTGAATAAAAATGTCAGTGATCCGTTCTTTCCAGATATTTGATTAATTAACAATCTCGCCGGCCTAATATTACAGGTTTTTACGTTCAACTTTTGTCGAATTGAAATTTCAACATTGTTATAGTGACACTAGGTCAAAATTTAACTACCTAACCGCTCATTTGATTTCGGATTTTAAAAAAGGTAGCCTAAATTGCTTCTAATTTTTCTTCATCAAAGCAGCCCATACTTTGCTTGGCAACCACAGTTGCCACAATCAGTTTAGGGGTCCGCGAAATTTACAACTGTGGTTGCTACAAGCGAGTGGTTAAAAAGTGAAAAATTGAAAATGTTACATGAACTGTAATTCAGAGGCAGCGATTTGTTAATTGTAGATGGTATAAAATAAAACAATTTTATTATTAAAATATGACAATTATATAATGATATTATATTACATACACGCAACTAAGATGAATTCGAAAGTCATTTAATGAAATAAGTAAACCTCCGCACTCCCCATTATTATATCATAACCAATGTATCCTTCAACCTGTTTGTAAGTTATGCAAATAAGCATTAAGAATTAACTATGAAATGATGAATTCATAACAAAATCAAAATAAAATACTTAATTAAATTACTTACCATTATTCGGGGAACAAACACAATAGTCACTTCACGAGCAAAGAGCACTGATTCAGTGGCCGGCGGAGTTACGCGAGCGACGCCATGTGCAGAGCGCACCCGACGTTAGCCGAACACGGACCGAAAGTTCGATGTAAGTTTCGGCGCGGTTGAAAGGTTCGGCTGTTTTTTGGCCGAAACCGAACCTCTGGCCGAAGCATGATTTTAGGCCGAAACTGGCCGAAACCAAAACCTAAACTTCGGTTTGACATATTATTAATACATGATACACAATACCGCCTCGTCGTAGTGGTGGTATGCAGGTTCTATCTTAGTGTCATCTTAAAGGAGCGTGCTGGAGTCCGCCAAGCAAAGAAAACATTTTACATTGGTTTATGTTGCTCGGGCTTCTGACACGTAGACAGAGACAACAGTGATAGGTTCTTGTCGTATTGACAGGACACAATAGACACATTAACTAGTGAAGAGTTCAGCATATCGAGCAACAAACATTTTAAAGGATACAATTCCCCTCAAGTCTGCGATGCATCCCTTCTTTTTGCCTCCCTTGCTAATACTAGCTTATATTACGACGAAGCAGACTTTGCTGAATATTCTATGAATCGCCATGCCGATTACTTGCATCAGCTTCAGCCTTTTAGCTAATGAATCCGGAATATAGTTCTTATCGTGTGCAGTTAAGGTGTTAGCTGTAAATATACTTATACCGTGGACTATATCAGTGTTTATGGACGATTACGGTCGTGTAGGTACTAAGAGAGTGCACATTAGTTGACCCGTGTATAAGTGTTAGGATTCGGCCACGACTTCCAGCGGCGGCGGCGGCGGCAGCGGTAGAAGCGAGAGGCTGGTCTCCGGTGTCTCCCTCTCAAGTATGCTCCAAGTCGAGGCGGAGTGCTTGCGGCATCAGTAAGCTGTTACTGTCAACTGTCAGTCATGTTAGTAGGTACAGATTGCTTACTGCGCGCCTATATTTAAATGAGTGTTTTCTGATTGGCACGGGATGCGAAACGGGGCCGTACGAAAGCAGTACTGCCTACCTACGCGTAATATAATTCTATTGCGCAAATGTAATACTGGCCGTATACCGACAATAGTCAATCTGAGCGACATCATGAAGCTCTCGGTAAAGTAGAAGTTACCGCATACTGACGCCGCACCGCGCGATGCGGGAGTGGCCTTAGCCTGCCGTAATGTAGTAATGTTTATGGTAAGTATATTTAATACACATACGGTGAAAGGGAAATGGGTCCAATACTCAAGTTCTATACATAAAATACAATTATCGAATTCTATTGATCACTCGAGACGGTTGCGTAAGTACGGTAATAGTTATAGAATATCTACTTATTACAATTTTCGTATAGCAGGAAAACAGTAGTTACCTACGAGCAGAGAATGAGGAGTGTGCGATTGAAGATTTTCACGAAGATACAAAAACAATAAACTTTTTTGTTACAAGTTTTTATTGCCGGCTTATCTTTTTTTCAGTCGTCATGAAATCATGAAATATTGGACAAAAACTTATTTCTGACTGCGTGTGTTCGCGACCGCGTACTCGATGCCCGAGTCAGGTCTGACTGGGTCGATTTTTTTATCGAACATTTTCTTCGTAAACCGAACGCATTACGGCGATTGCACAACGAAACAATGCGCCGGAGTTTACGCTATATTTCGACTTTCACTTCGGTTACTCTCTCCGGCTGGTAAACAAAGCGGCGGGTGGCAATGGTTTTGCATACAAGCAAGTACAGTCAGCATCAGAAGTAGCTAATTTTAAGCCAAATAACACGCTCAAAATGACCAAACAACACGCTCAAAATGACCTACACAGATCCTTATTCCCTTGACATTAGAGTTCGTGCGTAGATCATTTTGAGCACCAGAACTGCTTAGCAACTTCTACTGCTGACTGTACGACAAAGATTTGAAGATTATGTCGATTTTAGTCGCGTTCTCACTACATTAAAATTAGAAAAAACTAAAAGTATTTTTTGGTGCAGGGGTACAGAGTGAAAGGTAACTTTATATTTAATTTAAATTAAGCATTTCGAGCTCCATAAATAAACTAGCAATAACCTCTTACCTTATACACTCATAGGTACGGTCGAGTTCTCCAATATTAATACAGTAAACCTTACAAAAATATCTACACATGCGTTTTATACCAGTAACAATAAAGACTGTGTATAGATATTTTTGAAAGGTTGTCTGTATAGATATTGGAGAACTCGACTGTACCTATAAATAACGCCATAAGATATTTTAGAAAATTGGCGATATCATCGACGAATTTCCACTTACAGCACAGATGTAGCAGCAGAAGAGTAAATAACTTTTAAGCGTAATAAAGTTTGAATGTCGTTTAGTTAGCCTAAAGGGGCCCTTAATATAATATTGATGAAATCTTAAGTACGAAGGAGGAGACTACGTTTCTACCACGTTTTTACTCAAGCGTGGGATGATCAATAATAGGCAATAATCGCCCTTCCTTATTCAATGAATTGGCTTGTAATGGGAGACGGTTGTCGCTGTCGGTTTAGTAATACTCCGCAGACTGCCATCCGGTAGCTCTAGAAATGAAAAAAATCTTATAGAAACATAGTTCTCGTTTACAAATCCCTTACGTGAAGTAGTTCGAAAAAATGATTTTATATCTTTTACCCACATTTCCAATACGGAATTATTAACCGCAATACACGACATACTAACATAATAAGATAACTACACATATTTCAGGATTAAAAATAATCTGAAAGCACAAAGCATGGCCGGAACTAGATTAACACATACGGTAGATAAATAATGACTCCGAGCGTCATCTGTTGGCGAATTGCTGAACTACGCCAGTTTCAGCCACTCGCCAATAGATAGCGCGCTAAAATACGCTACACCTCCGAACCGACTTTAATATAAGATAATATTTATTTGCGTAAACATGGTTGTTACAGTTGGTGTATATAATTAATTAAGTGAAGAGAAGTATCACATATTTAGCCAATGGCATGCGAAATTTATTACACGTAGTTGATGTCAGTAAATAATGTCTAATATAATAATAATAAAATGACAATGTTCAATATAATATCTAGTAAAATAAATCGAATTAACGTCTAAAATATTAAACGCTATGTGTAAAGAAAAATACTTCAAAAGACACAAATTTATTGTATATTTTATTTAGAAAATACGCCTTTTTAATTTTGCTTCTTTGCAGTTTGCAACCTTCCTAACATAAAAGCCTTAACACTTTCACTACCAGGAACCCGCCTAGCGAGCGCCTACGCCGTAGTCGCTTTCCGCTACATACGAGGAAAATCACGAGATCGAGCGTAGCGCGTAGCGATTCCTGGGTCCGCAGTAAGCTCGCTTCCATACAAACGTAGTACGTTACGCTCTCATTTTAAAACTATGTGTTGGATTGTAACGAAACTTTTCATATACAATGACATGAAGTATATCTGTGTCTGTAGTTAGTTTATGTACCTTCAGATACCATAGTAAAAAAAATACAGCGAATTTAAGTATTTCATACAAAACTTGTTTTTCCTGTATTTCGTTTGTTTTATAAACTGGAACCATATAAACTAATTACAGACATAGATATACCTCATGTCATTGTATATGCAAAGTTTCGTCACATCTCAACACGTAGTTTTGAAATGAGAGCGTAACTACGTTTGCATGGGAAGGTGAAATTCGGCCGAGCTTACTGCGGACTTATGGCACCAATAATCGTCACGGAACAGTAATCGACACTTGTTCCTCGAAGCTAAGCGATGAAAATCGGTCAACTTTTTTTATCATATACAAATATGAACCACAGGCCTGTCTATCCTACTTTTATCCAGTTGAATATTATTAAGATCAGTCGTTTTGTTTAAATATGGAAATTAACAGTCCAGACAAACAGTGAAGCGGTGTCAGCGCTTTTGTAAAAATCAAGATTTCTCTACCGAATCGTTAAAAAAGGGAGTATACCCCTTTTGCAGATAAGTACCTATAAAAGATATTAGAATTTTAATATTTTGTGGGGTGCTATAAATATCTTTCATATAATTTGATTATTGATTACTCGAATCGATTCATACATCAATTCCAAGTAAGTTCTAAGTAAACATATGTTTTTATTAAAATTCTGTTGTGTACAGTTAAATTTAAAGTGTCGATTATTGGTGCCATCACCCAGGTAATATTTTCTTTGTCGATTACCTTGAATAGTGTTCTGAAACCTTGTCAAAAGTGTAGTTTTATTTAATTTTCAAACATTTTACTGCAACTGCATCGTCCCGTAGAGTTTTCATGAAACCGTTCTGCAGCCATTAGAAAGAAAGAGGATAATTTCGTTAATTCAAGTAAAAGGTAGAGAAAATGTTAAATCGTCATTGAAATGGCCTCCACTTCGACGCTGGTCTTCCGTGGAGCACTAAATGAAGTCAATCGTTTCGTTCATTACATTTATGCCAGATTTCGTGTTGCTTTTACTTAAGGCAAAATTTAAACCTGGTCCGGGTAACTGTTTCCTTACTCAGAAACTTGGGAAAAGTGGATCCACAGTGTGACCCTTATAAAGTGGGATCGTAGTTTAACTGCTACGTCGTAGCGCGTAGCATCATACCTATCTCAAGCGAAAAAGAAAATTCTGCTACGCTCGCAAGCGTAGCACAAATATGTACGTTAAATCTCATCAAGATGCCCGGACCACTGTTTGTAAGTAACCTGGCCGGCGAATAAAACAAGCTGTAGGCATGACCCAATAAACAAAATGCATGAGCCTAATGGTTCCCTTTTTGATCAAGAGTCAGCCAAGGCCGTTGTTCCATCCGCCATATTTTACAGAAGAGAACATAATCCCAACTTGCATATTTCTGTCTATCCAAATAACAGAGGCGTCAAAGGGATATGTGTCCTTCTGTGAAATATTGCGATTGGAATACTTACAAGCCGTAGAAGAGCAGTGCCTCTTACTTAGCCCAGCTGGTCGATTGCGTAACATTAGGAAGGTGTATAATTAAATTATTTATTTACCTCACTGAGGTCTCCCGACGTTTCGGATGTGTTGCAACATCCATGGTCACGGGACAACTGGCTTGAGCGGGTATCAACATCTTCTTGCTGCGCGGGTTTTCCGAACTACCCGCATTTGTGCGTTTTTGCAATAGTGTGAGAATCGTGAAAGTTTAAATCAATATATTAGGAAGGTGGTCGATTGCGTAACATTAGGAAGATCTAAATGTCAATTTAATTAGGGGAACATGACAAGTCAGTTGTCTTAACGCTCCTTTGAAAACCTACGCCTACTGTTTACCCCTCTGGTATCATATTCACTTACAAAGAGGTACCTATGTAATACTTTAAGGTAATAAAGAATTTAATTTTACAGCACTGCGTCGGTGAGATTGCCAAATCCGTTATGCGCATAGTTTACGTCAAAGAAAATAATGCTCTAACTAGTAATCCTACTAATATTATAAATGCGAAAGTTTGGATGTTTGGATGTTTAGATGTTTGGATGTTTGTTATACTCAATCACGCTTAAACGGCTCAACCGATTTAGATGAAATTTTGCACGAAGATAGTTTATAACCTGGATTAAAATATAGGAAGGTTTTTATCCCCGGTCCACGCAGACGAAGTCGCGGGCGGCAGCTTACACATATGGTATTATGACTCTTATAACTAATTCAAACCGTGCACATAACGGATTTGGCAATCTCACCCACGACTAGCTGTTAGCGAATATTTTCAAACTTTGCACACGGTAACTCTCATGAAATCGTCCAGCTTGTTTTTAATAAAGTTCCTGTGGCAGGTCTCGGGTTTTTTTTATGTTTGCGGACTTTTCGATCACATTTCGTCCCTTAACGATCTGTCTAGCCTAAACGGTTTATACTAATTACAGCTACGGGCAACGTTAAACGCAAATAAATTGTAATGAACTCAAACAAGTCCCTTCAATGTTGCACTACTTAGCGAGGTGACGTAAGTACCTAACGCTTTTTGGTGCAGAGCAGAGGTCTCCACTGTCGTTAGGTACTTATATTATGTGATCCAGACTAAAAGTTATTGTTTATTTGGTACCATGTTAATTTTACTACAGATGACAGACACTGTTCACGTGAGTTTGATTTTCCGTGCACTTTTCGAGCCAGGGAATCTTCCAGAAAAAAAAACCATAATTGCAGTAATGATCTGATTAATTCTAAATAACAGGCAAACAACTGGCTATCAGTTTACCACGTTTCAAAAGTTTCGCTAAACTAGTCTTGATGAAAACTTAATACAGTTTGCTACGGTTTCCCGCGGGGTTCGTCTACACGGACCATAATTATCTCATATCTTGTCTAACGCCTTTCCTTTGAAAAAAAGCAAGTACCTTATATGTAATATTTTATAACATAACCGTCTATGAAAGTTACACTACTGAATACAAGTATGGACTCTGTACCATAAATACTATACTAATACAAGCATGGTCTCTGTTCCACGAATACTATACTAATACAAGTATGGACTCTGTACCACAAATACTATACTAATACAAGCATGGTATCTGTTCCACGAATACTATACTAATACAAGTATGGACTCTGTACCACGAATACTATACTAATACAAGCATGGTCTCTGTTCCACGAATACTATACTAATACAAGTATGGACTCTGTACCACGAATACTATACTAATACAAGCATGGTCTCTGTTCCACGAATACTATACTAATACAAGTATGGACTCTGTACCACGAATACTATACTAATACAAATATCGACTCTGTACCACGGATACTATACTAATACAAGTATGGACTGTATACCACGAATACTATACTAATATTGTAAAGAGGTAATATTAGTGAGTTGGATTTGTTACGGAACTCTGGTAGTAATCATTTGATTTCAAAAAATCTTTCTTGTATTGGATTAGACATATCGGAGAGGTTATTTTTTAATTTTAGTATATCCTATACTAATATTTGAAAGAGGAAGTGTCTGTGGGATTGTAGCTTTGTAGGTTTGAGTGGTTTGGGTAATCTCCGGGACCTCTTATCCAATTTACATAATTCTTTCGCAGACATGCGTGTAGAATTGACTTTTTGAATACCTAGTTTTGTAGTTCATGTTTTACCCCGCGGGTTCGCCTGCGTTCTTTGCAGTACGCGAGCGAAGGGCAGCTAATAGTGTATAGAGGTATTCAAATTAGTAAAGTTTGTATTGTAACGGATAATTTCCCAAAACAAATCCTTCGATTGGAAACCATTTATTTACCAATATTTATAATGGAGTTTCTGAATATACATCGGCAGTAACGGAGCTTAAATAAAATAGGATTTATCAAAATACAGAAACTTTGCCAATACTAATAGTCCTTATCTGGGGGCACGGTAGTGCCCCGCCAAGTCGAGCAAAACAGCGGCACGGCCGTACCATCCTTTTCTCGAAGCAGTTCAGTCCATTTTTGACGCCCCTATAACTTCGTTGTGGACAAAACTAGAACTGAATTTTCTGTAACACGGTATATTTCAAATTTAATTTAATTTGAATCAGTAGTTTAAAAATTATAACTAGTAAAATTTTCTTAATTTTGCCACTCACTCAATCACTCACCCACTGACTGACTGACCGATTATCAAAACTCTAAGGAACTTCTAGCAGACATAGAAGCTTCAAATTTAGAAAACAATTAGTGTTTAGTGTATTAATCAAGGAAAAACTAAAATATTTTGCAATTGCGGTCCAGTTTTCTAGATACATAAAATTTTGTGCCTTGGCAATCACACAATACTACATAGCTTCAGGTATGCAAAAATCCATAAAAGCAGTAAAGTTGTATGATTGCCAAGTTGCAGAATTTTATTTAGCAAGCAAATAAAGATTAAGGGGCTCCCATACGCCAATGACCTTCGATCTGAACCCCTTAGTTTTCTAATGTTTTTGTAGCTTATTATATTAACAACAACGGCTTTAAGCAATATAGTATCCCATATTTACTTCAAAGTTCATTATTTTCAAGATATTTGGCATCAAAGTTGAACAATTTTAGGCCAAAAAACTGGTTTTCTGGCCATAACTTGTGTTAATTAGTTTAAAATGAAAACCATAGACACATTTTTAGAGACTTCAAAGGCGAACCCAAATATGTAGATTTCGTATATGTTAGATCTTTCGCGTCAATAGAGATACGAAATAAGTGTTTTTTTGAAAACTTACAAAGTTAAGTATTCATTTCTTTAAAAATCCGGTAGACCAAAATGGAGATAAAAGATTGAAGAACCGATAGCCGTTTGACTTATAACTTTATCCTTAACACCCTTAAAACTTGTCAAAAATCGATGAAAATCTCGGGTAATTAAATTAATAAGAATGCTGAACTGAGATTTGGCTCTACGAAATATCTCACAACTTTTTACGGTGGAAGAGTTTCGAGACTTGGACTCTTTTTTACATGTAATGTTTTTTATGGTATTAATTATATAGGGAGTAACCGCGATTTACATAAATAAATAAATACATATAGGGTATTATTACTTACACAGGTCGAAATAGTCACATAGTAAGCTCAATAAGGCTTGTGTTATTGGTAGTACTTATATATATTTATTGTTGTTAAAAAAGGGCTTAAAAAGAAACCTGAAGTTAGTTCGGGATAATATCCACTATTATACACAACAGATTTATGAGTATGCGTTTTCATATATGTTATTTGGCAAATAAAAGAAAACACGGTTTGCACATATCCGGTGCACCCATCTTGCATCTGAAGACTCACTTAATTAAAATAGACACAGTTTTAAAATAACCAGGGGATATGTTCTGAGGCTTATTTTATCAAAGATTGTGTATATAGGCACTATCAATCTTCGCCTGAAATCCATAATCTAAGATTAATTCCCTAAGCGTAAAAACGTTATGAAAACTATGACTAAACACGCATAAGATACGAGATACTCTTGTTAAGCTGAGCCATTCGGCCACAACTGCGGTGACTGCTATGCCCAACCGCATAAGGTTGCTAATTAAATAACACAGTTCAAGACAATATGAGGTTGCCGAAGTAAACGTATAGTTAGGTTAGGTCTAGACTGTGTAATTATTGACACGCGTGGAGGCACTAAATGTCATATATGTGTATTTGTTGTATACAGGGCGTCCCAAACTTATGGGACATGAAGGGGAAGTACCTTAAATATCGTAGATAGTGAATTTTGCTCAAAGAAGACTTTATGTTATTTTTAAAAGTTAGTAATTCTGCATTCATAGATTTTCTAAAAATTACTTGCTTCGTCTGGGAATCGAACCGACTAAAATGTGAAAAAAAAATCACCCTTTTTTTATGATGCCAATCGAAAGAACAGCTAAAAAATAATAACTCTGCTTAAGTAACATAGTATTTTAAAATAAAGGAACAACGTGAAATTAATCATTTTAATCAAATAAAAAACATACATGAAACTGCCGTAGTCAATTAAGTAGGTATTTTTTTGTAAATTAATTAATTAAATGCTCAAAATGTGATCCCTCTTGTCTTACGCAAATCGCCAATCTATTTTATTAGATGGCCGGCCAGATCCCCGGACCTCACACCATTAGATTTCTTCTTTTGGGGATACGTGAAAGATATGCTATACAAAAAGCGATACGAGAACGTAGGCGAGTTGCAAACAGAATTGTGCCATATCACATCGAGTGTTCACCATAAAATGATTAGAAAATCAACAGGCAGCGGGCTTATTAAAAGATTGGCGATTTGCGTAAGACAAGAGGGATCACATTTTGAGCATTTAATTAATTAATTTACAAAAAAATACCTACTTAATTGACTACGGCAGTTTCATGTATGTTTTTTATTTGATTAAAATGATTAATTTCACGTTGTTCCTTTATTTTAAAATACTATGTTACTTAAGCAGAGTTATTATTTTTTAGCTGTTCTTTCGATTGGCATCATAAAAAAAGGGTGATTTTTTTTTCACATTTTAGTCGGTTCGATTCCCAGACGAAGCAAGTAATTTTTAGAAAATCTATGAATGCAGAATTACTAACTTTTAAAAATAACATAAAGTCTTCTTTGAGCAAAATTCACTATCTACGATATTTAAGGTACTTCCCCTTCATGTCCCATAAGTTTGGGACGCCCTGTATATGTATTATTTACATCGCATTAGTAGGCTATTGTGTGCACTAGGGGGTAGAAATCAATTTATCGCAGCACAGGTCCGAAACTACTGAACCAATTACGTTGAAATTTGGTACACATATGTAAGTTTGTGACCCAAAGAGGAACATGTAACGCAAACAAATGAATTTTTAAACGTGGGGGCCACTTTTGGGGGAGAAATGAGAAAATTAAAAAATAAAGTTTTGCATATACTATCGTGTTACATATCAAATGAAAGAGCTCATTGTGTGCATCTAAAATATTTTTTTTGTCATTTTAAAATAATTAGTTTAGAAATTATTTAAGAAAATTGCCACAAAATGACCATCCCCCCCCCCCCCTCTTCATCTCCGAAACTACTGAGTATAAAATTTTGAAAAATACACGAATTAGTTCTTTACCTACAGATGACAGGAAAACCTATTAGAAATGTGCAGTCAAGCGTGAGTCGGAATTAATACGGTATTTGACAAAAATCAAATCAGCTTATTTTTATGAAACGTCAAAAACGCTCCGTTAGTAAAAAAAATTGTTTAAAATCTTGTGATGTACGGAACCCTTGCAACGCGAGTCCGACTCGCACTTAGCCGGTTTTTTTTTAAATTTACTTCACTGGTCGGACCACGTTGCTCCAAAAGTACTTACGTTTGAAATATTTTCTGCAAAAAATTTAAAATGCCTAAAAGGTTTGGTTATATATAAATACAGGTAAGTACTGTCAACACATGTAACCGATAAGTTTTTTACACCTTACGCGCCACTAAGAACGTTCGTACCGACACACAAACATTATGTACGCCTATTCGAGAGTGGACAAACTTGGAATCGGTTTTCATTAACTGTAAAGACTCGCTTCTAGTATCTGAGCCATGGATCATCATTAATCATACATGTAACTAGCACGCGGAGGTCAAAAACTCGCCAACATCTTTTTTCATTTTATCAAAAGTTATAAGCTTAGTATCAGCTTCAAACAGAAAATGCATAACAAGCCCCGCCCCTAAATGTGCAATGTCAACGCACACACACCAATGCACAAGGACAGTGCGCGTGTGTGCAGTACCTAAGTAGATGGATATTCGGAATCTATAGATGTCTAGAAATCTAAGTGGAGGGTGCATTTGGCATTGGCGTAGGTCAGGCACCGTAATAACACGAGCGAGTGTACAAAATAGCGTAAGTGTGCGAAAACTCAGAGTAAGTACGCCATTCTGACATGTATTCCCGATTCCCTAACTTAATGTGGTCGAGTATTAATAACGGGTACACGTATGACTATATAATCATTGTGTTGATAGCCCTTTGACAAAGACGGCGATGTGTGTTAATTGATCTGACTGTACCCGCAATTAGCTTTGATATTGAATCGCTGCAGCATTGATCTACGTAGATATTATTGAATATTGGTAAACGGGCCAAGCTTATTTAGCGTTATTCAAGGTTTGGGAATAGTATAACTGTGTTTGTGTTTGAATTGAGTATTCGATTCAATATCTTGTGCTATGTGCATAGATTGTTCAATCACCCAATTTTGTATTTACTATATCTTTAATACATGCGACAGCCGAATAATGACCTAAGATTTGAAACAGTTGCATTCGAAACAAATTTAGAGAGGATCACCTGTCTATTGAACTACGAAAGGCATACAAAAATATCAATAAGTATAACACATCGATGGCACTCGCAAAAACGCATCGTACTAATAACACAGAACTTATGACGTCACAAGTAGGTGTAGGGACCCGCCCGTAGTAACGTAGTTTCGGTACATAGTTGTTTTACAATTTCTCTTAACAGACGCATAAGAATCCTGTTGGTAACTAACATGTATGTCCGAAATAAAGATTTATTATTATAATTATGTATTCATTGCACGGGAAAAAGTAGTACGGGCCGTTTTTACGACTGCTATATTTATATTGATGTTAATTTTTGCCATTTGTCGAGCTCTACAAAACTCTTCGCGATTGTCTTTTTATATAGGTAATTAATTATTTTTTAGGTAAAGATATTTTGGAATAAATATTTAAAGTGGAGTAGGTATAGGTTTTATATATTTTAGTCAAGCGATGTAGGCTAGCTTTTTGAAATCCGACATCAAGTGAGCGGCTAGTTTTAACCACCGCTGTTTCAACCTTTTCAAATCGAATAAAATATTTTATTACACTCGTTGAAGTTCAAGGTACTTCAACATAATTAGGTGTAGTTTACTGCCTTTTCCTTTGTTTAATGCAATGCCAATTTCTTTTTTTATTAACGTTGTACGATAATCCTCTCATAAATATGTACCAAAACCTTAATCCGCTGAAATAAGAGCGATGGGCCATATTTATGAGTAAGTTGTATGCTCCCATATTTTTACACGACTGTACTATAAAAAGAAGATTCCTTAGCATTTCAAGAAAAGGCATCCTTTCACTAGAAATCGGATAATATTTTGTTTCAGTCGAAACACAGTCGCGTAAGCTGATCGCCGGGCGAAGATAATTTTATTGGGAAAGTCAAAACAATCGAACACTAATGAAGATGCTAGAAGACGTCTGATATACAAACCTGAGAACGAAATGCCTCGAGTTTCCTTTGCGAGTACAGTGTTCTCGGCACAATATTACCCCGTGTCCGTCTAGACGCCGATGTAGAACCAAATAGACAACTACCTACCTATGTATAACTTGTCTTGATTCCTAAATACCGCATCCGTGAAACATAGGATCCAGTCCAGTACATCAGTATATCGAAATAAAAAGTAATATTTAAATTAGCATGCAGTCATTTTATAGTCTCGCGTCCAGGAACTAGTAAATAGAAATGATGGTAATTAAAATGTGCTATTTAGGAATGACGCCCACAACGCTGCGCTGTTATACTCACGTGCGGGGCAACAATACGCACGCTTCCAACTGAATTACTATACAAGTTTTACGTTAGTTGGAGGATATAAAGTTAACTTTGACATCATTGTATTCACTTATTCGTAAGACGACCATGCGCCGTGACATTTTGTCCTTGAGCTCAGCACTCAATAGTTCAAAGATGTCTGGTCAGACCGCCTGTCGGAGAAGTATTCAATAAGTCATCATCATCATCATCATATCAGCCGAAAGACGTCCACTGCTGGATATAGGCCTCCCCCAAAGAGTGCCACAATTGCCGGTCCTGCGCCAGCCGCATCCACCGGACTCCCGCGACCTTTACCAGGCCATCAGTCCAACGTGCCTACCCATGCTGCGCCTGCTGGTACGTGGCTGCCACTCGAGAACCTTTCAGCCCCAATAGCCATCGGTTCAACAAGTAATGCTATTTTAAGCTGAGAAAAACGGAACATTAATGAAAACATAAAAAGTGCATTAATTATTCGATGTTCCAAGGCTTTATATTTTGTACCAACATGTTCTATAAGTAAATACATATCCTAAGTGAGGATTGGAGACAATTGGTCGAGTTGCTGCAGAATTTATCTTCTCATTACACAAGTTCAAAAATCATCACATATATTAAATTCCTGTTACTTGGAAAAAACCTACATGGTTTATTATAAACAGCCTCCTGCTAACGGTGGCGGCGCGCCCGTACACTACACTGCCCGTTACACTGGGATAGGTTGCATAGGGCATCCAACTGACGACTTGCAAATAGCATATAAAACCTACTTATTTGATTGATTAGAAGATTAGTTTACGTCACTGGGCGGTAAGTGAGATTTACCGCCCCCGGGCGTAGGGGCAAATCTCACTTCACACCCAGGAGAAGACGTAAAATTGTGGGTGCACGGGCGCCCCAGCACGGCTAGCACGCGACGGCGCGCGAGCTCTCTCGATTTTTCTCGCACTCTATCCGTCTCTCTCTCTTATTAGAACACTTAGAAGAAGAGGTATAGTGCGATAAAAATCAAGAGTATGTGGCGGCCGTCGTGTGCTAGACGTGCAGATCGCATATTCAGTCGAAACACCTGGGCTGTTATTCGCTAAGCGCTAATACGGCTTACCCCGCCGGTCACCCGTCACGAAACTAGGCCTCTACCGACGCTTCGTTATTACGCATCACGGTGTCCAGATATATTTGTGGGTGAGCGTTGAGGTGAGCTTAAAACAAGTTAAAGAATAGGGGGGCTGCAATCTGGCGCATTTACGAAAATTCAGCGCCCTAAAATCAAAGAAGAAAATAAGTACGTGGCATCTGTACACTGTGCGCTTATGAAACTTTCTACGCGTACTTACTGAGGAAATTCACATTAATTTCCAAACGAAACTATGGTCAAAACCGTGCACCATCCACTAGACAACTCAAATAAGCTTGTTAAAAGCAGAGCGACATTCGGCAAGGTACCGAAACGTATCCCCATCTCTTGGTTATACCTAGACTAAGGGCCAATAAAAACGAGCAGATATTATTCCCGCAGATCAAAGTTAACAAGCAATACGACCACTTCATGGGTGCGACAACGCGGCTAGCCCGACCAAAATCTTCCATCACGTGCATCTAAAGTTATGCAACGATCTATCTATATCAATGTTTATTTACCAATAATATGGTGTCCCCGGTCGACGACCCTGGTTCCCGATCGGTAAATTTCGGCATTATCCGTGCATTAGAACGGGACGGGCTTATACGAAAAAGTATAGGAAAGAGTGCGTTTCCACGAAGGGTAGAGACCTTGAGATCGCAAAATCAAGGGTAAGGCTGTGTGAATGTGTGCGTGTCTTGCAAACCGGCTGTGTTAGTTCCTCATACCGTATACAAGTATGCGTGGATAGGTACCTATAGTAATATTTCTTAAAGCGCCACTTGGAAGAAAGCTGGTTACATATGTACCTGTAAAAGGTTACCGCTCCATCGTCCTCTGAACTTTAGGTGAGGTGTCACGGTATACTCTCAATACACTTTCCGCTATATAAATTATCATTTCTTATTCCATTTATCGTTACTACTTATCAATACTTAGTACGCGTAGGAATTATTTAATTTTACTTTATAAGGATAAGGACATTTTAATGCGTTTTTTAATAATTTTTAATATTTATATAGGTACTTGGACACTTACTTTTAAGGGTGCAAAATGTTCATATCTGCTCATAAAAAAAACAAACCATATACGTCCCACTGCTGGGCACAGGCCTCCTCTCATGGATGAGAGGGAAGGGGCAGTAGTCCCCACGCTGGCCCAGTGCGGGCTGGGGACTTCACATACACCCTTGAATTTCTTCTCAGATGTATGCAGGTTTAATCACAATGTGTCCTTCACCGAAAAGCTAACGGTAAAGATCAAATGATATTCCTTACATAAGTTCCGAAAAACTCATTGTACGAGCCGGGATTCCAACCCACGACCGCCGTTTAACAGCCGCATGCCTGAACCACTAGCCTATCGTAACTTATTAAAAAAGGTTTTTTTTTTTTCAGTAGGGTTTAGATTTATACAAGCTTCTAATAATTGCTGGTTAGCTTGCATCTTACTATAATACTATTTCTAAACTAGCTCGACGCAGGTAATACAGAAATACGTACCTACTCACTTATTGGAGACAGATATTATAAATTATGTACCGCCTCATATTTAGCTGAACTTCATCGTACGATTGCAGAATTAATAAAGTAAAAGTAAAAACGGATAGAAGTGAAAGTGATTTCCGGCACACAGCCTGGGACTAGCTTCAGGAAATGAGTTCTCATGGGTGTATGCAACCATAAAGTATATCTTCCTTAACGTATGAGTATTTTATCAAGATTGCATTGATCGCACGCTCGCATGCGAGCGTACCCACCTTAGTTCCGTATTTCGCGGTGCAGAGTCGGTACGGTAACAGTAAGCTGTCAAAGGTCAGTATACAGATTATTTACTGCGCGCCTACATTACAATGAGTCCATCCTGATTGTTGCGGGGTGCTAAGCGGGGCGGTACAAATGCAGTACTGCATTGCGACATCAGTAAGGTAAAGTAACTGCATACAGATTCCGAGAACATTAGGTTGGCATTTTAACTTACAGAATATATTCGATAATAAAATTAAATCCATTAAAAAATTTACTCTTCAATAAAAAATAATGCAATAATTTTCTTTTTCATTTAAAAAAAAAACAACATTTTTTGCAATGCAAATTGACGTAGGTACACTGCTATGTGCACTTTAACATTGAGATGTACGCAACGCACTGAAATGCTACTACAGACTTATATATAGCCCAAGAACTTACTATAGAATTTACGCACCCATTAGATAAACTTAAAAATAAAACCGCATGTCAACAACTTGGTCCATACAATACAAGTACCCAGTGGCCACGTGCTCACCCAAAATAGATGTAGTTACATACCTACATGCACACACCGAACGGCACGCACACATACGCGCCGGTAGAACCAGCGGAAAAATCAATATTTTGAGCAAAACTTACTTCCCTTCTGTCGCATGTGTGCAGCCCACCTTAGTTACGGTAGCGCCCAACTCAACTCTCGCACACAAACCAAATGACACCTTATCTTTACTGGGCAGAGTGTTGTTTCCTTTAATAAGGGAGAGGGTAGTTAATTCGTGAGGGTGCGGGAGAGGTAGCGCCGTCTCGCTCCAATCAATCGTTTGGGTTCTGCCGTCCGGCCGCATGGCGCGGGGCGACGACCCCGGAGCGGTCGTTACCCTGACAGTTGCACCCTGCTACCCCGTGCTAAGTACGCACCCTCGACTTGCCGAATTTTGGACCAGCGGTAACGTTGACATTGACTCCAACGGTTCATTCACCTATAACGACGCATACTTCCTTGTTCGGTGGGAACTATACGGCACGGATTGATATTAAGGGGCCCGCAATAATGTTTTTAATATCACCATTTACGCGTCTGCGGACATCAACGATATTTCGTCAGCAACGACATGTTGTAACCCCAAAACGAGCTTAATTAAATGGGGACGCATAAGAAATTTTAATTATATGTCGATTTAATTTAAATACTAATACGTAATGAAAATTAAACCTTTCATTGATCAGCCCATTAATAAAGATATAAACGTGATTATAACTATGTAGTCCCGTTGGGACACGACTATTCCGCAGAGAGTGGTCTCTCAGAAGAAGAGTTGACAACCCACTCAACCTCAGAAAATCTAACTTTAATATCTAATCGCATATAATAATAATGAAGCGCGTGTATACCTAATATTCAATATCCATTTTTTGCACAACTTTATTAATAAAATGTGATGTTTTTCAAATCATTGGTGCTGCTGTCGTATTGCTTACCGCTTCGCAACCCTCACTACACTCTTAATACGGCTATAACCCAGTCACTAAGATTCTAACATGCGGGACATGGGCCGGTATTCCATCTGCAATATTTGACAGAACGGCCATTACATTCATGTCTCTGTCTTTCAAATTCAGAAAGACTGTATTTAATTTCGGACCTGAATACGTATTTAAATACTGATTAATAGATAGGTTAGAACAACTTTTCATTGTAGCGTTATCCCGGATACATCTTGAAGGAATGAATACGGCATGATGATAGTCAATCACCAATTTGTTTGAAACGTCATAAATACAGACTAATGGCGTGTTCTAATAGTTCTCTAATGCGAAACAAAAAAGCTTTATTTGTAATAAAAAACAAAATAGCACTCAATTGGCTTTCGTTTTTGCAGAAACGGCTGCCATCCGCACGGCTATCATGCGACGGCGCGCGAGTTCTGTCGATTTTTCTCGCACTACCCGTCTCTTTTTTATTAGAACACTTAGAACAAGAGATATTGTGCGAGAAAAATCGAGAGTATGTCGCGGCCGTCGCATGATAGACGTGCTAATCTTCAATTTCTCAATAAATGAATAGTATTGTTTGAATAGCATTAGTCGTAAACGTTCTTATTGCCCTGACTACGGAAAATACCCATTATTATATAGTCTGTATATACTCAAAACCAGCCAAGCAAGAAAAATAAAGGATACATCAAAAAATGCAAAAATAATTTAAATTATCCTATTGCGTAACGATAATTTGAAATTGGTGTTATATATAGTAAGTTTTATTTATTACCCACTCGAATTAATTACACTGTACTTAAGTAGACGAATTAAGTTCGCACACAACTATAAGTGTGCAATTCGACGAGTAGATATAATATACCTATAAAACCCCTCGTATATAATACGATAATTATTACGTTGATTACGCGAAACAAACTCGTTGCATCAGGTTAATAGGGTTAAGAGATATTGAATTTCAAACAGAAAACGTTGGTACGGTTAAAATTCTTAACCTATTCAAAAGCCCATGACCCGCATAGGAGTCATGCCTCTTCGAGTGATTTCCGCAACAAGGCGCATAATGCTGCTACACACGGCGTAGCACACGTAGCGTTGCTTGGCCTTGAATTTAACACTGTCCCTGCCAGGAACTCGCCTAGCGGGTGCCTACACCGTTGGCGCTTTCCGCTACTTCGACAAAAACCACGGGATCAGCTACGAGCGTAGCACGTAGCGATTCTTGGCAGAATGTGTTTAAATTCAACTGCCGATTTAAAAACAGTGACAGTGTTAATCTTGACAGTGTTAACCCATCAATTGCAAACAATAGGGGTCTCAAAAATTATTTAGATCCTCGATCGTCATAGTAAATGACAATCGTTTCGTATGTAGGTGCGTTTTGCGCAAAAGGTCCACAGTTTTGCACAGTGTCCAAAGTTTTTAAAGGTATGTTCTGTACATACCCTTAAAAGCTTTGGACACTTATAACTTTGCGATTATTTAACCTCTTGCATTGCTTTTTTCTCGATATGACTACATTCTTAATCCTTTTTCAAGAAAATACATCATTATTGATTATATTATAATGTCCACACCGCTATTTCGTAGCACCATGCTAACCGATAATACGGGAAACCTTTGAGAAAATCGCCTACGAGCAGAGCACCCGCTTAGCGGGTTCCCAAAATTGAAAGTGTTAACAGTTGCTAAAACGTTTACCTTGCAGTGTAAAAGTTATTAATGTTGCCAGTTGTAAATAGATTAAGTACGTCGACGCGTGCAATAATTAACCGATGCGATGGAACGTGAATTGAATAAAAGCCAGATTAAGTGACGGCGCCGCAAAACGCTGGAAAGCGGGGATCCCGGGAACATCACATGCGGTGCGATTATATATCAGAGGTGGGTTATTTTTTTGATAGCGATTGTTTGCGGACAGGAATTATTCTATTTCATGGATTTTCATGTGTTGTCGATGGATTGCTCTTAATCTTGGGAGTGACATTGGTTATACTTCCAGTAAAAAAGCTAGTGGGTTTTTTAAATAATCTTGCTATTCATCATCATATCATGTTGTTTACAGGGTTAAAATTTTAGTGCAATTTGATCTGAAATAATCTCGTATATTATCCTATATAAGAATAATATTATGTAATAATTTGCCCGTAATGCAGATATAATCCCCTTAATCTAAAAAGTTTCTGTTAAATTAAATTATTGGTACAAGCTTTTTATTGCCGACTGTACTTTTCTGTATACCACCACCAACTACTCATTGAGACGATTCTAACGAGCCCAAACTCAACGGGGTTACGTCGGTTAAGAACTGAATCCCAATGGCCACCTTCTGTCTCCATCATCAGATCAGCTTGATGGTCCATAATATTGAATTGTCATCCAAACTATACTTATACCCAAAAATTCAGCTCAATATCGGTCACCGGGAAGTGGGTCAAATTTAATTTGCAAGTTTTGTCCAACCTACCCAAAGGTGTTTTTTTTTTTTAAATCAGTAAAGCGGTTCCGGTGATTACCAATTACATACAAATTTATAAACTTACGGAGCCACAATCTCACAGACTCTTCCCCCCTTATTCATAAAACATAAAATGCCTCTGCTAAATAAAATGTGCTTTGTCCCTTTCTTACAAAGTGACAGATAAGGACAAACGAACTTTAACGGCAGTTTAGTTAAAACAGGCTTGTAGAACGTTTATGAATACGGCCGTATGTCTTTATAATATAAGTATAAATAATAAATAACGTACCGTGGGTAATGCCAGCGCGGTGCCCAAATAAAATGCACTACGTAGGTATCAGGAATCACTCCGAATTTAAAGTGAATTGAGCGGGAAGACATGTCTACCGGGATCGGGCCGTCGCTGCTAAACACCGGAGACCAGATGTCCCTACAGACTTAAAAAGTATTTTTCTGTTTAGAAATACCTCAGAGATACGGCCTTATGCCGCAATAAGCCATATCCACCTCGCTGAAATAACGAGTGACTAATTGGGCGTTGGGCGTTCGTCGCTTACGCATACTTCGTTTGAATTTTATTTTGAAAGTCTCGAGGTGGCAGTCGATAAAAATGCAAGTTTTATTCGGACATTAACGGGGGCCGGGCGGATTTATTAAGTCGATCGTCGCTTAATGTAACATGGAGAGAGTAAATGCTGCATGTCAATGTTGCTAGGAGATTGCACTTTTCTAAATCGCTATACAGGGGATGAACTGATAATGCGAATTTTATTATTCAGCTTTCTGATCAGTAGCATCTGTTAAACCGCTTTGATTTTATGCAGGTTGAAATTGTGCAGGTTTAAAATACGCTGTATATTTTCATTAATTTAATTCAGAAAGTTCCAAATGTATTCTTTCTTATTTTATATATAAGTATTCGGCGGTTTATAAGTAAATTTATCAAGACGCCTAACGCTCCTCGCGCCTCGTTTGAAGCCGCACTCGGCTTTAATTGACTTTGAATATTGGACAATAAATCTCGTCCCGCACACGATTCAAGTTATTTTGGACTTTTTTAAAACCTTGATACCGTGAAATATAACAGTCCAAATCTCTTCTGTGTATTTTGTTATCTTATCGGTTACTAAACGACGTAAAAAAAACTATGTTTTCTAATAAAACTTTGTTGTGACAGATTCCCACTTTATTATTTAAAAGGCCCAATGACCGTGTCCATAAGTAAACTTACATTTCAACAATCCAAAAAATTTAAGGATATACTTATAATCTTATAAGTACACGATACACCATCTATTTTCACGACATATCTTAGTAGTTCACCTTAAATATATATATATATATATATATATAAGGATATGTGTTATTATTAATTAAAACTTAATTAAAACGCAAACAAATATTCGGAAAGATTAGGCAAAATGCCAATGACGGCGTTCAACTAAGTACAAAAACACAATTATACAAACTTATACGAAATTCTTAACATAGCAAAAACATTAGAAAGTCTCCTAAGTGTAACGTTCTATATCTTTAGCAAGTTAGATTTACGTCCGCCCGCTTTTTGCTATTGTGCAGTTTGCTTGCGGTCCTGATGATCGGTTTATTTAAAAAAAAATACTCCTTTATTCTGATTCATGGTGTTTATTAGATTGCCTGCCATCGGCAAGGATGCGCTTCCCGGCGGATTTCACGGAAAATACCTACTACGTTTATTGTGTCTGGCTATTAAATATAACACAATATTCTAAGACGATATTATGTCTTTCCTTTGAGACGTCCAAGTTGGTTATGAGAACTGCACGAGCTAGGTAACTTATTTTGATTCACAAACAATGTTAAACAGGTAACTGTTGCAATAGTAACTTATTGCAACACAAATTGCATGATTTCAATGTTTATAATTATAAGGTTCCGTACGCTAAGGGTGCCACTTCTAATACCTTAGCCTTTGCTATCTACATATATCTATCCGTCAATCACAGGTCTTCGTCGTTCAATAGGAAGACACTATATACTACTTACATTTTCTCTACGGCCGATACAACAGCAGTTATTAAAAATGCAATAAGTTAAATAAAATATGCGGACCCACATTATACAAGAAGTATTTTATTGACGTTTAAAATGATGTACCGTACCAACGGAACACTTCGTGAGCGTATTGAACTTATTATGGAAAAATAAGTAACAATAGTTACTTGTTAAGCGAGGCTTTCAGGGCACGAGTAAACAACTTTGATGTCGAGCGAAACACAATTTATCACCTCACCAACGCAAGGAAAATAGTAAATGTAATGTAAGTCTAACAAAAGTTTGTTTACATTCAATTGAAATCAAATTCGTGTAATGTACCTATTTTAATCTTTGCATCTTAAAGTAGCCTCTACGCTGACGGGTAAAGTGGGGCTCAATTTGGCATATTTTATACTTTTTCCGCTAACTTGGCATGAATTAAATTTGTTTTAATGATATTCTACAAATTCAATGAAATTATAAATATAAAACCTAATTAATATGACCTGAGATAACCATTTTCCAGCATATATTGGGACTGGAATACGAATCGAAAAAACAACGGTAAAGGTATTGAATAAAGCATAAAAAATTAAATCCAGATCCCCACAATTAGGTATCGTACACAAACCGATATAATAAAATAAAATATTAACGACATCGTTACATACTTAAGTGTCTAAATTACTCGACACGCTCGCAGTGTGTACTAGGATCACATAAATAAACGGCGATGCGACGGCTTGATTCAGCAACAGCTGTAGATTCAGGCCCACGCGGTAGGGGTCAATGCCCACTCGTATTTTCAACATGTGCCGACGTTTTCCGCGTTCCACGGAAAGCGCTGCGCTCGCTTGTCATCCCTTCGGGATTCTCCGCGTATCTTCGGCGAGCATCGGCATTCGATTCGAGCGTTTTTTGGTCGCCATTTTATCTCTCTACTGTAAACAGATTACTCAAAAGGTATTGGTTTTGTTTCTGTGTGGTTCGGACATTGTGAAATAACTGATTTGTTTGTATTCGTTGGATTTGTTTATTCGCCGAGGGGACAGCTGTCTAGGCGATATATTCTTCGCATGTCAGTACGTGATTTTTGAATTACGTTGGAAATAGGCAAAAATAGCAATGGGCCGAACTCGCAAAAAAAAGGGAAAGATTTTTGCCCAACAATGGGACTATTAATTTGAATAACATTATATCTCATGTTGCGAGGACGGTTCTGAATTCGATAACAATAGAACGGTTTTATTTTAGGACGTCGTTTTTTTGTCTTGTTTGAAGTTCAATGTAAATCCCGATACAAACAACATGGTCCAATGTCATGGACACAATGCATCTGCGAGTGCGGCGCGGTGCAATCATTGGCGTGTTATGCAAACAATAATGTCATCAGTCGTGTGTCTCGGCCAATTCTGCCAATCCAATATCTGCTAGATTTGCTGATTTTCAGGACCTGACGGAGGCCTATACTCTAGCATAGGCACTGATTTGTTTAGTGGTTACGAGAATTTCTAGACTTTAATACTTAAAGAACGCCCGAACATAAATATTAGTATTTGGTATTTATATAGCAACAATCCTTCGACACGGATATTTTACCACCGACCTATCACAGCCACCACCACCACCATAACCTCGCTGTGTGCGTAATAAGCATAAACGGGCGTGAACCGCATTCACACTTTAAATAGGAATTAGGTATCTACAGTTTAGTTTAGGGCATGTTCGCTAAGATACTACAATTCAGAAATAACATGAAATTGAAATAGAATAATAATGTTGACGACCTCTGTAGCCTAGTTGGTAGTGACCCTGCCTACGAAGCCGGAGGTCCCGGGTTCGAATCACGGTAGGCGCATTTATTTGTGTGATGAGCATGAATATTTGTTCCTGAGTCATGGATGTTTTCTATGTATTTAAGTATTTACTTATCTATATAAATATGTATATCGTTGTCTAGTACCCATAATACAAGCTATACTTAGTTTGGGACTAGGTCGATTTGTGTAAGAATGTCCCCAAATATTTATTAAATATTTATTAATATGCATTAAATTGTTATCAAAGCGTACTTAATTATGTAAGAGCGGGCTTAAAGTTAACAATCAGCCCGTAACCCAGTGGTTCTCTGGATACATCCTCGCAATCGCATCCACTGAAATGTTAAATGAATATTAATACATTTAAAGAAAAATTGCAACAGTTTATGGATATTGCCAACACAACCGAGAATTTAATTCAATTTAGTTTATAAAATGAGGGGATTTGAACACGAAACCTAAAAAATACCAAACTTTCGGCTGTCAATTGTTTTAGAAATGTCGAGTTGAAAGTATTGTTCGTTCGGGGCACTTTGTTGAAACTGAATGAGCATTTCATGGGCGTTATTGTTTTAGAAAGCCAATCAAATACCGCTAACTTTGTTTTATAAAAACCATTATTCGCTTTTTCGTGCATTCATTTTGCAGGTCGTGTCAATTCAATCAAACAAGAATAGAGTTTATTTCATAATCACTCACTCACTCTGTTGGCTCGGTGACCCAAAATGAATCTTGGCCTCCGATACGAGAGTGCGCCATTTTTCTCAGTTCCGCGCTAAGTCTTGCCAATTGCAAATTTGGAGCTCACGCAGATCCGCCTGGAGCATGTCGCTTTATTGGCACGCACATTACCTTGGACGTCGCGCATTACCTCGGACGTCCGACAGGACGTCGTCCTTCCGGACCGCCTCGGTATGCTCTCTTGACTTTGCGATCTTCCTCCATTCTCTCCAGGCGACCAAGCCAACGGAGTCTGTGAGCTTTGGTCTCTCCTTAGATGTTAGGTTCAGCCACCAGATATTCTATTTACAGGTTCTTTAGGAGTCTTCAGCTTCCCTCCGGTTGTTGCTTTGAGCCGATAATCTTACGAAGGATTTTTCTTGTGGGCGACTAGTAACATATTTTCTTATTTAAGTGCCAGTGTCCATGCTCCGCATCCGTACATAAGGATTGGTCGTATTACGGTCTTATAAATACGGATTTTGGCTGACTTATTTAGAAGTTTGGACACTAACACTTTATGTAGGGAGGCACTGCATCTCAAGGTGTTCTGTATTCAAAATTCAAATGTTAATTTCTTCGCTGCGGGTGTTGATATTTGTAACGGTACAGCCCAAGTATTTAAATTCCGTTACAGATTTGTATGTAATATCTCCAACATGTAGATCTTGCGGTTGAGTATGACTACGAGTATTGTGGTAGGGTGAGGCTGCGGAGCGTTTTAACCGCCACACTTTTATGTAACGACTAGCTTCCGCCCGCGACTTCGTCTGCGTGGACTCGGGATAAAAACTATCCTATATTTTAATCCAGACTATAAACTATCTTCGTGCAAAATTTCATTCAAATCGGTTCAGCCATTTAAGCATGATTGAGTAACAAACATACAAACATCTAAACTTTCGCATTTATAATATTAGAAGGATTTATTAGCGAATGACACCTCACGGTGGCATACGAATACGAATTATTATTACCTACAGTACCTATAAAGTACTTTAAGAAAATTGCAATCTGAAATATGAAACGTGAAGTCAGTAAGTCGACGGGCAATAATGTTGACGGAACGGAGAATAAACAAAAGCCATTGTTAAACATTTTCATTGTTACTTATAAGTGTGAACACTGAACATCCCATGCTCCTGCGTTTATTCCCGGTTGTGCCCAAAAGGAGCCTGGGGTCCGCGCTTTGGAACCTAAAGCCAAGATTTGACATAGGCACTGGTTTGACGAACCGACTATAATCTGACCTTCCAACCTAGAGGGTAAACTAGACCTTACTGGGATTCGACGTAATTGCTTGTTGCCTTCATCAAATCAACAGGCGCTGGGTCTCAAAATGTATGGGAAATTGGGAAAACTATAATCCGACTCGCACTTGACCAAAATTCTACTTGATATTACTTAACTTAATTATTAAGTACTATAAAAAATAAAAAATCGATAATTTTTAAATAAATAAATAATAATTATAAATTGTTTTTCATGTTGCACTTTCCTCGCTACAGTGAGGAGAAAAGTTTTGTGTTACACACGGGTGCAAATGTATTTTACTTCTCGTGTGTTGAAACACTCAGGATTCCAATTTTAGAACCACTCGCTTCGCTCGTGGTTCAACTATAGCATCCTTTCGCTTGCTCGTGTTTAATTCCACACTCGCGGGTAAAATACAACTTTGCACCCTTGATAACAAATAACTATTTTATTCGTTTTTTTTTGAATACTGAACATTGAATCTGCTCTCAGATTTTCACGAGAATCGGAAAGAACAGCCGGACAGACGGGCATCTGGACATCCGGACATACGATAGAATTTTGGTCCTAGCTAAAGCGTTCAATTATGTGTGCATAGACTTTAGCACTACATAGTCTCGAAAGCCCAAGATTCACTAAAGTCGTCCACCACGTCCTTAAATTCGGATCTAATGGGAAATTTGAAAGACGTGGTCCACCGACTTTAAAAAACACCCTGGGGACCGATTTTTGACTTTCGAGCACTCGACTCTTTCACTCGAAAACTGTCAAAAATTATGAAATGCTATTTTGAAATGACGATAGAAAAATTCAAAACGTGCGGTATTGACCACTCGTATTTAATTCTACCGGTAGAAAGTAAGTGCCTGTGATTATGACACTACAATAGCATTTACTTTTATTTAATTTTCGAGCGCTCGAAAGTCAAAAATCGGCCCCTGGACCGATTTGGAAAAATCTTTTTTGTTAGCAAACAAGAAAGTATATCCTTCCCAGGCGGTCCGTGGTGGTCGGGTCAAGATCTCATGATGGGTTCCTACTGGAAACGAGAGAACTCTTCAAATAAGGCGAAGAACTGAATTGAAGTCGGATTTGTTTTTAAAGAAACATATGTAATTCTTCGTTGGGTTCGTCTCGGGAAAATGTGCCTTTGGTTGGATTCGACTAAACGACTAAACTCTGAAATGACGTTTACGACATTTTATCGATTAATCTTGGAATAACCTCTATATCTTTTCAGTTAAATCACACCAGGTTGTTAACGAAAATCGTAATAAAATCAATCTAATAGTATATTAGTGTACTCTTGCGAAATATTGAGTAAATCGGTCAAAACTCGATGAAGAATCTCGAAGGCTGTCAGTGAATTTCGCACAGACATCGTTGTTTATGGTTTCGTAACAGTAACGGCGGTATGCGTGAGTCACGGCCGCGCAAGTTCATTGTCGTCCGTCCGAACTTGAACCCGCTCGCGGCTGGCCGGCCGGCCCGCCGCACACTGGGCGGAGAGGGCGAGGCAATCGCTAGCTTCGACAATACGTGTATTCGACCAAGAATGCGCCCAAAAATAAATATATCTTTCACACCTGCTATTTAGAACTCAAATTCAAAAAGTACAACGTTGATCCCCCACGTTGTAGTTTTCTTCCCTGATCCTGCTATTTTGAAAAATATTAATGATTGCCCTCAAATGAGAGATTTCAATTTTCCATAGGTGTGAAAAGCAGTATGCGTCAGTCGGTAGCTAATTATTGCCGTCTTGAGCGTAAACACTTGAATCCCATGTTACGCTCAAGGTTCTACCTACTTTAGAATACCTCGCTACGCTTAGGAGTTATCCTGTTCTTGCATTGCAGGATGCGCCATGCGCCCTCGCCTTGTAGATGTAACCCTTTGCTCCCTTGATACACAATCTACTATTCTGAGACTGACTAGGTAGGCTAGTTTTAACAAAAAAATGTCTTTTTAACACTTATACCCTGCGCTTACCTACACAACGGTTTTACCCTACGGGGCTTTCCCAGGAATCTAAAAGGTTTTCATGCGTGTTAAATGTGTAATCCCTAAATTTGGACGTCTAGTTTTAATATGAACGATTTTTTGTTCATTAAAGTCAACAGGTAAATAAATACTAGTGCCCACACACTAAGCCTGCTCAAAAAAACGAAAAAGTGACTTGACAAAATAATATTAAAGAACCTGCCCCAAAAAAATCACGAGAATCGGTTGAGAAATGCAACCTGTAGTGTAGAGGTGAACATTTGGACAGCAGCAGGACAGACACCGGTCATACGAAACATTTTCGGGCAAGCTGAGGCATAGAACTTCGTTCGCTTCGCTCGTTCGTTCGATTAATATGGCTTTTGAAAAGAGTGCCTTCAAAGTTGATTCACCCAATTAGGTGTACAGTGGCAAAATTTGAAATGTACATAGGCTTTTTCCCGCGCTGTCAGTCAAAGCGCGCACGAGCAAACTGCTCTGCTAATTTGCTTTGTTAACATTCTGACAGGGACGGGTTATACGAGATGTGTTGCTATGTGGGTCACCTATTTTCAGGACGTTAATCCCCATAATGCATCAAATTATCTAAAGGAGATTAAATGGATTAATAAATCAGCATTACCTTATGAACAGCACGTTTTAGGTCATTGCCTGCCTTGAACAATTTTGAGATTGCTTACTAGCTAAGTAACTTCTAAGCTAAGTGCTAAGTAATGTTTCTATTTTTTGGCACTGGCAAATGTAAATTCGATTTGGGTTTTTGCTGCCAACGACAAATAATATTGTCAAAAATGCATCATCGTTACAATGAAATAATATGTAAGAATATAAGAGTTACCACATATATATTGCGTCAAGGTACCGTAAATATTGATTGGACGCTCGACGCATATCAAACTTCCACGCAAAATCGTAGCGGGCGGTGTGAAACTGGCCTTGCCGTGTTGTTGATAAGGTGCGTAAATACGCGCGCACACCCGGTATGCAAGCGGCAATGACTCTAAGCCTGTGTCGGCCATGTGCTGTCTTGCGATTCACAACCTCTCTAGAATCACCACCAACAGTACCTAGCGTTCCTTGGCATCGAGATTCGTAACATGTATGCGTAATCGAAGGTCAGACTTGCAATGGTCCGCTTGAGGCGAATCGTTGGGCAGTTATCAACACAAGCCCTGATAACCGACCGATCGCCCATTGTTTACCGCGACAAGAAAACAGCGCGCAGCGTCGCTCGTTTGTTTAATTAATATTTACCGGTTTAATCAACGCTTGGTTACTATAACATCAATAACGTACTTTGTCTTTATTTTAAGCGCTATCGCCTTATGTTTAATACTAAATCGATTTGTTATTTATCAACGGACTTCTATTCTATATTACATATGTTATTTTGTGTGTGTTATTACATATGTTGCTTTAAATTCTGTCACTTACGAGTATGAACCGATGTTGAAAATTATTGTCTTATTCAAAACCTGAACCACCTGATTGTTTTTTTTTAGAATGATAGTTTATGATTATGATGGAAGCTACGAAAACTTTGCTAACTTCCTCGAATATCATATATAGTATCTGCATTATTAAGGCATATTGGGTATCTTCTGAAGTGATTCGTGCAGAGTCGGAAAGTACGGATTCGGGTCATTCAAAGTCGGTTACAATAAATATTTAATTAAGTTTGCAATTAGGTACATTGTATTTCAATATGAAGCCTAAGGGTGGGTAATTATTTCGCTGGTGATTTTTCAATACGAAATATGGCTTCTAAAGATAGCTACGAAAATATACTTCCGTTTGTTCTAAATTGACTGTGCCCAGGCAGTGGGATGTAGGTGTTTTATATAATAGGCATATAGGTTCCCTCTCATCCATGAGAGGAGGCCTGTGCCCAGTAGTGGGACATATATAGGCTCATTCATGTTCATATAATAGGCTGAAGACGCGGGCAAAAGCTAGTGATAGATAAATATATTTACGCCCGTGTATAAGGGATAGGCGACACATTATACATTTAATTTACAGTGCCACTTCTAGGAATCTAAATTTAAAGATGGACAAATGGTGATATTGCAGTGACAGGTAGCTAACCCACAACACCCCTCAGTCCAATCCCGTAGTCGACTCCAATCATCCAATATTCCCGAATATCTTTATTGATATAATTATTATATACCTACATATAAGCCTATAAGGACTGACTTGCTTGGTCTAGATATCTCTCATGGCATATGCTTTACGATGCAGACGTCTTGCTATTTTATAAACAAAGCTTGCACTAAAATAATAATTAAACAAAACCTGATACAATTGATCCATTGGTTTGAGTTTCATCGAGCCATTTTGATCAAATATAAGTTTCATGATTCATATGCGATTAGATATCAATTTCGTCACAAAGTTCAAGTACCTACCATATAATGCTTTGTAATACAAGTATCCTTGCTTTACAATAAGTATATACGTAAATGTGTACCATTGAGAATGACTCTTTTTTACAATATCATCCATACTAATATTATAAATGCGAAAGTGTGTCTGTCTGCCCGTCTGTCGGTTACCTCTTCACGCTTAAACCGCTGAACCGATTGAGATGAAATTTGGTATGGAAGAGAAGGACATAGGATAGTTTTATCCCGGAAATCATCCTCTGAGGGGGAGAAATGGGGGATGAAAGTGTGTATCGAGCTGCGATATAAACGAGTAACACGCGGACGGAGTCGCGGGCAGAAGCTAGTCTAAAATAAATATCTAGCCATGTCACATGGTTGTCGTAGGACATTTTGTGGTAGGTACCTATTTTAAGGGTAGTTGGCCCCCAAATTGACTGCCGCGTCCTGATATCCATGCAACTGCTGTGCTGGTATAGTAGGGGGCTTCTTGTTCACTATATTCGCATTAGAAAATCACAAACTTGCCTTAAACGGGCGCAGAAATTCATTTATTTAGGAGGAAGTACGTAAGTCTCGTTTTGAAAAGTGCCCTGGGGCTTCTTTCCGTACGAGTGACAAAGAAGAAGTCCCACGTATGTATATACCTATCACGAGTGATATCACCGCTGACGTGTTCTAATTGAAGAATTCAATGTCAGGTCGGTGAACTCGCGGTGATATGGCGACATTGCACGTTTATTTTAAATCAATCTACGTAGTCGCGTGGTTTTATGGAGTTATCATTCCAGCACGTCTAGCATACGACGGCCGCGACATACTCTCGATTTTTAGCGCACTATACCTCTTCTTCTAAGTGTTCTAATACGAGAGAGACGGTCAGTGCGAGAAAAATCGAGAGAGCTCGCGCGCCGTCGCGTGCTAGCCGTGCAGATGAGATATTTGTTAACGAATAATAAAAAACAGGGATGACATAAAACAAACAGTTATCTAAACATTTAAACATTCAACCAAAGATGATCCATCAACAACAAATCAATCCGTAAAACGTCCATTTTGTGTCATTTGACCAATCTCGGAAGACACTCGATTCCTAGTCAAATAGTATATAAAACAAATGAAGCAGGAAATGAGAGTTATCCGAGGAGAGTCAACATTCCTATATATGTTTTGGTTACTTTAATTGTCAGCATGGAAGATTTAATACCTACCCCTGGGCCCTGGATTCCGGAGCATGAATAACCGTGCCATTCTTGAACTTCATTTACGAGTACAGTTCGATGCTTACTGCTTTCTAACAATACCTACTCGAATCATCAGACTATAATTTGGTAGCCCTGTTATCTTCCTTCGAACAAGGATATTGTCAACAAAAGAGAGTAGACCATCCCTTAGTGAATGAAATCACTAAATTGCATAATAGATAAAACACGGTATAATATACGAAGAATCGAGAGTATATTTGTGATTGTATCTAACTGAGCCTAGATACTGTTAAAACAGGCAGGCCGTCAATTTCCCGATTCAACTGTCAAATAGCATTGATGAAACTACCCAAGTTACTAGTTCCCGAAACATGTTTGAGCTACGACAGTGATGCGCTCCTCCGTCGACAAAGTTACAACCGCTCCTAAATCGGAACAATTAAGGGGATGCCTTGATTCGAGTCGAACACGCCCCCTAGACAAAGACACGCTTATGCCTTCCGCGCACGAGAAAAAGAGATGGTACACTCTTCGGAAATGGCTTTTTTGGTCAAATTTCGATAAATACCTAACTTAGAGAAGTTTTATTTAAATTTCATAAAGTGAGATTTCAGATGAGATAAAATTCTATAGTATTAACTTGATTGTGTCGTAAAAGAATGTATCGTTTAATTAGGCTGAGTAAAAAAAGGAAAATACAGACCCAACTTTAGATTTTTTTTCTATCGAGCAAATTTTAAGCAATCATGTATCGGTAAAATCAGAAAAACAATCATATAGTCCAGTCATATATCTGAAAATCAATTATTGTTTCTTAATCTAGTCAGAAAACGGCGTTTCATTGCACGCGATAATTTCCAATGCACCGCCGTAAGAAAATATACATGGCCGAGAAGCAGAAGTTTCTGATTCTCGAGTGTGAGTTTTATTCTACTATTATGTCGGCTTGATTGATTTATATACCCACACCGAATTACAGTATTCTAGTTGTAAGGGTTACTGAGCTAAGCCGAGGACAGACGGACGGACATGACGAAACTATAAGGGTTCCTTGGTGACTACGGAACCCTAAAAACGAGTGGTATTAACCACTCGTCGTTCTCTCTCTCTATATATATAGTTATCTATATAACAAGTAAGTGCCTGCAATTTTGACACTACAATAGTATATACTTTTAATTAATTTTCGGACGCTCGACTGTGTCCATTCTATAAATAACCATTTGCAGGTAGGTAGTCTTAACTCGCAGATGCGCAACGTCGCGAAAAGAAAGCAGTCAATTAAAACATTAAATAAAAACAGTAGCTTCCAGAGTGGGAAAGCCTTAATTCACAATGATAAAGCGTACCTTGACATGCGACTGCCGACTGCATCAATCAAATAATAATCGTCGGCCCCACCGCCACGAGACGGACTATACCTCTTACCTACTAACCAATGGGAAACACATGTACTTACTTAAACAAAAACATAACATAACACACACCACAAATAAACTTATTTACTTAGACGTATTCTATGGAATTTTGTGACGTATTCTTGTCTAAAGTTTGTGTATACCTGGCTTAGTATATTATTATAGCATGGCTCACGACATTAGAAGTTCACTCGCGGCCGCGGGGCAACGACCGTCCTTAGCACAGCTGCGCCAAGCTCACAGATGTCTACCCATCCTGCTCTAGCGGACATTGCGCTACTGTTTTCCATACTATTATTCAAATCAATCCACATATCTATTGTTTTTAACCCCCGACGCAAAGAGAGGGGGTTATAAGTTTAACGTGTCTGTCTGTGTGTCTGTGTATCTGTGTACCTGTCTGCGGTATCGTAGCTCCCAAACGGATGATGGACCGATTTGAATGCGGTTTTTTGTGTCATAGATAATTTTATCCCGAGTGTTCTTAGCCATACTACATGAAAATCTGTTCAGCCGGTTTTGAGATATTGCATGGTCTTGAAATGAAAATGTCGGGGCTTTATCAACTTGTCTAAGTTGTTGGTATGAACTTTACGGTAGTTCTGCTGTAGTTTGTTTCTTCTTTTTTGTTTTTCATCGCACATTTGCAAACTCTATTCTAAATAGGTATTGGTGGGTATAAAAATTGTCCGCAAATTCTTACACATACTACACAAGCGGTAAACGTTGCTTTGAACCAATGACTAACTCAATGTGTGGATGAATACAGTGGCAATTGGAAAGCGGTAGCTATTACTGCGCCCCTCTGAATCTGAATGCTAGTAGGTAGCAACAGTATCGTCGGAGTCTTTTTGACAATTGGATGGTGTATGAAACCCACGAAACCTCTTTCTCATTAGGAGACCCATGTATTCGCATCCTTAATATTTTCTTAAACATATTTACTGCTATCAAATTGTTTTTGTTTATAGCCCGACAAGCCCCTATTTAAGCCTGAGGTAGTGTCGCTGTAAACCGCATAATTATATGGCAATATGTACTGTACGTCATGTATGTGTATATTGGGACAGTGTGTATTGGTATTGTGTTCTTTGTTGAATGTAAAAATTCTACGCTTTATAATAAATACCTATTCATCCATATCTGGTTCCAAGTACGTATTCGATATTTAAGTATTTTTAAGATTGTGAATCCGAAGACTCCGACTCCGATGTGTCATTTCAAGAACGCCGACCTCAATTATAAAACGTTCGGTCTGGGATTCGACTAAAGGACCTTTTTCTGTATTCATGTTCAAGTTTTATAACAATATTTAAGAAAAGAAACTACTCGTTAAATCCAACCAAACCAACCAGTTCAATCAATATCTACGACCGCACTAATAAATGTCAGTAACGGTCATGTCAACAATCAATTTCAAGACATTGTTTACAGAAATACTAGACAATCCGGCATCCTTTTTTTACTGTAAATATTCAAGTATATTAAAAAAAGCTTTGCTATCTATTTGTCAAAGAGTACTTCCTTGCCAGTAACATAAATTAGTTCCATTAAAAATGCGCAACGTGGCTAGGGTCAAAAAGAAACTTGTCAGGCTATACTAAACACAGCCCGTTCGCCTTTAGCGGGTATATATTTCTCTCTCGCTTCCACTTACACATTCTTATGCCAAAATAAACGATTTCCCCCGAACCCGAATGTCGTTCCAGATTGCTCACGCGGGCCATACCTACGAGTATATACCTAAAGCACAGAATGTAAAATCTGTTCATAGGTATTATATCGGAATAAAGCGAAACTCAAGTGTCCGGTTAACTCTGAAAAGCCCACATGGGCTCTAGTCGTGAGCCGATTATGATGATCAACGTGGGAACCCATCGAAAGTGAAAATGGAAAACGACAACCAACTGCACATGCAACGAACAGATCATTAAAGACTATGAACAGTGCTGTAGTAACCGTATCAGATTATTTCATTCGATAGCTCAGTATTCTACTTATTATGTTTCCTACTAGAAAGCTGTAATTCGGCATAGGGTATAAAATCAATCACGCCCACAAAATGGTAGAATGCAATTTCGAAACATTTTTTTAAGGTTCCTCCCCTACACGTAAAGTGGGAATGTAGTTTTTTTTTTCTTGTTAAACCCGTGATGCGGGGTATCGTCTTGATAGTTTGTTCAAAAACTTAGAGTTTTTAAAAAACAATTTTCAACTTAGTAGTCCATTTGTGTAATATTGGGCTTTAAAGCCCATACTTTCGTTAGAGCCATGTGTGGACTGGGAATGTGAAAAAATGCGTGGCAAAGGAAAACTATCACGGCTTAGTAGACATTACTAGTTACCGAGTAATAGTCGACTAACTTAAAATGTACTTGGAAAGGCCAAATTTCGTACAAATTCGGCCGACGCAACCGCACCATTTACCTACTTGGCGCGTGTCGATGTAAAAAATACAGAGAGCCCGCGACCCGACACGCACTTGGCAGGTTTATTTTTTTTCGGCCAAAGTGCTCGTAAGTATCAGATATTAATGCCTCGACAAATAGAGACGTGTCCACATATTTGTGAGCACTTTGGCCGTTAAGCCGGGCCGCCGCGTGTACACATAAGAAGGAGATGTCGAGGTCCTAAAGCCAGATTCGGCCAAGCAGGAATAAGGACTTCATTAAACGTCTAAATTGTATGGGCTGATTTTGGAATTAGTCCTACGCTTACTGGTTTGTATTCTCACGATAGTGTGTCCGGATATTATTGATTACCTTTGCATAGATACATGCGTAATGGGCGGCTGTATCGCCTACTGGTGCATGCTCCGAAT